>JAVLUZ010000154.1:41927783-42547783 GCA_036768485.1 Mermis nigrescens | reverse complement strand
GAAAATGCCAAAAAGTGGTTCTACTTGATGATTAATTTATTGCAAATCTAGAATGGAAAAATTAAAAATTTCCTTCAAAAAGTGCGGTATATTGATCAGAAACTGTGTAATAATGTATTTTTAGCGCTATTTTAGCGTGTATATTAGTTTTTGAGGTCATTTTGGTTTACAGAAGCCTGATTTTTTACCCCTTAGACCGGTTGAGCACCCCTGGATCGGCCATGCTGAAGACTTTTCATACGAAATCTTAGAAGTTGGGGCGGGAACAATGCGAATAGTCGACGTAGCATGGCCTAATATTTAGCCCTATTTAGGGCTTATTTGACCTAGAACTGGTGATAAGTTTATGTACGTACGTCCAAAAACATCGTAGACAAGGTGATCTTTTATGCGTTTTAGCTACCTGTTTGTTAGTTTCAAATACACATCACTTTGCGGCTTATACTTCTTTTTGAAGGAATATATTTTGTTTAATTTGCTCTAATGTTTTTGTTATATTCCCGAAGATTTTTTATGTTCTGTCATGCGATTCCACCGTTGTTGAGCCTCAAAAGGCACTTTAGAAAAATTTTTCGGTTCCCCCTTCTAAAATTACCATGCTCTACATGTCTGTTAAACATTAGATAAAAACCTTGCATTGTGCTAACCGCGTTCGAAATAGGAGATAGCTTAAGTCCTGTTTAATCTGATTTAGTATCCAAATTCCCGACAGTGTTTATAATGAGTTTTTGATTTAAATTTTTTATATTTTTAAATATATTTTTTCCGCTTTTTCTGATTTAGGGTTGATACCGTCGGGTTTGCGGGCCGAGGCAAATTTTCAAACCACGTCGCGTCATCAGATTCCGATGGAAAAAATCAATGACGAGCGATCCGATTACGGCAATATTCTCGACGAATTATACGCGACTATCGATTTCAAAAGCGATGGATGTGGTCTTTTAATATGCCTGGACGAAGAACTGACCATCATTAAATCCGGCTTTATTTATTTGATTGATAATAGTGAGTTTTTGCTTAAATCAAAATTTTTCGGCTTTATTTATTTGATTGACAATAGTAAGCTCTGGCTTGAGTCAAAATTTGTTGTTTTGAGAGCAATTGATGGCTTATCCGATTTCGCGAGAAGCGTTGCCTACCTCAAATTCTCCCTTAAATACCCGAAACCCTTTAGTTCGCCATTCACGTGCGAAATGTCATTTTTTGCGGCTTTTTAGTATTTCCAAAAATCTATGGTGCAGTAAGTTTTCCAAGAAATTTCGACATTTCCAAAAATTTTGCATAAACATTGCGTATCTTATCAAAATGTTTTGGAATGGCGAAAATATGACGCAATATTATGCATGATGCGACGGAATGTGAAATTTCACCAAAAAATGCTAAAATTACAACACCGTCACTCCACGACTTCTTGAAATATCCGTAAAATCTCCTTTGAATATGTCTTACTTTGAAAAAATTTTAAATGAGCAGAACAAGACTAAAGTCCAGCTGAGGCCTGTCTTAAGATGGACTTAAACGTGACTTCGTTAATGCATTTATTAACTGACTTAAGCTACACTTGACGTAACTAGGCTGAAACCTTGATTTGTGTTTTTGAGTTGAATTGACTTTATCGAAACGCGGCTCAGGCGTTCTTGATTCTGGGTTAAGTAATTCTGCCGATTTATGACCACTGATCTCTGACAGAAACTGTAACTGAAGCGAATTTCATGCTTCTGAATAGCGAAATGTCGGTTTAAGCTTTCTTGCTCCATTTGATGGATTTTTCATGCTTAGACGCGTAGTTGATTGAAAAACACGTCAGTTATTCATTTCCAACTCAACATCTTAAAGCGAGAAAATCACGCTCGTTCCGCAAAAAACAAGTTCTGCTCAGGCCCTCGAATATTAGCCCTAAGATTAAGTTTCCACCATTTTTTAATCCATATTACCCAGGCGAGGTTCAAAATCGGCCCGATAAAATGTTATACTTGGCTACAGTCGAAGAATTCTTTGCTGCATTTCGAAAATTCGCCGAAGGATCCAATCCTGGCCGATCAGTTCAGGCCGATGAAGAGAATAATAAGTTTATCAAGGAAATAATCTCGAGAAGCTTGTATAATTATCATTCAGATCTGTGCAGGTTGCACAAGTCGGTTGGAATCTGCCATTGCAGTCTGGCCAAAGCACATAAAATTTGGTAGGAATTAATTTCTCGCGTGATAGCACTTGTTTCCCAATATATCCAGAATTGCAGGAGGATTGAAATCCAAATATTTTGAATTTTTCAGTACATTTTAGCCTGTTTCATGTTATGACTTTTGTTTCATGAAGGTATGTATTCGTCATTTTTTATATAGCACAAAATATTCTACTGCACATGCGTGCTGGTTCAGGATTTTATTTAGGGAACCGGCATACACGGGCAGCGACCGAATTCTGGGGGTCTAAGTAATGTAAAATTGGCGAAAATCCCAAAAAATGAGATAAACATAATTCAGGTGTCTATCGATGGGGGTTTCCTGGATAATTGGGGGGTCTAAACTCCTCCCCCAATAACCTCTCCCCACGCTCACGTGCGAGGACAAGTGAGCTAAAATTTTGAAGTTAGATACCTAGAGAATCGCTCGGGAGTCGGCAGGCATAAAGGCATTTTTGAACGTTTCCCGGCAGGCTCTACACAATAGCGAAAAAAAATTGAAAAATGTCAAAAATATTTACTCCATCGCACACTCATACTCATAAATATACAAACCCAAATTACCTGGAATTACTACGGTTTGACCAGAATTAGTACCTATTTTAACATAATTTCAAAATACCTTTTTTCTTTTTGCCCTAAAAATTCTTCAACCGCTGATTTCGTCGAAAATTTACAGGAATAACTTGAAGTTGACACACAATGCCTATCACGATTCCTGCCAAATGACCAATTTAATTCGATCGCAAAAGACGATTGAATCCAGTGGCGCATCTAGGATTTTCCTAATGGGGGAAGCGGTGCCCGCTTTTCCAGAAATAGTCGGAAATAAGTCAAAAAATACGCCCTTTGCTTGCAAAATGGTCTTTTCTGCGTTTTAGGTGGTCTACTTTTATTTAGAATCGCTTTTGACGCGATATTTTTCCGAAAAATTTCAAAAATTTCGACAATTTTGCTTGAAAATCATTTCTGATTTTAGCGAAAATCTGGCGCGAAGTGCCGGAAAATTTGTGAAATTTAAGCACAAGGACGTTTAGTAGCTTGAATTAATGCTCGGTTTCCTGTACGAGTATCTACCATTTTACGGAAACTTTTTAAAAGTTATGCTTGAAAATAGGAGAAAACTGCTCCAAAAAGCTGCTTGTGTTCCTGAAATCACTTTAAAACCCATTCTCTCAGCAAAAATATGGCTTTTAGGCCGCTAAGAAAGTAAATAAATGTCGAATCGAACAATTCCCCGCCACCGTTTTTTAGCCGATTAATAATAGCTGCAGTAACGAAACTTTACATACAAGTAGCTTATAACTTCTTGTCTTTAATCTTTTGTGCAGAAGTCAATAAAGGTTGTTTGCATTCATATCTAAAATTTTATTACTGTTTCTTTATTTCGACTCTCGAAAAAACGGTGGCGGGAAAATTGTTCAAAAGGTCCTAAATGTCATTAGTAGGCATCATCCGGCGCGAAGCGCCAGAACAATTTGAGAAATTTTGATCAATGACGGTCAAAAATCATTGCAAATTACATTTCTTTATCTGGCTAACTATTTTTGGCCAATGAGGGAGCGCCCCCTGCTTCTCTTAAATCCGCCCATGATTGAATCTTATTACTATACGTATATGTATCGCTAGGCTGCATTTCGGCGACTACATATCGGAGTTCATAAACATACCGCCTGAAAGTAGTGAAGATGATGAAGGTAGCGAAGAAAGCTTTTCCGAATCTGAGCATTCGCAACGAACAGACTTGAGCAACAAAGTTTCCAAATTGAATTTTGGCAAGCAGCCAAATTTTGTTCCACAAGAAAGGTGTTAATTTTATTTATTTAACCTGCGGCAATCCGGGTCGACCTTGGGTAGAGTTTAAAAAAATGGCCAGAAGAAGATAGCAAAATACCATTTTTTGATGTCACTCTCTCCGAAATCTATCCAATGGCATGAAAATTTTACGGGAAAAGACTTTTATATAAAATATTGGTGTCCGTAAAGAAGTGATGCCTTAATTCTATGGTATAAGAATTCTCAAATGTGGAAAAATGCCGAATAGATGGCAGTAGCAAAAAAGCCACTACTTCCCGGCGTTTTTCATTTAGCTCCGTCCATCAAAAAATCGCCAAAAAAGAAAAACTTTTCTTTAGAAAACTTTTCTGTAATGGAGGTTTGAGGGGGCCTTTATGTAAGGAAGATCAGACCATGCACAGAATTACCGATCTGAAGCGAGATTGATCGGTCTGGGGTCAGCTATAAATCTTCTTGGAGCCAAAACGACTGTAAAAAGTGGGCATGAATGCTTAATTAACAGTTCTTGGTCAATTTAGGGCACTTGTGCGGAAGACTTTTTATCTTAATCAATTTTGGTTCTCATTCTCCTCAGAAAATTAACAATCTTCTAATTCTCGGGCTAAAGACCCCAGCCTCAGCACTTATATCTCCCACGCCCATTTATATCCTAAATCGTTTTTAAAACAGTCTTAGTCATGCATATACAGTATGGAAATTCTACAGGATACGCGGTGAAAAATTTTGAGAACGTGCAGTTTTGGGCTGAAATAAACAGGGGGTACACGCCAAAAACACTTTTTTGACGTTACAGACAATGTTCGTTCTTTCTACACCACAAAAACGTAAAAAGCTCGAAAAAATTTGAAAAAATTAATATTTCAAAAATGAGTAAATGGCGCAAGCGCCCAAAATCCTGCTTAAGTGCTTGAGTGAAAAGTAGGCTAAAAACGTTTTAAAAAACACATTTTTGCTGATATTTTTTCAAAAAATTGGCTATTCTGGGGAGTCGCCGCAGCCATTTTTGTGGGGTTTGTAGCCATTCTGAATGTCACTCCCTTTCACTCGAAGAACATGTATGGTCTCCGTTCGCTGTTTTCCTGTATTAGCCTGTATTTTTAGCTTTTGTCGTTAGTTTTCTTAACTGGTTCGAAACATTCCTAATACATAAATGTAGGCGCAAAAATACGTTAAATGCCGTCTCTAACGCCAACGATCTAGCGGCTTCGAGCGGAGCATTTAAACCAACGGAGCCTGTGCAATTTAAGCGTATCGACGCCCAAAACCCGTCCTGCTTAATACATAGCACCAGAACCCAAAATCAGTTTAATCAGGCTGATTTGTTCATAAAAATGCCCGACTCGATCAGCAATGCGCCACAGGGCGTTCCGCCTCTAAATCCGATGATTAAATTGCCGGATGCATGGAAAAAGAGTTTGGACAAATTACGATCTACCAGAGTACGCTTTAGAGTAGCTGCTCAGATTGTAGGTTATAGTAGTTACACTTATTTCCGTGGGAGGCAGTAAATGGCCCTCCCTCTATTTTGATAAAAAATGTAAAAAAACCAAAATGGCTTAAAAACGCGACTTTTCCACAAAAGTTGGGGACGGCTCCGTGACGGGAGCAGCCGACTCAGCGGACTGCAATAATTTACCATATAGTGGTGTACGAATGAGCTAATACAGAAATTCTGTGTTGAATTTTTTCAATATCTATTTTCTTAAATTTTATTTTCATTTCTTAATTTTTTAAAAATTTTATTTATTTTTTCGATTTTAAATTCAAATACATTATCCCCGTCCATGTATGATCGGGCGCTAATTAAACACCCGAAATCTCGATAATTTTAGCTTTATTTAGTAGCATGGGAAGAATCGGATCAAGGCTTTTTGGAGTATTTCATGTTAGAATGTCACTTATATCGTTTGTCGTTTAAACTTAAAAACCGCCGTAATTTTCGACACTTTATTTAGATTATGTTTCAAGTTTTTCTATTATTTCTTTTTTTAGCACATATTTACATTGCAGTCAACTGTAAGAGCTGTTTTTCGGTTGATATCCACCCTAAGCTGGCTTTTTTCCTTTCTGCAGATGTTATTCAAAGCATGACGGTCTGGGAGGTCAGCCCGATCGCGGAGTCAACCAGATGGCTTATATGAGTCAAAGTGACCTTTATAATTCGCATAAATATTAAAATAGTGTAAAAATTACCATAATTGACAATGATCAATATCGAGCGCTTTTGCAAAAAATTTTATTTTCTGACCGTTTTTGGCCTTGAAGTATTATTTTTCTCAGAAAAGCTTGCATGTCCATCTGGGTTGGGATATCTAGAACTTAAGACTAACTTTGCTTACGCGTTCACAGATAAATTTCCTTTTTAAAATTAACTTGAAATTAAAATTAAAATTAAAGTGGAATCAAAATTAAAATTAAATTTAATTTAATTAAATAGGTCGGATGTCTTTGAAAATGCCAGCCAACAGGGGCGGATTTAGGGGCGGTGGGGGGCGCCGGCCCAAAATAGTGCGCAAAATTAAGGATTTTTAAGCGATTTTTAGCGACTTTCGGTTTAAAACGGCTAATTTTTCCGCCCAAGTTTGGGTTCCGCCCCCTTAGAGTGCCTACCGCCCTCCCTTAGGAAAAATCCTGGATCCGCCACTGCTAGCCAATACCCCTGAATGCATTCATTTACAGAAAGAGAATAAGGCTACTGAGCAACATATGTCGCTCTTTTTGAATTCAATTGACGTTGGATCTAAACAACGTTCTCCTGGTTTCGACTACGAAAATGGTCATTATAAGCCTGAACCTTTCTTCGGCGGTCATGGTGGATATGCCATTGAAAATAGAGACGAAAATCGTAAGTGCACAATTGCTTTCTATTAAAGATGTGGGCGTCGGGGAGGTCCGGCAGACCCCACAAACAGGCCCGTATTCAGGATCCGGCCAAGGTGGAAGGGCGGACCCAACATAAAATGGTCTATATCTCGGAAAATTCGTCGAGATAGCTTGCAAAAACCGCATTTTTTGACGTTTTTCGACATGCTCTATCCATTACAATCATAAAATTTTAAGTTTTCGAAAAAAGTTTTTTCTCACTCATTTTGCTATAAACAGTCTTTTTTGGCCGCGCTTGAGCCAAAATTATACAAAATACTTCATATCTGGCGCGAAGCGCCAAAAACTTGGAGATTTTACGTCGAAGACAGGCAATTTTTCCGTCTTTCTGTGCATTATCTTACCTTTCAAAAAAATTTTTCTGGCCAGGTGGGGGCGGGCTGCCGCCTCTTAAATACGGTCCTGCCCACATACACGTTACGCCTCGAAATTTCGAGTGGGAGGTCCAAGGCCATTTTTAGATGGTGGGGTAAATGACTTCAAATTTTTTGCCAAAAAAGACAAAATAACGCTAGTTTTTTCCGAAAATCGGTAAGGGAGATCAAAAATTTTCTGATATGTATGCCCCCAATCGCCAGACGGTAAAATTGAATTTTCGGCTTTTTTTGTGATTTTGCAGGTTTTACGCCATCCGGTTCCCCAAAATTCGGCTGCTGCATGCACGTTTTCCTATCGCACATAACATACTGTTATACATGCAAAATATATTTTTTTGTAATTTGAAATTCGCGATGGACTTCCATCAATATTGGTTCATATTTTTGACTGAAAACAGAAAAACACTAAAAAACTAGTTTTTACGAAAAAAGTCGGAAAAGAGGTGACGTCCTTTCTATTCAATGCGTACGACTTTGAGCTTCCTGTCATTCTGGACGAATGATATGGTCTGGAATTTGTGATATGGATTGCGCTTTTCAGACATTCACCCAAATTACTACTCGCCCATGAGTATAATTTGCCTCCACGTAACTTGTTGTCCCAATTAAAACTGTCCTGAAAGAGCCCCATCCCTCAGACTAAATTAAACTATGTGCAAAGTTGATATTTTGAATATGAAATGAGATTTTCCAACGTTTGAAATAATGCAATTCTTTCAATCAATTTTGTGAAAGACTAGTATATCTGATTCTACTTTATTTTTTCGTAAAAAGATATGCGGGTCCCACGCCTATGTGTATGCAAACTCCTAAAAATTCCTAATTGAGCATGAAGACGGGCCAGGAGATGATGCACAAAATCTGGCTTGGCAGTTGAGATGAAATACCAGCAGCCGAGACCGGACAAGCACATGCGGGGATTTAGGAGGGTCCAGGCCCTCAGAATGGAAAAATGGGAAATTTTTGGGGAAAACGAGGCAAAGTGAAGGTCAAAAATAGATGAAAATTGAACATTATCTTCAAAAGTTCCTTGAATTTACCAGAAACTGATGTAATAAATAATGTAGTTTCATCGCTATTTTAGCACTTATACCAGTTTTAGAGGTCATTATGCTTCAAAAAAGCTCAATTCTTGACCCCTCCAGATCGGCCATGCTGTGCATATATGGTCGAGACCATAAATGCGCAGCATGGTTGATCTGGGTGGTCAGCTGGTCTGAACAGCTGATCTCTCAAAAACTGCTATAAGCGCTAAAATTAGCGTTAAAACTACGTTATTACACAGTTTTTGGTCGATTTAAAACAGTATTGAAGAAAAATGCTCGATTTTCATCCACTTTGGCCTTCATTTTGCCTCGTTCTCCAGAAAATCTCCCATTTTTCCATTTTGGGGATCTAGACCCCCAACCATACCTGGGTTGAGGGGTATGCAGCCCCCCCGAGAATCACAATACCCCCCAGAAATCGAAATACCCCCAGTTTTCAATTTTTGAAAATTTTCTTCGTTTTTTCCGCAATTTTTTGATGCCAATGGATAGTGCTCCATGAGAAACGTTGAAAAATTGTGTTTTTTAGCCATACCACCACTTTTAATGCCATTTTTTGACCTTTGAAAAAATCTTGCACCCCCCCCAGATTTTTGGTGGCGCCCACCTTTGCCCCAACCCATACGTGCATGTTTGGTCGAAACTACATGGGCGTGAGGTGGGGAGGTTAGACCACACATGCACTTTGGGGTTTCTGAGAAAAATGAGGCAAACTAAAGGCCAAAAATATATTTGAGAAATTTCTACAAATATCCTCCAAATCGATCCGAAACGGTATAATAAAATAGTTTTAACGCTATTTAGCACTTATACCAGTTTTTTAGGTCAGTTGGGCCCTAAAAAGCTCAATTATACCCATCCCCCCGCTTAGACCGGCTCCCCCCAGATCGACTATGCTGTACATCTATGGTTTAGAGCACCGAATATCCGGTAGACCCCGCTTAAAATCAGTAAACCCCCCAGAAACTTGTTGTCGTGTTTTTTTTGGGATTTTTACCAGTTTAACACCACCCAGACTCCCTCAGAATTTTATCGCTGTCAACGTATGGCCGAGACCATAGGTGCAAAAAGCATAGCCAAGCTGGAAGTTAAAAATTGAGTTTTATTGGGCCAAAATGACCTAAAAACTGGTATAAGCGCTAAAATAATGTTAAAACTAAGTTGTTACACAGTTTCTGGTCACTTAGAAGCACTTTTGGAGAAAATTTCCAATTTTTATCCGTTTTTAGCCCTTATTTTGCTTCATTTTCCCACAAAATTCTCCATGTTTCCATTCTGGTAGGTCTAGAACCCCTTCCACGTGCATGTCTGGTCTAGACTCGTACCAATAAAATGGTTTCCACATTTTCGCTAGACAAATAATTAAAATAGTGAAAATTGACAATTTAAAAGACTTTTCAACAACAAGTTGTGCAGGAAAAATGACTGTTTTTATGAGCGCTTCTCAACGAGCTCTACAAACTAAGGAAGGTAAAATTTTGGAAAATTTCTAAAGCTTGATTCGATTTTGCACATATTCAAATCAATAAGCTGCGATGAATGGCTGTACAACTTATTTCTTCATTGTATGCAGGAACTCTGCTAAAAAATTGTTTAATATGTGTTATAGTCGATTCTGGTGCATTACAAAGGAAAGCAAAGAATATGGAAAATAATTATGTGCTGAGCCACAGAAAATTTGGACGTGTTCGCCCAGTCTTACTCGAACTTTGACTTTTCAGATGAGGAAAGTTATACAAGCCCAAAAATTTTGGTCTTGTTAACTCAAAAGTGTACTAAAATCTATTCTGGCATTCATGCGCTTCAAGAATTTTCAATTTTTTTCCTTCTGATACCCTTATTAAAAATACTTGCAACTGCTAAAATTCGGACCTTTTGAACAAATTCCCCGCCACCGTTTTTTAACCGATTCATAATAGCTACAGTAACGAAACTTTACACACAACTAGCTTATGACTTCTTGTCTTTACACCTGCAAAATAATTGAGTTTCGAAAAGAATAATTTTTTTACATCCATACCTGAAATTTGATTACTGTATCTTTATTTCGTCTCTCAAAAAAACGGTGGCGGGAAATTGGTCAAAAAGTCCCAAAAATTCTTGGGGGAATATTTCCTATATCCCTCAAAGCTGCATGCCTGATTCTGGAATGCTTGAATTTTGGTGTTCTAAGCTCCCAACGCTTACGCATAATCAGGAGCAGGCATGCAGATGGGAGAGTTGGCGAGGGGTCTAGGCTCTAGGCCCCCTAAAATGCAAAAATTGGAAATTTTCTAGGAAAAATGATTTAAAACAAAGGCCAAAAAATGAATATAAACTGGAGATTTTTTCAAAGTGCTTGAAATCGATTATCTGTTGGAATTACGTATTTTTAGCGCGATTCAGCATCTATGTGTAGTAGAGGTGCTACTACACGATTTGAAATGGATACTTTGAAGTTAAACCCGTGAGGTTAATGTAATATTGTTTCTCAATTATATTGAATATTAGCGCAGAAAGTGAGCAAGAGCTCGAGTAGTCGGTTAGTACTACAGACGCGATACAGAGCGGAAGATCCGGGGATCCGGGACATCGGTGCGGGTAAAATTTTGCTCACGTAACGGAAGGTATGCGGCGCCGCCCATTACATATGTCAGTTTTCAAGGTTATTTCATTTCAAAAAGCTTAATGTTAAATTCTCTAGACCATCGACCACACATGGGCGCGGGGGAGGTTTGTGGGGTTTTAACAATAGGTGGGCAGCACCAAAATCCTGGGGAGGTCAAAAAATGGTCTTAGAAAGGTGGTATGGCGAAAAAAACGCTGTTTTTCAACGTTTCTCATCGAGTACTATCCGTTGGCATTAAAACACGAAAAAAGGGGAATAAAATCAAAAATTGAATTCTGGGGACATTTCGGCTTTTTGGGGGGATATTAGGCCTCCTGGGAAGGTGCATATTCCCCCAACTCCCCCACCATGTGTGGTTTTTACAACCCCAGAATCTAAAAAACCCCATCTCGAAAAATCTTCCCTCAGATATGAATTTTTTGGCATATTTTTGGGATTTTTGCCGGTTTTGATCCCCAGAATTTGGATGCTGCTTAATGTAGGCCGGTGACCATCCATATCGGTCCTGTGCATCTACTTATGGTCACGGAAGCGAGTGGCATTCATGTGGGCATATGAGAAGGTGCAATCCGTTTTATCCTGCATAAATACTTTTTTATCACTTTCTAACTATAGGACAAACGGAATAGGCCAACAAAAATTCAATTAAACTGAAGAAAATATATTCAAATACGGAAACATTAGATAATTTGACATTTTTATGACAAAAACAACTCAAAACGCCGAAAGCTGCGCATTCTCTGTATTTTTTAAATTGGGGATTCTGGAGTCATCAGCGTAGGAGCTAGCAGCTTACGTGGGCGTGCAGCATAGGTGGGCAGCACCGAAATTCTGGGAAAGGGGTGAAAAAATTTTCAAAGGTCTAAAAATGGTCTTAAAAGTGGTCGTATGGCGAAAAAAACACCATTTTTCGACGTTTCTCATTGAACGACTAATCCAATGGCATCTAAAAAACGCTAAAAAAGCAAAAAAAATTTCAAAAATTGAATCCTGGGTTGTTTTGATTTCTAGGGGGTATTCCAACTTCTGGGGGTGCATACCCCCAAACCGCCACCCACGCCCACGTGTGGCGTGCAGGGAGAGGTGGTAATTTAGGCCTCTGAATTGAATTTTTGGCATGTTTTGGGGATTTTCACCCGTTTTGTCACCCAGACCCCCAGATTTCGCCTGCTGTCCATGTATGGTGAGTCAAACCCTCCAAGCTCAATAACAAATACTCGAGTTATGTGTCTGTTCTTATCTTAGGTAGCGCGTTAGCGCGTACCTATAATATACTTGGGTACCCCTAACACCTGTGCACCCCCCTACAGCTATAACGGGACACTTCTGGAAGGTGCGGTTTTTTTAAAAAGAAAGATAATAAAAAATTCGCTGCCTATGTTTTTTGTTTTTCTTGAAACTCAAAACTGACTGTGTAAAGAAGGTGTAAAGTTTTTGTGTAACGTTATAACATAGGACAAATTTCGGGACCTTTTTGTCACGGCATGTGGACAACTGAGTATTGATGACTCGAACAATTAAACAGCATATGATTATAGAGGGATGGATTTTACAGAACAGAATTTTTTGTTTTTTGAAATTCGCATTAGTTCTCGAATGGCAGTGTAAAGAGTGCGAAAATCTGGGAGTGAAAAAGCACTTTTTGGTCGAGTTTTCAACCTGCTTATGTCTCATACTAACTCCGGTTATGAGTTTTTTAAAATGTTTTCTGACAGAAATGTAGAGCGGATCAAGGGCTACATTCTGCATCTAAGCAAAGTCTTCTACACTCTATGGTGAGTTAGATCCTGGGGTTTAAAGTTTACACTCTAGTGGATGGTGTAAAAAAACGGATTTTTGAGTAAGATTTCTCTGCCTAATTTTTCCGCTCATAAGTCAGTGTAAATTGAAAACATTTTTAATAAAGTGCCTCTCAGAGGCTACACATCGCAGCAAACCGCATTTTAAAAAACGCAATATTGAGTTATTTATGGGGGTGTAAAGTTCGAAATCAGAGGTGAAAAATGGGCGAAAAAACACGTTTTTTTTCCGAAGTTTGATTAATAAATCATACCAAATAATTTTTGCAATAGAATTTTGGCACACAGGAATGTACTACGATTTAAAAGCTACAACTTGTACCAAACCGAATTTCTTTAAACTCAATGGGGAGTTCGGTACGGAATTTTAAAGTTTACAATGTTCTAAATGATGGAAAATACGTTTTTGTTGCGTTTTTTGTTCGCCACTTTCTCCGTCCAGAAGTCGGGATAAGTCCAATAGAATAAAAATAAAGTGCTTTATATCGGGTGCGTGTCAAAGCAAATTGTCTATACATTAATATTTAGCGAGTGTAAAGTCAAAAATTTGGTGTTTAAAATGCGTTTCTGTCTTGTTTTTTCTGCCTGCTTCTCCGGTTATGAGTCAGGGACACGAGTATCAAGTCTAGAAATGGACCAGGAACCAAATTTGATATGCCAGTCTGGCGCATATGTTTACACTCTACAGTGTTGTAAAGTAGTTTACACCTATTGTTAGTTTGCCTATAGAACATTATGGAGACTTAATTTTTTTCATAAATATTAATCGTAATATCGGAACAATATCAAAATTACGAATCTGACCAAAATCTTCTTTACACTAGGTGTTTACATAAAGTTTACACTACATATGTATTTATCTTCGTTTTTGAGCATTCCAGAAACCTAATTTTTTCCTGGAGTCTAGAAATTTTCAAAGAATCAAATGTGAGACGTCACGTAGGCGCGTTTGTTTACATCCCACAGTGATGTAAAGTAGTTTACACTCATTGTTTATTTGTCCTCAGACCATTGTACTTGGGTATTAATATCATTGAATTTCGCCTCAGTTGTCGAATGGGAGTGTAAAGAGTGCGAAAATCTGGGGGCGAAAGGACACATTTTGGCCGAGTTTTCGACATGTTTATGTCTGCCAACAACTCCGATTATGAGTTTTAGGAAATTTTTTCTGACAGAAATGTCCTACGGATCAAGGGCTATCTTGTGCTTACCAGCAAACTTTTCTACAATCAATACACAGTTAGTACCAGGGTTTTAAACTTTACACTCTAGTGGATGAGTAAAAAAACAGATTTTCTCCAAGATTTCTCTGCCAAAAGTTGGGGTTAATTAAATAAAATAGAAATAAAGTAACTTCTAATGGCTACACGTCGAAGCAAGCCGCGTTCAAAAAAAACGTAATATTGAGTTGTTTATGGGGTGTAAAGTTCGAAATCTGAGGTGTAAAGTGGGCGAAAAAAAACAGGTTTTTTTCATATTTTGATTGATAAATCATATCAAATATTTTGCGGAACATAAATTTGGCACATACAAACCTACTACAATCAAAGGGCAACAAACTGGCCCGAACCGAATTTATTTACATTAAATGGGCGTTAGGTTCAGATTTTTAAAGTTTACAATGTGGTGGACAGTGGAAAATACGTGTTTGTACATTTTTTGTTCGCCACTTTCTCTGTTCAGAAGTCTGGCGAGGTCGAATATGATAAAAATAAAGTAAAATTATAGTTTTTTTCTACGTAAAATCAGAATTGGGAATCTGACTGTTAGTATTCTCTACACCTAGTAGTTGTGTAAAGTTTGCACTATTCATTTGTTGTTAATAAGTAGTTTATACTACAAATTTATCTTACTACCAAATCTAAGCGTTAGTTTTCCATACACTTGATATTTGCGTGAAGTTCTTGAATTTTTGCCCAAAAACCTAATTTTTTATTTTACCAACATCCCACCTTTTCAATTTTCTTAAAGTTTAAAATCTTTTACAATTCTCTTCATAATTTAATGGTAGGTCTAAACTTTAAGTTTCTCTTGGTTTACAACTCTCACTTAGCAAGCTGATTTTTCAATACTTTTTTATAGTGATCAATCGCATTTAGTCCGGAATTGGTGGACGGCCCTTATTTTATTACTAGGCTTAAATAATCCAAGTGACTATCTTTTGATTATTTTCTTTATCGCAAATTCAAACACCCAAATTTCAATTTAAAAATCATAAAAATTATTATATAATTTTTATGTAAGATGACTGGGTGGTTGAGAGCTCTTTTTTGTTGTTTTCATTGTTCATTGTGCTCGTAGGAACCAGAAAAGAAATAGTTTTTCGCCATAGGTATTCTCTGGCGAAAACAAGTTAACAAAGCTTTTTGCGTTAATTATTATTTTGGTCCAAAATAGGTCAACTGACCTAGGGCGAAATTCCGGGGCTACTTAATTACTACTGCGTTAGGTTTTTAGGGCATAGCTGCCAATAGCTCCGTAGGTACGGACGAATTTAGGTCCGAGGAGTTTGAGACCGTAGTTATTGAGGGTCGTGTGGTTGAGTCCGGCGTTTCGCCCTAGCAACCTGACCAGCGCTAAGTGTAGCCAGGTACTTAAGTAAGTCCCGTAGGTACGTTATATGTCGTTTCCAAGTTAATTTAAATGTGGAACGACCTCTATAACTACGGGACTGTTTAGAATGTAACATATATTTATTATAGCTAATAAAAAATAGTAAACTTTATACTTCCGACAATCAAGAGCATGTCTAACTCAGTTTTAAATTCTCCGCAGTCTGATTGATTTCAAAAGGTAGACGGTTATAAATCTAGGGAGTCTTTTTTTAAAACAATATTTTTTAAATTAAGAGGCAATTAATTTATGTTAAGAACAATAATGTTTTCCGCGTTCTTGGACTGCTGTCATTATTGTGGTATGTTACTGTATGTGTTTGCTGACTGATGCACTGAAATCATGCTAATTAAAAGTAGGGTACTAGCAAAGAAAAATGCTCCGATGGAACAAAAAAGATGAATATACTTGGAATTGTGGATTATTAAGGATGTAAAAGGAGGGAACTAGGGAGAATCTACCTAAAGTTGCAAAATCTGCTAAAAATCACACTTTCTCTAGGCAACGCAAAAAATCGAAGTATATTCTGCGGCCTCTAAAAAGTGTCTTTTTTAAATAATTTTCGAAATTTCAGATAATAAACGAAATCTATAATGTTTCCTTTTTTTAAATTGCTGGCAAGTAGCAACACTGACTAGCTTCGTATCCTGATTGAAAGAAATCTTAGTGGTATTGTATTTAAAGTTGTTTTATTTTGCTATGAGCATTATAGCAAGCAAAGCAGGGGCCGATTGATTAGTGCACACAATCGTTACGGGCATGCTAGTGTACCAACATTTAGTCTGTTTCAAGTCAACTCACGCGTTTCCTACTGTTTTGAACCAACAATTCTTGCAATTGTTTTGGATGCATCGATGTTTGCTATTTCATTCAATTGGCTTAGAAAGACTGTTACTCGATATCATTTCCCATAGCTGCTGCATAGCTAACGTGCTGCTTTTTCAATCATTTTTATGGTTAAATATTTATGCTAATGTGTTAACCGCAGAATATACTTCGATTTTTTGCGTTGCTTAGAGAAAGTGTGATTTTTAGCAGATTTTGCGACTTTAGGTAGATTCTCCCTAGTCCCCTCCTTTTACATCCTTAATAATCCACAATTCCAAGTATATTCATCTTTTTTGTTCCATCGGAGCATTTTTCTTTGCCAGTTCATAACTATATATCGTATTTTTTAAACCAATGGTGATTTAATCGTATTTTTATTAATTGCCAGTATTCAAGGGCAGGAGCCGGACGAAATTGCCTCCCAAAAAGTATTGATTGGTATTTTTTTCTAATTGATACGATTCTCGCTTTATCGTTTAAATAATTTGTGTGCAAACGCATCAGTTGCATTAAAAGTCGAAATTTTCGTATGCTCGTTTATTGCCCAGCTGTCATTATGCGCATTTTCGATTAAAGTTGCCTTATCAGCTATCGCATTGCTTTTTCTTTTTGCTTTTGTATCGAATGTACGTAGTTTGATTATATAGCGAACTAGTTGACTCGATTATACATACGTGAGTGCGGGTATCAAATTTTCTAAAATTGATCAACTCGACTATAAAATTTTAGTAATAAATTCATGTAAAGAACACTGCTTATGTTTTACAGTAAAATTTCGTTGCACGTAGAGTTAGCAGCACGCAAGAAGGTGGAGTGGGGATGAATCACATATGGGCGTAAGGGATCCGGGGTCTGGCTGGGCCTCTGTGATCCTGAAGCACCTCCGAAATCGAAAGACCTTACATAATTGACTTTTTTGTGCTATTTTTCGTAGTTAGGCATTTGAACCATAGTCTATTTCATCTGTTCAAGAGCCTTTTCACCGAATTCGATCCACACAAATCTGATTAAAAAAGTGGCATAAAAGCTTGATGCGATTTCAACACCGAACATAAATTTTCAAAATTTTTGCGATATCTTTTCTGATGCCATAGGTAACCACGCACGATGCCTGTGAGAAACGGCGAAACCATGATAAGCATAGGTAACCAAACACGGAGCCTGGGACGACGAAACCATGATAAGCATAGATAACCTAACCACACATGGACCCTGGGAGAAACGGCAAAACCACTGGGAAAAACGGCGAAACCATGATAGCCATAGCTAACCACACACAGGGCCTGGGACGGAGAAACGCCAGCGGCGCCGTTTTAGCACGTAAATAAAAATTACGCGCACCTTCAATATTTTGTTTTGATGGGAGAAACGTTTCTCCTACTGGGGGAAAATTCGAGAGAAACGTTTCACCCACCGGGAGAAATTTTGATGGGAGAAACGTTTCTCCCACAGGGGAAATTTTGCATGGAGAAACGTTTCTCCCACCGGGGAAACACTAATATGATTTACAGGTTGGCCCGAAATTATAAATTCTTTAAGTTTTTTTAACATTATTTCTTCTTGAACAGTTATGGATCAGGATTAAAAAAAGTCCGAGATATCCATGCAAAAAGGAAAAGTAGATTAAATTTTCCTATAAGCGTCAAAATGTGTCCAAAGTCGAACCATTATGCTCAGTAGCGTTTTTAACGTATTCTGTCTGATATGTAGTCAATTCGAAAAAAGTTGTAAATTTTTTGAGTTTTCACGGAAAACGCAAAAAATAGAACTAAAGAATCCTTGTTTTGTACATAGAGGGTACATACTATTCTGACGTAAAAATAAAGTTGTTAGAGCACCAATAAAGTCAGTAAATGTCATTCATGAGAAAATACTTGGCGCGAAGCTCCTTAAAAGTTCGAAAATCAGCATGCAAAATGGCTAAAATAAAAAATGCTCATTGTTCTCAACTGCGCTCAGTTTTTTGACAGCAGGGTGGGGGGCGGCCGCCTCTCTAAATCCGTCATGATAATGAACATTTAAAGATATATTTCAGCTACGTAGTTTAGTACCTACATATTAGAACATAGCAAAGAAAAATGCTCCGATGGAACAAAAAAGGTAAATATACTTGAATTTCTTCATTGCTAATGATGTAAAAGGAGGGGACTAGGGAAAATTTCCCTATATGCGCAAAAGCCATAGGAATATGCTTAACAGTTAGACTTCCCCTAAACAATGCAACAATCGAAGTACATATATTCTGCGGCCTATGCGCGTTTCTGCAGATTTTCCGTAGTAATTTCGATTATGATGGCAATGATTACTTTTTTTGAAAAATTTATAGAATTTTTTTATGGTTTTTCAAGAAAACTATTGAGTTGGCCATGTAGGTGTAAAGTTTACACTATTTATTTACCTTTTTTTCCATCGGAGCATTTTTCTTTGCTAGTTCCCTTCTTTCATTTAACAATTCAGGCCATATATCCATAGGTGGGCAGCGCCAAAATTCTGGGGGTGCAAGTAGCTTAGGAAATTTCTTTTTTCGTCTCGAACCCTTTACACTACAATGATCAGAGATCAAGAAATATTGCGTTAAAAGAGAAAAAATTTTACATGTTGAGATATTGTAGTAGCCCTCTACATTAAAAAACCAATTGGACTGCACATAAACCAAAATTGAGCTAGATAGGCTTTAGGACACGCTAACAGTAAACAACCTGTATACTTCACGCTTTTGTGCAACAACCATTGAGTGTAAAGAAAGTTTAAGGTCAGATTCATAATCTACAACTTAGGGGCAACATTGAAAAAAGATTGGCCCTCCGCAAGTTGTTTGATGCCCAATGCTCTGGGCGGAAAAATGCTTCTCCGTGTAAACTTTACACTTGTACTTATACCGCAATATTGGGTGTATAGAAACAAAATAAACTAGGATCTGTAATGCTAAGGTCAGGGCACATTTTAAGCATAATTAGCATGTTCCGCCTACTCAGCGGAGTAGTTGGAGAAATTTCGTTTTTCGTCTCGAACCCTTTACACTAAAACGATCACAGATCAAGAAATATTGCGTGAAAAGAGAAAAAATTTGAGATATTGCAACCCACTACATTATAAAACTGATTGGACTGCACAGAAACCAAAATTGTGATGGATAAGCTGAAGGACACACAATGAGTGAAAAACACGTATACTTTACACTTTCGTGTAACAACTATTGAGTGTAGAGAAATTTTAAGTTCAGATTCGTAATCTACAACTCGGGGGCAACATTGAAAAAATGGTCTTTCGCAAATTATTCGATTTTTTGGTTTACACTTTACACTCATTTCTAACTCGGTATTGAGTGTAAACAAAAAAGACGGGCATAGAATTTTTTAATTATCCATCGATTAAAGAAAACCGCACCTCTCAGGTGTGTGCCGTTGTTGCTGTGAGGGGGGCGCGATTTCACACTCGCTGTGATAAACATATGAGAAAAAGGATGGCCAAGTATATTATAGGTAGCGCTATTGCGCTACCTATGATATACGTGCATAAGGTCAATCTTCTAGGGAGAGGTGAAAATCAAAATTTCGGAGATACAGCTAGTCAGTTGTTTTAACCTAGTGCATGGATCCACTCGGAAAACTATTATCCTTAGTAATATGCGCCATCCCATATTTCGGATGTAACTTTGTACTGATGTTGCTCTGTCAATTTTTGTCTAAAATAAACAAGCAAGAGCTCATTTTAAAGAGATCTTCTCGATCTACAAGAAAGTATTTTCACCAATTTGAAAATCGTCAATAATTACACTCTTACCGTAGCTTGAAAATACTCTACTTTTCAGTCCAGCCAGACTTTGGAAGCTTCTGGAACTTTGTTCTTTCAAAATTATGCAACGAAACTCTTTTTACGCGTGTTCTATTGAATGTCAAAAATAAAATCCGATTTTTCGGATTGCCCATAAGTTACCGCATTCGATGGTAGTATTAGTGATTCCAACATAGTTCAAAAGCTCGGAGGTACATATATACATGCATACCTACATATACATTCAGTATGTACATACCTGGGCTATTACTGTTATGCGCAAATCTAAATTCGAAGTAAAAACTGAACATGTCCCATAATAACTTTCGTCAAGAGTCAGGTAAGTTATTATGAGCCATCCGATAAATCGGATATACCCGTAGTGTGGGACATCCGAAAAATCCGGATTTTTTCTCACCACAGGGCCCAGTGGGAGCTGAAAAAAATCAAGTAACCATAGTTTACCATTCTGATAAAATTTCACTATCCTAGTGCAACTTTTTGAATAGGCCCTTAATGTAGCGCTCCCTTGCACGATGGAGTCGGTAGCTAATGTGTTCATAGATATGGCGTGTTGAGCGACGCAGGAGTTGTATGTTACAGTAATAAAGAAAATGGTTTCCCGGAGGGAGCGAATATATACACTATAGTCTGTTTCATTTAACTTTGAGGTTTTTATTTTAATTTGATCCGCATGAATCGGGCTACAAAAGTGGTTTAAACCTTTGATGCAGTAATGCGCTTTGGCAATAGCAAGCGTCTCACCGTAACTCGACGTACTGTAGAATATCACAACTATACTGTTACTTTAAAACCGCTTTTGTAGGCACTTTAAATTTTTCCAAAAACCTCAGTGTAATGAAACGAAGTGTTTTGTGAAAAAGGATTCTATAGCGAAGATGAACACCATTTCAGTATTTGTGACAAATACATTCTTTCCCAACTCTCAAACATAGCTATTGTTTTTTGGACTAAAGATAGCTATAGCTTTAGCCCCTTTTCAAGTCGGGGAAACAGCGACAAATCATTACCTGAACCTCAGAAACAGTATTTAGCATTTCTGAACTCACACGGTATGTTTTAGTCCAAAGAGGCTATATAGATAATTTTCTAAGCCCAAAAAAGCTATAAGGGAAGCAGTTTTTGGGCCAAAATAGCTATATACCTTTGTATTTAAAGCGCAGGGGAAATACCCCCTTACCCACGTAGGAATAGAATGCTGTTATTTAGGCACGTAGCTCTGGGGGGAATGGGGGGTCCGGACAATGCGTGGGCAGCGGGGGGGGGGGAAGGGTATGTGCAAGATTTTTCAAAGGTAAAAAATGGCCTTTAAAATAATGGTATGGCGAAAAAACACCATTTTCCAACGTTTCTCATCGAGCACTATCCATTGGCATCAAAAAATTGCGAAAAACAAAAAAATTTCAAAAATTGAATTCGGCAGGGGGTGCAAACCCCACGCCCAGGTGTGGTCCGGACCATACGTGGGCAGCAAAAAAATTCTGGGGAGTGCAAAATTTTTTGAAGGTCAAAAAATGGCCCTAAAAATGGTGGTATGGCGATAAAAACACAATTTTTCGATGTTTCTCATCAAGTACTATCCATTGACATCAAAAAATTGCGAAAAAAACGAGAAAAATTTTAAAAATTGAATTCTGGAGGGAGGTGCATACCCCCCACGCCCAGGTGTGGTCCGGACCCCCCGAAATTCAGAGAAATAGGACTTTTTAGCGTTATTTGGTGCTACTTTTGGCCTTTGTAAGCTTGGTCCCCCCAAAATAGCATGGCCAGCTACGCGCCTGCTGTTCTCAATAACTTTTAGTGGTTGAGGCACCCCAGTAAATGACAAAAAACAATAATTTTTCTTTTATATAATTTATCGTAGATCTCAAGTATAAAAAACGATACAATTGGAGTTAAAATGAAACAATACAGTCTTTGGAGCACGTTTGAGAAGAATCAATAAAAAATTATACTAGATTATTCTTCTACATGGTAAACGGAGGGCTTCCATGATGGGAATATGCTCAATTCAAACCAGAATGCACAAGAGCGCCATAGAAAAATTGCGCTTTTATTTCAACGAAACGAAACTGAAGAAAGCTATGTTAATCAACTAGTTTCCATCGCAACTGTTTCTTCTGTGTGCTTTCCTTTCAGCTTGCCAGTTACTTGAGCCCGACCGGCTGCCTTTCGGTCCAAAAGATTTCGGCGGTCCTTGTCTAATTTAAGTTTTACGACGGTCACCTGAAGTATATTATTTCTCACTTTTGAGCATTGAATGTTTTGCATTTCACAGATACAGGGCGTTGCATAATGATTGGCACCAAAGGTGGGCGGCACCAAAATTCTGGGATGCAAGATTTTTCAAAGATAAAAAAATGGCCTTAAAAATAGTGGTACGGCGAAAAAATACCATTTTCAACGTTTCTCATCGAGCCCTATTCATTGGCATCAATGAAAAATGAGTTCCAATTCAGAAACTGCTAGCCTAGAGTTCAAGCGTCCGCATTTTGTCAATTGAAATTAAGACTCAAGTGACTGTGCAATAGCGTACACTAAAATCCTACCGAAAATTCGAGCAAAATTGTCGAAATTGACTTGTTCATTTGATGCACTTGGAAGGTCCCGGGCATACATGGGTGGGTCTACAGCAATATGAGGAAGGTTTTCAAGTTATTGGGATGTCCACCATAGGTGGGCAGCACCGAAATTCTGGGGGGGGGGGTAGAAAAATTTCTGAGGGGGGGGGAGTGAAAAAATTTTCAAAGGCCAAAAATGGTCTTAAAAGTGGTTGTGTGGCGAAAAACACCATTTTTCGACGTTTCTCATCAAGCACTATCCAATGGCGAGCAAAAAAATGCTAACAAAGCAAAAAAGTGGTGTCTACCCAGCCCCCATGCCCATGTGTTATCCCGGACTTTACTCGATGACATAACTAAGAAAAAATTTGGCCAGTTTGAATTAGATGCTGAACTGTATGAAAAACTTTTGTGCCCATCCCAGAACATTTTCGACAAATTAGAGACGCGAATAGTGGTAAAACAGATCATTGATTAGTTGAAATGCATCAATTTTTGTCTATTTCCAAGGTAACTTTTGCTTTCGGCCCATAAAAAAACTTTGGATCAATATCGCAATTTAAAAAACAACTGCCTTTACATTCTTAATAAGCATATCTAAGCGTGGAGAATTCAATTTTTGAAATTTTGTTTTTTCGCCATTCCACCATTTTTTGACCTTTGAAAAAATCTTGCAACCCCCAGAGCTTTGGTGCCGCCCACCTATGGTAATAAGTACCTACCTACCTACCTGTCTATATACGTGATACTTCATGACGTCGAAAGATCAAACTCAATCAAAATTTTAAACTAGCAACACTTCTGTTCGTACATGTAAGGCTCGAAATTTTGGTTGGGGGGTACAAAAGAAAATTTTGAAGCGACAGAGGGTGTGAATGACTCAAAATTCTTGACCAAAAATAGCAAAAAAAGCAAGTATTCGCCAAAAATGGGGTCATAAATTTCCTTACTTTGGGGATAGGGTTGAGAAGACGTTCAACTTTGGGCGGGACGATTTTCCGAACCCCCTATTACAAGTATGCTACAGTTACATTTTTAGATAAGTACACTCACATTTCAGGCATACATTGCACCAAAAAAAGATAATTTAAGAATCAGCGAGGTATGTGGTCAAAAAACCTTCAAGGGTAACAAGCACACATGGGCTTGGGGTAGGTTAGTACCCCTTAGAAGTTGAAACCCTCCTTCCAGATTACTGTAGACCATACCTGGGCGTGGGGAGGTTTGGGGTATGCACCCCCCCCCGAGAAACCAAAATAACCCCAGAATTCAGTTTTAGAAATTTTTTTGTTTTTTTCGCAATTTTTTGATGCCAATGGATAGTACTCGATGAGGAACGTCGAAAAATGGTGTTTTCTCGCCATACCACCAGAGGCTATTTTTTGACCTTTGAAAAATCTTGTACCCCGCAGAATTTTCTTGCTGCCCACGTAATAAACATAACAAGCATACAACAAAGCCAAATTTTTCTATAAAATTCTGATATTCTAACAGATTCATCAAGTTTAACAGGGTTTAAAAAGAAAAGACATGGTCTTTCTAAACCCACTGTGATTATGAAAATCTGCATAAACAATCAAAGGTCATATGATTATTAGGCAGCATACCTGGGCGTGGGGGTTTGGGGGTGTGCTGTGCACCCCCTCCCGAAAAACCAAAATACTCCCAGAAATCAATGGATAGTGATCGATGATAAACGTTGAAAATGGTGTTTTTCGCCATACCATACCACCATTTAAGGCCATTTTTTGACCTTTAAAAATCTTGCACCCCCAGAATTTTGGTGCCGCCCACCTAGGTAGCTATAGTATATTTCACAAAACCTCGTACACACACATACACACTAGGGTATGGGAGCCCACACATGGGCGTGGAGGTCTGGGGGGAAATCTGGCTGGAACCCCAAAACGGATATTTATTTCCGGACCAAAACCCATTGCTCGAACCATGAAAAACGTTAAAGGACGTCTACTTTAAGTACACATACTTATTTTTCGAGCAATAGATTTTTCAATTCATTCATCCAAACACTCTTCTTCCACTATTTCGTTTTTTCTTTCGATTTTTACATCCACCAAGAGAAAGATACAGCAAATTAAGTGACAAAATTAGATACTAAATAACAAAAATTAATCATCATTTATACTGATCTACCGGAGATCCGGCTCCGGCCTCCGGCGAATCCGGCTATTTTTTCCACTCCGGTGCTCCGGCCGGAGGATATCCAAAAATCGGCCATGGGCCGGAGAATTTTTTCGTTTTTTGCATATTGACCTAACGTACTAATTGCTGACATTATACTTATTAAATTTAGTCAGAGCACAATGCAATAGCAGAAAAATGAAGTAGCACAAAATAAAGTGTCTATCACCACCACAATAGCAAAATAATCATTTTTAGGAGGAAAGAAAATTACTCTATCGATCGATTCATGCAATCGCTGCGAAACAACAAGATTGCCGAGTAATTTTGAATAAAGTTTTATTGAATGTGGTCTATTTTACATAACTAGCTGGTACGCAGTTGAGATGCATTGGCACTATGGTCTAGGTCTGGGTTACAAAGATGTCCTATCTACCCACACGTTTAGAATAATATTTCTTCGAATCCGGCTCCGGCCGGAGCAACATGGTCCAATCCGGCTCCGGCCGGATCTCCGGCTTCGGCCATTTTGGCCGCTCCGGTCGATCACTACTCATTTATCCCCCTACTCCTATCCGAAAGACTCGTTCTACCATCTCCAAGAACTATCGATCGTGTGCACGTAGGCTTGTGCATTGCATTAAAAAAATTTTCAACACTCAAGAAAATAGCCTCAATCAAAAGGGGGGATCCCCCACCCAAAATCGAACAACCCCACCGTCTCCCGAAAACCAAAAAAATGTTGACCTTGGGCAAAAATTGGTGGTCATGTAAATCCCCCTAAAATTGGCCGGGATCCCAAAATTACGAGTCGTTACACGTACGGCTGCAATAGTTAAACTATAATATACGTGAATTAAATAAAACACTTCTTCGACACAAAAGTATTATAACGATTCACATTGTTAAAAAAATGCAAAATTTAACTACAACACTAAAAAAGAATTGCTACATAAGTTTTCGAGGAAATCAAGCAAAACTTAGCACAAAAGTATCTCATCTGACAAGCGCTTTCTATTACGATATGCGATTTAATTGCAAGATCGCAGCAAAATAATAAAAAAGGAAAAATTGAGCGCACTATTTTGTGGACATGAACTTTAAAAGCAACGCAACGTTTAATATAAATTAATGAAAAGATATGCGAAGAAAGAAATTAAATTACAGTTTATGTTTATATTTATTACAATTACAGCACATCTGCAGGCACATAGCTGGCCGTCCTATTTTTGGGGAGACTAACACCAATTTGGGGAGTCCGGGGTACATAAAATGACAAAAATAACACAAAATAACCTAGTCTTATTTTTCCGGGTTTTTTTCTGAATTTTAAGGGAGAGGTCCGCACCCTCCACCATTCCCCCAGAGCTACGTGCCTCTACATCTGAAAAGTTAGAATTCGCATCTGTTTGCTGAGATGATCAAAAAATTAAAAATCCACTAATAAACTAGCTTCCTAAATAAAAATTACGACAACAAAAGTTTCAACCACAAAATAAAACCTGGAAACAGTCAATGCGAATATTCGAAAAATATCTCATAATAGAACCCTAAATTCTTGAGAAATGCTGTTACCAGTGTTTTTTGTACAAGGTCCGTTTGTACATGTATGTACAAAGATGGTCCCAAAAGTCTTTGTACATTTTGTACATACAAATTTTTGTGTACTATAATATGGTACTGTAGCTATTTTACTGTGGTAAAACGGGGTTTTTCGACCGTTGGTAGTGTATTTTAGCTAATTTCTGAGTTTCTGACGCCAAAAATTACTAAAAATTTTTACAAAACGGCGCGAAGCGCCGAAAAATTTGACGTTTTTCTACTCAAAATGCAAATTCCGTAATTTTAAGGACATATAGGACAAACAATCACTCATTTCAGCGCGAAGCGCCGAAAATTTTTGGGAATTTCACACCTTTTTTCACAGTTTTTGTCTTCCCGAAAATCTTTGTACATCGGGAAAAATCTTTGCCGAATACAAAAAACCGTGACTGTTACTTTACCTTACCCTCAAGCTCTTTTCATTGACAAAAAACTCATATTGCATTTTTTAAAAGAGATATCACGCAGCGAGTCTGGCACTAGCAATTGTAGCACCAGTCTGGAAGAAAACTATCAGTAATTTTATTCCTGATCTGAAATTTAACAATCGGACTAGTTTAACACCATAGAGAAATTTGTCTAATGAAAATTCAAATTCAATAAGATTGAATAATTTTGAAAGCCTAACATCTCTATAGAATGCACACGATAAAGAATAGTTTATTAATTCAATTTAAATTTATTTAAAAAATTAAATTAAAATAATTAAACGCCAACGAAAAACAAAATTACGTTCGACGGATGAATTCCGATGTGCACTGTTGCTCCATTAGCTTTCTCTCGCGTTATCTTGTCAATGTGAATAACGTATTTTTTGCGATAAACGCGAATGACCTTCCCAACGTTACCCTTGTGATGTCCTCGGGCGACCGAAAATCAAAAAGACGATTTGTTAAGCTGTCATCAGAAGATGATTATTTCTTTTCCATTATTTTATGAGGTAGGGCTGAAGCAGACATGTAACAGGGGGTGGGAGATCCCCACCCAAATTTGGTCGTCCCTCCATCCTCCCCAGAGTCACAAAATTCTTAACCCCACCCACGATTTTAGAAAAAACGTGCGATTTTTGGCCGTTTTTAGATTTTTTTTGGACCGTTTTAGCCCAAAATTGCAGGTCTTTACACCCCCCTCCCAAAATTTCGAGCCGTACATGTATGGGCTGAAGCGTGAGACTCTAAGCCCAGATTGACTTTCCTTCGCTCTAATAATTCTCTTTCATACGGACAAAACTTAATCGATGGATAAAACAATTCGTACACATACTTAAGCAGGTCGTTGCCTTAATATTTTAAATGCTTTCACAAATAATCGATCAAATATGCTTATTTTCGTAATAAAAAGCGTTAATCAAGCTGAAATTTTCAAACAAATTGAATTGCCCCCGTTTTCACTCAGGTGTTAGTCACTGGATCACCCGTGACGTTATTTTTGTTACTACTTTTGAAACCTTTCCGCCTTATTTCCATTTACATTTATTATAGATTGAAAATTAATTATATTTTTATTCTGCGGAAAATTCTCCCATTATCACCTGAAAAGAAATAATAGCAGTCAAAGCGCAATTTAAGTGAATTTCATTAAATAAATAATATAAATCAATAAAAAATAAATTCCCAAATAGATAAACAAATAGTACAATCCAATTTAAACATTATTTTTTCTTATTTTCTCTAGTTTATTTCGTTTTTCACAGGCCCCGGTCTGGGACCTGGCACATCTCAAATATAAAAATTATGGATTTTCTGCAGATTAACGAAGGTATGTAAAAGCTAGAAGCATTAAAAACGCAGAGAAGAATTAAATGGTCTATGGGCGAGGGGTTATGCGGGAGGGAAAATGTTGATGGCACCCGATGCCTCAAATAATCAAAATGCATGCGTAAGATATCTCTAATTAACGAATGAAACATGATTACGAGTGTATTGACAGGAAACAGTCCGTCAAATGCAGGACAAAGCATGGTTAATGTCAAATATGCACAGACTTCTCGAAAAAATAGACAAAAAATTTAGCATTTTTAAGGGAAGAGATAAAAAAATTTCTGCAGGGAGGGGGCGAAAAAACCGTTCAGTCTGCGGTTCAGCTATAAAATAAATACATGTCAAAAAGATTTCGCAGCGAAGAGCGTAAAATTAATCGGAACTTATGTGGCAATTTGATGAATGGAGCTAAAATGTTTATACGGCAAAATAGCTACAAATTCTCAGCAGATTAAAACATTTTGGAAGAAACTAGAGCCGCCAACATTTCAAATGGTTTTTCCGAAAACAATCCAATAAACGTGCTCATTTTTACAAAAGATTAGTTAGGCTAGTTTTCACAAAATAAATTATCTCAATCCCCAGTCAAATGTCAGTTATGCAACAATTACCGCAAGAAAACATGACACACCAGTCAAAACTCGATTTAATATCTATAATTTTGTTGAATAAAGAATAGGCTAAGATATGCTACAACGATATATTTTGTTTTGTCTGAAACCTAAAATTTTTAGGCAAAAGAAACTCGGGGAATCCGAAAAGCAAAAAAAGTTTGTGTAGGCACATTATTCATGAAATTTGTGCGCTAAGGAGCAGAATATGAGTTCCGTCAGACATTGTTAAAAACCAGTTTACAAAGTTCGGATTCTTTTTAAAAACTCAGAAAATATGAAAAGGTGCGGAAAGAAATTTCTTAAAAATCCGTTCAATATTGCTAAGTGCCTTAAAATCTGCAATTCAACAGTGCTTGAAAATGGGTAGTTTTGACATTAATCCTGTTGTGAGTCGGTTTTCTCAATTTTTCTTAGGCTTAGCTCAGCGATCGGACCGACGCCTCGGCCTCGCTCGGCGTTTTTTGGAGCCTAAGCCATAACGCCGAGAGCAAAGCTAAAGAGCATCGAGGATTAGAATAGAATTTTGGGAAGTTTAATTTTTCTTAACGACGTAATCTGTTATTTATTTACCAGACATCTGAAGATTCCAGCTTTTTAAATAATTTTCTGAAATAAAAATGATACAAGGGACGATGGAACAAAGAAATCATTTTGCACGTAAACAACGGATTTTTGAGGCCAATCTCGACAGTTTCGAAAAATCCTGAATACAGCCTCATGTCTATATATATATATATATATATTAGAGCTGCACACTTTGCAAATATTACTACCCGGGTACCCGGCTATTTCATTACCCGGGTAATTCGGGTACCCGGGTATAACCGGGTAGGACCTTAGATAAAAGAGAATGCAGTGAACATAATTTATTCACAGTTGACAGTGAGGTATAGGGCAAAGTGATATTTAAGCAGTAAAATTATTGAAAAAATTAATGCAAGATTAAATAAAATCAAGGCTTTAATCTGAAGAATTCGTATGGATTTAATGAAATTTAAGTCATTTTCATAATTCAAAGCAAAAAATTGTGAAGCAGGTTTTGTATCTTCATAGCGTCATTAAAATATTTGAAGCAGGAAAACACATTGACGAAAAGCAATTCTGAAATCAACCGGAAATGAAAATTTATTCGAAAACAAGTCTAAGTCTATCTGGAGCTGACTGCAGAGACGTAGTCAGAATTTTGGTTCGGGGGCATAAACGTTTTCATGTAGAATTTACGGCCTGTTATTGACAAACAATTCGGAATTCATAAGTGGCGCAAAGTGCCAAGAAATTTAGTCAGTTTTTCCACCCTTAACAGTTTGTAGCTCTGTGAATACTAATAATCTGATAGAGCAGAAAATTATCAAATTTGTACAAAACAGTTTTGACAATTCAAGCTTCTAACAAGAAAACTGCGAATTACTAACTTTGACTGAAGATATTTTGAGTGATTCAGGCTTTTAAACGTATTGCTGGAGCTTAACAAAAAGAAAGAACAGTAACTGGCAGCGCTATGCGCCGGAAAATTTTGACGTTTTTGCACATTAAACTCAATTTATACCGCTTAAATCATACAAAACAGACAAATTAATGCCGGCGCGAAACGCCGGAAATTTTTAGAAATTCCTAACCCTTTTACCTGGCTTGTTCTCCCTAAAATCTCGTTGCACATGTACAACGAGATTTTATGGCTGCGGGACGTCTGAGGTGGCGAGCGGGATCCGGGGCAGAGTCCCGGAAAATTTAACACTTAAAATTGATGAACTCCTACATTGCACAAACTGATCTGAAATGCGTTTTTCGACCTCTGCTCGGTACATAGCGCAGCAACGGGTCGCTGCCAATAAGATATAGAAAGATGTATCTATGAAAATTTTGTTCTTACCGTTTTCAGGCCCATTTGTGGCCTTCTAATTAACAAAATGCAGTTCACAGAACAAGAAATGCGCAAAAACATAAGAAAATTTGGCCATTCCTTCCAATTAAAGTAGGATTATGTGCACACGTGGGCAATGCCCCATATCGGCCCATCACCAGGACGGGCCGAACCAAAAGTTGGACGGGGTGAAGGGGTAACATGGACGGGGCTATGTTTTGTACAGGGAAAAAATTTTTGAAGATAGGAAATGCTAGATACAGTATATCATGATCAGTTTGCAAAACATCCACAGGAACCATCTAATTACACTGTTCGACACCTTTTTCATGGATGGACCCACTTTAATTCAGTGACTAGCCACTGATTAAGCTGAACGACCCACCTTTTTCAGGCACGGACCTACCTTTTTTCAGGGACAGACCCATCTTTTTCAGGGTCTAGGGACCCACCCACCCTTTTGGTTGGAAGTTGGACGGGGCGAACCGTCAGCGATTTCCCAGGTATGATTATGTGTCCTTGTAAAGAAAGATAAACGAAACAAATAATAGACAAACTGGTACACAAAAGACAAACAAAGCAGAGAATAGACAAACTGGTTCACAATCATTTTCGCACTTTTACTATCATGCTCAACAAACATGCGCAGTTTCATTCAACGAACAAATAGTGCATTAAATTACTAAAGTGATGTGGAGTGCTGGATTATTTTAGCTGATTCAAGCTTTTAAATTTGTTGGATCTATATAGCAATAAATAATAATGACTCGGCGCGGAAAATTTTGAAGTTTTTGCCTTTTTGAACCTAGTTTTCTGGACATACATTATTGCAACAAAAAAATAATATTGCTGAAAAATTTCGGGGGCAGGTACCCCCAATGCCCCTCTGGCTACGCCTATGGCTGACTGCATTTGGAACATCGATAGGCTTTGAACCAGGTCTAACTAAAACAGTTGCGCGTACGATGTGAATAAAAGTTGCAGTTTAAATTTATATAATGGTCACAGAAGTGAATGAATTATAAAAAAAGCGTCGCTAACAGATAATTTCTTCTTTTGTTTGCAATGAAGAATAAGAAGAATTCGGCACAAATAAAGTAATGTAACTAAAGAGCTAAATAATGGAATATGCCTAGACCGTATGCGCGATATATTGTGATAATAGGAAATATTAACAGACTCGCTTATTTAACATTTTACGGTTGATTATATCCAATCACATTTACATTGTGATTCAGTCGCACTTTGGAAGCAATATGTTTCTAGGTTTCTAATTCAATTCTTCGCACATATTGCATAACCGCAGTGCTAATTTTCCATTTTATATTAAAGGATTCGGGTACCCGGGTATACCCGGGTGGGTAGTAAAATTATTTTCTACCCGGATTACCCGGGTCCCGCGTGCAGCTCTAATATATATAGATAAATTAAATTCGACAAATCAGGAGCAGACATGTACGTGGGAATTGGGTATCTAGACAACCCAGAATGGAAAAATCTAAAATTTTCTCAAGAAAATTAAGCAAAAAACGGATATAAATTTGAAATTTTTTTCAAAATTGCTTTAAATTGACCAGAAACGGTGTAATAATATAGTTTAACGCTATTTTAGCGCTTATACCAGTTTTTGAGGTCATGGGCACAAAAAACTCACTAAATGATGTATTTCATTTTCATTTATTACATTTTTGCATCTTTTTAATTTTTTTGTTTCATTCAAGAGCATAAAAGTAATTCACAATCAATTGATCTTAGATTTGTTAGATCGCATGAACGCAGTGACGTTTACAAAAATAAAAGTACAAGACATAAATGCCTCATAACTTGATTTTTCTCAGTTTAATTATTGAATCTAACGTTATTCCCATGAACAGTGCAGCTTGATAAGATTAACTATGACTTACTTTTATCTTACCATCGACATATCATAAACCAGCCATCATATATACCTATTTACCTTACCCTCGGCACAACCCTCGACCTCGGCCGAGGCAAGGATTTTAAACTGCCTCGGCCTCGAGCCCAAAAAGTAACCTGGGCTTGATCACGGGCTGAGGTTTAGTTTAAGATGAAGGCGAATTTTAGGCGGTTTAAGTCGGTGTTACCCCCGCCAAGATCGACATAGGTGCTTAGGTCAATTTATAGACGTTTGGACAACAATTTGCGATCACGTTTAAGAAGTTTTTTTAAGCAAAACGATTTGTATATTCGTCATCCGCATATCGGAAATGACATGTATTTTTTTCTGGCAAAAACATTGTAAAAACATAAATTTCTCGTATTCAGGATTATGCTTTGGAGGGAGACTAAAATTTCTCAAAAAAACATTAGGTTACCGTAGGATAAATTTTAAAAAAAACGTTTCACGACCACTAGAGTTTTAGACTTTGTAAATTTGCTATCTAGATGCCTTAAATATGGTGAGAATTCAATAAACACCCTCTTGAACAAATATCATTTTCTGCATAAAACCTGTGCAAAACAGGAAGACATAGATGCAAAATACGCTTTGGATTGTATAAAGACTAAAAATGGAAGTGTTAATGTTACTTGGTTTATTGTCGGATCAACGAATAAAATTCCTGTGCAGAAGAGTAGAAATGGATGCAAAATAAGCTTTAAGTTGTATAAAGACTAAAAATGGAGTGTTTTAACCGCTGCGCTTGGCCTAAATAGACTGTTTATAATTGTGAAATTTGGCGCGAAGCGCCGAATATTGCATGCGATTTTCGGCTAAAAAAGCAATGGGGGAGTAAAGGAAAAAATCATTCTCCATTTTATTTCGGGGGAGCACGTGCCCTCTGATCCTCCCTGGATACGGGACTGCCTAAGCCTAAGAATTCTAGGGTGAAATTAGCGGATTAAGATTTTTGTAAAAACTGCCTATAATTTAGCATTGAAAAATGCAATGTTTGAAGTCCTGCAGCTCCTTCAATACTGGGTCCTTTCCGATCAGACATCTTTCCCGCGCTCTCTCCTGAGGAGCCCTACAACTTAAAAGCAGTTTAAATTGAACGTGAATTGAAATGCGAATTTACGAGTAGACTATATTCTGAAGTTGAGCCCAAGTTTTTTTGTATGCTTAGTTGGCCACAAATCAGGCATCCAGACAAAACCGGTCTCCATCACAACCAGAGCTGACATCAGTGGGTTTTGGAGTTTTCGGTAGGTTTTTGGGATTCTAAAAAATCTTGGGTTTTCGGGTTTTTGGAATTCTGAGATGCAGGCACTTTCAACCTTTGGTGTTGTCCATTCAAAATTGAGAAATTCACTGAGCACTGATACAGTCCGAAAGCTGGTGTTCATTAAAACAAATGCCAATCAGCTTTTTGATCTAACCATATTGGATAATGATGATTGTGATGATAGGGATATGTGATCAATTATCAATGATCAGCACCAGGGTTGGCAAGGCTGGGTTTTTTTAACTTGGGTTTTTCGGGTGCAATAAATTGTTGGGTTTTGGGTTTTTTATCCACAGGTTAAGAATTTATCTGTACTGGAATTAAATACTGTGTATTGTCAATGTTTTTTTGTATCATGGTTGTTCCTTTTACAATTGCTTGCAATGCACGAGGTTAAGTGTCCATCCATTCTCATCCTCTCCCCTTCCTGTTGCTGTTTTTCTCCTATAGTATATACTTTTCAAATGAGAAAAACCGCTCAATAAAGGCTATGTGTGGCATGGATTTTTCTACTAATATGGCAAATTTTTTTGTTTTTTCTTGAAGCAGAGCAGAATTTATGAATAAATTTCAATATTATGCATTTAAAAATTGCTCTGCCCAATTTTTTATTCTGTTCACACAGCATGGATTGTGCTTGTGAATGGCTAATTTTGTTGTTGAATTTTGTGTATTAGCTGAATAAAGTTGTTGTTTACTTGTTTTGTTTTGTGTCTTGAAGCTGTTGAAGTATTCTCAGCTACTATCTAGTGATCGACTGGGGCGACTTTTTTGGCCGGGGTGGGAGTGGGCATAGGAAAAGAAATAATGAGCGACTGCTCCATTCAGTAGTAAATGGCAAGCGCAAAGTTAGGTGCGCCTTTTCATATCAAGTTTTATTTCTATTTATGTCACAATAAACAAATTTAGTCCAGCATTTCATTGTCTGAATCATCAATAAAGTCTATGTTGCTGCTATTAGCACACTCTATATCATTTGAATCTTCACTACTGCTACTGCTGCTGTAGCGATTGGATGCAATCACACCTGGGCAATAGCCCATCCCAGCCCATCCATGGAACGGGCTGGCACAATAGCTGGACGGGTTGTAGGGTCTATTTGGATGGGCTGATTTTGAAAAAATGCGATAAAACAGTGGAAAATCCAAGAAAATTGCCATTTTAACCTATTTTCAGTCCAACTAAGGACCAACCAATCTTTGAGAGCCCATAGTTGGACGGGCTGAAGCTTTGGCTATTGCCCAGATATGGATGCAATAGGTAATGGATGTAATAAATGAGACATCACACATTCCCATAAGGGGGACGGGTATTACCCCCTAAGGGTCCAAGACACAAGTCACTGTCAGACGATTTTTGGTGAAAACCTTTTGAATTTTTTGAACTCAATTTTTTGTATGGCAAAAGTGTACCTAACTATTAGAATTTCACGAAGTGATACATTATTTTAGAATGTGAGCTAGAGTAAATAGATAAACTTTTACTATAAAACATGCATGTAATCGCTTAAAATTTTATGAGGGTCCCTCAGTATACAGGTAATGGCTGGAAATCTAGGGTAGGGGTCCCTCGCCATTTTTAGAAGGAGGGGGTTAGCATCTAGATCAAAAATGGTAAAAACACATAAAAATAGCCAAAAAAAGCGCAGGTTTTCGCCAAAAAATGGGGGAGGGTGATCAAATATTTTCTGACTTTCAAGGAAGTTCGGGTTTTCAAAGCGTGGATGGGGGATGGCCCAAACCCCCTGCCACATGTATATTCATCGGCCATTTTCAGGGGAAGGGTGGTAAGCGGCTCCATTTTTGCAGCCCCTTACCCCTAAAAATCTTTAAAATGGTAGAATTTGTAATAAGGAATTCTACACCTTTTTACAGTTTTTGTTCTTCAAAAATCTTTGTACATGTACAAAGACGGTCTTGAAAAGTCTTTGTACATCAGCAAACATATTCGCTGAATACAAAAAGACCATGCTTCTAAATGTGATCATTCGGCCTGAATTTAGTTGATAATATTAGTTCGGCGCGAAGTGCCGAAATTTTTATGAGCTTTTGATGGAATTCACACATAAAACTCGACTGAGAAAGCTAAAACAACTTGTACTACAAAATCAGAAAAATTACAAAAATTGTAATATGCGAATTAAATCTTGTAATAAGCAACACTGCGCTTAGAATGGGAAAATGTCAAATATTCAGAAACCCAAAAATTAGCCAAATACACTGCTAAAGGCCGAAAAACAATGTTCTACCACACTGAAATCGTTACTGTACCATATTAAAGTATACAAAAATTTGCATGTACAAAACAGTGTTTTTTTGTATTAGCCAAAGATTTTTCCCGATGTACAAAGACTTTTCAGGACTATCTTTGTACATGTACAAAGATTTTTGGGAAGATAAAAACTGTAAAAAGGTGTAAAATTCCAAAAAATTTTCGGCGCTTCGCTCTGATATGAAAAATTGTCTGTCCTATATATCTTTAAAATGGCAAAATTTGTATTTAGAATGGAAAAATGTCAAACTTTTTGGGCGCTTCGTGCCGTTTTGAGACAATTTTAGTAATAATTGGCGTTAAAAACCCAGAAATTAGCTAAAATATACAATCAAAAGTCAAAAGACCCTGTTTTACCACACTAAAACAGCTAATGTACCATATTATAGTAACCAAAAATTTGTGTGTACAAAATGTCCAAAGACTTTTGGGTACCATCTTTGTTCATGTATATACAAAGGTACATTGTACAAAAAACACTGTCACATACTGATAGTATACGAAAATGTGCATGTTTAGGAATATATTTATATAATATGGCTACAAAAATTTGTTAGCTCATACAAAGACTTTTTCGGAGATCTTTGTACAAGCACAAGAAGCTCATACAACAAAATGGAGTCGGCTAATAATAGTCCACCACTTAATTTTCTGGTCCTCCAATTTGGGATTTCACCCCTCCCTCAACTGTGGACCTTAGGAAACTATTTGAGACATATTTAGCTTATCGGATCGGACGCAATTCTGCAGCGTAGTTTACAATCCCCTCTAATTAAACTCCGTCCTAATAACTATTACACAAGAAACGCTTTTTAAAGCACGCGGTTCCCATTCAATTAAATGTAAGTGTTTTTTGTAAAAATAGTTTGTTGAAAACGTACAATTTTCAACTAGAAATAGAACGTATTTGTCAACTCTGAATCTTTTAGCCATAGCTATGAATGAATGAGTTAAAAGTAGCATTTAGTTTAAACAAGTTAAGTGGGGGAATCGAAAACATACAGATTTTCCTAAACATTTATTCAGTAAAAGCTCATTTATACACAGCAGCAAAGTTATAACAAGGTCTAAGTAAGTATACATATGGCTAATCAGTATAGTTCTCAAAATTAACACTTGCTCATTGATAAATAAGTGGCAGTATCACAGCCTGTACAAAATACTAATTACACAAAAAATTTTCTCCGGCCCCGGCCATTTTTTGACCTTGCCCCGGCCGGGGCCGGGGATGCTCAAAAATGGCCGGGGATTCGCCGGGGCCCCGGTCGATCACTACTACTATCTATAGCTCGAGCTAGAATTCTCATAAAAAAACCCATAAAAAACCCTTAAAAAACCCAAAAAAACTCAAAAAAACCCACAAAAAACCCAAAAACCCAAAATTCGAAATTTTCAAATCTGGGTTTTTTCCATCCCTGATCAGCACAGCTACAGTCGAATAAAGCTTTGTTTTGGACTTGTCCTATGTTTTATGCTGGGTCCTTTATATGTCACAAAGTAAGCCAAGTCAATGTTTATAAGTGTATACAGACAACTCTGGTGTGTATCAGGAAAAGCTTTCTAAAAAAACCCCACCAAAAGCCCCAAAACGCGAAATTGGCATTCGTGTAGCTGGTTCACATATGTATTAACATAGTCATATTACAAGGGCGTACGTGTGCAGTCGATAGCATCTGAGGAAACGAAAGAAAGTTGCTGGTAGTCGGATTTGAAACGTGGACCCCTTGCTCTAAAGTCCAGAACCATAACCAATCGACTAACGCTGGTTAATTTCGATAAAGATTGCAAGCTATTCATGATGTTTTGCTGGTTTACCAGCTGATTAGGCTTAGGCTTAGTATCATGGACTGACCAAAATGTTGGTGCCAGCGTTTAAAATAAGCCTGAGTAATGGGATGCGACGGGCGAAGCGAGCGACGCGAGTTGCATCCCATTGCTTAGGCTTATTTTAAACGCTGGCACCAACATTTTGGTCAGTCACATGAATCTACTGGAAAAATCTGATGACTGCCTTATTTGTTTTTGACTTGACTCAAATCAAACCAGTTAGGTGGCAGCTTTCACCGGATAATACTTGCTGTATGCGTACTTATAACGTGGCTATCTTAATACATATGTGAACCAGCTACACCAATGCCCGCGGAATTTTCAAATCAGGGTTTTTGCCAGCCCTGATCACAACTATTTGCAAACTTAAATTTAGCTGTAAGGTAACTAGCTATTTTCTATTCCGCCCGTAAAAAATTCTGAATTTTACCGAAACTTCATCGTCTCGACGAATAGGAACAGACCGAACGTTGTATTTTTGCCGCAAATCCTTGCTCAACGGAGCCGACATAATTTTTCGCCTAATATGCGACGGAGCAGTAAAATGGCGTTTACGATTTTTACGACGCGAGCTCGATGTGAACTTATTGAACTTCATTTTCGTACGTAAACCACAACTTTAAGTAAATGAAAAAAATCTCGATCAAGCGCGTTTACGCGACAAAATCGGCCGGTTTCCTTGCTTGCTTTGTCAATCTGCTTAGGCTACAGTAATATGCATAAAACAGCCAGAATGATTATTATCCATCGTAATACGATGCTTGCCTATCGAGCAGAGTGCATCGATACTCTGAACTGCAACATTTGAGCTGATTCCTTTCTCAAAAGACACATTACAAGTGTGCAATAATTCATGCAAAGAAAAACACAATCCAACAGTAGCTTGCGTGGCTTGTGTAACTCATGTAATTTGACGTCGTTTCACTGTTGACTTGCACCAACGTAGGATTGAAGTTACATACATTTGCACAAGATTTCATGACTTGCAGCTCTGTCACGCTCATATATTGCATCGTAGTAAAACACATGCATATGCATAAATATTTTGTCAATACTCTTGCGTTCTGCAAGTCACTCTGCATAATATAATCAAGACAGCACTCTACAATCAGTATGCTCACAATCGAGCCTAGAGACTATACATAGTCTGGTCCATTCCAAACGGCCCATTTTTGCCTACTGTATTAATTTTTCACTCTTTAAAGGGCATCTTCAATTATGTTCGCATAGCGACTGAATAATTCAAACTGTTCTTCATGAACTTTGAAGTGCTTTGCTTAGCGTGCAGCGTGTCAAGCATGAACCCAAAAATATCCTGCTACAGTAATAAGCCGTAAAGCAAAAATGGGCTGTTTGGTATGGAACAGACTGTAGAAGATAGAAAAGAAAAAACTAGAAAACCCAAAACGCTTATTTTGTCATAATGAAAATCGAGAACAATTCAAAATGAAAAATTTTTGTCTTTACGTCTTCATTTCATTCCAGCTTGAACAGCCATTTTCGCTATAGTCTGTTTCATTCAACTTTGAGGTTTTTAAAAAAATTTAAAGTGATTACAAAAGTGTTTTAAACTAATATGGTAATTATGATATTCTACAGTATAATGTGTCATATGGAGACGTATGTTATTGCTCAGCCGCATTACTGCATCAACATTTTAAACCACTTTTGTAGCCTGATTCTTGCGGAAAAATTTAAAAGAAAACCGCAAAGTTAAATGAAACAGACTATAGTTGCGGAAGAGTTCAGACAGAATAAAAAGTTGGTAGTCTGTTTCACATAAGTTTGGGCATAAATTTTAAGAATTTTTTGAAAGTTGACGGATTACGATAATTATATATCAAATCAATGCTATAACTGCAATCTGTCAGCTTACAGTCGGACAGTTTTCAAAATTTATGCCCAAACTTGCATGAAAGAGACTATAGGTACCTAACTATAATACAAGATAGCAACTGCAAACTGGGCAGGTCCGAAGGCCCGCCACTGATCAGTGTTCGGTTGCTTTCACAAGCCGAAGCAGAGCTCAATTAAAGATGAGATCGGCTGTTTAATGACCACTTGGAACAAAGAAGGAACGGGTTAAACGATATTGATCGATTACCCGATTGCAGCGCCTTCAAATAGGACGAGCTAAACTGCAGTACCGACCTGATTCAACCATGAGAGCAAGACGAGCTCGATCGATTGGTGTGCATGATTGCCTGATAAGCGTGGCTCGTCATCGGATTTAGTGCCTGATGGGGTTATTACAACGAATCATCGGCGTTTCAACCGGAGTTCAGGTCGTGTAACCACCGCAGTATCACCAATCGCAAGCAGAAATTGCTAACATTTTTTGCATTATGCGGTGATGTATTCAGACTTTTGTACATCTTATTTAAAAGATGATTATCTGAGACTTGCGCTGCGAATTGAAAGCAATTTTCAGTGCTCTAGCTATACATTTATAGTCTACACATGTATTTCAAGAAAATTCGTGTATGGAAATCAATTTTGAGCGATCTAACGAGCAGCTACGAAAGTGGCTCCTAGGCAGCTCACTGTAACATAACTTTGCTTAGTGAAATTTCATATGCTTGAAAAGACTAAGTTTCAAACAAGCTCGAGAATTTTGGAGTGTTACACAAAACATCATACAGGTAGGTGGAAGTTCAAAATTTCAGGCATGGTGTACGATTACACTTAGGGGGATTGGATTTATGAGTTCAATTTTTGGCCAGAAATCGCCAAATTGACCAGGAATCGCAAAAAACACGCAAACACCGTATCATTTAACTTTGAGGTTTCTGAGAAAATTTAGAGTGACTACGGTGAGTGTGATATTCTTTAGTATATCGAGTCATATGCCATTTTTAAGCCGCTTTACTTCATCGAAATTTTAAACTGCTTTTAAAGCCTGATTATTGCGGGAAATTCAAGGGAAAACCACAAAGTTAAATGAAACAGACTATAACAATGGCTTTTAAACGTAAGTTTTCGCCAAAAATGGGGTGCAAAATGTTTTGATCATGAAGGGGTGGGGGACAAACGTGGGCGAGGGGGAGGTTTGGGGGTGTATATTACTGAGAATCCGGTAGGCCCCAAAAATCGAAAAAACCATAATATTTGGTCGTCGCTGCCATGTATAGTGAAGGGATGAGCAACTTTGGGGGGGCCGAGCCCCCTGTTACATGCATATATGTAAGACACATAAATACCGTATTATTGTTCAAATATGCGTAAAATATACAAATTAGTTCGCCGCGAACAATAAAGACATTTCATTGGACAATGACCGGTTCACCGTCGGCCGAAGTCGCGTCGAAATCCCATTTGTATTCTTTCAACAAGTAGGCTTTGAACTTGGCCGCTTTTTGGGCCAACAGGCCGCCCTGACCGGCGTTGCTTTCGACGTTGGTGAAAAAATTGGTCAAAGTTAGGGTGAGAAAGTTGTTTTTCGACACTATGTCGACGAAAAAATCGCGCGGCGTGTGTTTCAGTTGGAAAAAGATTACGCTGACGAATTTGGCGAAAAATGCCTCGTCGCGCGTCACAGTCGCGCGACAAGAACACGCGACGCGAACGATTCGCTTCCACTGTTCGAAACCTTCGTACAAGTGTCCGCAGAGGAAGCAAACGAACGCGAATTGCATTTCGCCCAAAACGTCTTGCGGCTTCTGGCACGATTCGATCATTTTGGTCAAAACCGAATCGTAATAGTTAAAATTCGCAATTTGGGGTTCGCCAGGGGAAGGAGCGTAATTGGACAATTCGCCTGTGAGAGGCGTGAAACGAATTTCTGTCCCCGGTCGAAGGTGCATGATGGGCAAACCCTACGAAGGAACGACAAACGAATGAGGAAAAATTATTTGAGAAAGTATTTCAAATAGCAATGGCAGCCACACGTGGGCGTGGGGGGGGGTTTGGGGGGTATGCACCTCCAGAAATCAAAATACCCCAGAATTCAAATTTTGAATTTTTTTGCTTTTTAGCAATTTTTTGATGCCATTGGATAGTGCTCAATGAGAAAGGTCGAAAAATGGTGTTTTTTTCGCCATACGACCATAGGTGGGCAGCACCGAAATTCTGGAGGGGGAGGGGGTGAAAAATTTTCAAAGGTCCAAAAATGGTCTTAAAAGTGGTCGTATGGCGAAAAAGCACCATTTTTCGACGTTTCTCATCAAGCACTATCCAATGGAATCAAAAAATCGCTAAAAAAGCAAAATACATTTTCAAAATTTGAATTCTGGGGGGGGGGTATTTTGATTTCTGGGGGATTCAACTTCTGGGGGAGTGCATACCCCCAAACCCCCCCCACGCCCATGTGTGCATACGACCACTTTTAAGACCATTTTTTGACTTTTTGAAAATTTTTTCACCCCTTCCTCTCAGAATTTTGGTGCTGCCCACCTATGATGGCAGCTAGTTAACTGAGTTAAGTTTTCAAAAAAGTTTTTTTTTACAATTTGTGAATTGAATAGTATAAGTTTTACATAAATTTCTGATAGAGTATGGCTTTCTCGTCCGAAATGGACGGCTAAAAAGCTGCTACCATAAATATATAGAGTTCACAATTTGACTAATTAAGTAGCTTAGTTAGTTGACAAGTAAGCTACATAATTAGTTACATTGAGGGCTGAATACTTACTGTAACAGCTTCTTAGTTGCAATTTAGATAGATAAATCCACGCTCTATCAGAAAATTATGCAAAACTTATAAAAATTGTCAAAAAAATCCGTCTTAAAAATTAACTCATTTAACTGGTTGCCAACGCTAATATTTCAGAGGATTAAAAAATTGCCAAAAATATTTTTTATGCTTCAATATAAATTTCATGATCGGACATACCTACACAAAATAGGTGGGCGGCACCAAAATTCTGGATGGGGGTTGCAGTACTTTTCAAAGGTCAAAACATGGTCTTAAAAATGGTTGTATGGCGGAATAACACACATTTTTCAACATTTCTCATCGAGCACTATCCATTGGCATCAAAAAATTGCGAGAAAAAAAACAAAAAATGTCAAAAATTGAATTCTGGGGGGTATTTTGGTTCCTGAGGGAGTATTCGGCCTTCTGGGGGTGCATGCATACTCCCCAAACTCCCCCCACGCCAACGTGCGCTAGACAGAATCATTCCGTGATGTCTATGTCCTTTTGTTCAGTCGCCGTTTTATCATGCAAAGCACCGAAAATTTGACTTTTATGTCAAAAATAAGCCGGAAAAGCTAGCTTTAAGAGGCAAATTTTTTATGATTTTTTTCACGAAAAATCGACAATTCTTAAGGGTCGCTCGCAGCCATTTTTCAAGGGTGTAGCCATTTTTCAAGGGTTCAGCCATTTTAGGGGTTCAACTCCCAAAAACACTTCTCTCGATTTTCAACGAAAACTTGCCAGGCACGTAGCTCTGGGGAATGGGGGGTCGGACCATATTAAAGGTCAAAAATAGCCTTAAAAATGGTGGTATGGCGAAAAAAACACCATTTTTCGACGTTTCTCATCAAGCTCTATCCAATGGCATCAAAAAATTGCTAAAAAAACGAAAAAATTTTCAAAATTGAATCTGGGGGTATTTTGATTTCTGGGGGGTATTTCAACTTCTGGGGGGTGCATACCCCCCAAACCCCCCACGCCCATGTGTGGTCCGGACCATACGTGGGCAGCAAGAAAATTCTGGGGGTGCAAGATTTTTTTAAGGTAAAAAAATGGCCTTAAAATGGTGTTATGGCGAAAAACACCATTTTTCGACGTTTCTCATGGAGCACTATCCATTGGCATCAAAAAATTGCGAAAAAAATTTTCAAAAATTGAATTCTGAGGGGGGTATTTTGATTTCTGGGGGTGCATACTCCCCCAAACCCCCCCCCACCCACGCCCAATTGTGGTCGGACTCCCCAATATTCAGAAAAATCGGAAAAATAGGGCTTTTTAAACATTATTTTGTGCTATTTTTGCTTTGTCCCCCCTAAATTGGTGTTGGTCCCCCCAAAATAGGACGGCCAGCTACGTGCCTGAAACTTGCATTCCTTGGCCATTTGTAGATGCTTTTTTGCCATTTTCGAACAAGGTCATTCATTCCCTCCTAAAAATTGCCGAGGACCCCCAACCGAAATTTCGAGCCGCTACATGTTCGAAACCTTAACTTACTTTATTGCAATACATGCTTTTTGGCCATTATTTAGCAGTTATCATTATTTTTCTTCAATAAAACGATCTAAATGTATATAACTGATCCATAGAACCCATGAAATCCGGATTATTTATTCTGTCGGGCTATCATTTTTACTGTGTTTGCCTTATTGGTAAAGTATGTATTACAATTTAGTTGTTTGTCCTTTAGGATACGCACACACGCTGCGTTTGGCTAAAAATCTAAGCAAAGAAGTTTCCTTAATTTCCCGGATAAAAAACTTCTTGAATCGTCTAACAAAATGCTTCAAATAATTTTTAATGTCAAGCTTTTTGTTTCCATCTTTTTCATTTCCATTCTTTCATCGAATTTCCATTTCCAAATATTTTAAGCTTATGATCTACACCTTTTAGATTGCTCTCCCGCTGACTGGATGCAGATATCCGAAAATAAAAGAAGAAAAATAATAAATGCGAATAAGAAAGTTATACTTATTACTATTATTATCATTATCATTATCATTATTATTATTATTATTATTATTATTAATATTATTATTATTATTATTATTATTATTATTATTATTATGATTATTAATTATTATTATTATTAATTATTATTATTATTAATTATTATTATTATTAATTATTATTATTATTATTAATTATTATTATTATTATTAATTATTATTATTTTTATTATTATTATTATTATTATTATTATTATTACTACTATTACTATTATTATTATTATTATTATTATTATTATTATTATTATTATTTTATTCTTTCATGAGTAATATGTAGACGATTGGAATTTGATACGTGCACTACTTATGTTTAGAAATTTAAAAGCAAACCATTTTTATGGACGGAAGTTGCTGGTCTAATTTCTAATTGCCGAGCGCAACTTACATAACACGGTCTGGGAGATTTGGCCGGGTTTTTCCCGATTCTTACGAAAATTATTTAGAACCCCGAATTTCTTGTGAGATACATTCCACTCTTTTCACTATTTCCGACTACATTCTAGTAATCAGTGCATAGAAACGTACGATTGTGTAATAAATTTATTGATTATGGAAGTATAGGCCGATCATGAAATTATTTTTCCTGAACAAATTCTAAGAGCGCATTTCGGACGGAATCAAATGTCGAAATTTGAAGAAAACTAAAAGCCAAATTCCAGTTCTTGCAAAGAATAAGACTTATTTTAAATTAAAATAATAAATATTTTGCTCGTGCTATTAATGACTCAAGATCCGAACTCTAAACGAGTGCTGGTAATTGTTCTCTAATGCTGTATAACACAGAACCTAAATAAACACATAGCCGGTTTCAAAAAGCTCCAAACCGACTGAGATATTTAGGTATAACTGGCTGAATCAGGTACAGATGGCGCAAGAAAGGATGATTCTACCTATCCAGTACTACATGAACAATTAACAAATGCAATTATTATTAAACATTCGAGCATTACTTCGCTTAAAATACTATATTAATTGATATTTAAATCACATTAACTTCTCAGCCGTAAGACTGCGAATCGAAGCAAAGCTTGAGGTTTGTTACATACAGGTAAGAGGGGGATTGGGGGATCCCCCTGCCCAAAGTCGGCCGTCCCCCCATTCCTCCCGAAGCCAGAAAATTTTTGACCCCCTCCCATGCGATTTAAGGGAAAAATTGAATTTTTGAGCCGTTTTTAGACGATTTTTCGCCGTTTTCGGCCAAAAATTGAGGTCTTAAACCCCCGCCCTCCCCTAAAAATGGCCAGAGACCCTCCTCCCGAAATTTTGAGCCTTTACATGTATGGTTAGTTATGAATGCATGCATTTTTGAGGCGAGAACGCATGTATATATTATGGAGGCACATAAAAATAGATCTATTGAAAGGGTCACTTAATTCGACCAAATTTTTTATTCTAAGGAGCTTTGAAAATTCAGAACAAGCAAGACATGGCTGACAGTTAAGCCGATTTCTATGTCAAGTTATTTAAACAAGTCGGTGTAATGACATCTTCTTAAAATACAGAGAAATAAATTAGCCAGACATGAAAACAGTAACGTCAGGTTTGAGTTTATATGTATTAGCAGAGTGGCCACCGATTTCTCCAAATAAAATTCCCGGGTTTTTTCCGGTTTTCCCGGATGATTTGCTAAAAATTTCCCGATTTTAATACAGTGAATTTAGCGCAGTGTAGTACACGTGCAAAGACGTGCGTGCCTACCCAGAAGTCTTTGCAAATTTTTTACGTAGTAGATTTTAGCATCACTGTAACACAGTTCATTACAAATGCGTCCTTATATAAAGTTCGATCTTTACTTAGTGGATTACCGGAAAATTGCTCGCCAACAATTGCTCGAGAAGAATTGCTCGATCAGCGATTGCTCGCCCAGCAATTACTCGCCCAGCAATTGCTCGCTCAGCAATTGCTCGCCCAGCAATTGCTCGTTCAACAATTGCTCGCCCAACAATTGCTCGCTCAGCAATTGCTCGCCAACAATTGCTCGCACAGCAATTGCTCGCCAAATGTATTGCTCGACGAACAATTGCTCGCCTAACAATTGCTCGCCAATCACCAACAATTGCTAGCCGAACGATTACTTGCTGAGCAATTGCTCGCCAGTGAATTAATCACATGGGAACTGCTCCCTAAGAATTGTTGCTTCTCATTTATTTGAATCAGCAATTGTCATTTTATATCGTGATGTTGCATACATTTGCCCTCATACATTTATCTATGTAGAGATTGTTTCGTTTTTGGTAGGAAAGAAGAAGCAGTAGTTTCAGTTTGAAAGTATTCATTTTTAGTGTACTAAAATGATTTTTAATTCCTTTAATTTTAATTTTCAGTTCAAATGCACTCAATAAAGTCGACAGGTGCTGGGCGAGCAATTGTTGGCGAGCAATTGTTCTCGAGCAATTGTTGACGAGCAATTTTCCGCACACGCCAAGCGATTGCTCGCCAATCACCTGTGATTAGTCAAGAAAATGCATTTTTGAGTTTTTCTAATTCGTTCTATCAGTTACAAGCTGATCATTGAAGCAAAGTAATTCAAGTCGGAAATTTTTCCGATTTTCAGAACAGGTATTTGGCAGCGCAGAATTTTTTCAGTCCGATGGCTCTTATGCGGATTTATTCAAGAGTATGAACAGAGAATGGTAGCACAAAATTTCTGTTCTGAAGTTGTTGTAGGTAGGTGGAATCATACGTGGGCAGCAAGAAATTTCTGGGGGGGGGGTGCAAGATTTTTTTGAAGGTCAAAAAATGGCCTTAAAAACGATGGTATGGTGATAAAAACACCATTTTTCGACGTTTCTCATCAAGCACTATCCATTGGCATCAAAAAATTGCGAAAAAGCGAAAAAAATTTTCAAAAATTGAATTCTGGGGGTATTTTGATTTCTGGGGGGGGGTATATTGATTTCTGGGGGGGGTGCATACCCCCCAAACCCCCCCCCACGCCCAGGCATGGGTGGAATGGGATGCATTAGCAACTTCTCATAAATTCATGTCGCAGTGCCTCCACACGGATTGTGACCCGCTTGACCCATCGTCCCTCTAGACCCACCGTCCCGCTAGATCCACCGTCCCACTAGACCCACTTTTTCGTCCCGCTAGACCAACCGGAAATCTCGATAGACCCACCACGTGCATAATGAGTTGTCCCGCAGACCCACCGTTTCGCGACCGTCCCGCTAGACCCACTCGAAAAAATGAAGACATACATATTACACGTGAAATGAAAAGTAGTTATCAAGACGCTTAAGTGAATTCTGCAAAAATTTTTTGTAATCATTCATTAAAAGCAAGTTTGAGGTGTGCAATAGTCGATAACAAGCGGTTAGTTTGTTTTCATGAATGCGCAATTGTATATAATTACCATATCATTCGAAAAAAGTTTCGTTATTATCAGCTTCACAGACTAACATAGCTGACTTCATATAACGAATTAAAACGAAATAAGCGCGACCGAAATCCATGGCTCGATTCGCAATCAAAATTTCCACATAGTATATGAAGCGATGAAATAAAGTGAGCACATGGACATTAGCGCTCCTTAGTCCTATTTTTAAAAATAGATTGGGATTTATTGACAATGACCTAACAACATTTTCGATTTTTTCTTGTGAGAATTTGCAACATCTGCTCGGCCCGATTATTGTTGAGCCGTCTTTCGTGAAATGCCTAAATGCTTTTCATCATATTCATATGTGCATATCTGTACTGTTATCGGAATGCAGTGTCGACGCTTCAATCTGTGTGCCTACTTAGTATACGGAAATTCCATGATCGGAGGTTACAAAGAGTACAGTACCATTCCGATAATAAGCAAAAAATGCTTTCTGAAATGTGTTTGACAAGAGTGTATTCCTTGACATGAAAGATAAAAATTCATTCTTAAAATTATCGGCCATGGCTGGTTACTTTACCATTGCCACACACATGCACGCACATATCTTATTTGCATAATATACACAATTTCATGCAATAATATACAAAATTTATTTATTTAATAATTAAATTTAATTGATAAGGTGGTTAATGAAATGTAATTATTTTTCAATTAATTATTTATATATTTGACTAAACATATATACTTGAATGGATGCACTTTGAAAGCATTTCTGTTTTTGCTTTTAAGCGTACATAATTTTCTTCCTGGTGGGTCTTCCGAGACAGTGGGTCTAGCGGGACGGTCGCAAAACGGTGGGTCTAGCGGGACACCTCATTATGCACGTGGTGGGTCTAGCGAGACTTCCGGTGGGTCTAGCGGGACGAAAAAGTGGGTCTAGTGGGACGGTGGGTCTAGCGGGACGGTGGGTCAAGCGGGACGGTGGGTCTAGCGAGATGGGACCTCCACACGAGGAAACGAGCGTGGAGGGACGCATATCTAATGAGCTTGAAAATTTTCCGCCACAGCATACAGAGCAATCGTTTGGCGAGCAATTGCTGGGCGAGAAGAAATGAAACAAAAACTTATCAAATTTAGAGAAAACAATGACATTGACATGCATTCAACATAAATTCAAGTCATCTGAAGACATTGAAAAATACTAATTTAAGTATAGATGCACTAGAATATTTTGGCTGATTCAAACTTATGTATGAACTCAAAAACAGAAATAAGTAAGACGTTGTTTGTAGCGTTATAATATAGCGTTCTGAACATATGCCTAGTAAAAATAGAACTATAATATGGTACAAAAGCGGTCCTAATGTGGTAAAACAGGGTTTTTCGACCTTTAGTAGTGAGCATTTTAGCCAGTCTCTGGGTTTCTGACGATAAAATTATTAAAAATTGCCTCAAAACGGCGCAAAGCGCCGAAAAATTTTACAGTTTTATTTTCTGAATGCAAATTCAGTCATTATAAAAGATATATAAAAGAAGCAATTACTCTTTTCGGCGCGAAGAGCCTAAAATTTTCGGGAATGAAAGTATTTCGGATCTTTTAACAGTTTTTATCTTCCTAAAAATCTTTGTACATATGTAAAAACGATCTCCGAAAAGTCATTGTGCATCGGAAAAAATCCTTGCTGCATACAAAAATACCGTGTTGTAAAGGAATAAAAAACAGAAAATTGCCACATTGGACAAGAAATGCTGGCGTATTTATTCACTATAAGTTCATGCCAAGAGGTAAACAGTGCGAATTGATAAATTAGTATAAGGCACTAGAATCTATAGTCGATTCTAGATTTTAAACTAATGTTGGAGCCAGTGATCGGACCGAGGCCTCGGCCTCGGCCTCGGCAAGCCTCGGCGTTTTTTGGAGCCTCGGCCTCGGCGCCGAGGGCGAAGCTGAAAAGTGCCGAGGCGCCGAGGGTCAAAATCAAATATGAATAAGTTTAATATGTCCGTTGAATATTAACTATTTAGAATGCATCTGCAGTACAAAGGCTATTTTTTACCTATAGACTTATCTTGTGGTTTCAATCGCGTACCCAGTTACACAAAGTTACATACAGCAAAGTGCCAATTTATTATTCATGTGATGACTAAGTTTTAATTCTCATGCTTGCTACATGGATCGGAAACACACATTTCCGAAGGGAGGGGTGAGGGAGGTTTATTACCCCCTCTCAGAGTACAAGACTCAAGCCACTGTCAGACGATTTTTGGTGAGAACCTTTTGAATATTTTTGAACCTAATTTTTACTATGGCAAAAGTGCAGCTAACTATTAGAATTTCCCGAAGTGATACAGTATTTTTGAAAGTAAGCAAGAGTAAATAGACAAACTGTCACTATGAAACATGCATGTAACAGCTCAAAATTTTCGAGAGGGGCTCCTCGGCATACATGTAACGGCTAGAAATTTCGGGTGGGGGATTAGCGACTCTAATTCTATGTCAAAAATGGCAAAAGCACCTAAAATAGCCAAAAAAGCGCAAATTTTCGCCAAAAATAGGGAGGGTGGGTAAAAATTTTCTGACGTTGGAGGGAAGGGTTAGGGAGGAGGACGTCCAACCCTGGGTGGGTGGGGAATTCCCCAAAGCCCTTCCTGTTACACGTATGGTTTTCGGCCATTTTTATGGGAGAGGGTATAAATGATTACAAATTTTCGGCCGAAAATCGCAAAAACGCACCTAAAAATGTCCAATAAATGCAGGTTTTGCCATCGGCTCGTGCATTTTTTGGAGCCATTTTTATACAATGTTAAAATACTTTCTTGGACAAAGTGATATTAATTATATCGTTTTTCAGTATCTTTTTAGGAAATTTCAAAAAATTTTCGGTGCTTCGCGCAAAATATCGCTAATATACTGTATTTAGATTGAAGCAGGGGCATTAAACACTCAAAAATCAATTTTTGTATAATCTAGGCATCTTTATGCAGATTTAAATATCTTTTGTATCTATTTATACTGTTTTTAAAAATTTTATGCAAAATAAGTACCATTTAATAACTTTACACTTTTTTGCCGTTCAAAGATAAAATTGACTAATTTATCCTGATGTTGCATTGGATTTCTAAGCACAGTAGTGCTTATTACAAGATTTAATTGGCATAGTATAATATCTGTAATATTTCTGATTTTGTAGTACAAGTTGTTTTAGCTTTCTCAGTCAAGTTTTATGTATAAATTTCATCAAAAGCTCATAAAAATTTCGGCGCTTCGCGCCAAATAATCTTATGAACTATATCCAGGCCGAATTATCACATTTAGGACCACGGTTTTTTGTATTTGGCAGAGATTTTTCATAATGTACAGAGACTTTTCAGCACTGTCTTTGTACGTGCACAAAGATTTCTGGAGAGACAAAAACTGTAAAAAGGTGTAAAATTCCCGAAAATTTTCGGCGCATCAGTAATTGTCTGTCCTATATATCTTTAAAATAGTAGAATTTGCATTTAGAATGGAAAAAATGTCAAATATTCAGAAACCCAGGAATTAGCTAAGATACGCTACCGAAGGTCGAAAACCCCTGTTTTACCACACTAAATCGCTACTGTACCATACTATAATAGTACACAAAAATTTGCATGTACAAAATGTTCAAAGACTTGGATACCATTTTTGTACATGTAAAAAGGTATCTTGCACAAAAAACACTGTTTAGGACTGCATGCCGGTTGCAGGTCACACACTGGCAGTATGTAAAAATGTGTATGTTTAAAAATATATTTATATAAAATATCTACAAAGATTTGTTCGCTCATACAAAGACACTACTTAATTTACTGGTCCCCCATTTTGGGATATCACCCTTCCCTCAACTCTGGACCTTGGGAAACTATGATCGGAAAGTACAGTGCAGTTTCTGTCTTATTACCTACCACACCAGAATTGGATGACTGAAAAAGCGTGTTTAAACATGCATTACTGCAAAAGCGAGCACAACAATGGCTACAGTTCTGTCTTTACTTAGCTTATTTCGTTTGTTCGTTTATTTCTTTGACACTGTTTTCTTATTTATGTATAGTAATAAAAGTTTTTAAGTGCTTGTTCAGCCATATTTTTTATTAAGTTTTCCAAGTCTTCAATGGCAACTTGTTAAATTAAGTGTGCTTTCATTCTGCTGACTTTATTCAATAAATCCTTCACACATTTAATCTACTATTATTGAAAATGACATTCGATAAAGTGTTCAATATTACGATTATTCTCTAGCTCATGTGCATACAAAATATTCTAAGTGCACTATTTATGGGTATAGGTATATAAGCTTGACCCTCGGCATTACCCTCGGCCTCGGCCTCGGCCTCGGCCGAGGCAAGGATTCTAAGGCGCCTCGGCCTCGGCCGAGGCCGAGAGTCCAAAAAGTACCCTCGGTCCGATCACTGGTTGGAGCTCTACTGGATTGATAAAAAAATTTGTCTGCACAACAGATAATGAATATTATTGTAAGCAGCGCGAAGCGCCGAAAAATGTTGATGTTTTTGCTCTTCAAACTGAATATTTATCTTTATCAATGATATAGAATAATTACAAATTCCGGCGCAAATCACCAAATTTTTCTTAGAAATTTTCGACATTTGCACAATGTTTTTCTGTTCCCAAAAAACTATCCTGCGTGTTTAAAGAGACAAAGCGAAGTCTTTTTACATCGTCAAAAATCTCTGCCAGATATTAAAAAATTAAATTTTAAATATACGTTTGTTAGGAAAACGTGTTAGTAGCTTTCAACTTGCGGTTCAACTGCTGTCACAGTGGCGGATCTATGATTTTCCTAGGGGGTGGTATCCCAACTTTTCCAAAAACAGTCAAAAATAAGTCCAAAGTTTTACCCTTAACGCGCGAAATGGCATTTTTTCGTTGTTTTACATTGTATACTTTTCGCAATATTTTTTCGAAAAATATTAAAATTTTCGACAGTTTTATGCGAAAAAATCATTAAATTTCTTTGACTTTTACAAAAATCTGGCGCGAAGCGCCGAAATTCGTGAAATTAAGGCGGATAGACGTCTAGAAGCATGATTTACTGCTTGCTTTCCTATATTTATAGCATTTGATGCGAAATATCGAAATGTTTAATTGAAAATAGAAGAAAACTATGCAAAAATAGCTGTTTCTGCTGTTAAAATTGTTTTGAAACCTACATGAACAGAAAATGGCTTCCAGGTCGCCAATAAAGTAAATAAATGTCATTAATAGGCATCATCCAGCGCGTAGCGCCGGAAAAATTTGAGAAATTATGGTCGAAGACGGCCAAAAATCATTGCATATTGCATATCCATTCTTTATCTCGCCAAATATTTTTGGCCAATGGGGGCGGCCGCCCACCCGCTCCCCTTAAATCTGCCCCTGGTCCTTAATAGTGCTGCTGCGTCCTAAATTGAAGCAATTATTCAATTCGGTGCGGAGCGCTGGAAATGACGCGAAATTTCAAAGAGGTTCGGGATTATACGAGTACAATGATTGATTGTAGAGTATCTAAAGCGCGCACAAAGACAAATTGACACTAAATATGATATGCGCGATGCAACGTATTTCTCAAGTTTTGTTAAAAAATAAGCAAAAGACGTTAAAATTGCTGAATATTGCAACCAAAATGTTTGAACATTGAATGGACATACATAGTACTGACGGATCTAGGATTTTCCAAAGCAGGGGGCGTTACCTCTTTCCGAAAACAATCGAAAAAAGGTCCGAAAATTTGCTCTCCGCGTGCGAAATATCGTTTTTTCGGCGTTTCGCGTTGCCTACTTTTATTTAAAATCGGTTTTTGCGTTTTGTATTTCAAAGAATTTTAAATTTTTCGACAATTTCGCTCGAAAAAATTATTAATTTCATTGATTTTAGCGACCGGAAAATTTGTTAAAATAAAGCGGAAGAAGCTTCATAAGGTGGTAGTATTGCTCGATCTCCTGTATTTATCGCATTTGATGCAGAATATCGAAAATTTTGAAAAGTTATGCTCGAAAATAGAAGAAAACTATGCTTAAAAGCTGTTTCTGCTCTTGAAAAAGTCTAAAATATATTCCCTTAGCATAAATATGGCTTCCGGACCGCTAAGAAAGTAAATTAATTAATTAAAATATATTATCCGGCGCGAAGCGCCGGAAATATTCGAGGACTTATGATCGCTGATGGCCAAAAACCGTTGCAAAATACATATCCCTCTTCTATCTCGCCAATTATATTCGACCAATGGGAGAGAAGCAGGCACGTATCTCTGGGGTGGGGGAATGGGGTTCGGACCCCCAAAATGCAGAAAAATATGACTTTTTAAACGTTATTTTGTGCTATTTTTGGCCTTTTTGGGCTTAGTCCCCCCGAAAAATTGGTGTTGGTCCCCCAAAATAGGACGGCCAGCTACGTGCCTGGAGAGGAGCCGACGCCCCCTTTAATCCGCCTATGGAACGTAAAGCAAAAAATCCTTGAAGGAGCAGCAAAGATAGTTGTCAATGCCCGGGTAAGATAAGCGTCGGAAAATCTGCCTTTTCAACCTCAATGCAGAAAACAGAATTGGCGTACAAAACCAAACATTTTGTCATTTTCAATCGTTCTAAACACAATTTTGAGTCTGTTAAAACAAATCAAATAGGGAAATTGACAAACTGGCAGAAAATAATTATCACCTTGCTTGATCATGCCTGGAAAATAACCAGAATTACGCCCCGTCGCAGCATCCAATGTTTAATATGGGTTAGTCAATTTATGCAAAAACAGTTGCCGCATTTTCTTTGAATACATTTATCGCTTGCTACTGTTTTCTGTGTTAGAAGATGTTTTGGATGGGAGAATTTAAGAAGTTGCTTTTTGAAAATTATCTTCATCTATCATCCCAATTCAATCATTTTTACACTACATTGACTGATACTAGAAAAGCGTTTTAAGGAGGATACTGGCGCTATTAAGCATGAATATTATTCTCTCCTGTGTATAAAACATAGCCCCAATCCAGCGACCCTTCAGCCCATGCCTTAAACTGTTACGTAAAGAGTATGTATGTATAAATACTAGAATATTTCGAGAGTCAATGCTGGAGCTATATAATGAAAAATGAAGCAATATACTAAGCCGGCGCGAAGCGCCGAAAAATTTTGATATTCTTTGCCCTTCTAGCTTAGCAATCTTTGCTTTTTTTGCCTTAAATATTTCTATGCATGGAGAAATTCCCGGGTACTTCCCGGTTTTCCCGGGTTGCTGGCCACCCTGTTACATATAAGTTATTGTTCAAAATATGATTTATCATTAAAGTCGAAGAGCAAGATGGGGAAAACGTAAAGCAGCAGAAATTAAAAAAAAACAAAACTTACTTGTTTATCGAAAAATCTTTGTCTGACTGGATGAGCTCGGTCAACTATTTGACTGCTGGCGCCTAAATCCTGGACTTCTTTGCTAATCAAATCGCATTGCGAGCTAATTCGACCTTTGTCCAACGGTCGCAATTTGTTGACTATTTCCGGCGTCAGAAAATCAGTTAGCGAATACCATGTTTTGTAATTCTCATACGGATACGGGCCAAGAAATTCGTCAAGTGATCTCAAATTACTTCTGTAGCGCTCTATTTCTGTTTCCGAAGCGGAATAATCGCTTAGATCTATAAGATAATGAATGAAACACATTGAAAATGTGAGCAAAAAATTCTAAAAATTGAATTCTAGGGGGGGTATTTTGGTTTCTGGGGGAAGGTATTTTGGTTTCTCGGGGGTGCATACCCCCCAAATCCGCTCGCCCAGATGTGGTCTCCACCATTTTTAAGGAGGGTGGAAATGACATCCAATTTTCGGACAAGAATAGCAAAATAAGTACCTACGTAAAAATGGCCAAAAGAACTCAGTTTTCGTCACAAAAGCGAGAAGGAGTCAAAAATTTTCTGACTTTGAGGAAAGGGAGACGACCATGAATGTAAGAGGGGGATGGGGGATCCCTATCAGAAATTAACCGTCCCCCATCCTTCAAAGCCAGAAAATTTTTGAACCCCCCCCCCGCTGATTTTTGGAAAAAAATCGAAGTTTTTCGGCCGTTTTTACGTGTTTTTTGGTCGTTTTTGACCAAAAATTGGAGGTCGACCCCCTGAAAATTGCAGGGGACCCCAACCGAAATTTCGAGCCGTTACATATATGGGGACGACCGACTTTGAGTGGGGGATTTCCCCAAATCTCCCTCCTGTTAGATGTATGATACACATTAAATATAAAGCAAAAATATATATGTAGATATGCATGTGTATCCTGAATCTTTCACGTCATTATAAATAATAAGCAGGCACGTATCTCTGGAGGAAATGGGAAGGTTCGGATCCCCCAAAATTCCGAAAAATCGGAAAAAATAAGACTTTTTAAACGTTATTTTGTGCTATTTTTGGCCTTTTTGGGTTAAACCCCCAGAAATTGGTGTTGGTCCCCCTTAAAATAGGACGGCCAGCTACGTGCCTGCTAATACGCCTCTCACAAAACGATTTTCGGGTTTTTCGGCTACGAGACGGTAATTGAGTCATTTTGTTAAATTTCAATAGAAGTAAGCCTATCTTTCCAGTACGTACTTTTTAACAAGAATGGCGCTCTCGACTGTTCCAAGGCAAGATAACGGGTCTATACCAAATTATAGGACCATTAATTAGTGCAACCCGGATAAATAAAACATGGTCGCTAAATGAACGCAATTTACCGAAGAAATCACTGAGGTTTAATTACTAAAGGTTTTCTTTGATATTACGAAATGTTTCTTTGTTCAAATAATACTTTCTAATGACCGATCTTTCAAATCATTCAAAGGAGAATACATTAATCAAATTATTCTAATGATGCGGATGTTCTATTGTCAGCTGCCATTTTATCGTACGTTTTTTGCCTGTTTGCATTGATTTATTCCGACAATAAATATTTTTTGTACTATTTTTTGTCTACTACTTCGCCTTGTTAGAGTAGTACATTAAGTGACTATGTTATGGTTTATGACATGCTCAATGGATCGTCGATATTGCCAAGTTTGGCAAGCTTAATACGTAGACTTAAAAATTTCGCCAAGCCTTTCGCGTTGCTTTTGTTTACCCGCAAAAAATTAGGTGCTTCTAAACTGTAATTGCGAATCTACTCATTCCACCTACTATCAGACTATCAGTCATCTTTAATTCAGCATAACTATTTCTCTTTTAAAAACATCAGCTAAAATGACGTTTTTTAAAAGTATTTTTAATATCTTTCCACTTAAAAAAATTTAATAAGAAATTCTTATCGGAAATATCAAAATAAATTTTCCGCGTCTGACTGTCTATCGAATTACGAGTATTCAAGCGTTAAAGTTACAACCGGCGTGAGACTATGCTTATACGGCGCCCAACATTTCAATATTAAATAACAAGCAAGCAAAAGAACGGCTCGAAATATTGATACTAGCGATAGCCGCTAAATTTCAGGAGATGCAAAAAAAGGCGGCGAAATAAGTATTCGGAAAAGCTAAAAAAATGATCTTTCGAGGGTCTAGAGGAAAAAAATAAATTATGGAGGGAAAAGATGAATGCAAACGATTTAAGCGGAAAATCCCTACGATTTCTTACACTTGCAAACAATAAGCATCAGAAACACTATAGTTTCAAAATACCGGTGAGTATTGCGATTTCTGCTACAATTTATCATTATTTATTTTCCTTGCTAAGGTATGTAGATAGGTATCTTAGCAATTACGCCTGCTCGCACGCAGACATGCAACAGGGAGGATGGAGGGGAGGTTCCCCACCCAAAGTTGGTCGTCCCCTCATCCCCCAAATAAAGAAAATTTTTGACCCCCTCCCCGATTTTTGGAAAAACTTGCGATTTTTGGTCGTTTTCGGCCAAAAATTGGAGGTCAATTGCTCCCCCCTAAAAATGGCCGGGGACCCCCTCCCAAAATTTCGAGCAGTTATTACATATATGCTAGCACGTGTTAATACATGTACAACCGGCCGCTATTGCTTACCTTCGGCGTTTTTATCCCACTTCCGGACAACGATTTCCTTCGGTTTAAAATGATGAAAAAATCCGATTCTGGGCATGCATCTCAAATCTTTTGTAGCACTGCATAAATTTCAGAATTATATAAAGTGTACCTAAGTAGATAAAATTTATAAACTTATTGCAAATAATGCGAAGAGGGACAAAGTGATTTGTACACGATTTCTTTGTATGGGACAAAAGCTTTGGGGCCCGCACAAAAATTTTGAGGCTCGCAGAAAGATTTTCGGAACCACTTCAGTACAATATGGTACAAAGAGCTTTTAGGGTAAAGCGATAGTATTTTTGCGCTTTTTTGCGCCTCTTTCTGCAAAGTTTCGGGAAATTTTAATATCGTAATTAGAGTTCAATCTGCGAACAGCAATTACGGCATCATTTTTAATTCTATAACACGAATGATTTTAGCTTTCTTAGTCCAGTTTCAAGTGTCCAGATTAATGTTATCAGCTATGTATAGTTAGAACGAAATAAACAGCTTTTTGAACAAAAATTGGATCGCATCCACACGTGGGCATGGATGAGGGGTTGGAGGTACGCACCTCCCAGAAGGCCGGATACCCCCAGAATTCAATTTTTTTTATTCTTTCCACAATTTTTTGATACCAAATATAGTGCTCAATGAGAAGCGTTGAAAAATGATGTTTTTTACCATACCACCATTTTTAAGACCATTTTTGGAACCTTTGAAAAATCTTGCACCCCCCCAGAATTTTGGTGCTGCCCACATGATCGCATCCCTACATACATATATCCAGGCCAGTAGCCAAGGGATCCCCGAAACCGAAAAAAATTTTGATTCTTTCAAGGGTCCTCCAAAGAAAGATATGAAAATTTTTCGAAGTCCATTCAAAAGGTCGCCAAACATAGGCGTAGCCAAGCCAGGGGAGGAGCACATGCCCCCCCATTTTTCATAGAATTTTGTTCATGTTTCTGGTTCAATAATTGTGTCCAGATAAATTGAGTTCAAAAAGGCAAAAACGTCAAAATGTTCCGGCGCTTCGCGCCGAGTCATTATTATTTATTGTTGTTATACAGATTTAAAAGCTTGAATCAGCTAAAATAATTTAGCATTTCACATTACTTTAGCAATTTAATGCACTATTTGTTCGTTGAATGAAACTGCACATGCTTGTTGAGCATAATAGTAAAAGTGCGAAGATGATCGCGCACCAGTTTGTCTATTCTCTGTTGTGTTTGTCTTTTTTTACAAGGACACATAATCTTATTTTAAATGTAAGGAATGGCCAAATTTTCTTGTTTTTGCGCATTTTCTGTTTTCTGAACTACATCTTGTTAATAAGGCCACAAATGGGCCTGAAAACGGTAGGAACAAAATTTTCATCGATGCATCTTTCTATATCTTATTGGCAGCGACCAGTTGTTGCGCTATATACTTAGCAAAGATCGAAAACGCATTTCAGCTCAGAAGTTTTATGCAGTGTAGGAGTTCATCAATTTTATGTGTTTTTGGGCTTAATTCAGAACCGAGGTTTGGCCGATTTGACGAAAATTTTATCGATACTAATTAACATTGAAGCAATTTTTTTACAAAATTTTCCGAGGCTCTGCCCCGGACCCCTTTGGGAGGAGGGGGCGCTTGAGTGCGCAACCCCGAACCCCCAGGCGTTAAATCTAGTTGTACATATACAACGAGATTTTGTGGAGGACAAAAATGGTAAAAGACTCAGAAATTCTATAAATTTCCGGCGCTTCGCGCCAGAAGTAGTTAGTCTGTTCTGTATGATTTAAGCGGTATAAATTGAGTAAAAACGTCAAAATTTTAGGGCGCATAGCGCCGCCTGTTACTGTTCTTTCTTTATGTAAAGCTCCAGCATTGCGTTTAAAAGCCCGAATCAGTCAAAATATCTCCATACTAGTTAGTAATTCGCAGTTTTCTTGTTAGAAGCTTAAACTGTCAAAATTGTTTTGAATAAATTTGATAGTTTTCTGCTCTGTCAGACTATTAGCATTCACAGGTCTACAAAATATTAATGGCGGTGAAAAACGACTAAATTTCTTGGTGCTTTGCGCCACTTATGATTTCCAAACTGTTTGTTAATAAAAAGGCCGTGAATTATACACGAAAACGGTAAAAATTTCAAAAATTTTAAGAGCTTCGCGCCGGTTTACACTTTTTATATTTTTCATCGTCAGAAACCTATAAATCAGCTGGGATACACTATTAAAGGTCGAAACACTCAGTTTTACTATTCTATAACGTCACTGGCATTCAATGGAAAAGTAGTCTTGAAAATATTTGTGTATGCCCCGGATTAATTGTTTCTATAGGTATAGTTTTCGTTTTTCAAACCGTTCAAACTTGAGTTAAGCATGGAGAAAATGTTAAATTTTTCTAGCGCTTCGCGCCGAACAACTAATTTTCCGGTTGTTTCTCTTTGCAGAGTACAAAGAATGAGTACATATACGAAAAGTTAAGAAATTGTTTATGGACAAAACAATGAGAAATTAATTGCGCAGATAGTAAAAGCGACAGCTTTTTTGTGTACGAGCATGAAATAACTGAAAAATGTTTCAAAAAATTTTTTTCACTATTGTGTAGAAGTCGCTGAGAAACGTTCAGAAATCTTCTTATTTTTGACTAACCCCAATGATTCTCCAGATATCTGACTTTCAAAATTTTTTGTCCTTTCCCGAAGTGAAATCCTGGCAATAGGCCTGCATAACCTACCTACTTTTTAACAGATTCCAAAACGTTACCGCACAACTAATTAAATGGGGAACACTTTTTATTCAATTTGAGGACAAATTAATAAGAGTTGGCGAAATGAAAAACAAGAGCTGATTAGTATTCAAAATTTGCCTACCTACCTAAAATGCACAAAATGTATTCCTGGAGGAATCATCTTTATTCCTTTGAACTTTTGGCCTGTGCTCCAAGAATTAAAATCTATTCCGAACTCTGATCCAATTGGTAGATCAAGAATCAGAAGGACAGATCCATTAAAAAATAATGATCGAGCGGTATCTTCATCCATTGAAAACTATGTAACAATCTTGATTTGCCTAAATCAATCAAAATCCAACACTCGAACTTTATACCAGACTAATTATTTCATACAATGTCTCTCGGATATAAAAAATACTCAATCAATGCATAGTGAACCGAATTTTCTCCGCTTTTTGAATAAATGAATCAAAGATATTCATTACCCACTGGAAATTAGGTATATTTTCGTCCTGAATACAAACACATTATAGACCATTCGACGTAGATTCACTATATATTTTTGGATAGTGGTATTATTCGTACAATAGATAGGTTGACACAAAGGCCCGTATCCAGGATTTCGTTGAGGGGGGAACACGACCACAATTTTTTAAAATTTTAAAACCATATGAGGGACCAGAGGAGGAATTAGACTTTGCAAATTCTGCTACCTGGATACCATAGATATGGTGGAGAATCTAATGGAAACCATCTCTTTTAGGGCTGGGAGGTCTGTAATGGCGCGCCTAAGCACCCCGGAAAATTTTGTAAAAAAGCACTTCGATTTTCAGTCGAAACCTTAAAAGTTTTGCAAACTTAGCCGAATCGTCTTTCTAAATTCATTCTAAAAATAATATTCATAAGCATATTCATAATCATCGCCGAAAAATTGCTGTCATTCTTGCTTCTTAAGCAAATCACATTTTCTGCATAAAACCTATAAAGAACAGAAGATATATATAGATGCAAAACACGCTTTAAGTTGCATAAAAGCCTAAAAATGGAGTGGCTTAATCGTGCGCTAGGGACTAAATAGACTCTAATTATAATTGTGAAATTTGGTACGAAGCGCCGAAAATTTTTTGAGATTTTTTGGCTAAAAAAGCAAAGGGGGGTGGAAGTAAAAATCATTCTAACATTCCGTTTCGGGAGGGGGGCACGTGCCCCTATACCCCTGGATACGCGCCTAACACATACCCTTGCCAATGAGACTTGTATGTACGTATTTACATGATCTTATGCAGGGGTGTTGGGTTTCAGTTTTATCTGTCAACCCCTGCAAATAATGATTTTCATAACCTCAGAAATCTTATCCCAGAATTTTTGATTTCCGGAAGAAATCGAAGAAAAGGTATTGTTTTGAGCATTGATGGCGATCTTTTGGCTCAACGACATGTGCTTTCTAATTTTCATCATAGCTTTCTCAATTCTTAATCATTTTTCGCAATTTTTTGAACAAAACTAGATGACGAAGCGTCGACTTAGCGAAAGGATGCGCTCATCATAAAGCCACACTTTACGTCGAAAAATTTTGCAAAACAATTACTTAAACCTTGAATTGCAACTTTGAAATTTTCATAAAATCGTCCGAATCTTGTTCCTTAATACAGACGATAAATAGGTAAAATATATTGACACGATGATTAAAAGAATGCTTAAAACGCACGAGATGCGAATCTGTTGTAGAATGTTGCCATGCTATGCAACTTTTAAAAAATACCTACGTAAATATGTATTTAGCGTACGAATTTTCCGCATACTTTTATTCATATTAATTAGAAATGTTTGAAAATAGATAACCTTCACATGACGGCAAAAATTTTGTAGCTCTCTGAAAGGAAAAAGAGAAATAAAATATTTATTGTCCAGAAGTAAAAAACGAAATTAAGTGAAAAACGAATACATGATAAAATGGCGATTGTACAATAGGACATACTTACACACCATAGAAATGTTTCAATTCCAATGAATAATTTCAACGTTTTTGAGTTAATTATCAAAAAATCTTCGCAGAACAGCGTTACGCGACTGCATAGCTTAATTTCTAAAAATCAAAAATTTCTCCAGGAAAAAGAATTCCCCCACTCCTTCCCCTCCCCACACAGGCTACGCCACTGTTTCTAGTTTTCGCGGGGCGTGGGTAAAAGCCAGAAGCGAAAATGGAAATAGAAGGTGGGAAAAAGCCGGAAATGAAAAATGAAAAACTGGGTAAAAGCCGGAAAATGAAAAATGGAAAATTTTTCATTTTTGGATTTATTCACTGAAAACGGTTCTTTTATGTAAGATTAAGCTATGGAAAATGAAAAATTTTCTTTTCTGAATTTTTCACAGAAAACGGTCCTTTTATGAAAAATTAAGCTAAAATGGTGGATATTTTGATGTCTTTTGAAATTCTTTATCCATGGCCAAGATGGAAAATCGCCGAAGAATAGAAGAATGGGTAAAATCCGGAAAATGGAAAATTTCGAATTTTGTTACTCAAAATGGTTCTTTTATGAAAGATGAAGCGTCCAGACCTGGGAATTAAACGGCGTCAAAACTGTGGATATTTTTATGTCTTTATTTGCAATTGCGTATCCATGGCAAAGATGGAAAATCATCGGAAAATGAAAAAATGGGTAGATTCTGAAAATCGAAATGGAAAATGGAAACGGAAAATAAAAAATTTTCCATTTTCGAATTTTTTAACTGAAAAAAAGATTCTTTCAATGAAATAATAGGAAATCATCTATATAATACAAAAACGAAAAATGGATAATTTAGGGAAAAAATGATAAGATTTAGCTAAAATCATGGATAGTTTTGTCCTTAATTATAATTTTATACCCATGGCCGAGGTGGAAAATCGCCAGAAAATGGAAAATTTTCAATTTTTCCGTTTCAATTTTCCATTTTCCGGGTTTTACCTATTTTCCCATTTTCGGCGATTTTCCATCTAGACCATGAATATAGAATTTCAACTCAGGACATCAAAATATCCATGATTTTAGCTTAACCTTCCCTAAAACAATCATTGTGAGTGAAAAATTCAAAAATGGAAAATTTTATATTTTCCATTTCATCTTCCGTATTTTATCCATTTTCCATTTTCCGGCTATTTTCCATCTTGGTCATGGATATAGAATCTCAAGTCAGGCAATTTATCATCTTAGTCATGAATAGGAAATTTCAAGTCAGGAAACCAAAATATCAATGATTTTAGATTAATCTTTCCTAAAAGAACCATTTTGAGTGAAAAAATCAAAGACGGAAAATTTTCCTCTTTCCATTTTCCGTATTTTACCCGTTTTTCCATTTTCCGGATTTTACCCGTTTTCCATTTCCGATTTTACCGTTTTTCCATTTTCCGGCGATTTTCCACCTTGGCCATAGATATGGAATTTCAACTCAGGACATCAAAATATCCATGATTTTAGCTTAATATTTCCTAAAAGAACTATTTTGCGTGAAAAATTGAAAATGGAAAATTTTCCATTTTCCGTCCCCATTTTCCATTTTCCGGACTTTACCCATTTTTCCGTTTTCCGGCTATTTTCCATCTTGGTCATAGATATGGAATTTCAAGTCATGACATCGAAATAATCATGATTTTAGATAAATCTTTCCTAAAGGAACCATTTTGTGTGAAAAAATCAAAGATGGAAACCTTTTCTATTTTCAGTCTCCATTTAGGTACCCTTTTCCGGATTTTGCCCGTTTTTCCATTTTCAATTTTGCGGCTTTCTAACCATTTCCCATTTCCGTTTCTGTATTTTTCTTTCCTCCGTATTCCAAACCGCTCGAATCACTCAAATTTGAGTTAGACAAAAACGTGGAGGACGACTTTAATTTTTCCAGCGCTTTCACCGCAAGAAATGCTCGAAAATAGATAATCTGTCCATCATGCCAAAGTCCTTAAAGCACTCAGCCAAGCCCGTATCCAAGGGAGATAGGGGCACTTGCCCCCCCTCGAAACGAAATATGAGAATGAGTTTTTCCTTACTCAAAGCGTATTTTTGCATCAGTGTCGTCTGTTTTGCACAGGTTTTATACAGAAAATGAGATTTGTTCAAGAGGGTGTCCATTGAATTCTCACCGTAGTCAAAGCAACTGGATAGCAAAATTTACAGAATGCCTAGCTCTAGTGGTATCTTCTTTAATTCATCCTTTGGTTCCCCTCGCATTTTTATAAAATTTTGGTCGTGCCCCTCACCCCCCCCCCGCCCGAAACGAAATCCTGCATAAGGGCCTGCACTCAGCAGTTCGGAACTCGAAATAGGTAATTGTCAAAGCAAGTAGAAAGAAATTGACGTGCGTCGACTTTCTAATTTTACACCCAAGAAGGCGTCGCAGGCAACATATCACCATGTAACCGAAACCACATATCTTAATTTCTGAAAAGAATTATATTCCCCCCAGGGAACATCCATATTCTACTCTTTCCAATGGTTGCGACGCCATTGCATTACATTCTGCTAGCAGACCTGTTGATGTCGTTCAAGCCCGTATCCAGGATTTTGTTCTTGCGGGAGAGGGCACGACCACAATTGCTAAGATATATTAATGCAAAATACGCTTTAGGTTGTTTAAAGACTAAAATGGAGTGTTTAAACCACGCGCTTAGGACTAGTGATTAGACTCTAAGAAAACTTTTTTGCGATTTAGGGCTAAAAAGCAAAGGAGGAAAATCATTCTCCTCACATTTCATTTCGAGGGGCACGCGATCTTTTAAAGGTCAAAAAATGGTCTCAAAGATACTGGTATGGCTAAAAACGCCATTTTTCAACGTTTCCCATCAAGCACTATCAATTGGCATCAAAAAATAGCAGAAAAATAATTTCAAAAATTGAATTCTGGGGGGTGTATCTCGGTCGACCGGGTACCCGGGCCCGGACCGGGCCCGGCCGGTCATAGCAGGCCCGGGCCCGGCTGAAAACCACGGGGCCTCAACCGGGCCTCAAATAATTATCGTTAATATTTTAGACGTTTACTATTTCAGCTGTTGTCCGTATTTCTTATGAATTTGCTAGCCTGTGATTCTATTTAAATCCACTTGCCTTACTTCTGCCCACCTGCTCATTATCATTTATATATACTTGTCAACTTCATATGTGCATTCATCTTCTATACAACGCTTTAATCAGAGGCGTAGCCAGGATTTTGGTTCAGGGGGGCATACACAAACAAATTTTTTAAGCTAATTTTGCATTGAATGTTAGTAACGTTATGTACCTATAATAAAACTGAGTTTTTCGACCTTTAGTAGTGTAGCCTAGCTAATTTATAGGTTTCTGACAATCAGAAATACAAAAATGTTAATCAGCGCGAAACGTCGGAAATTTTTTAAATTTTCACCGTTTTCATGTAGAATTTACGGTCTTTCAATTGACAAACAGTTCGGAAATCATAAAAGGCGCAAAGCACCAAGGAATTTAGTAATCTTTTACTGTCCTTAACATTTTGTAGCCTGTGAATACTAATATTCTGTGATATTCTGCCTGATTTAGGCTATTAAACGCAATGCTGAAGCTTTACAAAAAGAAAGAACAATAACCAGAAGTGCTATAAGCCGAAAAATTTTGACGTTTTAGCTCTTTAAACACAATTTATACCGCTCAAATCATACAGAACAGACAAATTAATTTCGGCGATCCCTTTTTCCTTTTCGTCCTCCCAAAAATCTCGCTGCACATGTACAACGAGATTTTACGGCGGGGGGGGCTGCGGAGGCACGGTCAATCGCCCTCTAGGAAATTTTGTTAAAAAGAGCACTTTAATGTTAAATACTATCGCTAAAATTTTCGCTAAATCGGCCCAATCTCGCTTCTAAATTAAGCCCAAAACACTATGAAGTCCTACATTGTACAAGATTTCTGAGCTGAAATGCGCTTTTCGACCTCTGCTAAGTATAAAGCGCAGCAAAGGGTGCTGCCAATAAGATATAAAAAAGATGTATCAATGACAATTTTGTTATTATCGTTTTCAGGCCCATTTGTGGCCTTCTTATTAACAAGATATAATTCAGAAAACAGAAAATGCGCAAAAACATAAGAAAATCTGGCCATTCTTTTTCATTTAAAATGGGATTATGTGTCCTGTCCTTGTAAAGAAAGACAAACAAAGCAAAGAATAGACAAACTGGTAAACAATCATTTTCGCACATTTACTGTTATGCTCAACAAGCATGCGCAGTTTCATTCAATGAAAAAATAGAGCAATAAATCACTAAAGTGATGTGATTGATCGATTATTTTAGCTAATTTAAGCTTTTGAACTCATTGGATCTATATAACAATAAATATAATAAAGATTCGGCGCGAAGCGCCGGAAAATTTTTGATGTTTTTGCATTTTTGAACTCAATTTCCTGGACACAATTATAACACTCGAAAAGTCAACAAAATTTCTGAAAAATTTCGGGGGGCATGTGCCCCCAATGCCCCCTGGCTACGCCTATGGCTTCAATACGTGTATTTCAATTGACGTCAATGTACGCTATAGTTTGAGTTCTAAAATCCAAACAGCATATCTTCTATCCGACCATATCATAGTTGCTGTTATGTCTGAATGCATAAATTTAATTTTCAATTTCCTTTAAATATCTATGTACATGGATGTGCTTTTTCAAACCGTGTTTAGTTGCACGTGCATTTTAATAATAGAATCGCGCGCTATTGTATTAAAAACTTTGTTCTTGCTTGAATAATGCAACCAAAATCCTTGCTAACTACTTAATCTATTTTTAGATAGATTGAATAATTAACAGAGCCTAGAATTCAAAAATCTTCTTGATACAGCAGTAAGCCTGGCGTTTGACAAATAACAAATGTAAAATCGGTCTAAATATGTATCTTATGCATAACATTATATTGGAAGCAAGGCATGTTGTTAGTATATCAGCCCGGGCCCGGTATTTTTTGAGCCCGGTCGATCACTGGGTGTATACCCCAAACCCCCATGCCCAACGTGTGCCCCTATCCCCTGGGTACGGGCCTGATGTCGTTGCCTACTAACTGACTGTGCGGTGAGTGGTGACCACCACACATGGGCCTGAGGGGTTCGGGGGTATGCACCCCCAGAAGTTGATATACCCCCCCCAAATCAAAATAACCCCCAGAATTCAAATTTTGAAATTTTTTTGCTTTTTTAGCGATTTTTTGATGCCATTGGATAGTGCTCCATGAGAAACGTCGAAAAATGGTGCTGTTCCGCCATACGACCACTTTTAAGACCATTTTTGGACCTTTGAAAATTTTTTCACCCCCCCCAGAATTTCGGTGCTGCCCACCTATGGTGACCACACATGCAAGTGTGGAGAGGGGATGGGGGTCCTGACCCCTAGAATGGAAAAATGGAAAATTTTGTGGGGAAAATCAGGCAAAATAAAGGCCAAAAAGTGATGAAAAATGAAAATTTCCTTTAAAAACTCTTCAAATTGACCAGAAACTGTGTAATCACGTAGTTTTTATCGCTATTTTAACGCTTATACCCGTTTTTGAGGTATTTTGGCCCCCAAAAAAGCTCGATTTTTGACCTTTCCGGACGTCTGACCCTCCACCCCTTCAGATCGGCGATGCTGTGCACAGAGTTTCCAAGTGCTCTTGTCAACAACCCCTAATTTTAAGCTCAAACTGCCTAAAAAACCCCAACCAATGGTTAAGCATAGGTGCAAAAAAACCTCAATCGGTAAAAATGCCTCCAACGGCCTCGGAAATCCCACAAAATGGGGGAACCCCCAACTTGGCAACCCTGGCTGTGCATCCATGCTGGACTGCTGTGTTTCCAGGTCCAAAAACTAGAATGCACCAGATGGAAGCTGAGAATGCACTAAAATGTACTAGATTTTTTACAATTGCACTAAAAAAATGCACCAGATTCAGGATTAAAATAAAGACATTGAAGATATAGTTGGCCCCATTAAACATGTTATGAGACGTGTTACATTATAAAATATCACTTCATTCAATAAAATTTATATGCAAAGAGCAATTAAACATTCCGATTTACAATCAGCGTACATTGCCTCTGTGAAGTGTGAAGTTATTCACGATTTTTTGTCGTCGAAAATTCGAATAATGGATATTTAAACGTCTAAGCTATAACAAACAGTCAAAATATCATAACTGTATTCAGATCGGGCCCGTATCCAGAATTTTGTTTCGGAGAGAGCATGACCAAGTTTTTTTAAACGTAAGGGGGGACCAAAGGATGAATTTCGCTTGCAAATTTTGCCACCCAGATACCTAAGATACGACGATGAGAATAATGAAAACCATCTCTTTTAGGGCTGGGGGTCTGCCGTGGCGTGCCCAAGCAACCCCAGCGGGGTCTGGGGCAGAAACCCGGAAAATTTTGTGAAAACAGCATTTCTATTTTGAGTCGTAACGCAAGAATTTTTACAAAATCAGCCGAATCACGGTTCTGAGTTCATCCTGAAAACAGTCAATTTTCATCCGTGTAAATATTCATAATTATTGCCGAAAACTGCTGTCATTTTTGCTTTTTAGACAAATCGCATTTTTTACATAAAACCTGTGAAGCACAGAAGACATATAGATACAAAATACGCTTTAGGTTGTATAGAGACTAAAAATGGAGTGTCTAAAGCGCGCAATGAGGACTAAATTGACCAATCATAGTTAAAATATTTGGCACAAAGCGCCGAAATTTTTTTGCGATTTTTGCCTAAAAAAGCAAAAGAGGGAGTGAAGGAAAAAATCATTCTCACATTTCTTTCCGGGGGAAGCATGTGTCCTTGTCTCCCTGGATACGGGCCTGATTCAGGCCCATATCCAGGATTTTATTTCAGGGCAAGGGCGGAAATTTTGAGGTCGAGCTATATGCAATAGCGAGGGAAAACTTTGAGAAAACATTTGGAGACTTTTAGGTCTATTTCATACTCGTATCAAGCGAATCTATTGTTTAAACTGATTATACAACGGATTTCTCATCTTTTAATCGATGAATAATTTACTAGCTTCTTTCTAGTAAGCACCGTTTTTCCCCAGCAATTTGGTTGACATTACAGACCAGACTCAAAATTTTTATCCACATTTTACACTTTTCCATTTTTTGGAGGTCTAAAAACGTCATAAATACATACATCACCCTTGTTGAAAAATCAGCATTTTTTGAGTAGAAAATCATATTTACACATGTAATAGCGGTGATTGGAACACTTTGTATAAAATTTTGTGCTCTAATAGGGATAACACGATCATTAATACGTTATTTCTGTTAAAACTCAAATTTCCTCCCTTCAGTAGAGCATTTTAGTCAATTCTAAAGTCGATTTTGACTATAAAAATTCGATAATTTATCAATATGGCGCGAGGCGCCAGAAAATTCGAAATTCAGTCTCCAAAACGAATTTTGCATTACAATCACTGACCAAATCCGTGCAAAATCTTTAAACTTTATAGAGAAAAACAATACAGAAAATGAATAATTTGGCGCAAAGTGCCGGAAAATTTTTACATTTTCTTCTTGTTTAACTCAAGTGTAAGCGGTTTTGAGTGGGCTAGAAGACAAAAAATAGATAAGCAATAAATTTGGCGAGCCGGAAAAAATTATGTTCTCTAAATCATATTGCTCAATATGATATAGAGAACATATGGTCACCCCATTCACTAAAAATCGCATTCAATTTGTCAAAGTTTGCCTGACTTCGCTTCAGGCAAGGCATCGCTATATCTCCTTGATTAATTAGACAGTCCGCGTTCAGTCTAAAGGCCCACTTTCGCGTCTAGGGTGTCGTCCTGCCCTATTTTTCTTTAACGGAAACGCCAACGCAAATTGGTTTCTGAGCTGAATGATCGTAAATCTCGAGGACAAGGAATGTATGTACATTGATTTTCGTGCTGATTGTGTCAAATGTAAAAATGTAAATATTTAGAATCCCACAACTCGCTCATTAGGTATCTGCGCCCCAAGATTATTTAAAATTTCAATGTTTTTATGCTGATGCTCGAAGTCTTTTGAACAAACTTAGTAATTTACACCTTTTGCGGAATGAAAAAAGTTTTGATGCTCTATTTTTTCTGAAAGTTAGTTCCATATTGATATTTCCGATGGACTATAATGCCCTAGGAAAAATTATCGCATTTTTTGCTGTGATCGTCTCTAAAGGTGGTGGGTGTAGCTTCATTTCTTAAAACTTCTTTTAATGCTATTCAAATTAATCTGCCACCCGCTTTTAAAGCTTCCGAAATTCCAAAAACTGATATTTTTTGTTTCTGATAGAAAGATCAGATTTATTTTGGTTAACCGACCCCCTGATTTTGATCTAGCTTATGCTGAAATTTTATGTCGATGTACTGAATGGGCTTGTTCTGTTCCTTTTCCTTTTGTTATCTTAGGAGATTTTAATTTGTCAAAAATTAATTGGCGGATAAATTCGGTTCCTACTGATAATCTTAATACCCTATTTTTCGACACACTTTTGGGCTCTAGTTTTCATCAATTAATAACATAAAATACTCATGATAATAATATACTAGATCTTCTCTTTGAATCTGATCAAACTTGTAACGTAAAAGTTGATACATATTCCTTTTTCTAATAATGACTATAATTCAGTTTTATTCGATTGTTTTTTGATGCCAGTCAAAAATCCTAGATCATTTTTTCAACCTTCATAAATTTGATTTTGATGCGCTAGGTCTTGCACTGTCTCCGATTTCTCGGCCTGATCCTTTTTGATTTCTGTTTTAATATAAATGATATGTACAATCTGTTTGTTGGAGTGCTTCACTCTTTAATTTATGCATTTATCCCATTAATTCACCCCAAGCCCACGAAAGGTAAATATCCCAAACTAATTAAAAGAATGTTAACTAAGAAACATATGCTTTGGAGGAAACATAAACTTTATCACTACACTGATACAAAAATCAATTATAAATCTTCACCTCAACGGCTTTTCCCAAAGATATTGAAAAATTTGGAACAAGTTACCTGATGATGTCATCGCTTCTCCTAACGTTACTACTTCCAAAAAAGAGCTGCTAAACATTGATTTTACAATTTTATTGTCGGGGCATGGCAGTAATTATATGCAGTCAAAAACCAGCGGCCTAGACTACAGGTAATATAGCACACAACGTGAAATTATATGCAGTCAAAAACCAGCGGCCTGACTGCAGGTAATATAGCACACAATGTAACCAGCGGCCTGGACTGCAGGTAATATAGCACACAATAAGATATTATATGCAGTCAAGTTGAATGTATATTCATATGGGAAGCTGGCGCTTTGCTCGCATTTTAACCTGTAGTAGATGGTTTTAGAAGGTACTTTTATTTGATATGGTCTGGCAAATCTGCTTCCTCGCTAGGGAATGTTTTTTGCGCTGCATGGATAGCAGCTTCAATAGCTGCTTAGTCACCCAATAGTGCATTTTGATTGGCCAGCGTAAGCTCTGGTCCTGCTTGATAGATATTAAGTTGCTGTTGCTGCCCTTACCCTCATTCTGGGGAATGGTTTTACTGTAGTAGAAATAAAATGCTACGAGAATCTTATGATGTCAAATTATGTCCAATAATTGACGCAATGGTTGTTTAGCTAGCTATAAAATTACATTAAAATGCAAGAAAAGGGCAAAAATGGTTGAAAATAAAGTATGTAGACCGCAAAGGCATGTAGTTTACCTTCCTGTTGGTACGCACACATTTGCGAAGTATTTTATTTCCACTACAATAAAACAATTCCCCAGAATGAGGGATGAGAACAGCAACAACTACTCAATATCTATCATGCAGGACCAGAGCTTACGCTTGCCCATCAAAATGCGCTAATGGGTGACTGGGCAGCAATTGAAGCTGCTCTACTACCCATGTAGCGCAAAAAACATTCCTTATTGAGGAAGCAAATCTGCCAGACCATCCCAAATAAAAGTGCCTTCTAAAACCATCTAATACAGGTTGAAATGCGAGCGAAGCGCCAGCTTCCCACATTAATGAGCATTCAACTTGACTGTCATATAATATCACATTATGTGCTATATTACCTGCAGTCCAGACCGCTGGTTTTTGACTGCATATAATTTTACGTTGTGTGCTGTATTACCTGCAGTCTAGGCCGCTGGTTTTTGACTGCAAATAATTTTGCCTTGTCTGCTATGTCACCTGCAGCTAGTCCGCTGGTTTTTGACTGCATATAATTTCACATTGTATGCTATATTACCTGCAGTTGACTGCATATAATTACTGCCTCGGGGCATACCTAGTTGTATCACACTCAGTGATCTGTATGTCCTTTTGTTCAGTCGCTATTTGACAAGACAAGCAAGACAAGAAAATATTTATTGTCCAAAAAATGCACGAAATTTGGTTAAACACAAACATATGATGAAACAGCGACTGAACAAAAGGACATACAGATCACGAGTGTGACTAGGTATGCCCCGATAATAAAACTGTAAAACCAATGTTTAGGAGCTCTTTTTTGAACAAACAAAGATTGGGAGAAGCGACTATTTGATCAGGTAAGGTGTTCGAAATTTTCAAATAGCGCTGGGAAAAGTCGTTGAGGTGAGCATTTGAACGGACAACTGGTAACTTAAGTTTACGGCAGTTTGTTGCTCGAGTTCTGCTGAAACTAAAAATAAAAAATTCATCAGCATCAATACAAGATAAACCCTTAATAATCTGATACATTAGACATACACATATGTGAAGATGACGAAATTCTAAAGAAGGTAGGTCAAGAAGCTTCAGGCGTTCAGGATAGGATAAATTGCTAAATAAATGACTCGCATGTCCGTTACTAATTCGTAATCGCATATTATGTAGTTTGTCATTTTACATTTTATCAGTTGATGTATTAGTAATAAAATTTCTTTCCTCTTCTTCTACTTCAAAACCAAAAAGACGTTTAGTAAATTTACGCTGAACATTTTCAAGATGATTTCGGCATTGGTGTAGCTGGTTCACATATGTATTAAGATAGCCACGTTATAAGTACGTATACAGCAAGTATTATCCGGTGAAAGCTGCAACATAACTGGTTTGATTTGAGTCAAGTCGAAAACAAATAAGGCAGTCATCAGATTTTTCCAGTAGATTCATGTGACTGACCAAAATGTTGGTGCCAGCGTTTAAAATAAGCCTAAGCAATGGGATGCTTCGACTCGCTTCGCTCGCTTCGCTCGCTTCGCATCCCATTACTCAGGCTTATTTTAAACGCTGGCACCAACACTTTGGTCAGTCCATGATACTAATCCTAAGCCTAATCAGCTGGTAAACCAGCAAAACATCACGAATAGCGTGCAATCTTTATCGAAATTAACCAGCGTTAGTCGATTGCTTATGGTTCTGTACTTTAGAGCAAGTGGTCCACGTTTCGAATCCGACTGCCAGCAACTTTCTCTCGTTTCCTCAGATGCTATCGACCGCACACATACGCCCTTATAATATGACTATGTTAATACATATGTGAACCAGCTACACGAATGCCACGATTGCTTGTCTTTTGTTTTGCACTTGTCAAAAAAACAATTTTCACCTCAAACAGGCAAAAAAGCCCAACCAATGGTCAAACATGGGCGCGAATAACCCCCAATCACTAAAAAATGGATCCGACGGCCTCAAAAAACCCCAAAATTGGGGGAAAACCACCAACTTGGCAACCCTGTTTACTATACATTGAAAAATGAAAAAAATATAAAATCTAATCGAAAACATCTACAGTACGAGTAAATGTACATAAGTAATGGTATAAAACATATCTTGGATGCACTAAAATCTTGAATACACCGGAAATGCACTGAAAAACCCTAAATTGCACTAGAAATCACACTAGAAGCCACATGCACTAAATAATACACTAAAACCTTCAAAATTAACTAAGTCTAGTGCAAATGCACTGCACCTGGCAACACTGCAGTGGACTGGGACTTTTTTAGTGTAATAATTTTACTGCAGGCAGTAAAAAAACTAAAAAAACAAACTACAAACGTTATTAGCGTTCTCACCAATAGAGTATTTCAAAAAATCTTATGCACAATGATCAATTTTTAAATTGGGCTACAAAATAGGTTGATAGACAGTCTAGAATAATACAATTTTGTCCAGTTATAAATCTTTTGCAAAATAAAAATCTTTTTGCTAAAAGTTGGATGTTGAAATAAGAAATTTCTCTGCTTCTGAAGAAATTAATCTTCTTTCTTACAAAAGTTTGAGATCATTTTACAAATTTGTCAATAATCGGTTGGATAAGCATCGCTCTTTCCCACCTCTTCTTCAAGACCACAAAATCGTTTCTGATCCTTTTGAAGAGGTAAATTTGTTCAATGACTCTGTTTTTTCTGTTGATAATAATCATCTTTCTTTTTTAGATTCGATGACTGGTTTTGTATAGCAAACTGTTCATTTTGACGCTTGGAACGTGAAACTGGTTTTTAATCGAATAGAAGGTTCTTTTTCTATTGATGCCGGCGGACTCTGTCATTTTCTGTTGAAAAAATTTCAAATTATCTTGCTGAACGAACCTTTAGCAAGTAGGTATCTTTAATGTATGGAAATCGGCCAAATGTAACTCCTGTCTTTAAAAAGAAAACGCAGCCTTAGTGAGTAATTACAGAACGATTATTTGCTGCTCAATCATGGAAACTTTGATTAATTCAAAAATAATCGATTTTCTCACTACAAACCACCTCTTATCTTCTCCTCACTTTTGTTTTCTAAAATCTAAGTCTTAGGAATTAAAGTTACTGAAATAAAAACACAGCTGAACGGTATCTTTGAGTAATAGGATTCCTGTCGATTTAAATAGCTAACATCGACTTTTCGAAAGCTTTTGATGAAATCCCGTTATCTATGGTCCGTTTCATTTAACTTTGCGGTTTTCTTTCAAATTTTTTCTCAAGAATAAGGCTACAAAAGCAGATTTAAACGTTGAATGCAGTGATGTGGCTTAACACTAGCATACGTCTCCAAGTGACTCGACATACTGTAAAATATTATATTAACCGTATTAGTTCAAAACACTTTTGTAGTCACTAAAGTTTTTTGAAAATCCTTAAAGTTAAATGAAACAGACTATCAGCTCTTATATAAGTTCTCAAAACATGGAATAAAAGGGGGCCAACCCGTAAATCCTACTAGTGTTTCCCCCGTGGGGGAAACGTTTTTCCCATCAAAATTTCCTAAGGTGGGAGAAACGTTTCTCCCATCAAAATATAATACTGAAGGTGCACGCAATTTTTTATTTACGTGCTAAAAGGCATACTGCACCGTTTCTCCCGTTTCTCCCAGGCTCTGGGTATGGTTGCCTTGCCTATGCTTATCATAGTTTCGCCGTTTCTCCCAGGCTGTGGTCTGTGGTTTCGCTGTTTGTGATTTCGCTGTGGTTTTTACTGCTGTGGTTTCGCCGTTTCTCCCGTTTCTCTCAGGGTGGTTACCTAGGCTGATCTCCCAGGCTCCGTGTGTGGTTACCTGAGCCGCCGTTTCTCCCGTTTCCAGGCTCCATGTGTGGTAACGTAAAACAGGTGTACACAGTTTAACAAAGACTACAGTCAAGACCACAAGTAACGTCACTCAAGCACAGGCACGACAGGCAACAGGCGCCTGTGACCTGCCTGTGAATCGGCCAAAATTTTATATTGGTAAACACGCGCGTCGGAAGAAAATTGCCTGTGCGATGCCTGTCACTTTGACTGCCAGGCGCCTGTAGGACATGCGCTTGAGCGACGTTACTTGTGGTCTTGACTGTAGATTGGTGTTCTATCATGGTAAGCCTCAACTACGAAATCACGTTATACTAGGGAACTTTTCCGAAAATTGAAAGGTGCTTGGAGACGGTTCAGAATTTAAAATAACCGCCCTCAGGGAAAAGTAATACCTGGAAACGATGGGTAAAATCCGGATACGGAAACGTAAATGAATGTGCACCTCGGTTACATCGGGTGTTCTCCGCCCTGGCGGTGGTTCAATGTGCCGGGACCAGGATTCCTAAAGCAGGGCCCATTAGGGTCAACACCTCAACCCTCATTTCCGGTAGAATTTTTCCCATGGGGGGAGGGTTTCGGAACACGGAAACAGGTTATCTCAATGTTTAATATGTGATGCTGACCCCGGTTCCCTCGGGGGTTTCTTCCGCCCTGGGAGTGCTTCAAAGTACCGAAAGCGGGGTTCCCGAACACCCCCAATCCCGTTTCCCGTAAAATTTCACCCACTTAAGGGGAGTTTCGGGGCACGGAAAAGGGGTACCCCGATATTTAACATTTGATGCTGAACACGGTTCCGTCGAGGGTTTCTCCCCCTGGGCATACATGTGAGAGGGGATGGAAGGATCCCCCATCCAAAGTCGGACGTCCCCGATCCTCCAGAGCCAGAAAATTTTAATTTTTGACCCCCTCCCCCGATTTTTGAAAAAATGAATTTTTTGGCGTTTTAGGCGTTTTTTGGTTATTGTTGGCCGAAAATTTGAAGTCAGTTACCCCCTACCCATGAAAATGGCTAGGGTCCACCCACCCAAAATTTCGAGCCGTTACATCTATAGCCCTGGAGTTAGACCAAAGTACCGGAACCGGGGATCCCAAGTAGGGCCCATAAGGATGAACACTTATTCCAACCCTTTTTCCATGCGGAATTATGACTCGAATTTCACAAAATGTAAAATATCATATAAGATGATTTAACTTTAAAATCGATACGTATACAGACATACAATGACACTAACTTTGCACACTCAGCAATAACTGAACGCACATTCGATAAGTCGTACTTAATCGGACGTTAGGTAAATCTACAGCGATTTATAATTTGACAGAAATTATATTGCACAGCGGAATTGCACGGATAAGCGCATAATCAAACTTTAGCTTCGTTTCCAAATTCCAAAGCAGCTAAGATATCACTTTTGTACCTGATAAACAATTTTCCTTTGGTCCACGGATTCTGAAGATCCAGTGGCGCATAGTTATCCCTAAGACACCTTTCACGTGCTCCTATGACGACAGCTAAGCAAAATAGACTCGTGTCCTGCTTTTGCGTTTCGCATTCTCCGTCCGAAGGACTCAGAGACGCAACAAGCTTGTCAATAATTTGCCGAGAAGTCGTTTTTCGGCTTATCCTCAATCGAACGCCCGTTCCTTTGACCAAATTGCACGGATAGGCCACGTATACGTACAAGATATTATCGGGAATACACGACAAATTGTTTTGCTCGCCGTCGTTCATTAAGTTAGTCACTGATGGAAACTTTTGAATTTCAACAGACGACTTATCTTCGAAATCTAAACTGCTCGAGCCACCTGATATGGGCCTTTTTAGTTGGCACTGACTCACATTTTGGACGTCAGATGGAAATTTAGCAGCTATTAAATCTTTAGATGTAAAATAATTCCTTTTTAGATTGGATTTAAGTAAGCAATTCGAAGATATTTCCCTGTATTGGCAATTAGAATTAATGGGAGTCTGAATAGATTTAAAAGTCGCACTTCTGTTTTTCTTGTTGCAGCTTTTACAAATTTCGTGATCGTTTAAATTCAAGCTCGCCGATGTCAAAGGTCTCGCATCGTCGCTGGCCGTGCTTGACATGATTGGTTCGGACTGACAAGACGACTGAGAGGAATCGGGTCTTAGAATTGAAGACTGATCGAGTACTCTATCAAAATCACTGTTCCTCAGTTTTTCGTCGTATGTCGAAATAGTGTCAGTTTCTAAGATTCTCTGAAATTCGCTGGCCCAGTCTGATTTGAGCCTCGTTACCGGCTGGTGTCTGTGTTCCGATTTAGAAGAATTAGGCTCCGCCTGAATGGCGTTTACGTATTCGGTACAACTGTCCATAATGTCGCGATCGCAATAATAAGAAGATATTGCAGAAGCCCGTCTTGGTCGTCGAGATTTTCGCGTAAAACTGCATCCTGGCGTGAAAGGGCTTGGCAAGCTTGCGTCTGGAGCTAATTTGGGATTGTTGCTAACGAATACTGCATTTGATGAGGACCCGGGAATGAGAGAATTGGACGTACTTGGTCCAATCGTATCATTCAATCTAGGCGGAAAAATATCTTTCGGTGAATAATAAATCGGGTTTTCAAGACACGGCGGCATTCCACTCGTCAGCCGGCTCGGGGTTTCTGAGTCGAAATTATCTTGAACAATAATTCGGTTGCTTCGCCGACCTCTTTCGATCAGTTCTTTGGTCGAATTAGCGTCCAAAACTCGTTTGCCAGAAAAATAGGAACAATCATGAGTTGACGATAGTAGCTTTTGAACTTTCATCGGACAGTCATCGACGGATAAAAATTTGGGTATAGAGCAGGATTTTTCGATCGATTGATCGGAATGGTAGCCAACGTCAGATCCATCTTCCGTTTGATCCGCTGATAGGGATACTCCGTTTTGATGGTCCAAAGACGAGAGAATAGCGTCTGATCTTCTCAAGGTAGCCCTCCGCCTATTCTGAGCGCTGTTAGGGGTCCAGGTGGGATCGTCTGATGGGGTTTTCGGTGGTGAAGAAATCTGGATACGGAACGCACTTTTCTCTAATTTTTCAGCTTTATTTTCGTAGTTTGTCATTTGGCTTATCCGCAGACCGCATTTATTTTCTTTAACACGAGCCACTGTCGCGATAGAACTTATCCAGCGAGTCGCTTGCCTGATTTCTTCCAATCTATTCTGTATTTTTAGCAAATGATTCAATTGTTGCCTAAAGTTCTTCGAATTTTCCGCTTTAATGGTCTGAAAAACGAAAAGATCAAAGCGTATTTCCTTCTACATTAATGTACATCGATTAAATGGAAACTAAAAATTGTTTAGGTAACAAGACAATCGTTTGAATGAAAAACTGAAAGTTCTTACAAAAACGTACAACAGAACTATCAAGGACAAAATGTAGGATACAAAAGAAAATTCAGGCTATTTTAAAATAGCTCGAAATAACTCAAAGTTGTTTTGTTATTGATTTGAGCGCGTCGTTTAGCAATATTCGTTTTTAAAAATATTTAAATAAAGTATCAAAATCTAGATAAATATTAAATAATTAAAAAGATTGTTATCTACGATGAGACGAGACATGTACATGGAAATTCTGGGGGAGGGGGTTTGAAATTTCTAAGTGATTTTTGGGCACAAAATAGTGGATTGGATACGCGTTAAAACATTATTTTTTGTGTTTCTAACAATGCTCTGTCTTAAAGCGTAAAAGCAAAAAAATGAAATAAAGCTCGAAAAAATTCGAATACATTCAACAAAATATAGTCAAAAAATGAGTATATGACGCGAAGCGCGGATAATTTGGCATTTTTGAGTCCACATGATCGCTAGAAATAGCACATTTTTTACTAATTTCTCGGAAAAGCGCAGATTCTTGGGGTGAAAAATTTTGTGAGGGAAGTGAAACCCCCTTTCAAAGCCCTCCATCTAAGATCATGAGGTTGCAATCCAATGTAGAAACGAACATTGGATTTCAGCAGGAAGAAACAGTTCTGAATTGAATGCAAGAAATGCGATACGTACTCGTACCATGGTTTTTTGTATTCGGCAAAAATTTTTCCTAATGAAGACTTTTCAAGACCGTTTGTACATGTAAAAAGATTTTTGAAAAGACAAAAAATATAAAAGGTGTAAAATTACCAAAAATTTTCGGCACTTCGCGCCGAAATGAGTAATTGTCTGTCCTATATATCTTCATAATGGCAGGGCTTGCATTTCGATTGGGAAAATGTAAAAAAATTTCGGCGCTTCACACCGTTTTGAGGCAATTTTTAGTATTTTTTGCCGTCAGAAACCTAGAAATTAGCTAAAATTCACTATCAAAGATTGAATAACCCTGAACTCACTGAAAGCGCTACTATGTCATAATAATACCCAAAAATTTACATGTACAAAATGTGAAGATTTTGAGGACCATCTTTGTATACGTAGGGACCTTATACAAAAAAACACTTACTCGTACTTGTAAAAACTGCTGATCTGTATAAAGATTTCATTGATTTCGTTGCTTGTGCCAACTGTAAACTATTCTTTAACATATCATAGCCATCAGAGATCAGTTTATGTAGAGGAACTTATCTGACTAAGTCAGCATAAACTTTGATCTGGATTGCTATGAGTGATAAGATGTCATTTTTTGCATTTTAAAATTTTTAAATACCGTACAGAAACATGCTTTTTGCAGCAAATGATATTAGGACGAAATTGAAGATAAAAATATTTAGTAAATTGCACTTTTCCTCCTTTCTTACTAATGAAAAACGAAATACTTGGGATATCGGCTAATCATAAAACTAATGTATAGAAGCACACCTAGGCGTGGGGGTTCGGGGGGATGCACCCCCCAGAAACCAAAATACCCATCCCAGAAATCAAAATACCCCCCCCAGAATTCAATTTTTGAAAATTTTTTCGTTTTTTTTCGCAATTTTTTGATGCCAATGGATAGTGCTTGATGAGAAACGTCGAAAAATGGTGTTTTTATCGCCATACCACCATTCAAAGGCCATTTTTTTACCTTCAAAAAATCTTGCACCCCCAGAATTTTCTTGCTGCCCACGTATGTATAGAAGTCCTAAACAATAGATACTTTTTTACCAAGTTCCTATTTTAACTGAATTATACATACGTAGTATTATATAACTTCTGATGCTGATAATTTTGAATTTTACAGCAAAAAAGTGTGATAGTATGATGGAGTGAATTGAATACACGGAATTGCATTTACTCATAAAAACAAATCTAGTGAAACCTCACTTGACGTTCAAGCTGTTGCAGCAATATGATATAGAAGTCTAGAAATATTGAAATCTTGCAATAAATGGCTATGAACTCCGCTTGATACGTGCACATGTGAGCTGGAAAAATGTGTGTGTATCAGATTACTAAATATCGTGCTAAATCAATGTCTTGTATGAATAAATTTGAATAAATTCAATTTACTCAAATTAGCTAATCCATTTTTTGTGCAAGATGATTGCAAGATCAAAACAGTAATTGGCCTCGATTCAAACCGATTTCAAAAATTTTAAAAAATATGTTTGCCTATCTTTTAATTGATCTGACAGTCAAACTGAGGCTCGGCAGCACCAAAATTTATTTTTAAATTACTTTTTTGAGATCTAAAATTATTGGTTCGCGTCAGAAACACTATTTTTTGTCGCATTAAACGATGTTACTCTTAATAAAAAATAAAAATAATAAAATGATCGCAAAATTAAGTCAAGTTGGACGAAATGTTGTCAAATAAGTGTCTATTTGGCGCAAAACGCTAAAGCTATTGATACCATTCAGCTAAAATAGCGCTAAAGCACTTTAAACAACCATTTTTTAACGATTTTTAGGTAAATAGAAAATAATGTGGGGTCAGTAGCATAGGTGGACAGCAACCTAGTTCTGGGAGTCCGGTCCATACGTGGGCAGCAAGAAAATTCTGGGGGTGCAAGATTTTTTGAAGGTCAAAAAATGGCCTTAAAAATGGTGGTATGGCGATAAAAACACCATTTTTCGACGTTTCTCATCAAGCACTATCCATTGGCATCAAAAAATTGCGAGAAAAACGAAAAAAATTTTTCAAAAATTGAATTCTGGGGAGGGGGTATTTTGATTTCTGGGGGGTATTTGGGTTTCTGGGGGATGCATACCCCCAAACCCCCCACGCCCAGGTGTGGTCCGGTCCGATGGGGGCAAAATCGCCAAAAATAGCATCAAACCCCAAGAGCACGTATGATGGTTGCATAATCAGGCACAAATTGAGCTATACAAAAATTACATGTTTCAAAGATAGGCACTGGCAAAGCAGAACAACCACGGTTGTCTTCTTGATATGTCCATTGGTGTCCTGGTGCTGAACAAACATCAGCATGAGCTGGTAGTAAAAGAATGAAATTAACGTCGTTATTAATTTCGACGACTTCCCACGTAAACAATCTGTGCTTATCAATGTCTTCATCTTCTACTTGCATATCTTTTAAAAGAATTTGAACGGCTGACGATAAATCCCAATGAAAAGATAACTGAGTGGACGATGGCTGAGGCGTTGTAGTTTCATTATCGTCCAGCTTCCTCAACCACTCCCATTCTTCCCTGCTTATAAAAAGACAATTAGCGCCGAAAACATATTGACTAGTGCGAAAATCATGAGACTAAAACTCATAGAGATGCACACGTAATGGCCAAAACTTCGACGAATTAAAGGTCAGTAGCTTAAATCTAAATGATTGTTCGCACACATGGACGTGTAGGTATGGGAAGGGTTCTGGATCAGACATGCATGTGCGGGGTTTGGGGTTCTGGACCCCCTCAGAATGAAAAAATTGTAATGTTTTAGGGAGAATGATATAAAATAAAGGGCAAAAATAGATTTAAAAAATGAAAATTTTTATACAGTGAAATTGACCAGAATCTGTGGAATAACGTAGTCTTAATGTTATTTTAGCATTTTACCATTTTAAAGTTATTTTGGGCCAGAAAACCACAATTTTCGACACAAAAAAACAATTTTCGACACCCCCCTCCAGATCGGCTATGCTGTGCTGGATTCCCCGAGAATCTAAAAGGCTCAACAAAAATCGATAGACCCACAGAATTTAATTTTTGATTATATTTTTTAGCAATTTCGTCCCATCGGACCTCCCAGAATTGAGCTGCTGCTCATCTATGATTCTTAAGCCACAGGCGAATAGAATTTGTTTTTTGTTTTCTATTTGTTTCTTTTGAGTAGCTGCTCGCCACAGGATCAGATATCATCGATTTGTGCAAACTAATTTTATATGCACGAATATAGTGATAACCATACCTGGGCGTGGGGGTCTGAGGGGTATGCATCCCTCTAGAAACCAAAATACCCTCCAAAATTCAATTTTTGAGAATCTTTTGTTTTTTTCGCAATTTTTTGATACCAATGGATAGTGCTAGATGAGAAACGTTAAAAAATGGTGTTTTTCGCCATACCACCATTTTTAAAGCCATGGTGATAACGAGCTTATTTTTCATATGCCAGTCGGAAGAGAAATACAAACTATAGTCTATTACATTTGAAACGGCCCATTTTCGCCAAATTCTTATTACCGCATTAGTTTTTCATTGCTCAAATGGCCTCTCGAATTATGCCTCGTAGCAACTGGTTGCTTCACACTCTTCTTAATCATGTTTAATGTGCTTTGCTTAAGATGTGCTGCATCTAGCAAACTGCCATAACAACCTAAAACCTAAAACGTTGTGCTACAGTAATAAGCCGTAAAGCTGAAATGGGCAATTTGGAATGGAAAAGACTTTAATAGATTATTCCTCACACTTACGTCGAAAGTTATGCCAAGGAGGACCTTAGATGGGAGCCGATAAATGTTATCAAATTTCTACTCTGGATAAAAATTAAAGAAATTAACAACATTCTTTTTCAAGCTATTTTAGCATTTAACAAGTATTGAGGCAGTTTTCGCCCAAGAAACCTCTCTGACTAATCCCCCAGTCCGGCTAACCTCCCAGAACGGTCATGCTGTGCATATATGCTTGATAGCGACGTTATTAATAGAACTATAGGTATCAAAAGATGCATTTGATTTTAGGTGACATCGATAAAGAACATGTACCGCTGGTTAGATAAAATGGGTCAAAAAGAAGTTTAATTTACTTGGAAACGTGCGGATTGCTACGGATATAGAAATAAGGTAGGACAGAAGGCAAATTTTCCGGCACAACCACGTTGATTTGATTCATGGACGAATGCAATTTCAAATAGCATAAGTACAATCCTTTGTCCAAGGGAACGTATGTCATAGCATGGAAATTGAGTACACTCTATAAAAAAGTGAATCAAATATTGCCAAGGCTACCAGATTGGAAAATCATTAGAAGCAGAGAACGTGAGCTATGCACATGCACGAGTAAGAGGTATGAAAATGGACCTTCATAAACAATTTATATTTGTCTGCATTTGATTAATTTTTTAAAATTATTTGATTCAAATCTTCAATTTTTTATTTTCAGCCGAGCAAAATCTGATCAATAGCCACGTATAATATACCAAGAGAAATTCGAAGATTAAACGCAGTAGTAAAAAGTCAAGTTGAAATAATATAAAAGTATTCGAGGAAAGTGTAAAACAAAAATAACAAAAGTCTTACCTTAATCAGTTTTCTTCTCGAAAAGCATTAACTTTTTGTCCGTAAAATATCAAATTAGCGAAACGTTTCGCCATTTTTCACTTATTTGCATGACTCTCATACTATTTTTGTAGCTTATTAAGAAAGTACTGCAAGCTTCAATGGCTTGATCAATGTACTTATCAGCAGAAAAAATAATATGAGTTTCTTACCAAAAGATTCAGCATCAGCAAATCGTTGGCAGTTAATTGCTTTTCAGTTCTAGCCAGTGACGTTTTGACGTTTATACAATCTGCTGATTGTAGTCCACTTTACAGATAAACACTGAAATTTAGACGGTCCATTTATATGTAAAAAAAGTTGTGCTATACGAGAAAAGGAAACCTATTAATATTGGTAGTATTTTTTCGGTAAAAGCAGGCAATATGGCCGGTTAAAGGGTCAGCCAATGAGAGCTTAAAAGAGTCCAAAACTTAATATAAATGTAAAATGGCGCAAAAATACTTTAACTCACATTTTTGGTTGATTTTAATCGCTTTTACACAAAATTTGCGACTTTTTCGTTTGACCTTAATTTTGCTTTATGTTCTCCAGAAATTTTTTCTTTTGCTTCTGCGAAATAAAATTCCGCTATATATATGCTGAATTTGACATTGAAATCACATCATGTACCTTGAATTCCACAAGCAAACCTCTTGGATTAGCGAGCGCGGGGAACAACACAAAAATTTTAGAATTTTATTTCTTAGTAGATTTCACTAAAAACCGTCATGCGCAGAAACTATTTTCAATATTTCTCCTAGAACGACAAACTTATAAGCATGCAGGAGCGTAGGAATGGCCCTACGAGGATCCTAAAGACCCCCTTCAGCAGGGGCGTAGATGCGGGGGGTGGGGGGCTAGTTCTCCCAAATTTCGGAAGTATGAATATCTTCTACAAGGGTCCCCCAAAGGAAAAAATTGGACATTCCTAAAGCATATCTGAAAGACCGCTAAAATAGATTCTATTACACTTTTTGAGCTGATAAAACCAGAATTTTTGGCGCTTCGCGCCTTATTTATTTATATGCAACATATTTGTTTAACATAATTAAAATCAAATTTGATTTTTCAAACTTTTTTTTCTCCTATGTGTAGATCTCGTTGAGGAAAGCTGAAAATACCATTATTTTTGCTTAACCATAAGTAGTTGTTGAGATATCGAACTTCAAAATTTTCGTTCCCCAAAATCAGAAGGCCATTTACGCCACTGCCCCTCAGAACCCATTACACTCGCAGAATCTAATTTTTGAGGTTTTCTTTCGAGATTTTGTCCTATCAGACACCCAAAATTTTATTTCTACTCTTTCATGAATGCAAGGGTTCTCTCATGATGGAACAAATAAAAAACAAATGGCATTAGTGACGGAGTCTAATTGAAAAATTTAAATGGCAGATAATAAAGTTCGAGTGTGTAATCTTATGGAGTTCTAGGCCGTTTTCCCATACACCATTTACATATGCTATAATTTTTTATGTTATGTTCCTTTCCGAGCAGTTTCTCAAAGAGTCAGCTCAAAATAGAAAATGCTAATGTCCAGTTCCAAAGAGCTTTAATGAGCATTGCATACGCTGTATGTGTAATAATAGCTTTAAAATTACCATAATTTCGTAATTTAAAAATGATTTCTTGACGCATCGAGAAAAATCTCCTTCTGCCATGAAACTGCGTGCATACGAGAATTACATTATAATAATAATTAGGTTTCTTTTCTGGAATAAAAACAAAAACCTCATATGATTGAGATATTTCGCTGAATTCATTCGTGAGGCTATTAATAGCGAAAGCACGCACTTGCGTTGCGACTATTTTTATTGAATTTAATTTTGTTAGTGGACAGTAACGTGTTCTATATCTTCAAAATACGTTATAATTCAAGCATAATTGAACTCATTCAGTTTAAAATTTCAGCACCAAATAATGTACAATTACAGACTCATGGAAGGAAATGTAATAAACTTCGAAAGAAAAAACCCTGCATTTTAAAAATAAAAAGATCTATTTTTCTATGATGAAATTATCGGTATGCTCAAGGTACCTACGAATGAAAGCTTCAAAAATTGTTCTTCTATGCTTAAGAAAATTTCAGAATTGGAAAATGAAACTGATAAAATATATCAGTCTGAGAATTCCAAACCTGTATTGATTTTTGATCCCCGAACCGCTGAACAGTAGCCAGAACCGTAATTGATTTATCGTCCGTGATCGGCAGGCAATGCAGACGGCCCAGATCAGAGATGCCTAACAGTGCCTGCATCCGCATTATGGCGTCTATTACTTTCGTACGAAAGGTGAGATTCGGTGATTTTTGAACAGAGTCCTGATCAGGCAAAGTCAGCAAATGAACATCGTCCCACGCACACGAAAGCTATTGAACATACATATAATTGTTCAGAAAAACTGAAATGATAATGAGGAGCAATGATCGTATTAATCGTAATAGATTAATTGGTCAATATGTTCCTAATTAAGTAGGTAAATTACTTATTGATTTATTGAATGAATGCTTTGTTTCTTTATTGTTTCCGGAAGTTTTTATTTATTCATATTTATTATGTGAATATTTGATTAATATGAAAAATTAATCACCAATAGATTATACGCGGCAATGCCGCAATGCCTAAGATTTTTTTGGGAATACATATATTCCATGCAGGCACTGTACCTTGATTTTTTTCGGCAATTCGATCGAAAAAGACGAATTTTAACCTATGCTTACCAATGTCGTAAAACTTAATGCTATAGTTTTTAAAAATGTGTAAAAGTATTTTACCTTCATAAGCCAGAAGTAATCCTGGCCTAAGCAGTTATTCAACAAATCGTCTACTTCGACCATCGGAATGGCGTCATCCAGTGTGCACAAAATTTTATCATCTGTGTAGCATATCGTAGCCAAATAAACGCCACTGAAAAAATCAAAATCAAAAACTAAAAATTTCGATTATCAGAAACGAAACAACTCAAAGGTTCACATGCATGTACAGGGTGACGCGAGTAACTATTCCACCTTTATTTATTTTTACAGAAATATTAAGTCAAACAACATAAAACTTCATCAGATTAAAGATAACACATAAAAGTGGTGGTTATTCAGCAGAGTTTCACACCGTAAAATTTTATGTTTCACGAGTTAGGTAGTTTAATGTTATCACCGCCGTTTTCAGAAAGTTTAATTAATGACTTGATATTCGAGCAAAACTTTCCAATGCAATTTTGACAGCAATTTCATAGGCAGAGTGAACAAAGTCGGGTTCAAAATAAGGCGGGTGCGACCTTCTATCGGCCCGAAATAGTTGGCGAGATGAACGATGGATATGTACTTTTGATAATGTTTGGCCATCGACCATATCGTAATTTCTCAAATTTTCCGCATAATACCTATTTATTACATTTGTTTACGTTCTTGACGGCCTGGAAGCACTTTTTTGCATTTTTCTAACATTTTTTAACACAACTTCTTAAAATCTTTAGCGTTTTGCGTTGAATGCTACAATAGGCATAGCTCTAAATTCATAAACGCTGGAAGCAGCTAAGTAATTCAGGTCTCTGAACGCGTTTCTGTCAAAATCACAGCAAGTTTTCGGCGCTTTGCGTCGGATTTTAGCTGAAAACATGCACAGCATAGCCCACCGATCTAGAGGTCAAACGGTCTGGGGGTCTGGAATTGAGCTTTTTTGCGCCAAAATGACCTCTAAAACTGGCATAAGCGCTAAAAAAGCGTTAAAACTACGTTATTACACAGTTTCCGATCAATTTAAAGCATTTTTCATAAAATTTTCAATTTTTATTCGTTTTTTGCCTTCATTTTGCCTCGTTTTTCCGAAGAAAATTTTTAATTTTTAAAATTATGGGGGGTCTCGAGCCCCCAAACACTCCCCTCGTGTTTGTCCGATCGGTAAAACGCCTTCCATGCTTTGGTCTTCTCATTTCCCCCTTATTGCCGTGCAATTTTTTCTCTAGGCGTTTACTCAATCCAAAATGTCTAAAATGCGTCTTCGAATTTCCTAGAATTGGAACATCACATTATTCGCACTTTAACGAAGTTAAAGTCAAATGCGCCGAAAAATTTCGTTCGAATACTGCGAATATTGTCTGATGTTATATAAAACGATGTGGTCACATAAAAGTGTACTACTCGCGAAGTACGAAGCTTGACAATATAAAACTTCGCAGAATAAAGTTTTTTACGTCTTTTTTATAATCTGATCGAATTTTTTGCTGTCTAAATAAAAATTACTGTAGCGGTGGAAAAATATTGCAAAAAAATATAACGTACCGTTTGCAGCTCTTCTGGAACTTTGCATTGAGCGAAAATAGGTTTTTCAAGCTTGACTTTTTCTTCTTCAGCGCTGTTGTATCAAGCGACGAGAAAGCTGAAAGATTAAGTGTCAAAAAAGTAAGAATTTCCATATCCGATGGGGCTTAATTGCCAAAAATAGCACCAAGAATTCAATGCTGGGTTCTACCAATTTTTGGAGCGTCTGCCGGATTTTCTGGGGTTCCAGACATACGTGGGCAGCACTGAAATTCTAGGGGGTTCAAGATTTTTCAAAGGTATAAAATAGTCTTAAAAATGATGGTATGGCGAAAAAACACCATTTTTCAACGTTTCTTATCGAGTACTATCCATTTGCATCAAAAAATTGCTAAAAAAACAAAAAAAGTGCAAAAATTGAATTCTTGGGGAATTATTTTGCTTTCTGAGAGGGGGTATTCGGCCCTCTGGGGGATGCATAGCCCCTAAACCCCCACGCCCAGGTGTTATTCCAGACCCATGTGTGACACTGACTTCGATTAATATTGATATCTCGTGAGTATTAGTCTACCTTTGATCCACTGTTCTGAAGTTCTCAAATCCCTCAACTGATTATATATATTCGTTGCTGCTTCAAGATCGCCTAACATTGCGATTCTTGGCTTTTCAACGCAAGCGTCTTTCCATGCTAAAAGTTATTTTGAAGGGCAGTACGTATGAAATTCATAACAAAAATAAATCGTAAAAACGAGAATCATGAAAGTTACTCGATAAATAAATCGAGAACAACGCGAAACATAAAATAGAACTGAGATAAAACTGCATTTCGTTGATTAAGATATGACGCATCATTAAAAAATGGTGAAAATAAGTTGTCGAAGGAATTAGGTGTGGCAAAAGGAACCAAGAATACAACAAACTCATTCAAAAACAGTATGATATGTGATGTAATCCAAAAAAGAAGCCCATAAAACGTTCCAGACTTTATAAAAATATCGAGATCTGTATGACGAAATTCTTTTTAAATAATTTAATACTTACCATCTTAATTTTATAAGTTTTCAACATAATAATTTCATAATTCTAAAGGTGCAATAATTTTTTTACACTTAATTATCTTATGCTTGATTTGAATGTTATATTTAATTAGTAAACGAGAACTCACACGAAGGCACTGCGAAATGCTTGACACATTTTGATGTATCATTAAATCCGATAATGTTTCCCGAAAATACTCTAACGAAATAACCAACGCCAGTTTCGAGTGTTTCAATGGTCGCTTCGGTTTGGCGTAAATCTCTAATTAAAATCGAATCTTCGACCCTTTCAAAATTTTCATCTTTGCTCCATTCAACTTCAAAAAAATCGATATCAGGAAAAAATCCAAAATTCATGTCAATGAAATATGACAAAAAACTAATGTTAATAAAATGAAGCTTTCGAAGAGTATATAGTACTTTTCTCACAATTCTGTTTTTTGTTAATCATAAATAGAAATAAATTTAAACGTAAATTTCATAAGCTCAACATTAAATCACTCGTATTAAGTGAATGCAACAAAAGCCGAATCGCACCTTTGTATTTAGTGACAATTGTTTTGCCAAACGATTGATCTGGAGCTTCAAAGCTGACCAGCAATGACGTTGAAGAGCTAGCTTGGATGATTACATTTTTAGGCGGGTCTGGCTCAGCTATTAACGAGAAGTTTTTAAACAGTAAAGGTGAAAAAATTAGCGAATTAGAAAACAAACGTCTAAATACAATTTTGAAAAATCTTAATGATAATTCATTGCAGATCGTAATGTATTTATTTCATATATGAATATTATGTTCATGTTAACCAAATACAACGGCAACAATGACGTTGAAGAGTTGTAGTTTTGTAAAAGTAACTGCACGAGCGAAAGATTTTTTGTACATGCAATATACAGGTATAATGTTTACTAGACATATTTTTTACATGCTACCAGCCTGTAACCTGAGACCCACTTGTTCTTCGAAGTATTTTTAAAATATAAAAGTGGGCTCTGGAAGCTTAATTAATTTCGTATCACAGAATCAGAAATGATTTCGCGATTGCAATATTCCGATCGAATCTCGTAATAAAAACGCCATTGTGCTTACAAATTTAAAATAACATAAAAATAAACAAATCAATTTTAACTTCAAACTACAAAAAAATGGTTAGAAATTGTCGAATAGTACTTATCTCCTGAATAAAACCTTTAAAAAATCAGAAAAGATAGATGCAAAAGATGTATAATTCTAAACAAAGATGCTTGAAATTGTACTAAGATTGATTTGGAGTGCTCAATGCACGCGCTTAAAGCTAAACAGACAGAGTGGAGCGACAAAAAACTTTCGGATTTACCGAAAAATGAGCAAAACGTTAAGATCAATATAATATTGCCCCAAAAAATTCTTTATCCCTTTCACAAAAACTGCTCCAAAAATCTTTGTGTGAGACTCTTGCAAACTTATTAAAACATGATATTTTTTAAATCTCATTTGAAAAGCGAAAATCTAAACAGTGGCGGATCCAGGATTTTCCAAAGGGGGGGGGCGGTACCCCTGAGGGGGGCGGACCGAAAATCGTTAAAAATCGCTCAAAAATTCCTTAATTTTGCGCACTATTTTAGGCCAATGCGGGGGGGCCGCCGCCCCCGCACCCCCCCCCCAAAATCCGCCCATGAATCTAAATGAACCTGATTCGACAGAAGATTCTCAGAAATTATGGGACTCGAGAATAGTTCATCTTAAATCTGTCCTGATCTCCTTCAAAGGTCTTTTTGACCATGCAGCACACTCCTTTATAATTTTTGACAAATGTTAGCAGAATTTAATACGACCCGTTATTAAGACGCATTTAAAAAAGAAAAAAACATGAAAAGCAAATTGCATACCCATTGCTTCTAAATTCCGTCTCATCTTAATTAGCATATGAATACGCGATTCCAGCGAGCTTATTTGTTTTTCTGTATTCTATGATAAATGTCGAAATTAAAACGGAGAAACGGCTAAAATATATTAATTTAGCTAATACTTTTATTGGCGAGGATGATTGTTTATCTTGACAATCAAGATCGATTAAACGGTTTTGGGTCGCATCGATTAAGCTTTGCAAATGCTTCTTGCAAGCAGCGGATGTATAAACTGAAAATTTAATTCAAAAAATCCAATTATATGAAATAAATCTTGTTTTTATATACGTGACATTACTTCTAGTGTTTATTTGCGTCAAATAAGTTTTAACGTTTTATTAGTTTTTTAAGTCGTTACTGAATGGTTTCATCAGACGAAATTGAATTTTTTTAGGCGTTGATTGGAAACGAAGACTTTGTTTTTACTTAAAAAATGGCCTTTAGTACACTTACATGCTACGTAGAAATGTACCATTACTTTTTGTTGTGTATGAAAACAATATGATTTCATTGCAATAAGGTTTGGAAAAAAGAAAACTAAATATCACGCGATCGAAATTATGATTTAATTTTTAATTATTGAATTTTATTCAGTTATTTAATTTACTTTATTTAATTGAAAATATTTTAATTTAATTAATTGAAAATTATTTAATCTTAAGCCAAAAGAGATGCCATTTATTATCACCTAACATGCTTCATGCTTTTATGCCGTTTGAACATTTCAAGCACTTCTTGTATGTATTTTCTCAGTGAGAGTAAAAAATCTGTTTTCCTTCTCCAATACTGAGGACAAATAATTTCGACAACTAAACTTACGGCGTAAAAAATACTGCGAAAAAACCAAGCATTCTAAAGATCTTATTGGGAGAAAAAATATGTTTTTTCGAGTGCGATCGCGACTAACAAAGGTTATCGTTGTATTTGGAATTAATTAAATTTTTCCACTTAGCTGACCTCACGGGCTAACCAGATAAAATCTTTTCTTGTCAACAAATTTTTTTCAAAATTACTCACATTTATGATTTTCTTTTGCACCGTGTTTTAACAATAGCACAGCGATTTCGTTGTGATTGAGCAGAGTTGCAACGTCAAGCGCCGTTAATCCATCAGCTCCCAAGCTTCAAAATTACGAATGATTCATTAAAATGAGTTTATTAGATTTTAAAGCTGGATCTACTGACCAGTTGATGTCAAACTCTTTATGTATTAGCATATGTTTGAGCATTCCTATATCGTCCCGTTCAACGGTACCAATCAAATCTAGAAAAAACGATTTTATAAAAATTCACGAAGTGTTCCACGAAACAACAGACATGGAAAGTGACATTGGCAATAAATAAATGCATAGATTATCAGACAAGAAGTTCAATATGAAGAGAAACATAATAAATAAACTAATTGATAATAAGATGACAATGGATAGAATACGAAACACAAAAAAAACAGTAGATAGAATACGTAACACAAATAAATAAAGAAGGAATAAATTAGAAGATAAAAAGGTAACAATAGAAAGAATACGAAAGAAAAATAAACACTAATAAATAAAGAAACGTAAATTAAAAAGAAAAAGTGTAGGCATGTGTTTATTAAAGGAATATCAAACTTTAATGCAAGCAATTGGTTGAACAAATTTTCATTGTGAGCGATTAGAAATCGTCTGCTGAAAGATGATGGCACATAAACTTAGCAGCATGCGTGGTTTTGGGGGTTTGAGGGCTCAGTCCTTTCGCATAGTAGGTGAATCCACACATGGGTATGGAGCAGGATTCAGGACCCCGAGAATACAAAAGACTTACAGAATTGAATTATTGGCAATTTTTTCCAATTTAGCCCCATCATGATCCCAAAATCAGTTGCTGCCCATGTACGGTTGAATCTAACTACTGTCAATCCGTGCAGAATTTTTAATTCTCCAAAAAAAGATAGATATTTTATTTTACGAACTTTCACGATTTTCTGGCTTCAAAGTGTAAAGTTTTCGGCGCTTAGTGCCAATAAATCTGCTGTTGAACCATCTTATATTTCATAATTTTATAGGAAATTTTCATTTTCTTATATTCTACTAAAAGGGTGTTGACAGAATAATGAAAAATGTCACTTTTGAGGTGTCGTGTAAGCTATTTTAGAAGAATCTCGTGGTAGGACCATTGATGATAAGCAATAATGAGAGAAGATCGATCATATTTTGAGATTCTCATACCTTAATTTTGACCTATTGCACATCGTACCTAATAAGTTCTTCATGTTCACTTTCGGTTTTCCCTTTCTACGTTCGAGTGTTGAGCTTGCTCGTAAACTTGAATTATCGTTGCCAAAATAATCAGTTACGGTCGACTCACCAGGGGGAAAATCGCCGATGCTTTTCTGTTTTACTGAAACAGCAGTTCTCAAAGCATAATTACACTTCTATCAACTTCAAGTTCTTCATACGTTTATGACAACGGTCAGCATGAAAATCACATTTCTGCTGATCAATCAGAAGCTTGTAGCTTATTAAAATTGTAAAGTCTAAAGCATTTATCGACGCGACAATATAAACGCAAAAAAATATCTTTCAAATTAATTGCCAGGTTTTTTACAATAAAATAAGTTTTGAGACAGATTAAACATGCCCTTGATGGTAGGAAAAGATGAACGTAGCGTATTGCACTTGACAAAAGCCACAAGAGGTTATTATAACCTTTTTATCATGACATTACAATTAATCTGAATAATTTTTACTCATTGCTTTTAGACAACCAATACCCATCCCGATCACATTAATTAAGCGTTTAGCACATTCGACATTGTTATGTATGTACATTTGAGAGCACTATAAGTAGATAAAGCAGAACACCACGAGTAAATAACTCAAATTATAGTAAACGACACAATTAACTTAACGTTACGTCGGAAAAATTTTTAGTCAAAACTTACAATTCTTGAAGCCTGATCTGACCGATCGAAAAGCCACTTACCAAACTTTTTAGCTCCATAAGTGTACAAAGTTCTAACGGCCTTCCTGGTTTGTTCGGTCATATTTTCACTTGCTGGCTGCCTACTGAAAATGCGTGCATCGTTTTAAAACGATGTGATAAGATAGTTTAGCTAACCAAAACAATGTTTAAAATGCGCGTAGGATATAATTTTTCATCGATGGGAGCCGAATGACGTAAGCTCGTTTATCATTCATTACAATTCATCTCGCATCGTTAAAGATTATCATAATTTCATTGATAATTAAGGTTTTTGATGTTGTTTAAAGCAATGAAGCGGATTGAATGCGTGGAGTAAAAACTTTGTAGCTCACATGCGTACTTTACTTATTTCGGTCTCGTTATTCATTTTTTGAAAATCACTTCAGAGAAATAAATGGGCACTTCAGATTGGAAATGGTTTTTTCTCTTGACAATTAAATCGACGATGAATACCCTGACGAATTTCTGCTGAAAAATTGTTTGCAGTCCTCAATTTCAAATCAGATCAAGCTTTTACTGCTTAAATAATCAACGTTTTTCATAAACTTGCCGACCAGTTTTTTCGATTAAAAAAATTAAGGACAACAAGCATTGCTCCATAGAAGTAAAAAGCAGTCCATTTCGATTGGGATCTAGTATACAATTTACCCGCCACCGTTTTTTAGCCGATTCAAATAAGCTACAGTGACCAAACTTCACACAAAAATTATCAAACACGTTCTGACTCGCATCAATAAAAATAGTGTTGGTCACTGTAGCTTATTTGAATCTACAGTGTTGGTCACTGTAGCTTATTTGAATCGGCTAAAAAATGGTGGCGGGTAAATTGTATACTAGATCCTTCGATTGTTACTCGAAAACTACTCTTCGTATAAAGCGCGTAAATTAAAATTATTTCTTGAACTCAGCAGAGAAATATCGATTTATGCGCCAATATTTATTAAGTTGCGAATTAAATTAAGTATTACGAGTTAGCGAATAAGAGCAATCGTCCTTTAATTCCGAATATCGAATTATCGATAAAAATTAACATTTAAAAATAAAAAAATCGGTGTTTATTATCTGTTTTCTTCAAACAGGTAGTATAAATATCCTGAATAACGAGAAGCATTTAAAATTTAATCACCTTTACTGAAATGTGCGAAATTGGGCAATTGTTTCTACTTAGAAAAAGGTATAAAGAATCCAGTAAACAAAATTCATGTAATAAGGTTTATTTTCAAAAGTACGCTACGCTTTCTAGCAGCTCTCATATTATTGCGAAAGAGGAACATGAGAACAACGATGACCAAAGGCGAGTGGTTATCTTTTGACGACGAAAACGGATTTTTATGCCTTGCCAAGGTCATTCGACTTTGCGAACCGCAGACATAAAATTGAGTTGTATTTTAGCGAAATTCAGAAAAAAATCGTTGCGAACGAGTCTATTGGCAGGTAAATTTATTCAAGTCTCATTCGTTCATTATGGAACATTTCTGTAATAAAATAACACAAAGCAAAACAAAAAAGACAGGAAAATCGAAAGTTTGGCAAACGAGCAGACGACAGAGAACAAGCTATCGACATCAGAGTATTTTTCCTCGTTCGTTTCTTAAAAATTTCAATTCACTTTTGTAAGAAAACTGGTTAAATAGCAATGGATGCGTGCGCTAAGGATAAGAACTTTTAAAAACGGTTTCGCTATTTCACTTAGAATTAAGCTTTACTTCCTATGGCAGGTGTTTATTAAATTTTTAATGACTTAAATGATTCTGGTTGGCCGACGAATTACAAATTTATTCAAACATTCAATATTGAATAATCTGAATTTTTAAATACAGGATCTTATTTTCAAATAGTATCTCATTTCTGCGATATAACTTAATACATGATCATTACAATTTTGCAAATCTGTAATAACTTAGAATGCAATTCGACGAAACGCACATTTAAACATGGGACAGGACCCAAAGATGAATAACGAAGAAAAGGAAAAGTGAAAGACAAAAATAAACCCGATAATAAAAATTTTAAAAAAATATGTAAGAGGATATATAGTATTCTTCAGAATTTGTTAAATCTGATTGCGAAGTTGCGAAATATCATATTCTCATATAGGCGTAGCCGGTTCGGGGGTTTGTAACCCCTTCCGCCAGAATCTAGTAGAACCCTGAAGAATCCATATATCCCCTAAATTTAATTTTTGACATGTTTTTTGGGATTTTCGCCAGTTTTACACCTCCCAGACCCCCTAGAATTTGGTCGCTGTCCACCTATGATCATATCTCTTCCCGTTTCCTAATCAAAAAAACGAAAAAGTAAACAAAGCTATTTACTCGATATAGGCGTTATCGTCTAGGGTTCGATTCTTAATCATGGATCCGCCCCGCTTGCTTTTAAAACCGCCACCCGACGCGCGTTAATGGGCTGATCAATTAAGTCGGCCATATCTAAAGACCAATTCGTTCCCAAATTCAATATCTTTCGATAATATCCTGCCATTCTATCGTCTTTAATACCGTCGCTCATTAATCGTCGGTCGCGTTTCCGGCCGCAGATATCGACGGTCGACGATTGGCCCAAAAAACGACGAAAAATAAATACCTGAACAAAACGGAAGTGGGAATTGCTCCATTGGTAAACAGAGAAATGGCGGCACACAGGCTGCTCACGTATTATCAACAGTTATCACACGCGTAGGTAAAGAGTAATTCGATGCGAAAAAATAGCGGTAAAAACTTAATCAAGACTTTTATCGAGCATTCTTGCTCATTAATAATGAGCGTTTATGAATGAAAGTCGATAAGAGGCGTGGGCTTGCTTAAAGAAGCGAATCCACATTCCTTGAGAATAGCGGCATTAGCTGATAAAAGGTGAAAAAATTAAATTCTCCGTCCACTCCGGTGATTTCCACTAGAATGTGCGAAATTGGACAATGAGACGCCAAAATTATATTTATATTGTTTCAACGCGTGGTGCTACTCTGTGCGATTCGCGGTATTATGATCTCGTTTTTTCCATTGAAGCGTCCACCCCTCTGAATATTAAGGAGCGTAGGCCTGGTGTAAATTACATCTGGCGAGCAGATGACAGTGACGCGTTATAAACGTTAGGAGGCGCTAAAAATTATTCCCGTAGTATTGATGTTTCATTTTTTGATGTAATAAGTGAGTGGCGATGTGTGAACATTTTATTCCTCACTAACGTACACAGAAAATACATTTTTTTATAATTCTCAAAAATATAGACGCGTGTATGCTCATTTTTTCATTTATTAAAATGTTAATTCAGCCTAAGTCTAATTAAAAGCTTCCAAATTTTAGAATAAAAAAGCAGATTAAAACAAGAATAATTATTTGCCAGCACTCATTGTGAGACTTGGTTGTAGACAAGAATTATCTTTTTACATTTCGGTTTTGCTCCCCCAGAATTAGGAGTGCCTGAATAAGACAACCAAAATAATCTAATAAATAAGCAGTGATTAAGTAGCTAGAAATTAAAGACCCGTTTATACACGAATGAGCGCCTTTCCTAAAATCACTATCTCGGTCTCGAGTAAATCCGCTAAACGACTGCCACGTATAAATAAGCCTATTTTGGAAGTTATAGGCCATTGTTAAGTAGCACGCACGGACTTGCTGTATATTTAATAATATAAAATGAGACAAATCACACTCGAAATGTGGTTGCCGAAAATTCGTTGACCCATTTTGGCAACATCGCGGAAGTAAAGTCCTATTTTTGTTACATAAACTATATTAAGAAAGAGATACGTAGTTATGAGCAAAAACGGGAATTAGACTTGAAGTTAGCTGCTTATCCAACACGCTACGTTGCTTAGGTTGGAACAGACGCGAAAAATTTGTTAAATTAATGGTTGAAAACGTAATGCCAACAAAAGATGGATTTATGCATACGAAAAAAATAAATTAGAAATGAAGAAAAATACAGAACGTCACGTGTGTAATATTACTTATAGCTTATTAAGCTTCGATATACTGGTTGGAAGACTTCCACTTTTTGGGTCACAATTCTAGCAAGAAAATTTTGGCAAATGTATTGTGAATTTTCAAACCGTATCAAAAGAGCAAGGAGTTGTTTGACTGCTGCAATTGGTAATCGAGAGCGTCAGCTGGTATTTTTATATTGATTACCCGTAACAAAGCTTAGAAAAAAACTAGAATTTCATGTGTCTTTGGTGTCTTTGTAAATTAAATCATGTCCAAAAGATTTATCGTTACGTTTACATCGAAAACTCGTTCTTCTGGGAACGAGAAATCAGTTGTCCATAGCGATCGTAACCTTTTTTGATCAGAAACGAAAATCAACTGTAAATAAAAGATCATGCACATACCTAAGACTAGTCTGATTCACATAACTTCGTGCACAAATGTTAAGAATTTTCATCGACAGTAAGCCGAGGGTTACGATAATTATATATCAGATCAATGCTATAATCGCAATCTGTCAGCTTATTGCCGGAGATAGTTTCAAAATTTATGACCGAACTTGTGTGAAACAGACTATAACAGGGAACAGGAATTAAAAATCGGTATTTTTCAAATTGAGAAAATGTAGAAAAACAGCTTTTTACGAATATTTCAAGTTTTTTTTTGTAAATGCGGAGGATAGGGAAATTGTTTCATGTATTGAAGAGCATTCTTATAATGGCACCACACGCGGGCGTGGAGGGGTTTGGTGTATGCACCTCCCAGAAGTTCGAATAACCCCCCAGAAACCGGAATATCCCCCAGAATTCAATTTTTAAAAGTTTTTTTTGTTTTTTAGCAATTTTTTGATGCCAATTGATAGTGCTCGATGAGAAACGTTGAAAAATAGTGTTATTTTTCACCATACCACCATTTTTAAGACCGTTTTTTTACCTTTGAAAAACTGCACCCTCCCCCCAAAATTTTTGTGCTGCCCACCTATGAATGACACCCTTTACCATTCATCTTGCGCAAAAAAAGGAAGTGCCTGATGAATACATGTTTTTTCTGAAAACGTCCTCGCTCATTTATTAGTTTTTAGAAGCGTAGGCTGTCTTACACCCTTTTTATCACTTTACCCTAAAAAGCATTTCAGCAGCAACGTACATACATCATGTTAGATTGTGCATAATGGTAAGCTTTCCAAACTTATGTGCTTATCCGCCAATCCTTCAAATTTTTATCTAACTAATAGAAAACAAAATATCCTGTACGTTTTTTATTTCTGACATGAAATTATAAATGATTTGCAGATTCGCTTTCAATGTTTTTTACAATGATATACAGCTGCGATTCCATGAATAATATCTAAAGAATGGTATTGTAGGATCAGGCATTTCACAAAAATGTAACTTCCGCAGGCACGTATCTCTAGGGGGAATGGAGGGTTCGGACCCCCAACCCAAAATTCAGAAAAATCGGAAGAATAGGACTTTTTAAACGTTATTTTGTGCTATTTTTGGCCTTTTTGGGCTTAGTCCTCTCAAAAATTGGTGTTGGTCCCCCTCAAAATAGGACGGCCAGCTACGTGCCTGAACTTCCGCAAGAAGTAACCATGTAGTACTACTTACGCAACATTCAAAATAAGATGGCGTTGGATGGTCTTGAGCATCAGAAGAAGAAAAGAGAAAATTCATGAAGGAGCAACATTAGAGCGAAAAACAGATGGAAATTGATTTTTTTCAGATGTCTGAATATTACAAAACCAACGATACATTTCGTACTATGTACTTTACATACTTAAATGTTCAAACCCCATTTTCAGATCAATATTGTTTGATAGAGTTCAAAAATTTAAAGGCCTCCTTTCCCTGATAACCCCAGGTTGGGCCGGTCTCCCATACCGGTCGTGTTCTGCACGTGCTCGTTCAAGAATCGATCTAATTACTTATTTCAATTTTAACACACTTTATCAAATACCGATTATGATCAGCGATCGCTAACGTTTTCAATACAAATGTTTTTGAATCATTTTAAAAAAATCGCGATTGCAGGTAAGATTCGTACAAAAAGTTACATTCATTACTAATTATTCGACTATTACATACATTGAAAATTAAGAGTTAATAGGTCACAAAGATTGAAAATTTTGAAAATGGATTAGATTAGAACACGGAGGCCAATTAATGAGCCAGCCCACCAGATCAGCGCCACACAATAAAAATAATTATAGTCGAATTATCGGTCAAAATAAAAACGAGTGCATAAATTTCGACGCTTTATATTTCAAGCTCCCTACTGAATCAACGTTGTGCGCTAAGCAAATAATAAATTACAGTAGATGCGTGAACCAGTTTTTCGTACCAAAGTCGACGTGTGTAGGAGACGAGGGATCAAACTGGCTTTGTTTGGTGAAATAACGACCGAAATTTGTACGAATTTCGTGTACTCTATGAATTGAGGTTAACGGGCTTCGGATTTCCCTCGACAATGGAATACAAATAGAGTTTCGTTATCGCCCTTGCACTAACGCATGTATTCCGAAATTTTGACTGATGTATTTATACGATTATGGAAAAGAGGAGCTCAAGGTCACGTGAGATAAATGACCGGAAAGCTATGCTCCGTAGGACGTCCTTTGAGGGGCAGAACTAAAATTGAGCGAAAATCCCGGTGCTCCGGAATAGAAATTAACGTAAAAGATCCAAAGCTGAAAGAGATCTCGGAATGCATTCGTCAGTGCAAGGCTAAAAGTGAGAGATAGAAGACGGTGAGCCTTTATCCTGATCATTGACGCACAGCATAGCCGATCCAGGGTTAAGTCAGTTTGGGAGGGTTACAAATTGAACTTTTTCTGTCCGAAATGACCTCAAAAACTAATACAAAATCTGAAATAACGTTAAACATTATTCCACTGTTTTTGGTCAATTTCAAACACTTTTGAAGAAAATTTGCAAGTTTCATCCATTTTTAGCCTCCAATTTGTTTCATTTTTTTCAGGAGATTTCCCATTTCTTCATTCTACAGGCTCTAGACCATACGTGGGCAGCAAAAAAATTCTGAGGAAGGGGGGTGGTAAGATTTTTCAAAGGTCAAAAAATGGCCTTAAAAATGGTGGTACGGCGTAAAAAACACCATTTTCGACGTTTCTCAATCAAGCACTATCCATTGGCATTAAAAAATTGCGAAAAAACGAGAAAAAATTTCAAAAATTGAATTCTGGGGGGTATTTTGGTTTCTCGGGGGGGGGGGTACATACCCTTAAGCCCCCACGCCCAGGTGTGGTCTAGACCATCCAAACAACCTCCCTCCGCGTGCATGTCTGCTCGTGATATTCTATATTCGGTAAAGTTGATTCATGCTCTTTACAACTGGCACTAAAAAAAGTTTTACCGACAATATTAAGGAACTATCACCTCCAATTTGAGACTATGTCTGGTCTGACCCAGGACTTTTCGGTAATTTCAAATGCGGGATGCACAAGTAACGGGCCTGGGTGGTGTAGATCTGGCAAAAAAACCCAAAAAACTTTCCAAAAATGCAATTCTACGGGTATGTCAGTTTTTTGGGGGGTTGGTTTACCGGATACTGGATACGAAACCCCCACGCCTATGTGTGGTGCACAGTATAGCGTCTTCGCGAGGTCGTCCCGGCCAGAGATAGGAATTAAGAAAACCTTGAAATTTTTATTCTATTGAGCTATGTATGCTTTAAAAAATGAGGGAACGATGGAATAGCAGAAAAACTCCTCGAAATCGGTTAAGTGTGATTTGAAGTACTTTTGTAGAATGAAATTTTGAATTTTATCCGATCATGGGAAAGACCCACGGCACGGCCAACCTGGTAGCTAGCCGTTCTGGGTTCATTTAGTGGGCTTTTTGGGCCAAAATTACCTCAAAAGCTAGTACAAAATGCTAAAATAGCGTTGAAACGACATTTTTACACTGTTTTTAGTCAATTTTAAGCAACTTTGAAGAAAATTCTCATATCTCATCTATTCTTGAGTCTTGACCCTTCATTTAGCCTCATTTCTCCACATGACATTTTTTCCATTCTGGAGTCAGGAAGTTGTCAGCTCCACGCACATGTTTAGTTAGGAAACAACAAACTCCACCAAAGTGAATGTTTCGTAAATACCATGACGTGACTGGTCTGAGAGGTCAGCCTTTCTGGATGGTCAACCAGAAAGCTTTTCTGCTAATGGATCTTAGAAAGTGGTATAAATGATAAAATACCTAGTGTTAAAGCCATGCAATCCACAATTTCTGATTAATTTTCGTAATGAAATTTTCAATAGTAATAAATGAATCTAACATGGTACGTACTGGAGAGTGAGAGTATCAAGATAAATATGTATACTCGTATCTCTGAGCTGTAGCACAAATGCTAGCTTGCATTGCATGGTATCTATCTCATGGGTAGCGTGATAGCGTTACCTATAATATACTTGGCCATCCTTTTTTCTTATATGTTTATCACAGCGAGTGTGAAATTTGTGTCCCCCTCACAGCTATAACGGCACACATCTAGGAGGTGCGTTTTTTTAAAAGGTAGATAATAAAAAACTTAGATACCCTTTTTTTGTTTACACTCAATACTGAGCTAGTCGTGAGTATGTAAAGTGTAAACCGAAAAATCAAATAATTTGCGGAGGGCCAATTTTTTTAAAATGGTTTCCCTGATTAGTAGTTTACGAATCTGGTCTTAAAATTTCTTTACACTCATTAGTTGTTGCACAGGAGTGTAAATTAGACGGTTTTTACTGTTTTCATGTGCACAAGCATATCTAACTCAGTTATACATTCTATGCAGTCTGATTGGTTTCAAAAGGTAGACGGTTATAAAATCTAGGGGAGCCTTTTTTATTTTTTTTAAGCAATATTTTCAAATTTAGAGGCGGTTTATTGTAAAGAGTCTGGGACAAAAAAATATTTTTTCCTGCCATCTTCTCCACTTAGTAGACAGAACGTGGTAATTATCTTTAAAATGTGCCTCGTCCTAAGCGCTACACGTCAAAATTTATTTTGTTTCTTTACAATCAATATTGCGTTATTAGTGCAGGTGTAAACTTTACGCTAAAAAATTTTTTCCGCCCAGAGCGTCGTGGATGATGAATTTTTAAAAAATGTTCTCTGTAAGGTCAGATTAACGAATCTGACCTTTAAACTTTTCTATAGCCAGTGTTTGTTGAGGTATGAAGAGGTGAACTTTGAATTATACATCTATTTTCTAATGCCGATAGATAACTCCGTATTGCATTTTGTTTGATCAGATTTTTCTTATTTCAGAGGTTTTTGACTCGTCTTTAATAAATAACTAGCAAATGGGGCGCTTCGCTGCCCCATCTGCTAGAGTGTTTGTAAACAAATAATATCTTAACCAGTAATTAGTATAAAAAATTGAATGACTCTGCAATGGATCGGCGAGCGGTTTTTATATTTTTTATATCTAGCTGAGCTGCCCGGCGTTGCCCTGGCTGAACTTAGGCCTGATAGCTGTATGGGATTGAGATGTCTCTTGTATTTTTTTATTTTTCGGGACTTTTGATGTTTTTGGGATATTTCTAAAAAAATTGTTGGTAAAAACATATTGTATTTTTTAAATTTTTTAAAACTGTCTTTTGTCAACCATTTCTTTGATTAAATCCATATTTCTGACGTTATAGAATGGTTCTGAGAATTCTTTATCCTAAATCATATTTTTGATGTTCTGGGATGTTCTGGAAATTATACCATTAGATGGTTTGGGATGTTTAAAAATTTTGTTTGATCATAACCATATTTTTAACGTTTTGGAATATTAAAAAACTTTTTGGTCCAAAACCATACTTTTGATGTTTTTGGAGGTTTAAAAATTTTTTTTGGTCAAAACCATATTTTTGATGTTTTGGGGTGTTTAAAAAATTTTTTTGGTCAAAACCATTTTTTTGATGTTTTGGGATGTTTAAAGATTTTTTCGGTGCAAACCATATTTTTGATGTTTTGGGACACCAATCTTACAGCACAGGATATGTTATAGCACTGGGTATGGTATATCACGTCCTATCTTGTAGCATGGGGTATGTTATATCACGTCCTATCCTGTAACACTGGGTATGTTATATCACGTCCTATCTTATAGCATGGGGCATGTTATATCACGTCCTATTGTATAGCATGGGGTATGTTACATCACGTCCTATTGTATAGCATTGAGTATGTTGTATCACGTCCTATCTTATAGCGTCGGGTTCAACTTTGTACAATGTTCAACTTTGCCCTCATTGTAAACAAATGCAAAAAGTTGCATATTAAATTAGCCGCTAGAAGCAAAAACATTTGGATTTGTATTTTCGAAAGCCGCATGTTTGCTGCTTTCTTTCGAAAGCCGCATGTTTGCTGCTTTCGATTGCTTCGCATTAAATTTCACGCGCGCTGGTTTACAAGGTCAAAAATTTTGACTTGGTGCAAGCTCTTTTTCAGTGATTAATCATGTTTATAAGTACCCGTACGTGATTTCCTTTCAGCCCGTCTCATACATGTTTTATGATGCCAGATCGTATATTTAAAGTAGCGAATATGGAATCAGCGGTCCCAGAAACCCCAGGGGCCAAATTTTGGAAGCAACAGTCAATCTGTGCTTCTGCAAAAAGACAAAAACCTAAATTTTACGCTATGCATAGGGTACCTTTGGGCTCCCGTATCTCAGAAACCAATCCGTGAATTTTCTTCAAATTCTACAGTAAGGTCAGTCATAAGATATCCAATAATTGGTGGAAACTTTAAAAAAATTTATCCGCTGCGATTTGAGATATTTGATAAAATACACTTGTAAATCACGTTTTTCTTACGGCATCACATCAGTTTACACTGTAGTGTAAAGTGGTTCACACCAGTCGATAGCGCATAAAAAAGTTGATTTAGGGTGGCTTTAAAATTTTACCCTGCGGCAATTGCATAAGCGGCTAGAGCTACCAAAACCTTTTACATAAATCCGTAGTTTCCGGGTTTCAGGAGTCCGATCGAGCCATTTTAATCAAAAAATTGTAATTAGCGCCCGAGAATACCCATTGAGTGAAAATATAAGTATCACAAAATTATCCAGTAAAAACTTTTTTGCCTCACACACACACACACACACACACTTACACACAACTCGAAATTAATATTATAGACTAGCAAATGGGGCGCTTCGCTGCCCCATCTGCTAGAGTGTTTGTAAACAAATAATATCTTAACCAGTAATTAGTATAAAAATTGAATGACTCTGCAATGGATCGGCGAGCGGTTTTTATATTTTTGTCTGTGACACGAAGCCTTATATATTCTGTTTCATATTATTTTATGCGTACATAGATTTTATTATTTTTTCGAATTATAATAGCTGAGCTGAGCTGCCCGGCGTTGCCCGGGCTGAACTTAGGCCTGATAACTGTATGGGATTGAGATGTCTCTTGTATTTTTTTATTTTTCGGGACTTTTGATGTTTTTGTATATTTTTTAAAAAAATTGTTGGTAAAAACCATATTGTATTTTTTAAATTTTTTAAAACTGTCTTTTATCAACCATTTCTTTGATTAAATCCATATTTTTGACGTTATAGAATGGTTCTGAGAATTCTTTATCCTAAATCATATTTTTGATGTTCTGGGATGTTCTGGAAATTATACCATTAGATGGTTTGGGATGTTTAAAAATTTTGTTTGATCATAACCATATTTTTAACGTTTTGGAATATTAAAAAGCGTTTCTGGTCCAAAACCATACTTTTGATGTTTTTGAAGGTTTAAAAATTTTTTTTGGTCAAAACCATATTTTTGATGTTTTAGGGTGTTTAGAAAATTTTTTTGGTCAAAACGATTTTTTTGATGTTTTGGGATGTTTAAAGATTTTTTGGTGCACACCATATTTTTGATGTTTTGGGACACCTCTTTACAGCACAGGATATGTTAAAGCACTATTACATTATCGACACATCCATGCTTTGAAGCACTTTTGATGTTCTGGGATGTTCTGGAAATTTGTTTAATCAAACCCATATTTTTGATGTTTTGGGATGTTTTGGAAAATTTTTTTCGTCAAACCATATTTTCGATGTTTTAGGATGTTTTGGAAAATTTTTTTGGTCAAACCATATTTTTGATGTTTTAAGAATTTTTTGTTTCTTGTAGCGAAGGGTGTCATATATCACGTGATATCTCATATCACTCATATGTTATAGCTGATGGTATCATCTATCTTATAACACTGCATGTTATGGCACAGACAGGGTATCTATATCACACCTATCTTATAGCATTGCCTATCTCGTAGCACAGGGTATCTTATATCCCATCCTATCTTATAGCATTGCGTATCTTGCAGCTCGGGGTATCTTATATCACTTCCTATCTTATAGCATTGCCTATCTTGTAGCACGGGGTATATTTTATCACGTTCTATCTTATAGCATTACCTATCTTGTAGCACGGGGTATCTTATATCACGTCACATCTTATAGTATTGCCTATCCAGTAGCACAGGGTATCTTATATCCCATCCTATCTTATAGCATTGCCTATCTTGTAGCACGGGGCATCTTGTATCACGTCCTATCTTATAGCATTACCTATCTTGTAGCACGGGTGTCTTTTATCACGTCCTATCTTATAGCATTGCCTATCCTGTAGCACAGGTATCTATCACATCCTATTGTATAGCATTGCTTATCTTGTAGCACACGGTATCTTATTTCATGTCCTATCTTATAGCCAGGCATGTAGCTGTGGGGGACTGGGGGGTCCGGACCCGCCCGAAATTCAGAAAAAACCATAACCCGAAAATAGTGTAAACCGAGTTTTGCTCCTTTTTTAAAATTTTGCGAAAAATCGGCCATGTCCCAAAAAATGCTATGCTTAAGCATAGGGCTGCCTCCCGCTCCACCCCTGTATAGGGTGACTGGGTGGTGTTGATCAAATTTTAATGTCGCTACGGATCCTTCCCCGGTAGGTCGACCTCGGGTCAAACCGTCAGCCCACCAACTATTATGGAGCCGGAGCCAACCCCAAACAAACAGACATACAGACAAACAAACTTTCACAATTCACATTTATTGCTCGATGGAATAAAAATTACAGTACATATTGTTTATGGTCATTTGCGAATTGTGCATAGAAGGATCAAGATTTATAGTACCTACCTACATATATAATTCAATTATTATTTTATGTGCATTTTGTGAGTGCTATCCATTAAGCAACGACTCATTCCATTTTGCTCTGTCTTCTTTTGCCTCGTTCTTCCGTTTATGAGGCAACTCAACGGCAAAACTGCGTACAATGTTCAACTTTGCCCTCATTGTAAACAAATGCAAAAAGTTGCATATTAAATTAGCCGCTAGAAGCAAAAACATTTGGATTTGTATTTTCGAAAGCCGCATGTTTGCTGCTTTCGATTGCTTCGCATTAAATTTAACGCGCGCTGGTTTACAAGGTCAAAAATTTTGACTTGGTGCAAGCTCTTTTTCAGTGATTAATCATGTTTATAAGTACCCGTACGTGATTTCCTTTTAGCCCGTCTCATACACGTTTTATGATGCCAGATCGTATATTTAAAGTAGCGAATATGGAATCAGCGGTCCCAGAAACCACAGGGGCCAAATTTTGGAAGCAACAGTCAATCTGTGCTTCTGCAAAAAGACAAAAACCTAAATTTTACGCTATGCATAGGGTACCTTTGGGCTCCCGTATCTCAGAAACCAATCCGTGAATTTTCTTCAAATTCTACAGTAAGGTCAGTCATAAGATATCCAATAATTGGTGAAAACTTTAAAAAATTTATCCGCTGCGATTTGAGATATTTGATAAAATACACTTGTAAATCACGTTTTTCTTACGGCATCACATCAGTTTACACTGTAGTGTAAAGTGGTTCACACCAGTCGATAGCGCATAAAAAGTTGATCTAGGGTGGCTTTAAAATTTTACCCTGCCGCAATTGCATAAGCGGCTAGAGCTACCAAAACCTTTTACATAAATCCGTAGTTTCCGGGTTTCAGGAGTCCGATCGAGCCATTTTAATCAAAAAATCGTAATTAGCGCCCGAGAATACCCATTGAGTGAAAAAATAAGTATCACAAAATTATCCAGTAAAAACTTTTTTGCCTCACAGACACACACACACTTACACACAACTCGAAATTAATATTATAGATTATTTTTTTTATCATAAATGCACTATTCTCAAACTTCAGTAGGATGATGAATATTTCTCAATCAAGCTGAAATCTTAGCTGCGAGTTGAATTGGTGACTCTTTCTACCTCTTTGATTTTATCTTTCAATTCCTCATTTAGCAAAAGCCTCTGGCATGTTATGTAACACTTAGAACGCTTAAGAACGCTTGAGGGGGGACACAAATTTCGCACTCGCTGTGAAAAACATATAAGAAAAAAAATATATATATATAAGATTGTGTGCACTAATCAATCGGGCCCTGCTTTGCTTGTTGTAATGCTCATCATAGGTAGCGCGATAGCGCTACCTATAATATACTTGGCCACCCTTTTTTCTTATATGTTTTTCACAGCGAGTGCGAAATTTGTGTCCCCCCTCACAGCTATAACGGCACACATCTGAGGGGTGCGGTTTTTTTAAATGGTAGATAATAAAAAAACTTAGTGCCCCCATTTTTTTCTTGTTTACACTCAACACCGAGCGCGTCGTGAGTGTGTAAAGTTTACACCAAAAATTCAAATAATTTGCGGAGGGCCAATTTTTTTTTAAAATGTTTCCCCTAATTAGTAGGTTACGAATCTGGTCTTAAAATTTCTTTACACTCATCGGTTGTTGCACAGGAGTGTAAATTAGACGGTTTTTTTACAGTTTTCATGTGGCCAAGCATATCTAACTCAGTTTTACATTCTATGCAGTCTGATTGGTTTCAAAATGTAGACGGTTAAAAAATCTAGGGGAGACTTTTTTTAATTTTTTTTAAAGTAATATTCTCGAATTTAGAGGCGGTTTATTGTTAGCGCGTACCTATAATATACTTGGGTACCTCTAACACCTGTGCACCCCCTACAGCTATAACGGGACACTTCTGGAAGGTGCGGTTTTTTTAAAAGAAAGAAAATAAAAAAATTCGCTGCCCTTGTTTTTTTGTTTTTCTTGAAACGCAAAACTGACTGTGTAAAGAAGGTGTAAAGTTTTTGTGTAACGTTATAACATGGGACAAATTTTGGGACATTTATAATGCGGCATATGGACAACTGAGTATTGATGACTCGAAGAATTGAACGGCATAGGATAATAGAGGGATGAATTCTACAGATGGCACTTCTTTTGTTTTTAGAAATTCGCATTAGTTATCGAATGGCAGTGTAAAGAGTGCGAAAATCTGGGGGTAAAAAAGCACTTTTTGGTCGAGTTTTCAACCTGCTTATGTCCGATACTAAGTCCGGTTATGAGTTTTTCGAAATGTTTTTTGACAGAAATGTAGAGCGGATCAAGGGCTACATTCTGTATATAAGCAAAGTCTTCTATGCTTAATGGTGAGTTAGATCCTGGGGTTTAAAGTTTACACTCTAGTGGATGGTGTAAAAAAACGGATTTTAACTAAGATTTCTCTGCCAAATTTTCCCGCTTATGAGTAAGGGTGAATTGAATACAGCAGTAATAAAGTGCCTCTCAGGGGCTACACATCGCAGCAAACCGCATTTAAAAAAACGCAATATTGAGTTATTTATGGGGGTGTAAAGTTCGAAATTAGAGGTAAAAAATGGGCGAAAAAACACGTTTTTTCCGAATTTTGATTAATAAATCATACCAAATAATTTTTGCAAGAGAATTTTGGCACACCGGAATGTACTACGATTTAAAAGCTACAAATTGTACCAAACCGAATTTCTTTAAACTCAATGGGGAGTTCGGTACGGAATTTTAAAGTTTACAGTGTTCTAAATGATGGAAAAAACGTTTTTGTTGCGTTTTTTGTTCCACTTTCTCCGTCCAGAAGTCGGGATAAGTCTAATAGAATAAGAATAAAGTGCTTTATATCGGGTGCATGTCAAAGCAAATTGTCTATACATTAATATTCAGCGAGTGTAAAGTCAAAATTCTGGTGTTTAAAATGCGTTTCTGTCTTGTTTTTTCTGCCTGCTTCTCTGGTTATGAGTCAGGGACACGATTATCAAGTCTAGAAATGGACCAGGAACCAAATTTGATATGCCAGTCTGGCGCATATGTTTACACTCTACAGTGTTGTAAAGTGGTTTACACCAATTGTTAGTTTGCACATAGAACATTATGGAGACTTAATTTTTTTCATAAATATTAATCGTAATATCGGAACAATATCAAAATTACGAATCTGACCAAAATTTTCTTTACAATAGGTGTTTACATGAAGTTTACACTACATATGTATTTATCTTGGTTTTTGAGCATTCCAGAAACCTAATTTTTCCCTGGAGTCTAAAAATTTTCAAAGGATCAAATGTGAGACGTCACGTAGGCGCGTTTGTTTACATCCAACAGTGATGTAAAGTAGTTTACATTCATTGTTTATTTGTCCTCAGACCATTGTAGAGACATAATTTTTTCATGAATGTTGATCATAATATCCGAGTAATTTTTACACTGCATGTTAGCCTTTGTTCTAGAGCATTGCAAAAAGCGAAATTTTTTTCCTGAGATCTAAAAATTTACAGGGAATGAAATATATACGTCAGTTGGGCGCTCTTGCTTACACTCAGCAGTATTGCAAAGTGGTTTAAACCTAATGTTTATTTGTCTTCAAAACATTATGGAGACTCATTTTTCCATAAATATTGAAAATAATATCGGAGCAATATCAAAATTACGAATCCGACTAAAATATTCTTTACGCTATGTGTTTGTGTAAAGTTTACATTACGTCTTAACCTTAATTCGATAGACTTGCAGAGACTATGTAACTGAAGTCAAGAAATTTTCAAGGATTCATATGTGAGACATCAATTAAGTGAGTTTGTTAACCCTCAAAAGTAATCTAAAGTGATTTAAAAATTATGTTCAAGTGTCCTTAGATCATTGAAGAGATGTAATTTTGTCTAAAATGGGTTGCATTAAAGTTAAATCCTTCTTAGCCGTGTTTATAATATGTTTCACAAAATCTTGCACATGGAGAGCAATCGTTTAATCGATGTAAATTGCCAGCAAAAGTGGTTTAAAATGAACCAGCAATCACACTAATGTGCACAGAAGTCGACAAAGATATGCAGCTTTATTGTAATCATGTACATTAATAAGCCGTAAATCGGAAATACACCATTTGGAATGGAAAAGACTGCAGTTAATGAATACATATGTTAAACTTATTATAATAGGTAGCGCGATAGCGCTACCTATAATATACTTGGCCATCCTTTTTCTTATATGTTTATCACAGCGAGTGCGAACTTTGTGTCCCCCTCACAGCAACAACGGCACACACCTGGGAGGTGCGGTTTTTTTAATCGATGGATGATTAAAAAATTCGATGCCCGTGTTTTTTTCTTTTGTTTACACTCAATACTGAGTTAGCAATGAGCGAGCAAAGTGTAAAGCAAAAAATTAAATAATCTGCGGTTTGCCAATGTTTTTTTAAAAATGTTGCCCCCCAGCTGTAGATTACGAATCTGACCTTAAAATTACTTTACACTCAATGGTTGTTGCACAAAAGTGTAAAGTATACGCGTTTTTTACTCTTTGCGTGTCCTTCAGCTTATCTAACTCAATTTTGGTTTCTGTGCAGTCCTATCGGTTCTATAATGTAGAGGGTTGCAAAATCTCAAATCAATTCTTTTTCTTTCTTATAACGCAATATTTCTTGATCTGTGATCGTTTTAGTGTAAAGGGTTCGAGACGAAAAACGATATCTCTTCAACTACTCCGCTAAGTAGGCGGAACATGCTAATTATGCTTAAAAGGTGCCCTGACCTTAGCGTTACAGATCACAGTTTATTTTCTTTTATACACCCAATATTGCGGTATTAGCACAAGTGTAAAGTTTACACCGAGAAGCATTTTTGCGCCCAGAGCGTCGTGGATGATGAATTTTTTTAAATGTTCTCCGTAAGGTCAGAATAACGAATCTGACCTTTAAACTTTTCTACAGCCAGTGTTTGTTGAGGTAAAAGAGGTGAACTTTGAATTATACCTACATCTATTTTCTAATGCCGATAGATAACTCCGTATTGCATATTTTTGATCAGATTTTTCGTATTTCAGAGGTTTTTGACTCGTCTTAAATAAATAATTATTTTTATCATCATAAATGCACTATTCTTAAACTTCAGTAGAATGATGAATATCTTTCAAAATAGGATAATCAAGCTGAAATCTGCTGATATGTCGAGTTGGCGCAGTGATTGACAACTCCGTTCTCGGATGCGGTATTAAACAAAGAATGATGGGTTCGAATCTTCTGAATGCTGACTTTTTTCATTTTTTCAAATTCTTTTGGCAAAACCATGTACTTCATTTGACTCATATATCTATTTAGGTTCTGCAGATAACACTCTTTCGTTTATTTACATTCAATGGGCGTTAGGTTCAATTTTTAAAGTTTACAATGTGGTGGACAGTGGAAAATACGTGTTTGTACATTTTTTTGTTCGCCACTTTCTCTGTTCAGAAGTCGGGCGAGGTCGAATAGGATAAAAATAAAGTAAAATTCTAGTTTTTTTCCACGTAAAATCAGAATTGAGAATCTGACTATTAGTATTCTCTACACTTAGTAGTTTTGTAAAGTTTGCACAATTCATTTGTTGATCAATCGCGTTTAGTTCGGAATTGGTGGACGGCCCTTATTTTATTACTCGGCTTAAATAATCCAAGTGACTGTCTTTTGATTATTTTCTTTATCGCAAATTCAAACACCCAAATTTCAATTTAAAAATCATAAAAATTATTTCATAATTTTTATGTAAGATGACTGGCTGGTTTAGAGCTCTTTTTTGTTGTTTTCACTGTTCATTGTGCTCTTAGGAACCAGAAAAGAAATAGTTTTTCGCCATAGGTATTCTATGGCGAAAACAACTTAAAAAGCTTTTTGCGTTAATTATTATTTTGGTCCAAAATAGGTCAACTGACCTAGGGCAAAATTCCGGGGCTACTTAATTACTACTGCGTTAGGTTTTTAGGGCATAGCTGCCAATAGCTCCGTAGGTACGGACGAATTTAGGTCCGAGGAGTTTGAGACCGTAGTTATTGAGGGTCGTGTGGTTGAGTCCGGCGTTTCGCCCTAGTAACTTGACCAGCGCTAAGTGTAGCCAGGTACTTAAGTAAGTCCCGTAGGTACGTTATATGTCGTTTCCAAGTTAATTTAAATGTGGAACGACCTCTATAACTTACAGGACTGTTTAGAATGTAACATATATTTACTATAGCTAATAAAAAATAGTAAACTTTATACTTCCGACAATCAAGAGCATATCTAACTCAGTTTTAAATTCTATGCAGTCTGATTGATTTCAAAAGGTAGACGGTTATAAAATCTAGGGAGTCTCTTTTTTAAAACAACATTTTTTAAATTTAGAGGCAATTAATTTATGTTAAGAACAATATTGTTTTCCGCGTTCTTGGACTGCTGTCATTATTGTGGTATGTTACTGTATGTGTTTGCTGACTGATGCACTGAAATCATGCTAATTAAAAGTGGGGTACTAGCAAAGAAAAATGCTCCGATGGAACAAAAAAGATGAATATACTTGGAATTGTGGATTATTATGGATGTAAAAGGAGGGGACTAGGAAAAAGCTACCTAAAGTCGCAAAATCTGCTAAAAATTACACTTTCTCTAAGCAACGCAAAAAATCGAAGTATATTCTGCAGCCTCTAAAAAAATCTTTTTTAAATAATGTTCAAAGTTTCAGATAAGAGTGTATTAACGAAATCTATAATGTTTATTTTTTAAGTTGCTGGCAAGTAGCAACGCTAACTAGCTTCGTATCCTGATCTAACAGAAAACTAAGTGGTATTGTATTTAAAGTTGTTTTATTTTGTTCTGAGCATTAAAGCAAGCAAAGCAGGGGCTGATTGATTAGTGCACACAATCGTTAAGGGCATGCTAGTGTACCTACATTTAGTCTGTTTCAAGTCAACTTACGCGTATCCTACTGTTTTAAACCATTCATTCAATTGGCTTAGAAAGACTGTTAGTTTACTCAACATCATTGCCCATTGCTACTGCATAGCTAATGTGCTACTTTTTCAATCATTTTATGGTTAAATATTAATTTTAATCTGTAGGCCGCAGAATATACTTCGATTTTTTGCGTTGCTTAGAGAAAGTGTGATTTTTAGCAGATTTTGCGACTTTAGGTAGCTTATTCCTAGTCCCCTCCTTTTACATCCATAATAATCCACAATTCCAAGTATATTCATCTTTTTTGTTCCATCGGAGCATTTTTCTTTGCTAGTAACAAAATAAACAGCTTTAAATACAATACCACTTAGTTTTCTATCAATCAGAATACGAAGCTAGTCAGCGTTACTACTTGCCATGCCAGGCACGTAGAAGTGGGGGATGGGGGGTCCGGACCACACCTGGGCGTAAGGAGGAGAGGTGGGGTTGGGGTAGCACACCCCCCGAGAAACCAAAATACCCCTTCCCAGAAATCAAAATACCCCCAGAATTCAATTTTTGAAAATTTTTTTCGTTTTTCGCAATTTTTTGATGCCAATGGATAGTGCTCGATGAGAAAAGTCGGAAAATGGTGTTTTTCACCATACCACCATTTTTAAGGCCATTTTTTGACCTTCAAAAAATCTTGCACCCCTCTCCCAGAATTTTCTTGCTGCCACGTATGGTCCGGACCCCCCCCCAAATTCAGAAAAAAACGGAAAAATGTGTTTCTTTCCCACGTCATTTTGTGCTATTTCTGGCTTAGACCCCCTCCCCCAACTTGGTGTTGGTCACCCCCAAAATAGGAGGGCCAGCTACGTGCCTGCTACTTGCCAGCAATTCAAAAAAAGTGAACATTATAGATTTCGTTTATACACCCTTATCTGAAACTTTGAAAATGATTTGAAAAGACACGTTTTAGAGGCTGCAGAATAAATATACTTCGATTTTTTGCGTTGCTTAGAGAAAGTGTGATTTTTATCAGATTTTGCGACTTTAGGTAAGTTTTTCCTAGTCCCCTCCTTTTACATCCTTAACAATCCACAATTCCAAGTATATTCATCTTTTTTGTTCCATCGGAGCATTTTTCTTTGTTAGTTTAAATACTGTTTACACATTACAAAGAATTGAATCCCCATTTTGCAAAGGTCTCATGACAGTTCAGTCGGTTTCTGTTGTAACTACATTATATTTAATCGCTGATTCCACTGGGTTCATTCAAAAGCGTAGGTATACAGCACAGGCAGGTTCTCCAAATAATCAGTGGTCTATTAGCACCGAATCAATAAGTTTAGATGTTCAGAAGTTGGCTCAAAAGTTTTAGAAGCGTTCGGTTGCGCCAACGACTTCTAGACGCGTCATTTCAGAGTACTTTCAAATGTTTTAAATCAATGTTAATACTTCGATTCGAATTAAGTTATCAAAATTTTCTTGCTTTTAAAAACATTCAGTGTCATCAGCTAAATTTGAACGAGCAGCGAGAAAATAATTTTTAGTAACAAAAAATTACATAGAGCGACGGTAAAAAAATTTCACCAATGAAATCTCTCAGTTTGGACAATTTTGAAAACCATGTGCATGGAAATCCATTTACAGCAACAAACGAGCAGACAAAAGCGCTTTTCAGGCAGTCTACAGCATAGTAAAACTTTATAAGCTCATCAATTTATCAATTGCCTTGGAAGCATCATGACTGTTGCTTCAATTTAAATTGCTTTTGTAACCGATTCACATTGATCTAAAAATCGCGATCCATTGAAAAGTTACGTAAGGTAAACGTGTCTACCGGTCGTGGGCTTATCAGGGATCGGCGTTAAAACTGAAAACCGATTGAACTATTCATTACGACCGTCATTCAATACATTCTATGCAAATACTAAATTATAATTTTGATCATTAATTTCGGGCATTGAATAATTGCATTCATTTGCTGAAAAGGTTACCTATTAGCGATATTTTCGTAGCTCGGACTGAAAAATGAAAAGGTGTTTATGATTTTCTCGTTATTGCGTCGTACTCGAACTTCCAATTATGGCAGTAATCTGATTTTAAATCATCTTTCAATGATTATTTTCGCAATTACCATAGTAGGTAAATATGTACACGAATGAATTTTCGATGGCGCTCGTGCTTGACTCGGTCATAAGTTCGCCCGTATTTTTTTGATGTACGTATCAGAGTTCAGAGTTAGGCCTATACCAATTCATAGTTCGAACCAGACGTGCGCTGGGAATTTTTGTGGTCAAAACCTTCCTCCCAGAAGGACAAAATGGGATATTCTGAGGGAAAAATCACGTTAAATTAATGCTGCTGATAAAAATCACACTTTCTCTCAGCAACGAAAAAAATCGAAGTATATTCTGCGGCCTCTAAAAAGTGTCTTTTTTAAATAATTTTCAAAGTTTCAGATAAGAGTGTATAAACGAAATCTATAATGTTTACTTTTTTTAAATTGCTGGCAAGTAGCAACGCTGACTAGCTTCGTATCCTGATGGATAAAAAACTAAAAAGTATTGTATTTAAAGTTGTTTTATTTTGTTATGAGCATTATAGCAAAGCAGGGGCCGATTGATTAGTGCACACAGTCGTTACGGGCATGCTAGTGTACTCACATTTAGTCTGTTTCAAGTAAACCTCACGCGTTTCCTACTGTTTTAAACCAACAATTTCTTCAATTGTTCTGGATGCATCGATGTTTGCTATTTCATTCAATTGGCTTAGAAAGACTGTTACTCAATATCATTTCCCATAGCTACTGCATAGCTAAAGTGCTGCTTTTTCAATCATTTTTATGGTTAAATATTTATTTTAATGTGTTGGCCGCAGAATATACTTCGATTTTTTGCGTTGCTTAGAGAAAGTGTGATTTTTATCAGATTTCGCGACTTTAGGTAGCTTTTTCTAGTCCCCTCCTTTTAAATTCTTAATAATCCACAATTCCAAGTATATTCATCTTTTTTGTTCCATCGGAGCATTTTTCTTTGCTAGTACCCTACTTTTAATTAGCATGATTTGAGTACATCAGTCAGTAAACACATACAGTAACATGCCACAATAATGACAGCAGTCCAAGAACGCGGAAAACAATATTGTTCTTATCATCAGCATTATCCCTTCTTAAACAAGACAACCTAACAATATTTAAACATATCAAACTTTTTCAGCATAAACTTTACGCAAATATCAAGTGTAAGGAACACTAACGCTCAGATTTGGAAGTAAAATAAATTTGTAGTATAAACTCTATATTAACAACAAATGAATAGTGCAAACTTTACACTACTACTAGGTGTAGAGAAATCTAACAGTCAGATTCCCAATTCTGATTTTACGTAGAACATTTTGAAAAAATTAAGCTTCCGCAAGGCTCTAGAACTAAAGTTAATATGCAGTGTAAACTTTACACAACGACAGAGTGTAAAGGAAATTTCAGTTGGAGTCGTAATTCTGATATTACTCTGATATTTCGATCAACATTTATTAAAAAATTAGGTCTCCACAATGGTCCGAGGACAAATAAATATCAGATGTAAACCACTTCGCACCACTGTTGAGTGCAAACAAACTGGCATATCACATTTGGTTTCTGGTTCATTTTTAGACTTGAGATTATGTTTAGACTCATAACCCAGAACTTGGCAGAAAAAATCAAGACAGAAACACGGTTAACTCCCCCAGTTTTTTGACTTTACATCTCCCGAGAAAGCTAAATATTGATGTAAACAAAGACAATTCGCTGTGACGCGTACCCCTTAGAAAGTACTTTATTTTTATCTTATCCGACCTCGCCCGTCTACTGAACAGAGAAAGTGGCGAACAAAAAATGGGCAAACAAGTATTTTCCACTGTCCACCACATTGTAAACTTTAGGAATCTGAACCTAACGCCCCATTGAGTGTAAATAAATTCGGTTCGGGCCAGTTTGTAGCCCTTTGATTGTAGTACGTTTGTATGTGCCAAACTTATGTTCCGCAAAATATTTGATATGATTTACTAATCAAAATACGAAAAAAAGCTGTTTTTTCGCCCATTTTACACCTCAGATTTCGAACTTTACACCCCCATAAACAACTGAATATTACGTTGTTTTGAACGCGGCTTGCTTCGACGTGTAGCTCTTAAAAGTTACTTTATTTCTATTTTATTCAATTCATCCCAACTCATAACCGAAAAAGTTGGCGGAGAAATCTTGGACAAAACTGTTTTTTTACTCATCCACTAGAGTGTAAAGTTTAAACCCCTGGTACTAACTGCGTATTGATTGTAGAAAAGTTTACTGGTAAGCAGAAGAAAGCCCTCGATCCGTAGTACATTTCTGTCAGAAATAATTTCTTAAAACTCATAATCGGAGTTGTTGGCAGACATAAACAAGTCGAAAACTCGACGAAAATGTGTCTTTTCACCCGTAGATTTTCGCACTCTTTACACTCCTATTCGAAAACTAAGGCAAAATTCAAAAAACAAAAGACTGTGTGATCCGCAGAACCTAAATAGATGAATAAGTCAAATGAAATGCATGGTTTTGCCAAAAGAATTAAAAAAGTGAAAAAAGTTAGTATTCAGAAGACTTGAACCCATTATTCTTTTAAATCATAGCGAGAACGGATACGTCAGCCATTGCACCAATTCAACTCGCAGCCAAGATTTAAGCTTGATTATACTGTATTGAAAAATATTCATCATTCTACTCAAGTTTAAGAATAGTGCATTTAGGATAATAGAAATAAGTATTTATTAAAGACGAGTCAAAAACCTCTAAAATAAGAAACATCTGATCAAATAATAAGCAATACGAAGTTGACTATCGGCATTAGAAAATAAATGTATAATATAATTCAAAGTTCACCTCTTCATACCTCAACAAACACTGGCTGTAGAAAAGTTTAAAGGTCAGATTCGTTATTCTGACCTTACGGAGAACATTTTTTTTAAAAGTTCATCATCCACGACGCTCTGGGCGGAAAAAATGTTTTCAGTGTAAAGTTTACACCTGCACCAATAACGATAACGCAATATGGATTGTAAAGAAACAAAATAAATTTTGACGTGTAGCGCATAGGACGAGGCACATTTTAAAGATAATTGCCACGTTCTGTCTACTAAGTGGAGAATATGGCAGGAAAAAATTATTTTTGTCCCAGACTCTTTACAATAAACCGCCTCTAAATTTGAAAATATTACTTCAAAAATAAACAAGGCTCCCCTAGATTTTATAACCGTCTACCTTTTGAAACCAATCAGACTGCATAGAATTTTAAACTGAGTTAGATATGCTTGTGCACATGAAAACAGTAAAAAAACCGTCTAATTTACACTCCTGTGCAACAACTGATGAGTGTAAAGAAAGTTTAAGACCAGATTAGTGAACTACTAATCAGAAAACATTTTTTTAAAGTTGGCCCTCCGCAAATTATTCGATTTTTCGGTTTACACTTTACACACTCACGACTAGCTCGGTATTGAGTGTAAACAAAAAGGGTATCTAAGTTTTTTTATTATCTACCTTTTGAAAAAACCGCACCTCCCAGATGTGTGCCGTTATAGTTAGCTGTGAGGGGGAGACACAAATTTCGCACTCGCTGAGATAAACATATAAGAAAAAAGGATGGCCAAGTATATTATAGGTTGCGCTATCGCGCTACCTATGATAAGTCACCTCTGCCAAGAGTTATAAACGTAATAAAATTATCAAGTTTTTTTGGTCTTCTTTTCCTACGTTTTTTCTCTCATTTTTAAATTTTTGAATAAATTAAGAAGAGTATTTGAGTTGGACAATAAAAAAGAATGATCATAGGCGTTTGGGATGAAGCAAATCACGAATCCTCGCATCGCATTTGACTGGAAGTCTTTTAGTAAATATTAGTCAATCGGATGAGCGATAGTGGACTTTGTAGAGCTAATGTTTGCTTCAGATTAGAATATTTATGTATGTTCATGAAAAGATTGGCGAATAGTATGGATTGGAATCGAATGTTTAATTTTCTACTCTGCAAGAGCGCAAAATAATTCGATGTCTACAAATGAGACCAGACTAAAGACATATATGCTGAGTGCGGGAGAATCTGTGGTCCATTGAAAGTTTCTTTGCGGAGTAATTATTTCAGCAATATGCCATTTTCACCAAAAATTGATTTGTATTTTATAAAATATTTTTGCATTTAAGCTTGAAACCACATAAATTAAAAAATGCAGTGCTTCCGGAGCATTTAGATAAGCTATGCCACTTTGCATGGAAGTGCGCAACAACATCATAGCAAACCAAGTGAATTATAGTCTGTTTCACATGACTTCGTGCATGAATTTTAAGAATTTTTATCGACAGTAAGCCGAGGGTTACGATAATTATATATCAGATCAATGCTATAATCGCAATCTGTCATTTTACTGTCGGAGATAGTTTTTAAATTTATGATCGAAGTTGCGTGAAACAGACTATGGTTGCAGGAAGTTAAGGATTGCTGCAAGACCGCAGAACAACGGCGAAAAACGGCTTCAACCACAGAATAGCTTTATATTATTTTTAATTTTCAAATGCGTATGATTTTTAAATTGTGCTTATGCAAAAAGTTTTTCGTGACGTGTTCTGCGTATTAATCGGACTACCCTTTTGTATTTATTTTTGGGACTTATTCGTCGAACAAATATCACAGACTAGAATTCGAGACGTGAAGTAAATCAATAAAACCTTTTCCTGGAAAAAATGTTATTCAATCCTTACATGGAAAGTCTTGAACAATTTAGGAAATCTTTGTAATCTTTTGCATGTCACAAGTGTCGTCGTTTCTAAACTAACTTAAATTCTATTGCTTATCAGGTTAAGTGTTTTCTAAGATTATTTATAGTTTTCTATGGACATATATTTTTCTAAATTCTCAATAATTTATTTTTGTATTTTTTGTTCTCTAATCTTTAGTATATTGATACTTAAACTTTGTACTTCGATTCATCAAAAATCCATGCACGTCTTTGGCAGGGAAGCTAATTTCTGGCGCTTCCAGATTGCTTCTCTCACTATATATTTTCCCACGATTCACGAGTAGCTCCACTCAAACTCTGACTTTAAAATTAAATATGAGAATTATCGAATATTTCTCGCTTACAATAGCTGAGAAATTCTCCATATCGAGCCATGCTGAGAAATGTTTTAAGTACCGCGATTTCTGTGTTCTTTATTATACTATTACTCTACAAAAGGGACAGTATTAAAATATTGTAGCCTTACTATCTGATAAGACTTTGTTAAAAATATTTAGTCACAAATATCAAATCTGCGATAAATTTCGAATAAAGCCAAAATATACATACAACCACATGTGGGCGTGGGGGGTGAGGATGTACGCACCCCCGGTCCAGAAAGGCCGAATAACCCCCCCAGAAACCAAAATACCTCCCCCGAATTCAATTTTTGGAAATTATTTTTTCTCTCGCAATTCATTGATGCCAATGGATAGTGCTGGATGAGAAACATTAAAAATGGTGTTTTTCACCATACCACCACTTTCAAGACCATTTTTTGACCTTCGAAAAAACTTGCACCCTCATAATTTTGGTGCTGCCCACCAATGCATACAACGACAAATAAGGATTAAATTAAAAATTCTCCAAGTCTACTAAAAAGGCATCTAGTACAGGTTTTCAGTACACTTTTGAACTAGTATTTTTTAAGAAAAATAAGTCTCTTTGAGGACTCGTTTTTCAGTATAACATTGTCGTTGAATTAAATACACTGAAAAAAACAAAAATTGCCCTATGAAAAAATTAGAAGAATTCCAACAAGAAAAACTGTGCTTTTAGTCCATTTATGTAATGCACCGCGTAATCACGAATTCTTAATCATTTTCCTGCGCTAGAAAACGTCGGCGTGTATTGGCATTGGCTGTAATCCACAGGTGATATCATATTGAAAGCTTTGGTCAAGAAATTTATATATTCTGAAAGAGTAAAACAGCTTTTACATAACTCTCGCGGAAAGAGATATCGAAAAATCGGGGAAACTCAGGGAACACAGCAACAACTAATTTATTATTTATTTTACACATTTTTAAACATGAAAAGTATTAGACTTTGAGTTCTAAAATATTATTAAATTCATGAACATCATGTTTTTATAACATAAGTGTGTTATTAAGATGCATCTTTAAATCTTACTGTTTGCTTCGAGGTACTCTAGAACCTCTCTCATATATTTTTCGTGAAACCTGCAACAAATCATATCAAAAGCAGTGAATTAATGATTGTATGGAATAAACCAAATTTTATCACCTGGTAGGATCCCTGGCAATTACGAATACTGGAAACTTAACCCAATTCGATACAATGGCATAATCGTATTGATTATACTCATTGAGAGGGCCAACTTTGACCACCCAAACTTAAACAGAATCAAATTTTAAGACTCGAGCATAACGAATGACGAATGAATGATACTAATGCTAAGCGTGAAAATTTAGAAGTAAATTTAATCCAAGTATAGTTGAAGTTTATTGGGTGTTACTACTAAAGTGCTTGAATAAAAATCGTGTTTTTTAATTAAAAAATATAACGATTCGAATAATTAGAAATATTTGAAATTATAATTAGAATAGTTTGAATTAGAATTCCGGTACAAACTGGTGTACCTCAATATATCAAGTCATTTCTTGATATCTAATTTCAGATGATAAGAATAAACTAATACGTAGTAACATGCAGTTTTCTTAAAACTTACATGGTTCAGAATCGGCCGAGTTGCTGTTATGTATGACAAATTCACCGGAATCATCAACTCTAAAACCGTATCCTAATGAAAACCGTGGTGGACCATTTGGATTACCCTCTCGATAAAATTTCAATATCGTAAATGACGCACTGTACGTATTGTTTGTCAGAGCACCAACTGTAGAAAAATTACCGGTTTTTAAACATTTTCCGACAGGTATTAAATCTGAAGTACTAAATGGATTTACAAAATTCTCAATCAAACATTCCATGCTGAAAGTTGTTAAGCCTGAATTGATAAAAATTAATAAAAAGATAAGACAAATAAACAAAGATCAGACAATATAATTTAATCTACAGTCTATTTTATTATTTACCAGTTTTATGATTAAGCAAAAAGAAAAAATTGGGTAAAACTGTAAGAGGTGTTAAAAATGATAATATAATATTCTCAAGTAGAAGAGAGAAGAAAAATCTCGAAAACAAAAACCTAATCAGAAATACTCTAAAAAACAATTAAAATTTGCAGTCATCACAAGCACACATGGGCGTTTGGGGGTCTGGGGGTTAACACCCTTAGAATCTGAAACCCCCGAATCGATAACCCTCCAGAATTGAATTTTGGTGCTATTTTCAGTAATTTTGCACCATCTAACTCCCCAGAATTTGGCTGCTGACTATGTATGATCACATGTCTGCATGCCGAATCTCAGTGCTTATGTCTGCAATAGCAATAAACAGGTCCAGACATGCACGTGGGAGGTTTGGGGGTATAGCTTATCAGAAAGAAAAATAGAAAAGTTTCTGAGGAAAATGAGGCGAAATAAAGACTAAAACCTATGATAATAAAATATTTCCTTCACAATATGCTTTCAATTGACCAGAAACTGTAGGTTAATATAGCTTTAACGCTATTTTAGCATTTGTACCATTTTTTGACTTCATCTTAGCCCCAAGAAAGTTGAAAATTTGACCCTCCCCTAGATCGGCTGACTCCCCAAACCTACTATGCTGTGCATCTCTGAACAAGTCCACTCACAGTGTGAAACAGTGCAGGCTTCCCTGATCACATGAGGACTGTTGATCACTTGAAACCATCGACCCATCATTCGATCAGTTTCTATGCTAGCTAAAGGGTCGTGCAGCGACTTAAAATGTCCTTGGCTAGATTTTTCGTCGAATCTTGCGGTAAAAGCCTGGCCAGCGAGCCGCCCAACAAGCTATTGGCCGGCGGGACCGATTGCGGAATCAGTTGACCAACCAAATAATTAAACATATCGAGACCGGGTATCGTATTCACCCCGGGTATCGGCGGGATATCTTGGGGTCCAGGAAATCCAGGCACGGGAATTGGCGCTATGCCAGGAAGGCTGCCTGAGCTCAGGCCCTGTACTGGGAAAGTTGTTTTCATAATTCAACCTGTACGATACAAATATTCTTATGGATTTGAAATATCTTCAATCTAGGTCTTTGTTACGTTCGGACATAAACTTTAATAATTTTCCAAAGATAGGAAACCGACATCTTACGGTTTATTATGGATCAATTCAATCCATTTTACGCAATCTGTTAACTTGTTTCCGGTGAATATTTTTAAACTTCATGCGCAAACTCATGTAACGAAGGTTATAATAATTTTAAGTCCATGGACCCAAGTCACATCCCAGAAAGTCTATTTCTTGTTCAGATTATCTCGTCCGTCATAAATGGATTTTTATTTTCTTTATACAATGCATAACTATTTGTCATAAATTAAAGAAGAAATAATGAAGCTAATAATCAAAATTAAAACTGACCTGCAAATCGACAAGGTTGCCAAATCCTTGCTGTGTATTTATCGGCGAAAATCCGGCGCGTTTGGCATCGAACAAATTAGATGACGGATTGGATTTGAAAAGAGACGGATCAATACCAAATTGGTGAAAAGATTCAAAATTCGGCACCGTAGACTGAAGCTTGCTCGCTCGTTTGAATATCCTTTGTGAAGTAGGTCTCATTAGGGTAAGAAAAGATATGAAAAATAAGCAGATCCGCCTCATTTTTTGATCGAATCCTCTCTGGAAAATTATAATAAAAATTTAAAATAAGTTTCAGCATAAATTTTAAGAATTTTTATCAACAGTAAGCCGACAGATTGCGGTAACTATACATCAAATCAATGCTGTGATCGCAATCTGTCAGCTTATTGTATGTCGCAAATAGTTTTTAAAATTTATGCTCTAACTCGTGTGAAGCAGACTATAGATCACGGAATTACGGCTTAAAGTGTTACACCAATTTCACGTTTGTGTATACATACATATATCACAGAAAAATAAATATAAAACGACAAAAGCGGATTCAAAAACTGAGGAATCAATTTATGTAATTTTCTAATTTTTTCTACTTTTTTCAGGGTTTTTCTCGTGAAAAGGCATCAATTATCTATATCTAAATATGTCCGGCAATCCGCCATCAGAAAAGCGCGAACATGTAGGAAAGGTTTCGAAAAGAAGCACCGATTAGATCGCTTGCAAGCCGTCAATCGGAAGTGTAAATTTTTGAGATTCTTTTGAATTATTCGAAATAAATGATCGCAAATAATTCTACGAACGAATTTCTTTACGCGTCGACACGCAAGATTGAACAATGCGTACGGTAGCTACGAAATTACGCGAATCGTGCATCAATGATTTAGCCTAGATTCTATGTTTGATTTAAAATGGCGTAAAAGATTCCCAATTTGACTGTACGAAACTAGGCCGAGGGCAATACACTGAGCAAAAATGACGACGAGACCTAAATTTTGAGCAAAGCGATGACGCAACGGTCGTCGTATTCTTTCTTCATTTTGATTCAAGAAGTAACAGATGGCGAATGTGGTTCTAGAGGTCTGAAAATTGGCTCTAGTCCGCGATTAATGCGAACTTGATCGGGGTGCAGGTTCACGGATTTACGGCATAATTTAAAAAAAGACCAGATAATTTTTGCGCATACTGTACGAACTCGGAGCGAAAGCATCAAGGCTTCGATAGACGAAAAATGGAAAAGAAATAATTAATTTTTCGCGTCTACTTCCGTCGTAATTTGGATTTGCGCATAAAATTTTTCATGCAAAAATAGTTTTTTGGTATCTCGCCGATATTTTAATAGAACAAACACTGGTGTTATTTTTAACGGAGTTTAAATCTTTAAGATATTTCGTCTCGATTTCGATTTTTCTAGAAAATATAAGAATGATTATTTCGAAAAAATTGGTAATTTAGCTTTCACAGAGAAGATTGCTGATTTCTGCGGAATAAATAAATAAGAAAAAATGTTATACAATCGTTGTTCCTAATTGCTAATGACGATTTTGCGGCTATGATGCTCCCGAGCCTATTACAAGACAGACTCTACGAAAATGTATTCACCTTGCATTTGATGGGTATGAACAGTGGCGGATCTATCCTTGGGGGGCGGTACCCCAACTTTTTCAAAAACAGTTGAATTCAGGTCCAAAGATTTGCCCTTCAGCTGCCAAATAGCATTTTTTCGACGTTTTGCGTAGTCTACTTTTATTTCAAATTGCTTTGACGCAACATTTTTCGAAAAATATCAAAATTTTCGACTATCTTGCTCGAAAAATAATTAAATTTCTTTAATTTCAGTAAAACTTTGGTGCGAAGCGCTGAAAAATTCGCGAAATCAAAGGAGAACGATACGAAGCTTGAATTACTGCTTTATATCCTGCATTTGTAGCATTTAACGTGGAACGACGAAAACTTTTAGAAGTTATGCTTGAAAATAGAAGAAAAGTATGCCGAAAAAGCTGTTTCTACTCTTAAAATCGTTTTAAAACCTATTCCTGAGCAAAAATATGACTCCTGGGCCGCCAAGAAAGTAAATAAGTGTCACTAATGGGTATTATCCGGCAAAAATCTTGAAAAATTATTATCAATGACGGCTAAAAATCATTGCAAATGATATATCCCGTCTTTATCTCGCCAATTATTTTGGGTCTATGGGGGGCGGCCGCCCTTCGCCCCCTTTCTATAAATCCGCCTATGGGTACGAATTTCCGGAATAAGTCTATTTTTTGAGCCATCATATTATGATTATAGCTTGCTCATTAATTCATTTTCCAAATGTGCGCGCATTATTTTATCGAGAAGTAGAATAATTATATATTTAATCTGGAGAAACGGAAACGATTTATGAAATAACACTGAAATTTGAAGTTCCGATGTTCCCTGTCGACTGATCCTAAAGAAAAATTATTATTCTCCAAGAAGGTAAAGTTGTGCGTAAATTTACTTGTAAAATAAAAAAGCCATAGTAATTTAAACAAACATAGTGAGTAGCTCAAAAGTAAAAGTTGTAAAAGATAGAGGCAAAAAATGAAGAATTTTTTAAATTCTTTATTTTTAAAATTACGTCGATTTTCAATTTCTTTATATTTTTAAAATTATTTTGTGATTTTTAAAAAAATCACAAAATCCTCACAGATTCCGGCGACCATAGCCAGAGATTTTTAATAGCAGATTGAACAAATTTTTCGATTGGGTTTTTTGTCAGTGATAAACAAGGAGACTAGCTTTTTCCATAGTTTGATTTTGTTTTCACAGAAAATCGACGTAATTTTAATGCTTAAAGAAAATGATAGGATTGAAAATGCAGGGTCGTAAAAAAGAGTTTCGATCTGTTGACTGTAAAGAATACAGTATAATTTCTTAGTACAAATCTTGTATTCGCAGTTCGCACTCGTTTACCGAAACTTATTTGCATAAATCAATTCAATCATTTTTCAAATGTTCAGGGTCGACAAGAGCATTGTAAGAACAACGCTAATGCTAATTACACGTACAATATCATACGAGGCTTATAAAATTATGCTCTCATGATGAATTTCGTCGCGATATTCGATTTTAATCGTAGAACTTAAGAAACATAGTCATACTTAACGCTGACTTATTCGATATTCACTCGCCGGGACATATGTACATAGATATATTGAAGAGATTAATGCAATTACTTCCAATAATAAAAGGGAAGAACGGACGGTTTAAATTCTAATTGCTTGTTTGCATTATTTCAATTCATTTATAATTTATTTCGTGGTACGAACAACACTTCATAAACTGTACGCACAAATCAAAATAAATCAATATGTACAACCTCTATTGCACATGAGACATCGGCCGCGCATAAACTATCGTTCATAACACATTAATATTGAAACCCAAATGCTACATAATACGCGAACGATTTTTTCAATTAAGGAGCACTTTAGAAATTCCGGGTCAAAATGGCGTTGAAAAAATTGATTTGATTCTTCACGAGGATTGAAAGTCATCTAGGATTCACGAGTTAAGTTATTTCAAATTTGAAAAGCTTGTCAAGCGATTTCCTTGCTAATCAACACAGCTTCAAAAACAAATAACTTAATTGAATTTGAATTAAGTAAGTAGCATACATTTACATACAGGAAACTTAATTAAATCTAAATTTTTGGAACTAAATCACTTTATGGAGATGGTCGAATTTGACGTTTCACCCTCTGACGTTGAATAAGCTGGGCGGAAAAGTGCACAGGTTGTAGTCGACGGCGGCTACCATGTTCAGTAGCCTTGACCAGCTGGTCACTAGTCCTTTCTTTTCTAACATCGCATTTACCTGAGCTTCGTACTTCTGTTTATAAATCACAGGATCTCTGGCGAACACGTGCAATGGGTAATTGCAGTTGACGGCCAGCACAACATACTCGTATTGGCCATCCACGTTAGTTGGGCCAGTTTGAAGCACAAAAACTAAAAATTATTATTATAAATTTCGTTCTTTTTGACAATGTGAATTTACATTAAATCTAAACTTTAGAAACCTAACTTTTTGGCTAATTTTTCACTTTTTAAAATCATAAGTTTTTTCAAAAAGTTTCGCTATAAAATTTTTTCGATTTTCAATCGCCTTCTGCGCAAATCGTGGGTACTAGCCGAAAAGAATTTCTATGATTATTTCGTATCTTTAACGTGCGGACACAATCTTGGACTAATTTTCATTAGCTTGCTAATTTAGTAACGCTAACTAATTAATTAGTGCAACACATAACTAATGAGCGACTCAGGTAATTATGCACTTCATGGTGTTTAATATTATACTCTAACGAAATCTTTTCGATACAATGAATTAGCATCTATTCCGTTATATGAATAGAAATTGCATTCAAATTTTTAAAACCAATATTGAATCCAAAAATGTGTATTGTTTTTGGATAAGTCATTCATTACTACCTCGTACCATTAACATCCGTTGGACTATTCGTCGTTCGGTAAATTAATTGACCGGGAGCTCGGATTATGCCATATCCCGAACTGATACGCGGCTTCCCATAAGGGGTAGCTTCGGTCGTGTACTCAAAGGTGTCGAACACTGTCCCTGGACCTCCGCCTCCAACGTCCGCTAGCTTTTGATCTAAGAGTTAGCTACATATTATTAGAAAGGTTACTCGGGAAGAAAAACAATGGTTTTATTTTATATTTTATTTAAGTCTTTTCGACTTTATATTAATGTTTATTTTAAAACTTTATTTTAATTTTTGTCAAGTTTGTTGCAGTAGTCCATTTCTTGTCAAGGGAATCGTTTTTCAAAAGTTCCAGGAAAACAAAGTCGTTTCATAGTGCAAACATTTGACTTATTGTTTACCGATGATAAGCATATTAATCACTTTTTTGATCAAAATAAAAAATATCTTCCTTGAAAAGGTATTTTTAAATTCGTTTACGAACAAGATTTGAAAATTTAATCCGCAACCTACGTACTATTCCGTATAGTTCTCAGTATTTATAGCACACATGAATAAGCGTAATTTCAACGAAGTAGGCCCGAAAATGAATAATACAGCAACTCGATTCAAGCTTTTGCTCAAAGCACCCGTGACAGTCCCTTTGTTTTAAAAATCGTAAAACAGAATAGAAGTTTAGAAATTTCGAAAGCACTTCTATTTGGTATTATTGTTGGTTAATTTTTCCCCAATATAATTTTAAATAGACATATTATAATTTAGGATCACAAAGATAAAAACACGGCACTAGGTCGGAGGCGGATGTCAAACGATTTATTTTATTAAAATTAAGTCATAACTAAAATATATTAAAAAGATTAATTGTTCTTACATGTTATCATGCTGCAAGGTCCGGCTGATAACGGCGGACTATAGAGAACCTGGGAAGTAAAAATGTTCCAATCAATCTGTCAGATTAGCACTTATAAGTATAGTTATAGTTACAGTCATGCATGATCTTGGGGGTTTCGCACGTAAGCGTGGGGGTTGGGGGGTCTAGATTTTCCTGAGAATCCAGTAGATTTATCTGAAAAAATCGATAGACCTCGAGGATTGAATTTTTGGCATGTTTTTTCGGATTTTTGCCGGTTTTACACAACGTAGACCCTCAGAATTCGGCTGCTGCCCAGTGCCCATGTATGATTTTCACGCTTCATAGAAAAATTTTCAAATCCCCTAAAAGTTTTCGGCCCCAGAATTCGCGATTTTACAAAGAATTCGCTGAAAAGGTCTGTTTTAAGCGTTTTTATCCATTTGCTCGTTCATGTCAGTTTTTCGGCGCTTCGCGATAAGTATACCCTTTTTGACTATATTTTGTCCAATTAATTTGAAATTTTTTAAAATTTGTGTATGTTTTTACGTTCTGGATAGATAGAGCATCGTCAGAAACGCCAAAAATTGATGTATTTGACGCTTATCCACCGTTTTTGCCCAAAAAAGGCACATTTGAAAACAAGTTTTGGTTTCATCCTCCCAGAATTCCCGATGCTACGCAATTCTGCGTAGAGTACAGTAAAATTTAAAAAATTACACAATAAAAAGTAAGTCGATCTCACTTGATACCACTTGCCCGTGAAGCTGTCGATGTTAAACTTGTCGACCGGGGTCGGTTTTGGATTGCAGAAGGGACTCGTCGGTTGCGTCAACAAATTTTGTATCAAAGCCGCGTTCGCTTTGCTGTCGATGACGTTGGTTCCGTTGCCGCTGTTGTCCTGAGTTTGCACGTTATTGTCGACCAAAGCGTTGTACAATACGTTGGACAAAAGGCCGTTTTGCTGACTATTCGGTGATTGCTGGGGCGTGAGGCCCAAAATCGAGTTCACGGACGACAGGTCCAAATTTTGGCCCAAACTGCCCAGGCCCACCGACCTCAGCAGCTGGTTCAGCAGGTTGTCGTTGCCGGGCGATTGCTGTGGATAGCCGGAATAGGGCGGCGGTTGCTGCTGGGAGCCGAGCGCCTCGTTTTCGGGCGTTTGGTGCAATCCGCCTCCGGGCAAAAACGGCGACGCGTTGTTTGGATACAAGTTTAAGGCGTTGGCGTTCGACGGTTGAACCTTATTAGCTGACAACAGAGCCAAGTTGTTGCCTTCGGAGCCGCCGCCCGACGCCAGTGGCCCGAGGCCCCCGTTCGGTACTTCCGGCCTAATTGGCAGGGTTGGCAACACCTGCAACGTAATGAACTGTTTACTCCTGAACTCATTTTAAATTATCAGTTTAGGGGAAATCCACCCTTCACAGAAACGTTTTTTCCCAAAATTTTTTCACTTTCCTCCCATAATTAGCAATTTTCCAAAATTTCGTGGAAGAGATTGTTTTAAGCATTCTTAACTACCTGCTTGCTCAAAAGTGTCAAATTTTCGGCGCTTCGCTGACTATATTTTGTTCAATTTATTCGAAATTTTTCAATTTTTTTAAAAATTTCTCATCTTATTATTTTGTAAAAAGGTAAAACATTGTTAAGAACGTCGAAAATGATATTTTTGACGCGTATCTAACGTTTTTGAGTCGGAAAAGCACGTTAGAGAAATTCTTTGGTTCCCTAGAATTTCAACGCTGGGCATGTCTGTAATGAACGGATATACTTTTAGTCTCATTTGAAATTCTAACGAGAGCTATTCTAAAATAAGTAGTATTAGTACTAACCAACATGCGTATGAGACTTTGATTACTCAAGGAACAAAGTTCCTGTGCTAAGGTTCAACTCCGCAAATTCAATATACATAATTAGATCATTCCTCAAAATAACGTCTGGTTTAGCAATATCATTATTTGTGCTGACAATGTTGAAGAACAACTCGGTCTGAGTATTTTTCTGAAAATTATTTAATCCAAAACAATTGAAAATCCTGACATTGCCTAATAGGCAAACAATAGAGAAAGACAAAGAGATCAAAAAACGAGATAAAATAGCGGTAAAATGTAATAAAAGACGGAGTTTTACGACGCTAATTTTTTCTTATCATAACAGGATAAGTAAAAAAGATAAATTCTTCTAAACACTGCTCTGCTGAAGCATATGAAACATTGCCAAGTTTAGATCCATCCCATATAATTTAAAAATTAAGTTTTTTTAAAATTAAATTCACTGAAGCTGCTTGAGGTATCGGAGCCTTTGGCAGAGAAGGGAACACATTTGGAATTCCGGCTATTGATGACGACGAATTGCCTTTAACGATTTTATTCGGTGGCGGAGCGTCCAGGCCATTTTGTAAACTGGCTGGAAGTTGAGAGAGCAAGTTGCTTATGCTTGGAGGTAAATTAAACTGGTTGCTGCTGCTGCTGCTGCTTCTACTATTGGCCGTCAATGTGCCAACATCGCCGCGTTGAAGCAAAGCTTGCTGCTGTTGATATGGATCAGCAACCTTATATTTAGAAGTAATTAATCAATCAATCAAAAGCACTCTATTGCTGGAAAAAGCATACTATAGCGAAATAAGATAGGTAAGGAAAACGCGTTCGATTTAACATGCAGCAGGCAAATATCAGCAGAGAGACAGGTAAGTCCAATGAATGGCAATTTTTAATTTTTTCACATTTTCTTAATAAACTCTTAAAACTTCAAATCAACAGAATTTCAATATTCATGATATATTAAGACAAATCAATGCTTTTAATCCCATTGAAATATATTTAAGATAGGAGAAGAAATAACAAAATCAGATAAAGCGTTCCAGATAGAAATATATGTAACTAGAAAAGAAGTCAAACTTCTGCAAATTAGAATGATTGATCGGTAAGACCAATTTTTTATCGATTTTTAACTGTTATTGAATACGTAAAACTCATCAGCATCTAGACAAGAATTGCGACGAATAATTTGATTTATCACACAAGCTAATTTCTAATTCGGCTCATCTATTTTATATAGATTTTAGGTAAAAGTAATTAATTGTATTAAACCGAACAAAATTGATTTTCTTCCAAATGTCCTTGCATGACGACAATGGTGTATGTTTTTCCTTTTAGCGGAAATTCTCAATTGGTGACTATTTTTTATTTTCGTCCGCGCTTTACTTGCACTCGGTTTTTAAATCTAAACACTTATAATGAAATCACGAATCCAATTGTATCTGATCTTTCGACACAAACAAGATTTCGCGCCATGCTTTCTGATAGGAATCGGATTTGATAAAAAATAAAATTACGTGTGTTTAACAAACCGTTGATCTCACTCTTACATTGTTAGCATAAAATAAATTCGTGATTCTAATAGCGTCAATGCTTTTAGACCATTTAATAATGAAAAGAAATTTCCTAAAAAAAGTCAAAATTATGTTTAAATTCTATTCTTAATTTAAATCCTTCATATTACCTCGAAATTAGCTGGCGGAATGAACCCAGGAAAATAGGAACCGACGAATTTGCGCGCTCCAGCATCGGGTAACTGAAAATAACTAGCAAGATCGGGCGGAACTATTGGTTTTGGGGGTTCGCGATTTAGGGTAGGCAATTTGAAAGCGCTATTTTGCGCATGAATATATCGCATGAAATCCATCAATATGATCAAGAGGAATTGATAACCCGCCTTCATAATGTTATCGCTTGCTATTTGCCTGAACATAATATGAATATACTAAATTTTGTGTATTTACTTAAATATAAGTGCTTCCGCAATAAAAAAACTAAAATTAAAGCTACTAGAAAACAAAATACGAATATAATCAGAAAAGATCCAGCGAAGCTAATTTAACTAATTATGTTTCAAATTCATCAACTGATAATATAATAATGCAAAGTTCGAATATAACGAACTATGTATACTCTATAGCGTTAGGCGCTATTTTCCTTAGATCGTTAAACTTACGAATTCGCAAAAACTAGATGAAAATGTTCATAACTGCGTATTCAAAGCTATTCATTTTCAGAGAAACTCATTGCACTATCCATATCGAACAGAAAAAGCAAATTCCTTATTATTTCGCTAATTTTCATAATATCTGTATCGTACTGTAGTGAAAAATATATATCAGACGTAGCGCGATATAGATGCGCTGTGCTCCAATAAAGTGTTACGCGAAAATTATATCGGTCAAATTGAAGCGTATGCCATTGACCCAACAAGAAATCAAAGTCACATTCATAACGTTTGAATGCGTCTGAACGAATTCGCTGTCCTAAATTGTAATCGAATTCGTGCCTCTTCCTTTAGCATCTCGTTGAAATGTACGATTTTGTGGGATAAATGTGCGAAAGAGGAGTAATTCTGCCTAAATAAGTACAAGTACATTATATTGAAAGCGACGCTCGCCGAAAACGCGTTTCGGAATAATATGAAACCAGATAGGTATTGAATTTATAGGAAAAATCAGCAGAAACTACACATTTTAGACGCAATGAAAAATTAGGCTCACAATAAAATCAAATTATTATCCTCCTTGCTAATTAATAATATACTTATCATAAGATATCGTTTCTTCGAATTATAATTCGCTTTTCTCTGTAAAATCTCCTAATCGATGTTCATACGCTGATTGGTAGAAATACTGAAAATTTTAATTTTTATATTGAATTGAATATCTTTGTAAGCATTTCGTACGCCATATGTACAATGTTTACTGAATCTTGAGGATAAAATGATCACCCTATGTGCACAATGTATTCCTCATATAAAGTCTGAAAGTCTGAGGCACGAGCTAAGCTAAAAGCTTGGGCAAAACGTGACATATATCCTGATAACAATAGGTGATCTAATCGGCATTATAAAACGAAATGATCTTGATGGGCAATAATCATCTTTCACAGCTGACTCTTCATCAGGCACGTATCTGACCTTCAGAATTTGGGAGGGACTAAAATTTTTGTATCAAATACTTGAAGATAAGTAAAAAATTGTGTCTTTGAGCCATTCTCAGAGTGCTCTAATTATTGGGGGAGAAATATCTTTGAAAAATAAAAAAATTCATTTGAAAAGCGCCCAAGAATTTTGGGTCTATCAGCTCAAAAGCATGCGAAGATCTATTCTGGCGGTCTTCCAAATACGCTTCAAGAATTTTCAATTAACTCCTTTGTGGGACCCTTACAAAAAATACTCGTAACTCGTACTTTCAAAATTTTGGAAGGGACCGGTCCCCCCTATTCCCCCAGCTACGTGCCTGCTCTTCATTAGTCTAATTTACGAATTAACATTAATTGGTAGATTCAATAGTTATACTCGTATATTCAAGTTCTGAAAACAAGAAAATATTCTGAATCTGATTCGCCTTTAATTTTGAACCTGGCTTCAAACCAGAAAATGCTGGACTGGAATTCAAACATGATGAAAATCTAAATGTATAAAATCTAAAATAACAAGGAAATGAAAATATGTAAAGAAAACCTTTCAGAAAAAAAACCAGAAATCTATGAAAAAAATGAAAAGCTTCCTGCATTCCATACGAGTTATGCTTGAATATTAAAATTGATCTAAACTTGGTTATTTATACGTAAAGTACGCATTTAATGATTCTGGTAATGTTGTAAACATATTCGGCCATCTCATATTGCGTAAACTTTTGTCAACCCGCCCGAACTTTCTAAATTACAGTTTTGTTACAATTGACCCGCTAAACTTCCATCAAATTAGTACACTTTCCCAAAAGATGCTTTTACTATTTGCAGCTGCCCAAAAATTATCCGCGCGACAAATGAAGAAAATGATTTTTTTACGTGTCCAAAGTTTTAACTAGAATGTAATAATTAATAGCAAAAGATTATGAATAATTGAGAAATCGATGGGGCAGCGTTTTCTGCTCTGTACAGAGCCATTTCCCATCCATCCTGCAATATGGGTGAAGTTTATTCGTGGGTTAATTACTTTCTAACCAAAGCCATGAAAAAATGCATCTCTGACTATTATCCAAACAAACTACCAAATAAATTAAAGTTAATCACGTTTTCGGGTTTTTCGTTATCGGCGATTGCTTTAATAGATCGCTGTGCTTGCTCCATAACGTGCGGCTTCCGAGTACTTGTCTTAAGTGGGAGCGTATTAGCTGCCTCTATTTCTTCCGAAAAACGTAGTTCAATTTCGCTTAGACTCGGATAATTGCATAATCTGGTTGAAATCAAAATAATAGAACTCTTCGAAATAAATCAAATCAAAAATAATTTAGGATTTAATTAAGAACTTCTTTCAAATCCGGAACGGCACAAGAGGTTTCGATTTAGAAAAATCTGTTTTCGAATCCGTTTTTTAAATAAAGTTCAAATACCTAACTTATCTTTGACAAACTAGAGAGATAGGCCGTCTTATACGATTTATGATCAGAAATGCACAGCATGACCGGTCTTTGGGCTAGTCAGAGAGCTTTTTTGGGTCAAAATGGTCTCAAAAAGTGCAGTAAATGCTTTGAAGTATGTTCGCAAAATTTTTTTTTAATTTTCATTTATTTTTATGCTTTATTCTAACCGGAAGTTTTTATTTTTTAATTTTAGATGGGTCATAAGACACTCAAACCCAATCCCATGTGCACGTTTGTCTATCACCATACATACATCGTGTCTCTCGATCACACCTGGGCGTGGGGGTTTTGGGGGGTATGCATCCCTCAAAAACCAAAATACCCCCCCCCAGAAATCAAAATACCCCCCTCCAGAATTCGATTTGTAAAAATTTTTTTCGTTTTTTTCGCAATTTTTTGATACCAATGGATAGTGCTTGATGAGAAACGTCGAAAAATTATGTTTTTATCGCCATACCACCATTTTTAAGGCAATTTTTTGACCTTCAAAAATTTTGCACCCCCCCCAGAATTTTTTCGCTGCCCACGTATGCTCTCGATTAATCGATTATGTTTTGAAGTCGCATCCCTCGATCTCGCCTTCATATGTGTAAATAATAAAGTGCATATGTACGTGACCTGGATCACTGTACAGCGACTTACTGCTAAAGATACGATATGTACGTAGGTACAAAAATTGTTAAAACTGGAAAAAGAGAATAGAGAAAATACAAGCAAATTTGACGGAGTTAATCTTATCGAGGAAAAAATTTTCAAAGTTTCGTGGCTCATGGGCTGAGCAATTAACAGATATAAATGTAGCGCTTTTCAATGCAGAAATATCCACAAATACGACATTATTAGCGTGCAATGTGCATGCAAGTATGTTTGACTGAACGATTCGAAAGACAGATCCACCAAAACCTTCTTGACTAAAAACTTTACCTAATAATGACCATTTACCCTTAGCTTATTTTTCACTATTCTAATTTATGTTGCGACATCTGAAAAGTGATACAGTTTTAAATAAGTTTCAATAATTTTAAAATCTTGTCCTAGAGATGTAATGTTAAAAAATGCATCAAATAAAAATAAATTAGCGACGAATTTTTTTAATAAGATAAACATCTGCGAAATACGAATATTAGACATTTAATATTCAGTACTCTTAAAAGCATAGCATCTACAATGTTTAAATTTAAATCATAAAAATTCTATAAACCTGTGGTAAACCGGCTGAGGTTCATTCCAAAAAGCAGCTCCACCAAAACCTTCTTGACTCAAAAATCGAATAACTATGGCACTGTAGAGACGGAAAAAATTATCAGGATTTCTTGAGAAAACGGACAATGTTAAGCGACTATCGTCGGTAGCTATGAAGTATTTGAGGGGCTTGATCGCATTGTTTGACACTTTCTCGGCTTCCGATTCGTCGGTATTTTTAGCAGTAAAATTTTGCTCCAATCCGCTGAATTCTTCTGCATCAAGCTGACTTTCAGGTTCTAACTGATAACCCGCGTTAGGTATTATAACTGCGCAAGTTAAGAAAAAATTGAGTGCTGTTTGACTCAGTATCAGATAATAAAAAGAAATGAATTGATTAAGTTCAGGGGCGGATTTAAGGGGGCGGGGGGCGGCCGGCCCTTTCCATTGGCCAAAAATATTTGGCGAGATAAAGAATGGATATGCAATTTGCCATGATTGCTGGCCATCAGTGACCATAATTTCTCAAATTTTTCCAGTATACCTATTAATGACATTTTATTTACTTTCTTGGTGACCTGGAAGCACGGTTTTTTGTATTCGACAAAGATTTTTCCCGACGTACAAAGACTTTTCGGGACCGTCTTCATGTACAGAGATTTTCGGGAAGACAAAACCTGCAAAAAAGTCTGAAATTCGCAAAAATTTTCGTCGCTATGAGTAATTGTGTGTCCTATATATCTTTATAATAGCATAAATCACATTTCGAAAGGGAAAAATGTCAAATATTTCAGTGCTTAGCGCCGTTATAACACAATTCTTAATGATTTTTACCCTCATAAACCCAGGAATTAGTCGAAATACACTACCAAAGGTCGAACAACTCTGTTTTTACCACACTGAAGTCGCTACCGTACTATATCATAGTACCCAAAAATTTGTGTGTACAAAATGTACAAAGACTTTTAGGAACCAACTTTACTGCCTGGAAGCCATTTTCTGTTCATGTAGGTTTTCAAAACAATTTTAACAGCAGAAACAGCTATTTTTGCAAAGTTTTCTTCTATTTTCAATTAAATATTACGATGTTTCGCATCAAATGCTATAAATACAGGAAATCAAGCAGTAAATTATGCATCTAGACGTATATCCGCCTTAATTTCACAAATTTTCCGGCGCTTCGCGCCAGATTTTCGTTAAAGTCAAAACAATTTAATGATTTTTTCGCACAAAATTGTCTAAAATTTTAAAATTTTCAGAAAATATATTGCGTCAAAAGTGATTTTATGTAAAAGTATACAATGTAAAACACCGAAAAACGCTATTTCGCGCGTTAAGGGCAAATTTTTGGACCTATTTTTGACTGTTTTTGAAAACGTTGAGATACCACCCCCTCCCTTAGGAAAATCCTAGGTCCGCCACTGATTAAGTGAACATACAGACTTAGGAGGGGGTTAAGATTTTTTATTTTTCATTTGAAACACGAGATCAGCTTTAAAGCTGATTGAACTTCAGCATAGTTCTGTCTCAGTATCATATAATTTATGTTGATGTAAGAAAAAACCTATCTTCTAATTCTCTTAATCTAATTCCATCTATCGGCACTGAAAAAGACGAGATATTATTATAAATTGATAGTACCTTGAAGATTAAAAGCTTTAATGCTCCACGCTAGCATACAAGCATGCGTTTAATTAATGTAGTTTACTTATCGTCTGGAAAGTGTGAATTGAGTTATTATTCCGGACTGATACCTCAGACTGAAAAAAGATCTTATAGTCTAGAAGCAGGTGAAAGAAAAAATTTTCTGACAAAAAGTAAAAAAAATTTAAGCGAAAACTGATAAAAATCGATTTTTTGAAAAAATACTCGGAATTGTGTCCAGACTGTGAATAAGGGTAATTTTCACTGTTTACACGTTTGTAAACGTTTTCATAAATCATCGAAGCTGACATTTTCGGGTTTCGAACGTCTGACCAACCTATAAACGGGTGCCGGTTGACCCAGCTGAGCTGTGCTGAGCGCCTAAGTAGCAAGGGATAGGGGGACTAGTCTCCTAAATTTCGGAAGTACGAATATTTTTCAAAAGGGTCCCTGTAGGGAAAACTTGAAAATTCTCGAAGCATATTCGAAAGACTACCAGAATAGATTCTAGCATATTTTTGAACTAACCAGCACAAACTTTTTGGGCGCTTCGCACCGAATTTATTATTTTGTATAACTATTTCTTCCGAACAGCCGAAATTTGAGTTCGTACCTATAGCTTTTCTTTACAATAAACCAGAATCGAGAACAAAACAACTTAAGCAAGTTTTCAATAGAGTCAAATGTTTAGAAATCATCTGTTTGGCGATTCTAAGCAACATATTTTTTGGATATGATTCCAAGTTAAATTTTTTTCTGGAAATTTTTTGTCCGATGCGTAGAGCTCGCTGAAAAACGCTCAAAAACCCCATTATTTATGCCTATATACAATTAGTTCTTGAGATATCTAATTTCGAAATTGTAGCCTCCACTCAAAATTAAGGGAACCAGCTACATGTCTGCTATTGATCGACAATTATTGCCTCATTAATCTAAAGCGTGTATGGAGAGATTGCGTGAAAAAAAACTAAAAATTTTAAGATTAAAGCGACCCATGTCAGGAACAATAAGTGAATTATCATAATAAATTTCAGGAATGAATTAGTTTTAAAAAATTTCCCGCGTTAGGGACAAATACACATTAATTATTCTATAATTAATTATTTTCAACAGAATGAAATAATTTGATCTAGAATGCCAAGGGAAGCAACTTGCTCTGGATTAACGAATGTCATAACTATTTTATATATTTTTCAAAAAGCTGTTCAGTTGTTCTCATATAAGATATTGTTACACGATTGTGGATAAAGGTAGTCCATCTTCCGCAAAGTAAATTTTCCCGAGTTTCGTACAGTCAAAATTTTTTTATTCGTAATCCACACCGAAGGCTTTGATAGATCAGTAGAAGCTTCTACCAATGAAAATCCAATGTTTGCCAGAGGAAGGACTAAAAAGAATCGAAATTTTAGAATTAGCGCATTTCGTATACTTATAATATATTTTACTGTAAGCCACGTGACAGTGTACGTAGTGCTTGTATAGTAAAGACGTCACTTGCGATACGTATACCTGTGAAATAAAAACCTCATTTTATATTACTCAAAATAAATTAAGACGAATTCTTAAAATTGAAAAGCATCCTACCAGGTGCCATTTGCCAACTAATGAATTTTCATTGATCGGAACTGAAATTGGTGGACCAAACACGCTCTTTATATTATTGATGCTAGCCAACACGGATTCCGGACTAGCAACCTTAATTTATATCAACTGCGCGTTAAATAAGAGGAGAGAGTAAAAAATATAAAAAAGTTAATATTAGGTGAAACCCAGACATGATCAAATTTCAACCCCCCCCTCCCAGAATTCCCGTGCTGTGCATGTATGGTGAAGCCTATCAAATTGACAGAATGCTTACTATCATACATGCACATTACCCCTGCTAAAGGATTCAGCCAGACAAGTACTTTGCGGCGATTTTAAGCCGACGAGACGCTCTCTGCATCATTTTTGTGGACAAAAGAAATACAAATGTCAGAATTTTTCCGACGCGCCTGATTATTACTTTTATGTTCTTTTTACTCAAAAAGCGCCCGAAACTTAATTAATTTCTAACTTTTTTAGTGTTAAAAGCGATGTAATGCTGTCAAATCGGGCTAAAAATGCTTTAGAATGCGATATAGCCACGAAAAAGCGTTTTACAGGCTTTTTTGACCATTTTCGTCGTTTGAATAGCCAAAAAAATCGTGAATACTAAATTCCATGGTTTGAATTCCTGAGATTTTATCCCCCTCTGCCGACCCTCACTTTGTTCATCTAAGCTTACTCTAATAAAGATTAAATTAATTAAAAGAAAATTCTGCATATATTCGGAAATAAAGAATACAATTCAATTTATTTCCACCACAGCGTCGTGCGATAAAGATGAGATGAATGGTGCTTTTTATTAATCCCGTTTAAAATCTAATTTCATTTATTGAATCTGACACTGTTATTTTAACTTCCATGCACGTAAACACTGTTACCCGTTTTCAGTAAAGTAAAAAAATTAAAACTTAACGCAAGTGCTCGAAATCAAAGTGACATCTGAACTCGACTCAGTTTAGAATTATAAAATTATGGCTATAACAAAAAGGAACAAAGATGTGCGCACATTACTGAAGATTTTAAGGTTATACGAAATTGGAACGAGAAATGCAGAGTTGCATTCACACATGGACGTAAGGGGTTGGACGGGTTAGTACCAGGGTTAGTTGGAGTATACACCCTGTAAGTTAAAAAAACCCCGCAGATTACTGTAAACTCCGAAATTCTTTTTTAGTAACATTTTAGCGATTTTTAATGATTTCACCCCCCCCTCAATTTTCTTGCTGCCCATGTATGGTTTGTAAAACCCCAGAATTCTTTTTCAGTAACATTTTTGGCGATTCGATCCATCCTGACTCCCCAGAATTCGGGTGCTGCCCATTTATGGTTGATTATAATGAGCTTATCAGCTGGGGTAAAAAAGCCGCGAAAATCTTTCATTCGATTGAAACGTTTTTTTAATAGGTACATATGAATGTGCCCAGCAAAGGCCAAAAAATTACATTTATCACCAATTGATTCTCAGTGTTTTGTCAAATTAATAATCGCGAGATTGGCGGAAAAGCTTTACGGACTCGTTCGTTTTGTCAAGCTTTATTATTCATGAGCTAAAGATTGATGGATCGTTTTCAGTACGAAAAAATATAAAAATGAAGATTTCATATTTTGAGTGAGAGTTTGAGATCGATTTTTGTATACTCACTCAACCAGACATCGATTTTTGGAAGAAACATGCTTATGTATGTAGCGCATGCGTGACCCTGACGTTTTTGATGCTCACTTTCTGATTTTTTTCACATTATTTCATTTGCTTCCTTTTTTATTACCGATTCGTTTTGAAACGTACGCACAAATTTGCGTTTTTTTCCTGATAATTTATAAGTTTCTGGCAATACGTGTGCAGCGGTAATTCTGGAGGATCAGCCCCGTAAAAATTTTGTTAAAGCCCCTCTGCATTCTCGGGCTAAAAGACGATGTCCAAAACAGCTTTTTTTACGTTTCTGGCGATGCTCGTTTCCTCTGGAACATGAAAACAAAAAACATTTTGACAAAATCTAAAAAATTCGAGTAAATTAAACAAAATCTAGTCAAACAACGAGTTCGAAAATTTGACACTTTTGAGCAAAAATTTAGGTAAAAATGTAGCAGCACACTTTCTAGAATTTTCAGGAAAATTGAAAATTTGGGGGATCGCAGCCATACATGGGCTAGAGGGTCCGATGGAGATACATTGCCAAAAATAACACCAAAAATTTTATTTTGGGGTCCATTGATTCTTGAGGGGTTCATTGGACTCTTTGGAGTCCGAAGCCCGCGCCCATGTATGATCTTAGCCATTTGGTGGGAGCCATTACACTGTATTTTCACTGATTTTCGCAAATTTATTACATTTTATAATGCAGCTTTGTATAGCTTTAACATGGTAAAGTAATTGAGCCCCTATGATAAAGAGAATTAAATTTCCTTTTAAATGATGTATATTTTGTTTCACACATTTGCTCCTGAAAAAATCTATCAAGTAATAAAGATAATGTAATCTGAAACCACACAAAACCACTAATGAAGCTAAAAAGTCAGATATAGTTTTTTGAGTTAATCTCAAGAACTACCAAACCGATTTCAAAAAAGTAAAGTTTTGTAAATACAAAGCAAAAAAATGAAACTATTTTGCCGAAAAAACTTTCACTTTGTTATAACTACAGTACACCACATAGCTAAAATAGCTCAAATTTCAACATGGCCGCATTTTTTACTAGTTTATTAAATTATGCTGAAAACTAGCAAAATAGTTGCGTTTTAGCTTCCTTTAAAATGTTCATTTTTTGGTTTTTCTTCTAAGCCCGCTGTTCACTCTACAAACGCGTTTTAAATTTTTTCCAATATGGCTGCCCCCATAAGCCATGCTTATTATGCGTTACAGATTGTATTTTATTGAATGTTTGAGCTCAATATGAAAACAGCGTGAAGCGAGCTTTTGAATGATTACTCACTCGTCTAATTTGATCAAGAATTCGCATTTTTCATTATTAGCCATGTAGGCAGCCATATTGGAAAATTACTGTAGTTTTGAAGGTTTTTATCCTTAATTCTTTGTGCTCTTGAGATAATCCGAAAATTTTTTCTGTAAATAGATAGAGAGTTTTATGCTCTTTTTAATGAAATAGGTTTTAGGGTCTGGTTCCTTGTACTTTGTTAGATTAACTTAAAAAACCATTGTTGTACGCTGAAAACGCAGTGATTAGCCATTCTAGAGGGTCTAAACCACTCTCAATTTCCCAAGAACACGTATGATTATTACGTATAAATAACAACAAACCTGTATCATAACGAATAATGTTAAAATCTTTTAGATTTTCTATTGAATTGTATGAATTTCTAGTAGACAATCGCTGTAGTTTTCTAATTTAATCTCACCTTATCCACTCAAATATCACAGCTTACTGTGCTAATTTTTTCAAACACCTCGAAACAACTCTTTTTTGTCGTGTTAGTGCATTTTAGATTTAAAACATTGGCATTAAGTCCTTAACGACGAAATAACATTCAATTTTCGATCCAAGTTCTGAAGTCGCTCATACATGTGATACTTGCTCGAAAAAAATGGAATTTCATGCTTGTCATTAGCGTTGCTTCAATTGGAAAATTATTTTTGAAATAACGCTTCTTTCGTCGTTACCTGTTTTATTTGTCTACCAATATCCAGGACGACAATTAATATCAGACGTTTAAGCTTAATGTGAAAATGTTTATATCTAATGCTTTTGCCAATGCTCGATCGGAGACGGCTTTTTATTATGCTAATTTCAACGCACTACTTGAATCAAGCGGAAAATTATCGCGACAACAGATTACCGAAGAAACGTCTGAATAAAGAACAGAAGAAATTCGAAACTCCATCGGTCGGTTCCACCAGCGGAGGCGCCGGATTATGCAGGCCTCTTCCGTTGCCAAACAAATTCAGGCCGCTCAAAATACCCAAATTTGGATCGATGATATTCATTGCTCCTCTATTTGGCGGCGGACGATTGAGTAAATTGTTCAAAAAACCTTGAAATGCATAGTTATGAAATGCAAACCTACCTCGAATGAACGTGGGGGTCTAAACCCCAAAACTCCGGCGGAACCCCGCTCCCAAATTGATAGACCCCCAGAATCAAATTTTTTATGCTATGTTTGGCAATTTCGCCCCATCGGACCTCTTAAAGAACTTGGCAGGTGACCACCTATGAGGCCTACCACAATAAGATATATTTTCAGTGGCTTAGAGTACAATGCTTCAAATCCCTAAAATGATTTTTTTCTAGCATGGGACTGCTTTTGACTCTACCACTTTTGGTCGATAAGTCAACAGCCGCTAGAAAACACATTCAGGGCGAGGATTGCTGTTTTCCATGCAGACTTACAGATAACACGAGCTGAGTTTAATTTATGGGGTCTAGGATTGCTTCCTAAAGGTCAATTGAAAAAGGGACCTAAAATATATGATAGGAGCGAAAAACGCAATTTTTCTCCCGTTCTCATCAAATTCTATCCAATATTATAAAATCACGAAAAGGCGTAAAAAATCTGAAGATTTAATTCTGGAGATCTGCGATATTTTTTCAGATACTGGGGTATAATTCCATACGAAACCCACCAGACTCAGGTGTGGAGAGGAAGTTGCCGAATCACAGCCGAGGAGCAAATAAGTCTGGCCAGCCGGAACTACAAATCCAATTTAACAGCCTTGTTGGTCAATGAAAAGATAATATATTAATACAAATATGAGATTTATTCATGCATTTGTACTTTTAGGGAAATCGCGTCATTCTGACGCATTTTTCATCAGCTTAATTGCTATTTATCGACTTTTCGAAATATCCGGTATCTTTAGTGCTGGTTACATCGCATACCTTCTTTATAGGCCTTACTTTCAATCAGCTAAATAAATTATCTTAAAATGTCAGAAACAAATTACACGCTCCAGGACAATGGCGATGTATTTAATTAATAAATAAATTACTGCGGGTACCTGAGCTGGCAATGGATCTTGGACCAAATGGATTCAAAATGTTCAATAAACCGTCGCCGAACTGACCACCTGCTAATATCTGACGCTTTGGGCGAATTTCGTACCCCGGGGCCATTTTGTCATGATTACTACTTTTTTCTACTGCAAGAAAAAATGAAATTAAACTCGCATCATACCGGAATTCCGCACTAAAAGCACGTCATAATACGCTGTTTTACGCACTCGTGCTTCTCGATCTTTTTTGCCAAATAACGCACAAAAAATAGCGATCCATTGCTAAACGCCTCGCGCACCTGATTATTGAATATTACGTTACGTAAGTTAAGCATCAAACCATAATCAGCAGCTTATCATCGAATCAATGGAAATGCAAGACGTTTTATGAAGTGCAATAACGCGAGAATAAAGTTTCTCATTATTATTTTTTCAAACGTAAACGAACGAATCAAAAAGTATAAATGGATTTGGCGCTGAATGTAGAACGAATTATAAATTTTCCACTAGAGATGAGTTCAAAACCCTATATTGGCATCAATCTAGAAGAAATATTCTAGTTCAGTTCCAAGAAACATATGCGCTATATTGTTATTCCGATCAGTGAAAGACATTAAATCATAGCGAATCATTTATTTTAAGTCACTTATTTTACTCAATAATTACTCAATACTCAAATTGTACTCAATAACTTGATGGTCTAAAAAATAATCCTTATTCTGACAATGGTACCACTATACTCGTACCCAGGCACGTAGCTGTGGAGGGAATGGGGGTTGGGTCCGGACCCCCCATAAATTCAGGAAAAACCGGAAAAGTAGGACTTTTCACACGTTATTTTGTGCTATTTTTGGCTTGGACCCCCCAAAATTGGTGTTGGTCCCCCCAAAATAGGAGGGCCAGCTACGTGCCTGCTCGTACCAGGTATTTTGGGATGAAATGCTCGAAGGCATCGACCACGAAGCTTTATATGCATGAACACGAATTACAATTGAGCATAACTAAAAATTTCGCGCCAAAATCGCTACTTTTTCCAGACATAATAAGTTAATAAATTTGATAAGCAATTTTCTATGTTTTATTTTTTGTTTTAATTTTATTTTTTACTTTCTAATTCATTCTTAGGAGCGTAGAGAAAATGACAGTTAATCCATGATAAGCTTCAAATATAGCTTTTGCTATAATTAAACTGGGAACTTCATTCAGTATTACATATAAATATAAAAGACTTCAGAGCTTCTTTCTCGATTGCGTTTTATACATTCGTACAGATTAAATCGCATGTTGCCTGCCCCGTCCTAAACTACACTCGATCCTTTCGTGTCATTTTTAGATTGATTAAAGGTCAAGTTCTAGGCACAAATTTTATAGCAGATCATAAATTGGAGCAACCAATACGTCATTGAATCAATCACTTTTGGCCTATGTCTCTTACGTCGAAAATTATGCCGATTTCCCGTTTCTACGATCAGCATTCAATGTTCACGTTATTTTAATTAAGCCGCTGGTCGCATTTTTTTGCCGCACTTTAATAACTTTTTAAGCTAATAAATTTGCGCGTCATCTCCAATAGCATTACCGTAATTAGCTAGATAATCGCTGTTGCCGGGCGACCTTTGCCACGTCACCGCAGTGTTATTGTTGCCATCGGTCGTTGAACGAAAACCGAATCTCGTTCGGTTGCGATTAGTCTTCCAGATTAGGTCGCTCCTGCTAAAATTTAAATAATTTAAGATTGAATGAGCAACGCTAACGAAGCTGCGCGAAGATCGAATTTGACTGGCTAAAAATATCATAATAATTATGTTTGACATTTGCATATTTTTAATACGAAGAAACGCATCTCGATTTGGCTAAGCCATGCTGTTCAGATTTTTAGAAAAATGTTGTACTAAGCGTTTGTTTATTTACTGCGGCTCTTATTTCCGGGTTGAATTCGAAAATTTGTGTGCGTTCTATGCTCGTAAACACGTTTGTGGGCCAAATTCGCCTGCCTCATCTGACCCAGTTTAGCAGCGAGTCACGCACGCACTTTTCTATCATGAAAATATTTTACTCGTTTTTTCTGGCTATACAACGCTTTTTGCGCTTATGTAATACCATAAAATACGAGCTGATAATGCAAACGACATGAAACATGCGCTCTTAGAAACGAGTTTGAAAGTTTGGACTACTTTTTTGTCAAAAATACATATAAAACACTGCTGGTAAGTATGCTTGCATATTTGTTTACGAATCGTGGTCTTCCTCCTCTGTCGGGACTGTGTGTGCCGAATCAAAGAACATCATGGGATCAGTCCAATATTTTGGATAAACCAGCCAGACTGACAGACAGCCTCGTCTCTGATTTATTTTGAATATTTGCTTTCAAAAATATAAAGAAAAATATAATAAAAACGATAAAAATTTTAAAATTTTGTGAATATTTGTTGCAACAGCTTTATTTTTCGTTGCTCAGCTTTAATTTGATGAGATTTGTCTATTCGAGAGAAGAATGCAACTCAGACGTTAGTAATGAGGAAACTGTCGAATATTTGAAAACGCAAGGCACATTAGAACGTCTCGCAAAGCTAATACGTTTTGAAGCTTTTCGTTTTAAACGCATTTCTTGGGTTAATCATCATTGCAACTGGCAAGCGGAATAAGCTTTTTACAAATTTAAGCTGCTTAAAGGCGATACGCTCTACTGTTAAAGCTGGTCCTGATTTGGCATTTTTTATTAAATTTCTTTGACTAAAAGCTGACGCTTCTTTAAAAACTGATTATTGCATGTTGCATACGATTCTCATTGCGTCGCTGCACTTACCTACTTTACTCGTCGTACCTATCCCAGAAAAAACGAGCACTGTTTTCCACCATCACGAGCCTTAACAATGTCTAAAAATAACCAGAGGGCTTATAAAACCTTACTACACTTGTCCAATAATTTATTTCATGGCGAATAACGAAGGAAAAATGCTGCATTTTTTCTGTAGTGGTGATTTTTTGTGTATATATTTGCAAAAGTGATAGAAAAACCAGCTTTCAGCTTCATCTTCAAGCTTTACGTCATCTTACCGGTTTAGATTAGATAATTAAACTCCTGCATTCACTTCCGAAATAACGCTTGCTGTCGACTTCAATGTTCTCTTTAGGCAATTTTCCATCAGGAAACTTGCTACAACAGATGGTATTAATACTGAATCAGCTGGTTACCGGAATGAAGCCAAAAACTAATTGAAATTCTTTCGATCGAGATTCTTTTAACTTTATTTGTATTTGTTTCTTTATACTTTCGTTTGATTCGTGAGAAATCTATTTGAAAACTCTTCTTATTGAGGAATTGTACTGCAGTGGGTGACCTCCTCCAGCTTTTCTGCAACGCTGCGAAAAAGAAAAACTCGAAAAGACAAAAACTTAACATGATAGAGAAATATGTTTGGAAGGATTGCAACCAATCGTGGGCGTGGGGAGTTTGGGGGTATGCACCTCCTAGAAGGCCAAATACCCCCCCCCAGAAACCAAAATACCCCCCCCAGAATTCAATTTTTGAAAATCTTTCTGTTTTTTCTCGCAATTTTTTGATGCCAATGGTAGTGCTCGATGAGAAACGTTGAAAAAATAGTGATTTTTCGCCATACCATTATTTTTAAGACCATTTTCTGACCTTTGAAATATCTTGACCCCACCCCTCTAGAATTTTAGTGCTTTCCATCTATGATTGCGAGTGCGATGCGATCATACATACACAGCATGGTATTCCCGACAAAGGTGCAGAATCAAAAATCTTCAACACTGCCTTTTTTGGGCTCAGAAATTATGGGTACACGTCAAAAACACTATTATTTGACGTCTCAGACGGTGCTTGTTCTTTCTAGAACATAAAAAAGATAAAAAAAATTCGATAAAATCTGAGTCAATTGAACAAAACATAGTCAGAAAATGCGTGAATAACATTAAAAATTTGAAACTTTTTCAAGATAAAATATAGCTGAAAGGCTTATTAGTAGGGTCAGCACAGCAGGCATTCTGGGCGGTTTACCCTCTTTTAACCCCCAGAACATGTATGATTGTGACACTAAGCTGTATGCGTCAACTTCTTATGATACAACAGCATTCGGCATTAACATTAGATGCTGCAAACGGGCTTTCTTCGTTTATTCATAATACACTACATTTTAAATACATGATTTTATGAATCTGAATAAAAGTGTGCGTTTCCGCATTTGCGTTCAGCTGCATCAATTATTTAGCGGACCATGAAACTTTCACAAGAATACCTACTTATCAATGGGTTGTTGAATATTCATATAAGCCCAGCTTATTCTCGGGTGAAGCTATTCTAACATTGTCGATTTTTGCTTTGCTAGCCACTAATTTTGTAGCACGATAAGGAATAAAATTAGAACTTATGATTTAACATTCAATTTTATGGCCTACAACTTTTTCAGTCGTATTTTTTTGCGCTTGCAAATCTCCTCCTCTCATTATAAAAGCTAGATGGAAGCCAAGACTCGTGTTCTCAGGATAATTACCGCGTCTGAAATCTTAATCAAATTCATGCTTGACGCGGCTTCTTGTCCATATTTTGGATGCTAAATATGCGAGCACGGTGTTGTTTATTCGCAGTAATTCGCAAGAATTAATGGTGCATGAAGGTCCTCAAGCTCTTTTCGGCGCTCATTTGTTTGAACTGTAATTGGCTCTATTCAAAAAGAGTAAGACAACTCGCATTGCGCGTCGTGAATAATACCCTGGACCTATTTTGCTACTTTGCGCGCAAGCACTAATTAAGTCCTAGCTTTCTTCTCATTTTTCTTTTTTGTTATAGATTAAGCTGGCCCTTGATTTCGCGAACCTAGCATTTCATGCTCATTAATCTGAAAAACTAGAACTCAATCTGACTTTGAGCATTTTATGAAGAATTGTGACGTAACTTCCTAATTGTTACTGCTCAACTTCCCAATCGCTACTGCTCTTTCGACTTAATGCTTTTCAAATTATCCTTATGAAGCGACTTAGCTATAGGGTAAGTTATAATTACTTTGAAGCCTTCGACACTTAAAATTTTGATTTTCAATCAAATCACTTTCTCACTTTACTATGGAATCGAATGAGTCTTAATCGGCATTTTTGGCTATCAAATGCTTAATGATTTACTTAATGTTTTTGCTTAAGTCGCGCATGTGAAGTATGTAAATGTGCATATAAAGGGTGGGCCAAAACTTTGGTATTGTTTGAACCCAATAGTTTATGCACTATGTTTCATTACTGAGTATTTAGGTACGCTTTTTTAACAATGTCCCCGTCAAAAAAATTATTAGCAATCCCAGTTCCTACCAATTGCAAAACCTGCAAAATATCGTTAAAACTGCGAGCAAATTGATGACATAAACGGACAAGCTTTCGGGGTTTACTTTATATCAAAGTAGGGTGTAAACAAATCGCTGTAGCGCCCAAACCGTTAACAAATCGCCAAAATTTTTAACACAGTGCAAACAATGACTTTTTTGTCTATCTAATGAAAGTGGGCAAAATTCTATATTTAAATTTGTCGAAGTTATGACCTTTAACATTGGGGTGTAGCCTTTTTTGGCCCACCCTGTAAATCAGCTTTAATTTAGCTAAAGCGTTATCTTAAGTTCAAATTCGGTATTTCATATTCATTATACGCGTGTTAGCTGATTTTAACTGCTTCGTTTTTAATCAAAAGCACTGCATTTGATTCTGTCGCCGTTCTGCATTAGTCGTGCAAAACGAACTTGTTTATTGCAATGAGTAATTTGCATATTGAATGAAGCTGGTTCGCTGATCCTATCAGAATCTCGTAATTAAATTTTTTTCTAGAGAAACTTGTCAATCAAATCATTTTTTATCAACGGGTCAGTACATCGAGTAAAAACTCCGTTATTTGAAAATCACTTTATCAACTTTGATGAATCTTTACGCTCTCGTGAACATGGATTATAGCTGAGCTGGTCAGATGCATGCACATCGTATAACTATCATAAATGGGGAATCAATCCCAAGATTTGTTCGAAAGAGCCTTTTGTGCTTAAGAACGAAAGGTAATTTCGACGTTCCTGAATGATGCTCTCTGTTTCTATACCATAAAAGCATACAAAATTTTTAAAACAGTGTACTGAAGCTTAAACAAAATTTAGTCAAACAAAATGATGATTCGGCGCAATTCCGGAGGTCAACAGCTTCTTGCTGAGATCATCAATTCTTCTGGGGATAACACTACAAGAACACGTATGCTTATGTCACTTGTCCAAAATTTGTAAGACATTCTAAAACATATGTAATTTAGAATAAGTCATATTAGATGCTCGTTCAAATATTCTGCGCAACCTAAAATTTAAGAACTATTCATCTTCTCTTTTCATTATCGAAAAAATTCTGAATTGCAGCACTAGAAGCCAAGGGCTACTTTAGTATCTCTAGAGATCCGCTCTAATCCGATTACTAGCTAGAACTGTGTTCTCTATTTTATCAAACAATATTAAAGGTATTTAAAACAAATTTTCATTGAAAATGGTATTTTTGTTTTTAAGAAAGATCCCATTTTGCCTTATCCGTCATTTTGTCTTTACAGACTTTCGTAAATAGTTAACACTTCTGTAAAATATGTACTTTTTTAATTCGTATATTTGTCTTGAAGATATATATATTTATATGTGTTTGTATTTGAATGCATTTGTTTGTATGTATCATATATTTATTTGTCCTTAGAGCTAGGTTATGTAAAATGTGCATATCCCAAGATCACACGGAGTAGATAAAAAATTTTAAGGTTAGAAAAACAATTTTTTGGTCAAAAAAGCCAGAAAGTGAACTTATAGACAAAACGTCATTTCGTTTCTCATTAGGAACTATCAACTAACACCAAAAGGTAGTTAAAAAACACATGAGAAATTTAAAAAAATTGAATTCTGTGAAATCTGGCCGATAGCGACGGAGCAGTCTAATAGATCCTCTTGGGGATATAAACAGCCCTAAGTATTTCTTAAACGGATATTTCATTCATTATTCCAAGATGCACAGGTCGCTGGATATAATGATGAATGATCAATGTGTAAAAACGCAAATTAAGGGAAAAACTAGGCTAGAAATGGAATTTATGCAAGAACCTAGAAAATCAGCTGTAAATACATAGCATAAATTATGGTAGTAGTATAGCTGTTTTCGTATTATTTCTCAGGTTCTAGAACCACAACGCCAACAAATTTAGACACGAATAATTTCGATAATCGCGTGAATATGCTCTTGTTGAAACCCACGTATTGCAAAAAAGATTTCGTGTCAGGCTGAGCTTCTAGATTAATTTTTTGCAAAAAAAGGATCGCGAAGAGCATTCGCAGTAAGCAAGCGTGTCACAAGAACACGTGAGCATCAATACAATTTCTGAGGGGTCAGGATGGGTAAAATTGCCAAAAATATTATTAAAAATAGAATTCTGGGGGTCTACCGTAATCTTAGAGGGGGTTTCAACTTCTGGGGGGTACAAACCCTCCTCCCCCACACGCCCATGTGTGGTCGCAAGCAGTCAATACTTGAACATCACTATCATAGATGATCAAGAGGGAGGTTGGGTTGAGAGATGGTTTCCACCATACATGGGCAGCGAGAAAATTCTGGAAGGGGTGAAGTCGCCAAAAATTGCCAAAAACGTTACTAAAAATATAATTCTGAAGGGGTATTCCTTAAGCATGTGTCCACATTCTGAAAAAAATTTTTTCAGCATAATGAAACCCTCTAAATGGCCGTACCCTGGGTAAATTTTGTGTCCTGAACACGAATATGATATCTGTTTTTCGCTTTGGCTAAAAATTGTCATGCAAAGAGGATGTCTCGTCAGTATTTTTCAATTTATTATAAGCATGTGTATACATTCTGAAAAAAATTTTTTGGCGCGTGAAACTCTCTAAATGGCCGTACTCTGGGTAAATTTTAGGTCTAAAACACGAATATGGTATCCGTTTTTCGTTTCCACCAAAACTTGCTCATGCAAACAGGGTGTCTCATATGTATTTTCTATTTCCAGCCATAAATTTCCAGTTATTACGAATAAAGCTACCAAAAGATACACTAATGGAAATTGCAAAACTATCTCTCCCAAAATGTCGCCAAACCGCATTTCTTGGTGCATTTTTTTCCACCAATATTCTGCCAAATGGCTCCGAAAAATGGATACCGTATTTGAGGTCATTTAGAGAGTTTCACGCGCCGAAATTTTTTTTCAGAATGTGGACACATGCTTGGAATAGAATAAACAGTACCGATGAGACACCCTGTTTGCATGAGAAGTTTTGGTCGAAGCGAAAAACGGATACTATAATCGTGTTCAGGACACAAAATTTACCTAGGGTACGGCCATTTAGAGTTTCGCGCGCTGAAAATTTTTTTTAGAATGTGGACACATAAGGAATTCCTTCTGGAGGGGTCTACACCATAGGTGGGCAGCACCGAAATTCTGGGGAAGGGGTGAAAAAATTTCTGAGGAGGAGGGGTGAAAATATTTTCAAAGGTCTAAAAATAGTCTTAAAAGTGGTCGTATGGCGGAAAAAACACCATTTTTCGACGTGTCTCATCGAGCACTATCCAATGGCATCAAAAAATCGCTAAAAAAGCAAAAAAATCAAAAATAGAATCCTGGGGGGTATTCTGATTTCTGGGGGTATTCCAACTTCTGATGGGATGCATACCCCCCAAACCCCCCACGCCTACGTGTGGTCTACACTCCACAGTAATCTGCGAGAAGGTTTCATTTTCTGGATGAAGTGTGTATACCCTCACGCCCGTGTATGGTTTCCAACCCCCTCCCGAAAAACGTATTCACCCCCCACAATTTTTTTAACTCTTCCAGTTTCAAAACGCGCATCCACCATTTTTAAGCCCAAAAAGAGCAATTTAAAATGTCAGCTCCTCCTAAAATCCCATACTGTGCATGTCTGATCACCTCACCGGTACCACTATCACCTTATCAAAAAATCAGCGCGTTAGTAAATATTTTAGCGGATAGCCAGGCAATTTTGTTTTCGTGCCAGACTTTTCTAGTCGAAAACAGTCAGCTCGCTCGGCCTATTACCTTTAAGCTCAAACGACCCATCTTATCGTTATCGTATCTAATTTTGATCAGCTTGTATCTTCCCGTCTGTTGCATAATAAGTTCTATTCTTACGCTTTTTTCCGCATCCGATAACCAAATGACAAACACTGACCAATTTGCGTCTGTCGTTCATTATTAATTGAGCTTATTGAGTTGAATAGCGGCTTTGCCATGTATATCTTGGACGAATAATCCGAAATCGCTCGCGCAATACGGAAGCTTCCTTAAAAACATCGAGTAATTAAAATCCGCTAATTGAATTTTTTGAAAAACGCCTGGTGAGCAGACACAAAGCGTTCTGCGCGTAAACACGCGCAATGTTGGAGTCTGACTACAGTTGCTTAAGAAAATATTAGCTGCTTATATGATGCTCGGTGATGACTGCTCCGTCGTCAGTGGTACGCTTTTATGTATTTCTCATTATTCCGAGTAATAAGTTGCCCGTGGCGTGCTCGGCTGACCGACTAATTACATTTTTACTTAGCTAATGGCTAAGCAACCAAATCGCGTGCTTGATGTCACGCTAAAAAGGGCGTACGCGAAAATCCAAGCAATTTTTGTCATCGAAGTGTTTCGCGGTACTATTGCACCGTTCATGCGAGTGTCTTGTTTTAAAGTGATTCATATTCGCCAAGCCGAACGAAAATACTTTTTTATCACAATAAATCAGTCACACTTTACACAGAAAAAATTTTTTACAAGATACAACGTACGACGCTTCTATAATTTTCGTGCAACTTTTTCAGGTTGAACGCGTTATGCGATAGTTGAGGAAAAATCGCCCGGAGAAAAACCAGCATCGACGCTTATTTTTTCCTACTTTTGATCAGCAGACGAATGAAAAAGCGCAAATAAGCCGACAAGCGCTATGAGTTTGACAACAAATCGAAGCGCTAAGGAATCGGTGGGTCGTTTTAAGACGAAATTACCGTTTTTTCACTCTTCTATGCTTTTTGGATAATAATGGGTTTATGATATAGTAATTTCGAGTCGCACGCAAATTAGCAACGGCTTTATTTTGTTCACTTTGTTGTAAGCGCGATGAGCAGTGCGAAACCATTGCTGAGTCGATAATTTCGTATTCTCATCTTTTTCTGCGAAAATGTCGCAAAATATTTTTCGTCTGTTTTTGAACGATAAAAAAGTGGAGTAATTAATTAAATTAATTTACGCCTATGGAACGGTTTCATAGCTAAAAAGGTTTGTAGTTTGTTACGATGATTAGGCGAAACGGTAATGCGTAAAATTAGATCATAAATATTGGCAAGGCATAAATAACATAAATAATTAAAAAAATGTAGGTAAATCAGTTATGGTCGAATACAAAAGGCTTATCGATGAGAAAAATGATCAACAGAAATCTATTGATGTTGATTAATGCTGTACGTTGATTAAAATTATTACGTACTATATTGCGATACTATAATGGCGTATTAGGCGATACATGACATCCGATATTTTTCAAATATCTTGATAAATAAATAATATACGAAGGATGGTGATACGAAAATTCGTGGCCTGACCTATTTATACTTTTACTTTCACTAGAGCAGCCGACTCACTCTTTTAAATAGTCACTATAAGTACAAGCTATACAGTTGAACAGCTTCTCTTTCAAATCAGCAATGCCTTCAAAAAGATTTAGACTTGTGGTAAGTCATTGGAAGTATTCTCTGTTGATTTTTTACCCCTAAGTTTGCCCTACAATATTTTTGAGCACGTTTACATGTGTCCCGCTGCCAGCATAGAAAAATAGGGCACAGTCAGGATACGCATTCACAAGTTCGTAGATGTTTGCTAATTAAAACGAGTATATGGGCGTCGGGAAATCTGGAGGGAAGGCTGGACGCCCCTAGAATCCGGCGGATCTCCTGAAATCGATAGATCTACCAAATAAAATTTTTGGCGCTATTTTTTGAGATTTTGCCTTATCGGACTCCCAGTATTTGACTACCGCCCTTATACGCTTACAAGACCCTACTTTAGTCGACAATAATTATTGTTCAGAACATCAACTTTGAATTTTTCATAGGAATTAAAATTATCAAGAAATAAATTGGAATTAACTACAGAAGTGGAAATCAGTGCTAAGTTTAAAGGATGTACATATACCGTTTAAACACGTTTTTAAGGACGACGAAAGCTTTTCCATATTTATCAGGTCACGAAATTTCGGACCATCCCTCGTATGGCATTTTAGCCACGATTATTACTTTTCTCTAAAAATACGACGTGTTACGAATTGAAATATTCTATTCGGTATAAAATACCGCGCTTTTAAATAAATTGAAGTCAAAAACATTACTAAATAGTAATAAATGAAGTAAAGTTAGCAAATGATGTCTCAATTTCAATAAATTGATACATGATATGATTCAAAAAAACGGGTAATGCAGCGCAGCGCTACTCTCCGTTCTGTTCTATAATGATTTTCTCGAATGATTAATTTGCCGTCGAACCTTGCAGCATTTTCTAATAATTTTCTGATGAATATTTATTATAGAGAATTTCGCAAGCAAATTTAGACAACAGCTTTGAGCAGGCATGCATCTAAGTTAAGCTTAAGAAAAGAATATTATTTTCAGCCAATTTTAAATTTTTTCGTAATTTCACAATTTGAAAATTTTATATTTAACTTTTAATTTAAGGCTGATCATACACAAATGACCTCTATTTAATGTCATTTAGATTGAGTTTTTAAAATTGAGTTTCATATATTTTATATATTTTATATACATATTTTGTATATTCTATATAAATATATAGTTTTATAATTTTTACATAAAATGTATAAAATATATTTTATATATTTTATATAAGATATATTTTATATTTAGCATATATTTTATTTATTTTTATCTTTTTAGTATCTTTTTATCTTTTTATTTTATATCTTTTTATATTCCTTATATATTTTGTATCTTTTTAACATTACCTAAATTATTTCATTTTATTATTGCAATTTTATACCTTAATACACAATTTTGCTGCGCATTGATCCACTACGTGCCATCGTTTTCCTCGTTCTTTCCGAATAATTCATTTACACATGTACGCAGCTTATCAAAAAATTGAGCATATTGAAACGCGACCCGTCAATGTCAAATAGCTTTGGTGACTTTGGCTCGCCGAGTTCCAGTGGTTCGTCATGCCCCACCACACCGCATGTTCGAAAAACGTTCAGGCTTGTGGTAAATTTCTTAATTACGAATTTTTAATTAAATTATTTCGTAAAAGTTCCTAATTTCAATTTCTTAATTTATTGTTTCAGTAAAAATGAAAATGTTCCCATGCATGGGCAAGATCTAAATTCAGAGGTTGAGAGGGTCAAAAAAATTTGGAAAAGTTCAGAAGACTAAAAATTGGATGATAGGGCGAGTAAACATTAGTTTTCGACGTTTCTCATCGAGCTACATTAATTTGGACCAAAAACCAAGGAAAAAAATTTCTTAAAATTCAATTATAGGGTCTGAGAAGTTATTCCGAATTCTGGCAATCAAACTTTTCACGCTCATGTGCAATTGTCCCGCTAAAGTCTATTATAATGTTGCCTGATGAGCATTTCATTAATTTCACATGTAAAATTCCCTAATATTAGCGCGTATCTAACTTTTTCATAACGCTCTATCGTTCTAACATGTTCCGGGAGCGTTCACCTCGTTAGAAAACATGCTGCTGGGATTTTAGATCCTGCAAGAAACTAAATTTAATCAAAAATCCGTATTGCTTGCGTAGCTCATCAGCAAATATTAAGAGACAACAACGCACATACTTACGATTCCCAACGCCAAACGGCACAAAATAAAGTTGAAAACGTCACCTTTTTCAATTTTTTTAAAAGGGTTTGGGGAATTTTTACTCTCAAGTCTCTCTCGGTCGCGTCCAATAATTGTAGATACTATTAAATAAAAATTCTTATTGCATTCGTTTACCTTGCATATTTATCATAGATAGCGCGTTAGCGCATACCTAAAATATACTTAGGTACCCCTAACACCTGTGCACCCCCTACAGCTATAACGGGACACATCTGGGAGGTGCAGTTTTTCTTTTAAAGATAGATAATAAAAAAGATTGTCTTCTTTTTTTCGTTTACACTTAATATTGAGTGTGTAATGAGCACGTAAAGTTTTGGCGTAACGTTATAACATATAGCGAATTTTGGTGGTTTTTCCACGGCTTGTGAACAACTCAGTATTAATTAACGCCACAAACAATTTAATGGTTTTAAATTGCAGAAGAAGAAATGCTCCAGAGGTACCATTTTTGTTTTCTAAATTTCGCATTAGTTCTCGAATAAGAGTGTAAAGAGAATGAAAATCAGGGAGTGAAAACACAGATTTCGGTCGAGCTTTCGACTTGTTTATGTCTGCCAACCATAGGTGGGCGGCACCAAAGTTCTGGGGGGGTGGTTCGCAAGATTTTTTAAAAGTCAAAAAATGACCTTAAAAATGATGGTATGGCGAAAAAACATTATTTTTAAACGTTCCTCATCGAGCAATATCCATTGGCATCAGAAAATTGCGAAAAATTTGAATAATTGAATTCTGAGGGGTATTTTGGTTTCTGGGGGGTATTTTGGTTTCTGGGGGATGCAAACCCCCAAACCTTCCACGCCCAGATATGCTGCCAACAACTCTGGTTACGAGTCCCAAGAAATTTTTTCTGATAGAAATTTACTACAGCTTAAGGGCTACTTTCTGCTTACCAGCAAACTTTTGTACACTCAATATAGAGTTAGTACCAGGGGTTTAAACTTAACACTCTAGTGTATAGTGTAAAAGACAGATTTTGTCTGAGATTTCTCTGCCAACTTTTCCGCTTTTAAGTCAAGACAGATTACATAAACAGGAATAAAGTATCTTATAAGGGCTACACGTCACAGCAAACCGCGTTTAAAAAGAACGAAATATTGAGCTATTCATGGGGTGTAAATTTCGAAATCAATAGTGTCAAATGGGCGAAAAAACATGTTTTTTACCCTGTTTTAATTGGTAAACATCTCAAATGTTTTGCGGTGCAGAAGTTTTCCACATGAAAACGTAGTACGATTCATAGGCTGCAAACTGTCTTTAACCGAATTTCTTTACACTTCAATGGGGAGTTAGGTACAGACTTTAAAAGTTTACAATGTGGTCGATGGTGGAAAAATACTTTTTGTCCGTTTTTTGTTCGCCATTTTCTCCGTTTAGAAGTCTGGATAGGCTGAATAGAATAAAAAGAAAGTACTTTTAAAGGGGTACATGTCACAGCAAATTGCTTACATTTACATTAATAATTAGCTTTTTCGGGAGATTTAAAGTCAAAAATTGGGTGTGTTAAGCGTGTTTCTGTCTTGTTTTTTCTGCCAACTTCTCCGGTTATGAGTCTGGACACGATCGCAAGTCTAAAAATGAACCATAAATCAAACGTGATACGCCAGCTGGACGCGTTTGTTTACGCTCAAGAGTGGTGTAAAGGTGCTTTACATCTAATATTTATTTGCCTTCAGGCCATTGTAGAGACTTAATTTTTTCATAAATATCGGTCGTAATATCAGAGTAATATCAGAATTGTGAATCCGACTAAAATCTTCTTTACACTCTGTGTTTGTGTAAAGTTTACGCTGCAAATTTACTTTAGTTTTAGAGCCTTGCGGAAGATTATTTTTTTAAAATGTTCTACGTAAAGTCAGAATTACGAATCTGACTGTTAGTTCTCTCTACACCCAGCAGTTGTTTGAAGTTTGCACTATTCATTTATTGTTAATGTGTTATTTACACTACAAATTTATTTTATTTCCAAAGCGTTGCAAACGTGAATTTTTTTCAGAATATCTTCCGTAGTGTCAGGATTACGAATCTGACTGTATGTTTTCTTTACACATAGTAATGTCAAGTTTACACCGAAAACTAAATTTAGTTTTAGAGCGTTGCAGAAGCTTAATTTTTTCAAAATGTTCCATGTAACGTCATGTTGCAAATGCGTAATTGATTGCTAAATACTTTTATTTTGTGCGCCTAACTTAACTTTGCACTTATGTTATCGTTTTAATCATTATGATGCTATGTACGTGCAATTTACATTTAGCTCCTTAGTAATGTTATCGTTATAATCTGAGCAATTTTGTCATGTATCTACTCTCATACACATATGAATTTTTTCGTTAAAATTTTAAAGCGACGCTTTTCTAACTGTGTAATAACATTATTTTCGCGATCCATTCTGTATTAATGCAAATTTAAACTAAAACGTTGTTCACATTGCGCGCAGTTAACACATAATTATTATTGCTGAGAATTTATGACGCGTTGTTTGGCTCATTGGTTGGCCCGCTGTCCGCGTTCATCGGTGTTTGGCGCAATAGGTTTTGGCAAGTGGTACTGGTTAGGACGCGTTTGTCGACGTGCTGTTTTCGCCCCTTAGTTAGTCGACGCGTTGCTACGCCGCTAGTAATTAGTGCGCCGCTTCGTTAGCAATCCTGTGTTGCCGCCGGATGTTGATCATTAACTTGGCTAATAATCTTTGCTTAATTACATCGGCATCAAATGAATAATAATTTCTTCAATCACAACCATATCTGGGCGTGGGGTATGCACCCCCGAGAAACCAAAATACCCCCCCCCCCAGAAATCAAAATAACCCCACCCCCGATTTCAATTTTTGAAAATTTGTTCACTTTTTCCGCAATTTTTTGATGCCAATGGTGCCCAGAAACCAAAATACCCCCCGGAATTCGATTTTTGAAATTTTTTTGTTTTTTTGCAATTTCTGATACCAATGGATAGCGCTCGATGAGAAACGTTGAAAAATGGTGTTTTTTCGCCAAACCATCATTTTAAGGCCATTTTTTGACGTTAGAAATAATCTTGCACCCCCTCCCCTAAAACTTTGGTGCCGCCCACCTATGATCACAACGTGTTGCCTTATGAAAAATATCCGCATCAGCTATCACAGGTAATTATTGTTGTAGTAGTTAACCATTGCTATATGCAACCCTGGGTTTATCAGTTTTCTTAAATATTTCTATAATTGAAATATCATAATACCTTAACAGCCAGGATTACGAATCTGAGCGTAAGTGTTCTTTACATCCAATATTTGCGTAAGGACAATATTGTTTTCCGCGTTCTTGGACTGCTGTCATTATTGTGGCATGTGTTTACCGACTGATTTACTCAAATCGTGCTAATTAAAAGTAGGGTACTAGCAAAGAAAAATGCTTCGACGGAACAAAAAAGACGAATATACCTGGGATTGTGGATAATTAAGGATGTTAAAGGAGGGGACTTAAGCTACCTACATATACGCCTAAAGTCACAAAATCTGTTAAAAATCGGACTTTCGCTAAGCAACGCAAAAAATCAAAGTATATTGCGCGGTCTCTAAACAAATGTAACATTCTTCAATTAATTTTCAATGCTTCACTTAAGAGTTTAAAAACATAATCTAAAAGGTATACTTTTTGTAAATTGCTTGCAAGCATACCTGGGCGTGGGGAGGGGTTTGAGGGGGTTTGCACCCCCCCCCGAGAAACCAAAATGCTCCCCAGAAATCAAAATACTCACCCCCCAGAATTCAATTTTTGAAATTTTTTTCGCAATTTTTTGATGCTAATGGATAGTGCTCGATGAGAAACGTTGAAAAATGGTGTTTTTTCGCCATACCAATATTTTTAAGGCAATTTTTTGACCTTTGAAAAAATCTTACACCCCACCCCCAGAATTTTGGTGCCACTAACCTATGCTTGCAAGTTGCAACGCTGACTCGCTTCGTATTGTGATTGATAGAAAACTATCTAGTTAAAGGTGTTTTATTTTGGGACGGATTTCAGAATAGTTGAAAATTCCAAAATTGCAAAAAAACGTGTTTTTATGGTAATTCAATCAGAGATCTTTAAAGTTGAAAAATGGACGGAAAGCCATCGGAACAGAAAAAATTTGCCAAAAATTCCGTACATTTTTATGATTTACCAGTCCCTTTTTTCTATTTTCACATGAAATAACTGCTTGAAACACCATAAAAACGCTATTCGAGCTGTTCGAGGATTCAGATTGATGCCAGACATTAAAAAATAAATTTAAAAAAACGCAATTCGAGCTGTTTGAGGATTCTGATTGGTGCCAGACATGAACTGAGCCTAAGTAGAGATGGTGCAAAAAATGCTCCACTCGCTTCGCTCACTCCGCAATTTTCGCACCATTCAACTCAGGCTTAGCTCATGCGCTGGCATCAATGTGAATGCACTTAACTAAGCCTAAGCGTCTGATAATAACAAAGGTAGCAAACCGCATTTTCACGGTGTTTCAAGTAGAGATATTTAATGCAAAAGTTGGAAAAGGGGCTGATAAAATATGAAAATGTCAGTTTGTTTTTGATGGCTTTCCGGGTGAGCCGACATTAGAGCGCACGACATTAGAGCACCAACATTAGAGCGCCGAAATTAGAGCGCACGACATTAGAGCGCACGACATTAGAGCGCAGCGACATTAGAGCGCAGCGACATTAGAGCGCAACGACATTAGAGCGCGCGACATTAGAGCGCAGCAACACTAGAGCGCACAACATTAGAGCGCGCGACATTAAAGCGCAGCGTCACTAGAGCGCGCAACATTAGAGCGCGCGACATTAGAGGGCAGCAACACTAGAGCGCACAACATTAGAGCGCGCGACATTAGAGCGCAGCCATAATAGATGTTTTTCACATAACTTTACAAAAGACAAAACTAGCATGCTTTTGAAAAAAGTTATACTGTATCTTACACTCGAGACTATTTGCAATGATTCATATTCTTTCCAATTCAGAATTGGATACGCTTTCTATTATAACGGGGCAAAGTTTCTTTTGTTTTGTAAAGCAATGAACAGACTTTGGAATTCTTTCTTTACTTTCTGGTTGAGTTGTACACTGGTTGAATTTGTGGATGTACAAAAGTAGAAATTTTTACTTGTACAAGAATGTTTTTACTTTTCATGTGTGAACAGACAGTCATGAACAGCTTCTACAGAAAATTTGGCAAAAAAAGGTCAAAAATCCACATTTCCACAGATATGCAAATTAGTTCCCGATTTTTTTTCATTTTTGGGAAAATCACCAAAAACCCAATTTTGTTCCAAATCTGAAGGTAACACAATGTATTGTAGATCTTGACAGAGCTTTTAAAATGAAGCATATCACAAAAGTATCTGATTAATACATAATGTGTGTAAAAAGGCTTCAAACTCACCGACCAAAAATATGGAGCCCATAATAAAGGGTTAAACAATAAGTTGTACTTAGATTGAATAACAGATGCCTCCTGAATAAAATGGTAATAATTTTATTAAAGGATCAAAGTTATAAAAAAACAGTTACCAGCCACTTCTTAACCAAAGAAGAAATTTAACTGATTTTCGAAATGTATGCTAGGTATATTTTTGTAAACCAATTTTTAGAAACAAAAAGTTACAATTTTTTTCGTGGGAAAGGAAGTCTATGTCTGCCACCATGACGCACTATTGTAACTGCACTTTAATGTTAGCGCTCTAATGTCGCGCGCTCTAATGCTGCGTGCTCTAATGTCGTGCGCTCTAATGTCGCACGCTCTAATGTCATTGGGCTCTAATGTCGCGTGCTCTAATGTTGTTGCGCTCTAATGTCGCGCGCTCTAATGTTGTTGTGCTCTATTATCATGCGCTCTAATGTCGGCGCTCTAATGTCGACGCTCTAATATCGTGCGCTCTAATGTCTGTGTGCCGGCTTTCCGTCCCTTTTTCCAACTTTTGCATTAAAGATATCTGCTTAAAACACCATAAAAACACACTTTCTAGAAATTTAGGAATTTTCAACTATTCTGTAATTTAGCTTTATTTTGTTATCATGAGCATTATAGCAAGCAAACCTGGGGCCGGTTTCAATATAGCGACTTATAGTCTGGAGTCAGACTTAAGTTAAAAATTAGAACTTAAGTCTGAACTTAGCGGTTTCAATAAGAATTTTAAGTTCAGACTTAAAAGTCCAAACTTAAGTCCGAAGTTAAGAATAAGCCGGTTTCAATAAAGTTAAGTCGGAACTTAGAAAAAATAAGTTCCGACTTAAGTTGCAAATATTTAAGACAGCACGGAGCTGTCTTAAATCAGTTTGGTACGAGTAGTATTTTTAGCTATCTCTTTGGTTGTAATGAATATTGTTTTAATCTTTTCGTACAAAGGGCTCATCATTGCAACGAATATTGAATAAGAGTTGTCAGAAATGAATGATTATGTTCAAGTATAAAGCCAGTAAATAAAATATTTTTGGCATAAAAGCTAAATTTAGCATATGCTTTATATTCATTTCTGGAATAAATAAAAATATCTTTATTCTACACGATTTAGAAACTAATGTAAACAAAAATGAAAAAAATAAAAAATCAAGTTCGGATTACCTGGGCAGAATTATCAGGAAACGTGGAACTTCAGCCTACAGTGATCCTGTGACTTGGAAAACCATCGGTGATCTAAATTACAGTGAGAACTACTACTCCAAAACTCGGCAACTCTCATAAAGTTCGGTTTTCTCTAATGTAATGAAATGTTTTAACGACAGGCGCGGACAGCGTTTCATCATAGATTGTGAATTCAAAAGTTCTGATGGAATATCATTTGAAGAAAATTGAATAGTTTTGAGGCAAACGTGAAGTCAATACTCAAATTATTGAATTTTTGGCATAATTTTTTTGTGATTTTAGGAAGTTTAACACCATTTAGACCCCAGAATTCGGCTGCAGTCCATGTACAACTACAACTAAATATTAATATTTAAATGTTGTAATAATTCTTAAATCGTTGTAAGATCGCTTTTCTTCATAATTTGTTTTGGCATAAGACAGCATGAAAACGTCGTGACTCGTGATGACCAACATGATCTATGGGGGGGTTCAAACCAGCTTAGTTTTTTTACATCACCTCCAGAATTCGTGATTGTGCCGAAAATTCCTAGAATAGGCGCTGTTTTAAGTGTTTTTAGCTATTGTTTTGCTCAAAAGTGCCAAATGTTTGGCGCTTCGCGCAGTATATATTCATTATTCGATTATACGAGTATTTCGTGTAATTTATTCAAATTTTTCGATATTTTTTCGAAATTGTTTTTTATGTTTTTTACGTTTTAGAAAGATCATAAACGCCAAAAAATGTTTTTAATCTGTATACACCGTTTTTTGAGCTCAAAGCATTCTAGAAAAACTTTTTGGCTCCATTCCCCTGCTCGACCAGAATTCTCATGTTATGCATGTCTGGTAATGACCAATTTTTTGTAACCAAAAATTCTGTGATATTTACAGTTAAGTTATTAACCCAACGGTTTATAATCTGTTTTTCCGTATGTCTGACTGCTCACATAGTGTACATGCGCGCATGATCTTGAGTTTGAACTCTATTTAGAACTTAAGTTCGGACTTAAGTTCTGACTTAACGAGTTCGGACTTAAGTTTTTATTGAAACCGACTTAAGTTCAGACTTAACCCAGTTCGAACTTAACGACTTAAGTTCAGACTTAAGTTTAAGATGGAACTTGTCTTATTGAAACCGGTGTCGCACCTTAAAGTGTCCGGCCGGACACTTTAAGGTACAAAGTGTCCGGCTGGACACTTTAATGTACCTAAAAGCATCCGGCCGGACACTTTAAGGCAACTTAAAGCGTCCGGCTCTGCCTTGAAGTGTCCGGGTTACGCTGTGTATATGCACCCATATACGCCCACGCATATCACTCGCTGTACAATTAGGTAAGTAGGCATGTACGTATACGTACCTTGTACAATGTATTGAGGTACATAAACACAAGCAAGCCGATACATTACCAGAATTTGGAATACCCCCCAGAAATCAAACTATCCCCCCAGAATTAAATTTTTGAAATTTTTTCGTGTTTTTAGCGATTTTTTGATGCCAATGGATAGTGCTCGATGAGAAACGTCGAAAAATAGTGTTTTTTTTCGCCATACGACCACTTTTAAGACCATTTTTTGACCTTTGAAAATTTTTTCATCCCCCCAGAAAATTTTTTCGCCACCCCCAGAATTTCGGTGCTGCCCACCTATGATCGTCAGTGGCGTCATTTAGCGAACTTGGAGATAAAATCGATTATAAAAATAACTATCGAAAGGAATTTCACGAAACCTTGTGCATTGAATTCAATCTTTAATGATCTAGCGGCTAGCTACAAAAGTGGGCTCTAGGCTACCATTCATACATGTAACAAAGGTGTGGAGAGATCCCCATAACTAAAGTCGTAAATATAAAAATATAAATATAAATCTCCCCGATTTCGTGCAAAAACTTGCGATTTCTAGCCACTCATTGAACTCAATCTTCAATGATCTAGCGACCCGCTACAAAAGTGGGCTCTAGGCTACCATTCATACATGTAACAAGGGTGTGGAGATCACACCTGGGCGTGGGGGGTTTGGGGGTATGCACCCCAGAAAACCAAAATACCCCCCCCAGAAATCGAAATACCCCCAGAATTCAATTTTTGAAATTTTTTTTCTAGTTTTTTTCGCAATTTTTTGATGCCAATGGATAGTGCTTGATGAGAAACATCGAAAAATGGTGTTTTTATCGCCATACCACCATTTTTAAGGCCATTTTTTGACCTTCAAAAAAATCTTGCACTCCCCCCCAGAATTTTCTTGCTGCCCACGTATGGTGGAGATTCCCATAACCAAAGTCGTAAATATAAGAATATAAATATAAATAAGCATTGTTTATTCCCCTCTCCCCGATTTTGTGCAAAAACTTGCGATTTCTAACCACTTTAGGTGCATTCTTTCAATTTTTGATTAAAAATTGAAGTTCGCGCACTCTCCCCTAATGGTCGGCGAACCCCTACCAAATGCATTGGGCTGTTAAATGCCTGCTTCTTTACATGGGCAGTGGGCCAAATTCTGGCAGTCAGACGGAGCATGACTGCAAAAAAACGCTAAATTATTTAATTCTACGGATCTACCAATTTGGAGACTTTGGATTTTAGGGGTTCAAACCCTATCCTTTTACATACGTCTACGTATGATGCCAACTCTATCTCAATGTTTAATTACATGTTTTCTCGCTTTTAAGCACGTTATTGTGGCCCGGACATTTTAAGGTAAACCCGGACACTTTGAGGTACCTTAAAGTGTCCGGCCGACACTTTAAGATGCCGGACACTTTAAGGTGTGACACCGGCCTTTGACGTCAATTGATTAGTGCACAAAATCGTTGCGGGCATACAAGTGTACCTCATTTAGACTGTTATACGTAAGCCTACGCGTTTCCTACTGCTCTGAATCAACAATTTCTTTTATTGTCTTAAATGAATCGATGTTTGCTATTTTATTCAATTGGCTTGCAAAGTATCTCCTAGTTTACTCCATCTACTTTTCCATATCCATTTCATAGCTATCTTTCTGCTTTTTCAAATGTTTGTTTGGTTCAATACTTTATTTCAATCTATAGGCCGCAGAATGTAATTCGGTTTTTTGTGTTGCTTTGCGAAAGTCAGTTTTATCCTAGTCCCCCTTCTTTTATATCCTAATAATCCACAATCCCAAGTATATTCGTCTTTTTGTTCCATCGGAACATTTTTCTTTGCTAGTCGTATTCACCTTTTGCTTTCAATCTTCTATTTTATCTCAATGTTTGCTTTTCATGTTTTTAATTTTAAATTAGGTGATCGGATCGTCGAGGTGTGGAAAGACTAGTATGGTTAGCAGATTTTTGAACAACGATTTTCAAGACATGCACATACCAACGATCGAAAATTTCCACAGAAAATATTACAAAATTCACAACGAATATTATCAATTGGACATTTTTGATTTGGGTGGAAATGATCCTTTTCCTGCGTCTAGACGCCTGCAAATTTTGACAGGTATTCGCTAGTATTAAAAAAGGTAGACGCCTGCAAATTTTGACAGGTATTCGCTAGTATTAAAAAAGGTAGTCAGCATAGGTGGGTGCACCATACCCAGGCGTGGGGGGTTTGGGCGGTATGCACACCTCAGAAACTAAAATACCCTTCCCCAGAAACCAAAACACCCCCCTCCCCAGAATTCAATTTTCGAAAATTTTTGTTGTTTTTTTCGCAATTTTTTTATGTCAATGGATAGTGCTCGATGAGGAACGTTGAAAACTGGTGTTTTTTCACCATACCATTATTTTTAAGGCCATTTTTCACCTTTGAAAACATTTTGCACCCTCCCCTCCGAGAACTTTGGTGCCGCCCAAGTAGTAACTGACGGCACCTCTGGGGGTACAATGATGAAGGATGCCTGCTAAGTGCACATGCACTAGATACGAAATTATGACGTATTACGATCGCAACTTGACGTCATTATACCCCCGCAGGCGAGCCATGCTACCTACATTAATCGGCTGTGCACCTCTTCTCGCCCTAAATTAAGGGGCTCCATAAATCTACCCGTGGATCAGGATTATGGGATAAACCGCGCTAAAATTATGTACATAACACCACTAAGCTTTATGGCCCGAGGATCAGGATTAAGGGATTAGGATTAGCGCTAAAACTATGTACATACAAGTTTAATGACCACTAAGCTATGCGCCCCCTTCCCAACCTAAGTTAAAGGAAGTGGCGTCCATGACCCAAAGAAAAGCCAGTTACAAGCAGCAATTGCGCTAAAATTATGTACGTACACGTTTAATGACTATTAAGCTTCCTGACCCATGGATTATCGGATAAATCAATTCTACGGTCACAGTGTGCTAAAATTATGTACATATACGTTTAATAAGTACTAAGCTCTCTGTCCCCGGATCGAAATTAGTGGATAAACCAATTTTGTTACATTGTGCTAAAATTATGTACGCATAATGCTTGCGACTAATTATATGCGCAACCCCCAATTAAGATGAAAATTAAAATTATGGGCATGTAAATCTAAACCCCCAAGAATCGGTTGACTTCCAGAACGTGCAAAAAACGTTCATAAGGTCAGAAAGCATAGATGATACAGAAATCTAAAAATTTTATATTACATTCAAGAAAAGATAGGTATTTTGCATACAAGTTGTACAAATTATTGAATTAATAAAAAACGTTCGATAAAAATTGAATCAAGTAAAATCGCAATTACAATGAATAGAAATGCATTATATAACGCCTGATATCTAAAAGAAAATTACAGTCCGCGAATTTAATTATTTATTTACTGTGTAGGATAATGCTAAATATGCCCGCATGTAATATCTAAATATATAAATTTTTAGTCTATTGATTTAAATATGTATATTATTTCGTTGCTCTACGTACATAAAATAAGTAAAAATCAACAAATAATAACAACATTTTTCGCGGAGTAATAAAAAATACTAATTCATCGTCTATTCATCGCCTCGCTAAAATATACGAGTTTAAGATTCACTACCCACTACTTATTAAGCAACACCGATCATTTTTTAAAAGCCTTGTTGGATGTCGTAGGGATTTCAGAATCGCTAGAATCAAAACTTTGCGCTGTCTTCAAGCAATTTGGGATCGTCGAATGTACCATTAGTCGCAATATTTTCGAAGATATTTTCGACTGGATGCGTACCGTTAGGATATCGTCAGGAGACTCTAACGCCCCAACTAAAATTTGCATTTTTAGAGAAAAAATCTTCAAAACTCGTAAAATTCAACTCACATATTTGATTATTGTTTTTAGGAAAAATTGCATTGACGTAAAAAAAATTTCAATCTATAAAACTGAACAGCGTTGAGTATACATGAAATTGTTCCGGCGTTAGTACAATTTCACGTCCTTTGTCCGAGTTTTTCAGGCATAAAATTTTTTTATCGAGTATTACTGTTTCGACCGAGGCTATCAGACCGCACGTGAGGTCAATGGGGTCAAGCCGAAAATTAAATAATAGGGCGTTCGAAATTAACGGCGAAGCATCCACCAAATTCTGGTACTGCCGACTCATTAGATTGACCCCTTGACTCGTTAGGTATAAGGTTAATCTCGTGCCGTTGCATATTCTGAAGCTAATATTCGCGAAGTCGTTCCAAGTAGACACCAAGCAGTAAACGTTATCCCCAAGTGTAAAATCGTAGCGCTTATTCTGAGGCTCGTTCATTTTCGAATAGTACCAGAAAAAAGCGCCAAGCGGAGTAATAATGCAAAATGGAAGTTATAGCTGAATAACATAAAACTTTTTTCTGTTTACTCAAAAAACTCAAACAACGGAGCTTGGGTCATAGTTTTTAATGCACGCTACATAAAATAAGATAGATAAGACGATCGAAAGAAACTGACGTAATTGCAAAAAATTTTAAGTGGTACATGATTACTCTTTTAAGCTTGCCAAGATCAAAAAGAGAACATGTAATTTTTGTCAAAAAAAGTTTTATAGGTCACGCTAAAAAACCTAAAAAAACGGAGCTAGGGTCATGGAATGCGCGCTACATAAAATAAGATAGATAATAAGATCGAAAGAAGCTGACATAATTGCGAAAAAGTTAAAGTGTTCATTAGTTTCTTCAAAAGCATTGATGCTTCAGGCAGTTTTCATATTTTATAAACAAGGTCATGTTGACTCAAAATCGTGAGGCAACCGTTGTAATTTTGGAAAACGAGCTAAACGTTGACACATTATTAGCTGTTTCATTGTCTCTTCATTTAGTAGATAAGAAATAATGTATCAATGCCTGCATGTGTTGCGTTCACTATAGCAGTACAAATAAGCGATGGTAGCTATATTTGCAGAAAAAATGATGAAATAAAAATTGCATGCATTTATACAAGCGATAAAATGCAGATCTAAATCAATACGAGCTATATCTAGTCTAGTACTGCATTTTTCTCGAATGATTATCAAGGCCCGTTAAGAAAACAGTATATTCTTTTGGTAAAATTCCCAATCGCCTTAAGCTAAGCGTTTTAACAACGAGATTTGAGGAAGACGAATTTTTACTAATAACTTTGTCATTGGAAGATGTAGTATGCTTCTTCAGCAGGGGGCCATCAATATGATAAAAATAAACAAAATACGAATTAAGGCAATTAATACAAAGAAATTGTGAACGTCATGCTTGTAAAGTAGTAAATAGGGCATAATTTTTATTCAAAATAGTGCCTGTTCACTAATTCATCAAGAGGCGCGTAAGCACACAAGGGCAGCGATCGAATTCTGGGGGTTCTGCTTAAGGCATAAGAAAATACAAAAAAATAACTGCCCGCACAGTGCACCGCCCAGCTACCGAGTGTGCGTAGGTGAGCAGTGCACTGTGCAACACAGTGCAGTTTAATAATCGCACATTGTGGCACATTAGTGCACAAAGTGGATGCAAAGTACCTATTCTCTGGAGCTGTACCGGGTCCTAGAAGCTATTATCACTTTTAGAATGTTATCTTTTTCATGTGAATAATCTTAAGTTCATTATCATGACATTTTCACTTTCTTCACCTAGTTTTTTTACTTTTCAGCTAAGTAATGGAACATTGCACAGTAAAGTGAGTGATACATACGATCGTGCAATCAGCCATACATTTCATAGACGCAGATATAACACCTTTTGATAATTTATCCTGTTAATCGAAAATCTTTAGCTTTCAATATCTTTTTAGCATATCATTGTAGTCTTGGACTGACGCTGTTTCTCGACTGTTTGGAATTTCACTCGTATCTTCATTATCTTCTTGCCTTTCTTGTAATTCATCAGACAAGATATCGGCATTTTTACTGATAAGTTTCTTGAATAGATGCTTTCGAGAATTCCAAGCCATCTTTATTGCTTCAGTACCCCCAAAGTTCAGCTTTGATTTAAAAAAGTCTGCCGTTGCAGACAGTTTTGTATCTAGATCACTTTCTTCCAACGCTTTTTGCAGGAAAACATGTTCATCATAATTTTCGTAAAGCTTTGACAAAAAAGCGTTGAAGAAGGGTGGGTTGCTCAGTTTTTCAGCAGTATCTGGAATAACTGCCATGTCTCGTACAGCATTCTCCATTATTGCCCGCCAGAATTCATTCTTCCAACCACTTTTGATATCAGGCTCATCATCACTATCCGAAATATTCTCTGATCTTTCTTCGTCCTCAGAACCCTCTTGGTCTTCCTCTTTCTCCTCTATTTCTCGTTTTTCCCGTTTGCCTTCTTCCTCACCTTCTTCTTCTGAAGTGACAGTTTTATCATCTTCTGTATCACTGTTTGCTGTATCCATTAAGGGGTGTAATAGCTGATGATGCCTCTTTAATGTAAAATTATTTGACAATGTTTTGTTGCACAGTGTGCATAGAACAACCATGTCTAACTCGGCCAAAGACACCAAATGACTGCCATATTCAGATCCGATGTTTTTATAAATACGTGTTGCACATGTGCTGCACAGTGCGCAGCACACGTGCACACTGTGAGGTAATAGTGTATATATGTCTGCTAAAGATATAATGAACTATGCCAACACTAGGTCCCATCCCAACTCCCAAGCAATTGCTAGATCCTGGATTACCTCACAGTGTGCACGTGTGCTGCGCACTGTGCAGCACATGTGCAACACGTATTTATAAAAACATCGGATCTGAATATGGCAGTCATTTGGTGTCTTTGGCCGAGTTAGACATGGTTGTTCTATGCACACTGTGCAACAAAACATTGTCAAATAATTTTACATTAAAGAGGCATCATCAGCTATTACACCCCTTAATGGATACAGCAAACAGTGATACAGAAGATGACAAAACTGTCACTTCAGAAGAAGAAGGTGAGGAAGAAGGCAAACGGGAAAAACGAGAAATAGAGGAGAAAGAGGAAGACCAAGAGGGTTCTGAGGACGAAGAAAGATCAGAGAATATTTCGGATAGTGATGATGAGCCTGATATCAAAAGTGGTTGGAAGAATGAATTCTGGCGGGCAATAATGGAGAATGCTGTACGAGACATGGCAGTTATTCCAGATACTGCTGAAAAACTGAGCAACCCACCCTTCTTCAACGCTTTTTTGTCAAAGCTTTACGAAAATTATGATGAACATGTTTTCCTGCAAAAAGCGTTGGAAGAAAGTGATCTAGATACAAAACTGTCTGCAACGGCAGACTTTTTTAAATCAAAGCTGAACTTTGAGGGTACTGAAGCAATAAAGATGGCTTGGAATTCTCGAAAGCATCTATTCAAGAAACTTATCAGTAAAAATGCCGATATCTTGTCTGATGAATTACAAGAAAGGCAAGAAGATAATGAAGATACGAGTGAAATTCCAAACAGTCGAGAAACAGCGTCAGTCCAAGACTACAATGATATGCTAAAAAGATATTGAAAGCTAAAGATTTTCGATTAACAGGATAAATTATCAAAAGGTGTTATATCTGCGTCTATGAAATGTATGGCTGATTGCACGATCGTATGTATCACTCACTTTACTGTGCAATGTTCCATTACTTAGCTGAAAAGTAAAAAAACTAGGTGAAGAAAGTGAAAATGTCATGATAATGAACTTAAGATTATTCACATGAAAAAGATAACATTCTAAAAGTGATAATAGCTTCTAGGACCCGGTACAGCTCCAGAGAATAGGTACTTTGCATCCACTTTGTGCACTAATGTGCCACAATGTGCGATTATTAAACTGCACTGTGTTGCACAGTGCACTGCTCACCTACGCACACTCGGTAGCTGGGCGGTGCACTGTGCGGGCAGTTATTTTTTTTGTATTTTCTTATGCCTTAAGCAGAACCCCCAGAATTCGATCGCTGCCCTTGTGTGCTTACGCGCCTCTTGATGAATTAGTGAACAGGCACTATTTTGAATAAAAATTATGCCCTATTTACTACTTTACAAGCATGACGTTCACAATTTCTTTGTATTAATTGCCTTAATTCGTATTTTGTTTATTTTTATTATATTGATGGCCCCCTGCTGAAGAAGCATACTACATCTTCCAATGACAAAGTTATTAGTAAAAATTCGTCTTCCTCAAATCTCGTTGTTAAAACGCTTAGCTTAAGGCGATTGGGAATTTTACCAAAGAATATACTGTTTTCTTAACGGGCCTTGATAATCATTCGAGAAAAATGCAGTACTAGACTGGATATAGCTCGTATTGATTTAGATCTGCATTTTATCGCTTGTATAAATGCATGCAATTTTTATTTCATCATTTTTTCTGCAAATAAAGCTACCATCGCTTATTTGTACTGCTATAGTGAACGCAACACATGCAGGCATTGATACATTATTTCTTATCTACTAAATGAAGAGACAATGAAACAGCTAATAATGTGTCAACGTTTAGCTCGTTTTCCAAAATTACAACGGTTGCCTCACGATTTTGAGTCAACATGACCTTGTTTATAAAATATGAAAACTGCCTGAAGCATCAATGCTTTTGAAGAAACTAATGAACACTTTAACTTTTTTCGCAATTATGTCAGCTTCTTTCGATCTTATTATCTATATTATTTTATGTAGCGCGCATTCCATGACCCTAGCTCCGTTTTTTAGGTTTTTTAGCGTGACCTATAAAACTTTTTTTGACAAAAATTACATGTTCTCTTTTTGATCTTGGCAAGCTTAAAAGAGTAATCATGTACCACTTAAAATTTTTTGCAATTACGTCAGTTTCTTTCGATCGTCTTATCTATCTTATTTTATGTAACGTGCATTAAAAACTATGACCCAAGCTCCGTTGTTTAAGTTTTTTTGAGTAAACAGAAAAAAGTTTTATGTTATTCAGCTATAACTTCCATTTTGCATTATTACTCCGCTTGGCGCTTTTTTCTGGTACTATTCGAAAATGAACGAGCCTCAGAATAAGCGCTACGATTTTACACTTGGGGATAACGTTTACTGCTTGGTGTCTACTTGGAACGACTTCGCGAATATTAGCTTCAGAATATGCAACGGCACGAGATTAACCTTATACCTAACGAGTCAAGGGGTCAATCTAATGAGTCGGGCAGTACCAGAATTTGGTGGATGCTTCGCCGTTAATTTCGAACGCCCTATTATTTAATTTTCGGCTTGACCCCATTGACCTCACGTGCGGTCTGATAGCCTCGGTCGAAACAGTAATACTCGATAAAAAAATTTTATGCCTGAAAAACTCGGACAAAGGACGTGAAATTGTACTAACGCTGGAACAATTTTGCGGTATATAACGCGTTCAGTTTTATGGATTGAAATTTTTTTTACGTCAATGCAATTTTTTCCCTTAAAACAATAATCAAATATGTGAGTTGAATTTTACGAGTTTTGAAGATTTTTTCTCTAAAAATGCAAATTTTAGTTGGGGCGTTAGAGTCTCCTGACGATATCCTAGCGGTACGCATCCAGTCGAAAATATCTTTGAAAATATTGCGACTAATGGTACATTCGACGATCCCAAATTGCTTGAAGACGCGTAAAGTTTTGATTCTAGCGATTCTGAAATCCTACGACATCCGACAAGGCTTTTAAAAATGATCGGTGTTGCTTAATAAGTAGTGGGTAGTGAATCTTAAACTCGTATATTTTAGCGAGGCGATGAATAGCGATGAATTAGTATTTTTTATTACTCCGCGAAAAATGTTGTTATTATTCGTTGATTTTTACTTATTTTATGTACGTAGAGCAACGAAATAATATACATATTTAAATCAATAGACTAAAAATTTATATATTTAGATATTACATGCGGGCATATTTAGCATTATCCTACACAGTAAATAAATAATTAAATTCGCGGACTGTAATTTTCTTTTAGATATCAGGCGTTATATAATGCATTTCTATTCATTGTAATTGCGATTTTACTTGATTCAATCTTTATCGAACGTTTTTTATTAATTCAATAATTTGTACAACTTGTATGCAAAATACCTATCTTTTCTTGAATGTAATATAAAATTTTTAGATTTCGTATCATCTATGCTTTCTGACCTTATGAACGTTTTTCGCACGTTCTGGAAGTCAACCGATTCTTGGGGGTTTAGATTTACATGCCCATAATTTTAATTTTCATCTTAATTGGGGTTGCGCATATAATTAGTCGCAAGCATTATGCGTACATGATTTTAGCACAATGTAACAAAATTGGTTTATCCACTAATTTCGATCCGGGGACAGAGAGCTTAGTACTTATTAAACGTATATGTACATAATTTTAGCGCACTGTGACCGTAGAATTGATTTATCCGATAATCCATGGGTCAGGAAGCTTAATAGTCATTAAACGTGTACGTACATAATTTTAGCGCAATTGCTGCTTGTAACTGGCTTTTCTTTGGGTCATGGACGCCACTTCCTTTAACTTAGGTTGGGAAGGGGCGCATAGCTTAGTGGTCATTAAACTTGTATGTACATAGTTTTAGCGCTAATCCTAATCCCCTAATCCTGATCCTCGGGCCATAAAGCTTAGTGGTGTTATGTACATAATTTTAGCGCGGTTTATCCCATAATCCTGATCCACGGGTAGATTTATGGAGCCCCTTAATTTAGGGCGAGAAGAGGTGCACAGCCGATTAATGTAGGTAGCATGGCTCGCCTGCGGGGGGTATAATGACGTCAGGTTGCGATCGTAATACGTCATAATTTCGTATCTAGTGCATGTGCACTTAGCAGGCATCCTTCATCATTGTACCCCCAGGGTACCGTCAGTTACTACTCGCCCACCTACGGGGGGCACCAAAATTCTGGGGGTGCAAGATTTTTCAAAGGTCAAACAATGACCTAAAAAATAGTGGTATGGCGAAAAAAACCATTTTTCAACGTTTCTCATCGAGTACTATCCACGGGCATCAAACAATTGCGAAAAAATTTTCAAAAATTGATTCAGGGGGGTATTTTGGTTTCTGGGGGTGCATACCCCCAAATTTCCTCCTCCCGCACACACGCCCAGGTGTTGTAGTCAACCATAGCCTGCAATTTATTCCGTTGAGCGAATAATAAAAATTTTATTTCTATCGTTGAATTATATGGTAACATATTAACTTTTAAAGGATGCAATTGATGCATTTGAAGTACGAGAATTACAGTTTTATCAATAAAAGGTTATAGAAGTAACCCTTAAATTGCAAAGGTAGTAAGCATACATAGGCAGCAAGAAAATTCTGAGGGGGTCTAGTTGGGTGAAATTGTCAAATCGCCAAAAATGTTACTAAAAATAGAATTCTAGGGGTACTAAAGTAATCTGCGGGAAGGGGGTTCAGCTTCTAGGTGAAGGGGTTTACCCTTCCCCACCTCTCCCCACGCTAACATGTGGTCGGAAGCTATCTTTGGAATTATGATGACCTAGAAACAATACAGCAAAAAACAGATACGTGGTGATGAAAAACTGTGCAAGTCAAAATACGGACCTTTTGAACAATTTCCCCGCCAACATTTGTTAGCCGATCCATAATAGCTGCAGTAACGAAAGTTTACATACAAATAGCTTATGACTTTTTGTCTTTACACCTGCAAAATAAAGTCAATAAAGGTGTTTACATTCATACCTAAAATTTGATAACTGTATCTTTATTTCGTCTCTCAAAAAACAGTGGCGGGAAAATTGTTCAAAAGGTCCCAAAATACTAAAAACGCAACAGTCAAATCAGTTTTGCTCTTAGTTTCACGTTTCCATATGATATACGCTGTCATACGTGGGCACGGGGGAGTTTGGGGGTATGCATGCACCTCCAGAAGGCCGAATAGCCCCAGAATTCAAATTTTGAATTTTTTCCTGTTTTAGCAATTTATCGATGTCAATGGATAGTGCTCGGTGAGAAACGTTGAAAAATTGTGTTTTTTCGCTATACCACTATTTTTAAGACCATTTTTTGACCTTTGAAAAATTACACCCCCCCCCCTTAGAATTTTGCTGCTGCCCACCTATGTACGCAGTACGCCAATTTAAAAATATGGAAAATGATACATTATATGTTATTATAAGAAAACAAAATCCTGCATTTAAAAACGCTAACTTTTGAAAAGGAACATGCCTTGATTTGTTCGGTTTAATTGAATTCAGACTAAGGTAATCCTAGACAAGGACGTTTTTAATACGTACATATGAATACCGGCCTATCTTCTTTTTGTTTATGCACCCACTACAGAAGTACCGATAAAATCGAAAAGACTAGATAAAAGTTGAAGGATATAAATGACTAAAAATTGGAAATTTTTAAAAGTTGCTTGAAATTATTTTCGAATCATGCGCTAATGTAGCTTCTTGTGCAATATTAAAACTATCATCGTTTTTGAGGTCAATTCACTTCTTAAAAGCTCTCAAATTGACTGACACCTAGACGACGCTGATTCACGCCACTATCAATCATGAAATCATGATTTAACTGATCAGAATCAAGGTTAACATTGATTCAAATTTCTTACTTCATTCAGGAGACTTGTTTATGATTATATTTTCGGTGGATAATCAAGATTCGTGTTCGGAGGCATTGCGACTATTAGACGAAATAATAGAACTAAAAATCGAATCGAATGGACCTCAACAGAATGAAAAATTTACATTCTCAAGAGCATCATTAAAGAAGCAAAACCAGCCCCAAAATCCGCGACTTCAAAACTGTACTCCAATTTTAGTTGTGGCAAATAAAACGGATCTGCCAAAGAACAAATGGGTAAGAACACACCTACATATGTAGGCTTTAAAAAAGACACTTTTTACAATTAGATTTCGTTGGAAAATGATAAAACAATTATGCTTAGACATCAAAGACATCTGATTTTTCTGCAAAAATGCGACAAAGGGCAGTAAGGATCAAGAAAAAATGCAATAAATACAAAAATATGTCTTTTCTTTCAAAATGTGTCACTGCTTTTGCACTTGACCTAAGAGCAGAAATCTTAAAACAGTATTCTATAGATGTTTTATAGCACCTAAACACGACTGTGAAATTATACAGCAGAATATCGATATTTCAAAAGTGTGAATGTACAAAAATACTTGACATCTCAAAACTGTTTACGAAAACATTGTGACGAAATTTTGTAACGTGGCAACCAGCCAACTACGTTACTTTAGTGAGCAAAATTTTACCCGCACCGGTTTCCCGGATCTTCCGCTCTAACACGCGTAGTACTAACCGACTACTCGGGCTCATGCTCACTTCTGCGCAATATATTCATTAAGAATATGCTTCACTACATCAACCCCACGGGTTTCACAACAAAATATACTATTTCAATTCATCCGTAGCTTCCCTTCCGCCTTAAAAGGAGAACCGCGCAGACAACCTAAGTTCGTCAAGCTCAGAGACCTCTAATTGTAACGTGACAAACAGCCAACCACGTTACTTTAGTGAGCAAAATTTTACCCGCACCGGTTTACCGGATCTTTCGCTCTAACAACACGCGTAGTACTAACGGAACCGGCTACTCGAGCTTACTCGGGCTATGGCTCATTTCTGCGCAATATATCCATTAAGGATATGTTTCACTACAACATCAACCCCACGGGTTTAACACCAAAATATACTATTTCTATTCATCCGTAGCTTCCCTGCTACAATTTAGAACAATGAAAAGATTAATCAAGTCTAATGGAAAAAAATAACTGGCCCGGTCTTATGAATAAGAGGGTTGTGCGGCCGCACAAAACGCTGGAGCATGAAGGGGCCCCCGTTACAACAAGCAACGATAAATCTTTTGGATGATGGTTGGCCTGGCCACCATATTCGTCTAAACATGCATTTTTCTTGATTTCTGCCCATCCTTCAACAATAATGAGACTCAGTTTAACAATAATGTCAGTCTAACTGATCCCTTCCCTTAAAAAAATGACTGTGGAATTCTTGCGTCATAATAAATCATTTCGTACTTTTTACAAATTTAGAGATCGTACAGAGTTAATGTGGCGAAAAATTGATCTGTGCCTATTCAGGAAATTCCATTAATGAAAACTCTGAAAAATTTCGGTGCTATGAGCCGGTTTTCCCTCAATTCTGTTTTAGAACGATTTTAAGAGTGACAATAAACTGACTGACAACTTACTGTAGTTAGTTAACAGTTTTAAACGAATATCACTAACTCAGATGAAACCAATGTGCTATATAATTTTGCTTAGGTACATTCTGCTCTGAAATAATAACTTTGATCAAAACATAGAATACTCTGGATAAAAATGTACCGTAATTTAAGCCATAATTTAGCCCATATTTTCAGATACATATCTGCAGTATTTCGCTACATTTAGATAAAGGAACACTAAATAGATTTTTTGCACAGGACCACCAAATGCCTAAGACCGAGCCTAAAAAATAGGATCCTTTGATGCACAAAATATCATGTTATCGTGTTTTTAATTGAGCGGAATGAAAAAGAGATACCCAGCGGATAACAATAACCCTTATCAAAGTGAAATAGGTATCGTCAAAATTAAATTTATTTCTTAGTGTCACACGTGGGCAGCAAGAAAATTCTGGAGGGGGGTGCAAGATTTTTCAAAGGTAAAAATTACTCAAAAATGGCGTTAGGGCGAAAAAAACACCATTTTTCAACGTTTCTCATCGAGCACGATCCATTGGCATCAAAAAATTGCGAAAAAACAACAAAAAATTTCATAAATTGATTTCTGGGGGAGGGGGTGTTTTGGTTTCTCGGGGGGTTCTTACCACACCTGGGCGTGGGGGGAGGTTCGGGGGTATGCAATCCCCCGAGAAACCAAAATACTCCCTCCCCCAAGAAATCAAAATACACCCCCAGAATTCAATTTTTAAAAATTTTTTCGTTTTTTTCGCAATTTTTTGATGCCAATGGATAGTGCTCGATGAGAAACGTCGAAAAATGGTGTTTTTTCGCCATACCACCACACATGGGCGTGGGGGGTATGCACACCCCAGAAGTTGAAATACTCTCCCCCCAGAAATCAAAATACCCCCCCCCCAGAATTCAAATTTTGAAATTTTTTTTGCTTTTCTAGCGAGTTGTTGATGCCATTGGATAGTGCTCGATGAGGAACGTCGAAAAATGGTGTTTTTTCGCCATACGACGACCACTTTTAAGACCATTTTTTAACCTTTGAAAATTTTTTCACCCCCCTGAATTTCGGTGCTGCCCACCTATGCATACCACTATTTTTATGGCAATTTTGTGACTTTTGAAAATCTTTCAACCCCCCCAGAATTTTCTTGCTGCCCACATATGGTGCATACCCCCAAACCTCCCCCCACGCCCAGGTGTGCTTAGTGTTCATTTAAGGCAGTCGATGATCTTGATGGAGTGAACAATACTGTGGCCAAACGAGCGAACTGTGATATAATCGAATGTTCAGCGAAAAGCGACACAAACGTTTACGAAGCTTTCCACAAGTACGAACTAAGCGTAATGATCCTATGACAATTACAACATTGTTCATCCATTTATTCAGCAAAAATTCTAGCAATTTAGCCCTTTTGCTTAAGAGATATTTGTTTTGTACGCTTCGGGCGCATTAAGGCAGATTGATGAAAAAAGTGATTTCATACATAAATTCAAGATGCTAGTTGGCATGTCAGCACCACACATTGGTATGGGGGGGTCTGGGAGGTATACACCCTCCCGCAGAAGTTGAATAAACCATGTAGATAACTGTAGACCCCAGAATTCTATTTTTATTAAGATTTTTGGCGAGTTTCCCCCTGAATTTTCTTGTTGCCCATATATGGTAGGCACCGACTAATTTTTTAAGATCAACAAATTTAAAAAAGAAAAAATAACATTATTTTTATCCAGTGATTTTTCTCTATGTCCAAAACCAACCGATCCCAATATGTATTGTTTTAATCTTATATTTGCGGCACACTTTCTTCAAATAATAAGGATTTTGTCTGAACTACGGTTCTTTTTTTCGGAGATTAGGTCGACTAGGGAGATGAGTATGGTTAAAATTTTGGTTTGGGGAATATTCGCCTCCGACATTTCGCCCCCGACATTACGCCCCCGACATTTCACCCCCAGGTACGTTTCGCCCCCAAGCATTTCGCCTCTCAGATGTTTCGCCCCCAAACATTTCGCCCCTCGGATGTTTCGCCCCCAAGTGAGCTGTACAATAAACGGGAGCATGCATTACAATGTCCGCTTTTCTTCTTTTTTATTTTCAATCTTTTTTGAAATAAACTAAAAAGAATTATCATTTTTTCCTTTTAACCTTGATGAGTTTTCAATGTTTTCGTTTCACATTTTTAGATATCTTTAAAGAATTTTTTAACCATATTTAAACCATATTGCTGCTTCATTTTTTATTGTCAACAAGAAAACCAGAATTGTCAAATAAAAACAATGCTTTTAATTGCGAAGTAAAACGGAAACACTAAGATGAAGAATGCTGTCGAATAAAAACGTGAACAATCTAAAATCAAAGCCGAATGGCATGAATGTCATCCGCTGTTCGTTTGGAGAATAGATAGATGTAGTTTTCGTGGACTAGCTTCCTCTTTTCGAAATGACTGAATCCATTAATCAAATCTTACACCAACTAACTGGCTTACTGCCCTTTGGTCTTCTTTATATAGTTTTCGAATGACCGTCGCAAACGAAAGGTCCTGGGATGAAAATATTACTACAAAGATAATGTAATTATGTAAGGTCAAGCCAAAATCTCCGCAAATCTTTATCAAATAAACAAAAAAATTAGGTCTTTGCTTGCCAACCGGGAGAAATTGTAATGAGGTACATAAAAAATATGCTTACGAAGGTCAAGCGAATTCCTGGGAATGCAATGGCAAATAAAAAATATAGAGCAAACAAAATTGCAGAGACAAGTTGATTGGTACAGTATAACGAGATATTTATTGGGGGGCGAAACATCCGAGGGGCGGAATGTTTGGGGGCGAGACATCCGAAGGGCGAAATGTCTAGGGGCGAAACATACCTGGGGGCGAAATGTCGGGGGAGAATCTTCCGGATGCCAAAATGTTCATATAATTCGGATTGAAACTGCTAAATTTGAGCCAAAATCAAAAATTTTGAAGAAAATAAGTAGTTTTATCCTAAGCATAGGTGGGCAGCACCAAAATTCTGAGGGAAGGCGTGGTGCAAGATTTTTTAAAGGTAAAAAAATGGTCTTAAAAACGGTGGTATGGCGAAAGAACACAATTTTTCAACGTTTCCCATTGGCATCAAGAAATTGCGAAAGAAACAAAAAATGTTAAAAATTGAATTCTGGGGGGTATTCAAACTTCTGGGAGATGCATACCCCCCATGCGTGCTCTTATGACATGCAAAGTTCGTAAGTGCCTATCTTACGAAATTTTTATGGTGTATGCAGATTGTTCATGCTGGCCAAGTTACCAAAGCAAATGAGCCCTTGCTATCATCGCAGCGTCGTTCTGGAACGCTCGCTGGATTCAGCCGTTCCAGATTTGAGTCCTTTGCAAAGAAAGCATACAGTTAGTCAACGCATTATTTCAAAATTTAGCGAAACTACGCCCACTGTGGTTTTCAATGCTGATGCCAAGAGACCGAGTTTAAGGACGGATTTATTGAGCTTACACTTCAAAAAACGCAGTCTACCACCATTTTTATCAAAATCGCGTGAGAAACAATACAGGAACAATGTTAAAATAGAGGGGTCACCTGCTGAAGAGCAGAAGAGCGACAATAATGGCTTAAACGGCAGTAGAACTGATCAAAAGCCTTCAAAATGCATAATTATGTAGATCATGTTTTCAAGATATTATGCCTTTTATCTCTATTTGTTTGTATGTATTTTGTACGGATTGGCCTCAATAATTTATTTGCATTTGATTCACAAATAAAATTGGGAATTATGACTTAGAACATCGAAAAATTACCCGTTAATTTTACTTTTGCCCTATACAAATCATATTTTTGACGTCTACCTTTAAGTATTCGAGAATAAAAATGTTTATTAGCATGTAATACAAATATATGAATTGACAGATCACATAGTTTGCAAATGCAGCCGACGTCTTCTAACAGCAACGGCTTCTAAAACAAAAATTAAATGAATGTAGGCATAGGTGGGCAGCACCAAAATTCTGGGGGTGCAAGATTTTTCAAAGATAAAAAAATGGCCTTAAAAATGGTGGTATGCATAGGTGGGCAGCACCGAAATTCTGGGGGGTTGCTCATCGAGCACTATCCAGTGGCATCAAAAAATCCCTAGAAAAGCAAAAAAAAATTCAAAATTCTGGGAGGGGGGTATTTTGATTTCTGGGGGATGTGGGAGTATTTCAACTTCTGGGGGTGCATACCCCCACGCCCATATGTGGTGGTATGGCGGGAGAAACACCATTTTTCAACATTTCTCATCGAGCACTATCGAGGGGGTGTTTAGGTTTCTCGGGGGGAGGGGGGAGAGAGTGCATACCCGCACGCCTAGGTGTGAATGTATGTAGGTACTTAACGCCAATTCATGTAATGCATGCAAATAGTGATAATCACACCTAGGCGTGGGTTTGGGGGTATGCACCCCCCAGAAACCAAAATACCCCCCCAGAATTCAATTTTTGAAAATTTTTTCGCTTTTTTCGCAATTTTTTGATGCCAATGGATAGTGCTTGACGATAAACGTCGAAAAATGGTGTTTTTTTCACCATACCATCGTTTTTAAAGCCATTTTTTGACCTTCAAAAAAATCTTGCACTCCCCAGAAATTTCTTGCTGCCCACGTATGGTGATAATAGGATCATCAATGATGTGTAAGTGTAGTCAATCATCAAAAAGCATAAAAACAGTATTCAAATGGAAGCTTTTTAATTTACACTGACTCTTTTTTGTCACGTTTGCATTGGAAGAATTGGATTTCTTATACAGATATTCAGAAACTAGCAAAGAAAAATGCTCCGATGGAACAAAAAGATGAATATACTTGGTATTGTGGATTATTATGGATGTAAAAGGAGGGGACTAGGAAAAATCTACCTAAAGTCGGAAAATCTGCTAAAAATCACACTTTCTCTAAGCAACGCAAAAAATCGATGTATATTCTGCGGCCAACAGATTAAAATAAATATTCAACCATAACAATGATTGAAACAGCAGCACGTTAGCTATGCAGTAGCTATGGGAAATGATATTAAGTAAACTAACAGTCTTCCAAGCCAATTGAATGAAATAGCAAACATCGAAGACAATTGAAGACATGGTTGGTTCAAAACAGTAGGAAACGCGTAAGTTGACTTGAAACAGACTTAATGTAGATACACTAGCATGCCCGAAACGATTGTGTGCACTAATCAATCGGCTCCTGCTTTGCTTGCTATAATGCTCATAACAAAATAAAACAACTTTAAATACAATACCTCTTAGTTTTCTATCAATCAGGTGCCAGCAATTTAAAAAAGTAACCTTGATAGATTACGTTTATACACTCTTATCTGAAACTTCGAACATTATTTAAAAAAGACACTTTTTTAGAGGCCGCAGAATATACATCGATTTTTTGCGTTGCTTAGAGAAAGTGTGATTTTTAGCAGATTTTCCGACTTTAGGTAGATTTTTCCTAGTCCCCTCCTTTTACATCCATAATAATCCACAATTCCAAGTATATTCATCTTTTTTGTTCCATCGGAGCATTTTTCTTTGCTAGTACACTACTTTTAATTAGCGTGATTTCAGTACATCAGTCAGTAAACACAATCAGTAATATGCCACAATAATGACAACAGTCCAAGAACGCGGAAAACAATATTGTTCTTAACATCAGCATTATCCTTTTTAAACAAGACAACCTTATTGACACCATCCATTTTCAAATTAAAACTCCATTAAGTTATTTCTTCTTAATGTGCAGTTCACTTATAATCAAGCACAAATATTTAACCAACGAATTCACATTGCAAATCCTCACTCAATCAATACACAAGCACAATGTGTTGTGACTTTTGAAATTGAAAACACCCAATTTTCAATTTTCAAATTGAAAATTGGATCAATTTTCAAATTGAAAATTGGGTCAATTTTCAAATTGAAAATTGGGTGTTTGAATTTGCGATAAAGAAAATAATCAAAAGATAGTCACTTGGTTTATTTAAGCCGAGTAATAAAATAACGACCGTCCACCAATTCCAAACTAAACGCGACTAATCTGATCACTATGAAAAAGTTTTGAAAAATGAGCTTGCTAAGCGAAAGTTGTAAACCAAGAGAAACTTAAAGTTAAAACCTACCATTAAATTATTAAGAGACTTATAAAAGATTTTAAACTTTAAGAAAATGGAAAAGGCGGGATGTTGGTAAATTAGAAGGCAAAGTTTTTCGGCAAAAATTCAAAAACTTCACGCAAATATCAAATGTAAGGAACACTAACGCTTTGATTTGGTAGTAAAATAAATTTGTAGCATAGACTACATATTAACAACAAATGAATAGTGCAAACTTTACACAACTACTAGGTGTAGAGAATACTAACAGTTTACGGCTTATTAATGTACATGATTACAATAAAGCTGCATATCTTTGTCGACTTCTGTGCACAGTAGTGTGATTGCTGGTTCATTTTAAACCACTTTTGCAGGCAATTTACATCAATTAAACGATAGCTCTCCATGTGCAAGATTTTGTGAAACATATTATAAACACGGCTAAGAAGGATTTAACTTTAATGCAACCCATTTAAGACAAAATTACATCTCTTCAATGATCTAAGGACACTTGAACATAATTTTTAAATCACTTTAGATTACTTTTGAGGGTAAACAAACTCACTTAATTGATGTCTCACATATGAATCCTTGAAATTTTCTTGACTTCAGTTACAAAGTCTCTGCAAGTCTATCGAATTAAGGTTAACACGTAATGTAAACTTTACACAAACACATAGCGTAAAGAATATTTTAGTCGGATTCGTAATTTTGATATTGCTCCCATATTACTTTCAACATTTATTTAAAAATGAGTCCATAATGTTTTAAAGACAATAAACATTAGGTTTAAACCACTTTGCAATACTGCTGAGTGTAAGCAAGCGCGCCCAACTGACGTATATATTTCATTCCCTGTAAATTTTTATATCTCAGGAAAAAATTTCGGTTTTTGCAATGCTCTAGAACAAAGGCTAACATGCAGTGTAAAAAATTACTCGGATATTATGATCAACATTCATGAAAAAATTATGTCTCTACAATGGTCTGAGGACATTTAAACAATGAGTGTAAACTACTTTACATCACTGTTGGATGTAAACAAACGCACCTACGTGACGTCTCACATTTGATCCTTTGAAAACTTCTAGACTCCAGGAAAAAATTAGGTTTCTGGAATGCTCAAAAACGAAGATAAATACATATGTAGTGTAAACTTCATGTAAACACCTAGTGTAAAGAAGATTTTAGTCAGATTCGTAATTTTGAGATTGTTCCGATATTACGATTAATATTTATGAAAAAATTAAGTCTACATAATGTTCTATGGGCAAACTAACAATTGGTGTAAATGTTACGACTTGGTAACAAAAGAAAAGAACCGATTAGGTTTTGATGCTTTATTAGGAGAAAAAATAAACAAAGAATAGGTAAGTACGTTAATTTGAATGTATAATTTACGAAACGCGAATCATTTACCGGTTAGACATATGTCGTTTGCTCGTCTCGATTGTTAACGCTTAAATTTCGCTCCTTAGCTCCGAAAAACTGTTCAACTCTTATAACGTCCGATTATTCCGTTCGCTAAAGTTCACTCGCTCCTTCCGTTCCGATCCGACTGCCTCTGATTTCTGATCGCGTTACTGACTCAACTATTTCGCTAACTACCTCCCGCCTTCGATCGGAGCTTTCGTCATTTTTATTCCAAGTTTTACTTAGTATCTTAATTTAGCTTGCCTCGAAGAGCTTATGCTTTGTTAGGGCGTTGACTGTGGCCCTCTCCTACTTTAGTATATGTAAGTTCTCGCTTGACTCGTTTACGATCAAGATGTTGACTCCAAAATACGTCAGCCTTTGTACAGTTTTAGATTAAAGTGTTTTGACGGATTACGTGACTGAGTAGCATGTTCGCTCACTCGTTGAAGCTAAAACGTTTCGACGAGCTTTTCTAAAATATCTTACGAATACATTTAAAAATTAGAGGCGCGCGGAAGATAAAAAGGTTGATTACAGTAAGAAAATGTTTGGCTACTTAGAAAAAGAAAAATGAAAAGCGTTTTAAAAAATATAGGAATCACTCTATTGTCACATGCCGGCCCTTCAAAAGTCGAACGCCCTCGTTCGACGCGGCGTCAGGCGAAGGTTATAACCTTTGGACGAGGAGCTTGAATCCGGCATCCATCCTACTTGATCATCAATCGTCGGCCCCGATGGGCTGAGCTCTAATGGAGCTCGGCAAGGCTGAGGGGCAGCACCCGTCTGTGGGGGTGTGCCAGGCAGAACTCGATCGCTGCCAACGTTATTATCTGTGCTGTAGAACGGCCTGGTCCGATTTATGTGGACGGTTTCTATTCGTTTGGGATTTTTAATATCCTGTATTACGACGTTAGGATATTTCATTTCTAGTACCTTATGAGGTCCACTGTACGTTGGTAGTAACTTCGCAGTTAATCCCCGTTTTCCCGATCGCACATCTTTTAGAATCAATTCACCTTTCACATAATGGACTTCGTTCGCTTTTTTATTATACTGGGCGGAGTATTTTTCTTGCGCTGATTTTATTTCGTTCTGAATTACTGTAAGCGCAGTTGTAAAGTGTAGTTTAACATTTTCTACGTAGTCTTCTGCGTCGAAAAGATGCGTTGGTTTTTCGTAGTTAAGTGTCGTGTCGATTGGAAGTCTCGGTTTTCTGCCAAAAACGAGTTCGAATGGCGAATATTTCGTCGATTCGTTCTGATTTATGTTCGTCGCGAAAACAGCAAAAGGGAGGTGTGTATCCCAATCTGTGTGGTTCTGATTAACGTACATGCGTATGCGGATAATTAACGTCTGGTTTACGCGCTCCACTTCTCCGTTACTCATCGGATGATATGATGTCGTATGCATCTGTGTGGTGTTCATCAATTTTGATATTTCGTGCATAAATTTTGATGTGAAGTCTGCTCCGCGGTCTGACTGTAGCACAGTGGGTGTCCCGTGTCTGCATACGATTTTTTGGACGAAAAGCTTAGCTATTGTCAGACTTGTAATGTCAGGAACCGCGAATGCCTCAACATATTTAGTGAAATAGTCGATGAACACTACGATATATCTGTTCCCTGAGTCAGTTAGCGTTAAAGGTCCAACGCAGTCTACGCCGATTCGATCGAAAGGGCCTTTAACCTGAATAGTCTGTAATTTTGCAATATTTTTTCGCACTAAATGCTTGCTTTTCTGACACGTTTCACAAGTTTTGCAGTGCGTATGCGCATCTCTGTGCATCGTAGGCCAATAATACTTTTGTCTGAGCAAATATGCTGTTTTCTTATGACCGAAATGTCCTGCTAGTTGATCGTTATGGTATGCTTGAAGCAAACTTTTACGCATTGAGTCGGGAACGTAAATTTTTGGGCCTGACTTGCACATCTTTTTTAGTATTCCGTTTTCGAGAAAAAATGCATCTGTCTGTGAATTTGATGCTATTTGCGCAATTTTATCCCGAGAAAATTGATCGTTTTGCTGTTGTAGCAAAATTTCGGAAAATTCTGATTGTTTCTGATCTCCACTGTTCGATCGGTTGCTAATTTCGTTAATTTCTGTTGAATTGCGGTTTATGTTGATAGCTAGCACACTATTATTCTCGGGTCTGCAAACAGTTACATCTTCAATGTCAACCGTTGATTGCATATTTTTATTAGGTGACCTAGACAGTGCATCTGCGTTTTTGTTTGCTGTTCCTTTTTTTGGTCTTATATCAAGATTTATGCCGGCTAATGCGAGACCCCAACGAGTTATTCGAGGGTTCGGGTTTTGTTTTTCCAGCACTGCCTTTACTGCAGTGTGGTCAGTCTCTACGATAACGTTCTGTTGGTAAAGGTAAGCTCGAAAGTATTTAACGAACTCGACAACGGCCAATGTCTCGAGTTCTGTTATCGCATAATTTTTTTCAGCTGGTTTGAGTGTGCGGCTAGCGTATGCAATGGGATGTTCTTGGCCATCATCGCCGATCTGACTTAGCACCGCTCCTATCCCATCTCCTGATGCGTCCGCTTGCAGTATAAATGTTTTCGCAAAGTTTGGATGGGCGAGGACTGGAGCCTCTACTAGTGCGTTTTTTAATATGGAAAAGGCATTTTTCTGCTCTTCGTTCCATTCAAAAGCATTATTTTTCTGCAATAATTTGATTAATGGAGCAGCTTTTTTCGAACAATCTTTTATAAAGCGTCGATAATATGAAACTAGGCCCAAAAAGGACTTTACATCACGTACGTTTTTTGGTGTTTCGATTTCAAGCACTGCAGCTGTTTTCTGTGGGTCGGGTTTTATTCCCTGTTCTGATATTATGTGTCCTAGGTATGCGACTTCCGTTTGGCTGAATTTACATTTGTTTAACCTGAGTTTCATTCCTGCATTTTCGAGACGCAGTAGTATTGTCTCGAGACGTTCTAGCATTTTTACGTGTGTCTCGCCAAAAATCAAGATGTCATCGAGGTACACGAGACATGTCTCCCATTGTAGTCCCGAGAGCAATACGTCCATTAGGCGTTGAAACGTGGCCGGGGCGTTACAGAGCCCAAACGGTAAGAAGTTGAACTCATATAGGCCTAACGGGCTGCTAAATGCTGTTTTTTCACGATCGTTTTTACTGATTGGTATGGCCCAGTACGCGTTTGCTTGATCGAGACTCGTAAAAAATTTCATTCCTCTCAGCGCGTCAAAGATGTCGTCTATCCTGGGCAGAGGGTAAACGTCTTTTTTCGTTACGCTGTTTAACCCTCGGAAATCCACACACATTCTATGTCCACCGCCTTTTTTTGCTACTAAAACAATATTTGCGCTCCAGGGTGATACGCTTTTGTTTATTATGCCCTGTTCTTCAAGCTGTTTTATATCGTTTCGTATTAAATCACGTTCTTTCGGTGATATTCGGAATGCACGTTTTCTGACAGGCATGCTGTCACCAGTATTAATTTGGTGTTCGATTAACGATGTTCGTCCGGTATCTTTTTCGTTTACTGCATACAGTCTAGGAAATTTTTGTAGGACATTTAATAAGTCCTCTAATTCTGTTTTTGTTATGCTGTCAGGTACTGTAATATTCGCTTTCAGCCACGTCCGATAGTCATTAGAGTCATTAGTTTGGGTCAATCGTGCTTGGCTAGCGGTGATAGTGTTGCACGTTAGATGGATTTTTATCTGTCCGATCCGCATATTAGAAAACAGTTTCACTGGTCTGAGTGTTGGATTCATAACCTGTAAATCGATTTCTCCATTGTGAACATTTGAAATTGCAGAAGCAAAATACACGTTATACTTTTCTGAAACTTTTTCGTATGGCATGAAGATGATCGTTTCAGAATTTCGGTATTTTAGCGGTGTTAGAACACTGAATTTTAGTACAGATCTGGGTTCGATTATGATATCTGAGTCTAGACGTACTTCTCCACGACTTTCTGGGGGGTTATGCACTAATCCCTTGCATTCATGAACTGATTCATTAAATTGTGCTGTTGAATTTTTCCAGTTTAAAGTTATGCTATTAAATCGACCAAGAAAATTTGTGCCCAAAATAAGGTCTGCCGCACAGTTTTTCTGAATTTGTACCAAAATTATTTCGAATAAGGATCCGATTTTAACTGTGATGAATGCTGAACCGATAAGTGGGATGGGTTGTCCATTTGCTGCTATGGGTTCTACGTCCGTCGGTAATATATTCAGGTCACGAATTTTCTCCGTTACTGCTGCATCTATAAGAGAAAATACAGCTCCTGTATCTATCATAGCCAGAACGTCAATCTGGTTGTCTATTTGAGTATAAACATGTGGTGTACGGAGGCCATGTTGAAAAATGCATCCGATTATTTTAGAAGATTTTTCCGTTTTCATATTTTTTCCGAAATTAATTAAAGACGCTGATTTTTCGATCGTTTTTTCGATATGCTCATCACATGCATAATTATGGACAGAGCTTCCCTCAACCGTTCGCTCGGCTGCCTTGCTTTGTGCCACATTATTACTGTACATTCTGAAATATGTGCACATTGACAAATATATCAGATGTAATAACACAACGAAGTCATCAAACGCTTTATTCTCAAGCGAGTCAACAGAGTTGTCATACAAATATGCATTACATTTCACGGTTTCATTCACTATCGCTTTCTTTGGAATTTGATTCACCGCGTTTCGTATTAGCTGTTCTGCGATCTGAATAAAACAATTATATTTATCTCTCGATTTTTGAATAAAAGTTAGATTACTCTCTGTGTTTAATGAGTCACACTGAATATAAGCCGTGATTTCGTCATTCAAGATTTCAAGTCGTTTTTTGATGGCTTGTTCCGTAATTCTCGATCGAGGTTGATTCATTTCGTCAAAAACGCGTTGCATGCTTTGCTTAATGCTGCGCAGTTGGCTTTCTGCATGTAATTCTCCATCAGTTGGCTTATCGAAGTCGATCTTTAACGGATCTTCTCTATTCAGCTCGGCCCACTGAAGGTCGTAGTCGTCCGTTTTAGTGCGCTTAGGTATACGGTAGTTGTTAAAATCGGCCTTTCGCTTCACAGATTCGTCGGTTACTGTAACGACGGATCTCGGTCGGGTGGCGGCCATGTTCAGCCCTATGAATGTCTGATTTTGACTCGCTGTGCATGAGTAACTAGGATCATCGTTATCAATATCGTACATATTACCTAGCTTATGCGTATTTATGTTATTCTTATTATTTCTCGAATTAATAAGTCTGTTACTCGTACCTTGATCATTTGGGCAATAGAACGCTACATGACCGGCTTGCTGACACTTGTTGCAACGCTGCGGTTCTGCACAATCTCTGGTTCGATGGCCGAATTTGCCGCAGTTTCTGCAGGGTGCTCTGCATTCGGAAGTTACGTGATTTTTGCCGTTGCAAATTCGACATTCGCGCAAAACTGGAGGTTTGAACCTACATTGGTCGATGGTATGATTAGTGCGACCGCAATGCGTACATTTGATCGATGGTGAGTACGGTTTTTGAGGACGAATCTGCGATCCTAGCAGTTCTTTCAATTCACGAAGCTCAGACTTTACCGAATTCAACTCGGCTTGTACGCTGGAATTAGAAATTGTGTTTAGGTAATCTTTAGCATAAACACGTTCTTCACGTTCTAGTTGTGATTCAACATATACAGCTGCTTTCCATGCGTCGTCTAAGCATGTAAATTCACGATACTTAATTCCTTCTCTGATTTCAGCTAACATACCTCTCAGAAAAATTGGTTTTACGATTAAATTACGTGCATCTTCTGTTAAATCCGGGTATGCGGCTCGTGCTAATTTCTTGAGTGATGTTATGTACTCATTTATGCTTTCTGTACGCTTCTGTTTTCTTTCGATTAAGAGCTGCTGGTGAACATCACTATCGCGGCCAGCGGGGAATCGCCCAGCTAATAATTCTGTTAAACTCTCGTAATCAGTTGGATTTTCTCTACGTTTAATATCATCAAAAACTGCTGATGCTGAACCTGATAAATGCGCTTCGAGAAAAGCTTGGCGCATTTCATCGTCTTCTGGTCTTATTCCGTTTATAATCATAAATTTTTCCAACTTTTCGAGCCACTCAGTGAAACATTCCCCCAGAGCTCCTGTGAATAATGTTGGCTGCCTTATTGGTAAAATGCCATTCGTTCTAATGCCTATGCGTCGCATTTCATTTACAAGTATGCTGTCTCGGGGTCTGTCCGTGCTCATTTCTGAAATTTTTTCATTTATGCGATCAATTGCACGCGTTAGATTTATATAACGATCATTTTCCTCTTTATCACTATCTGATGGCATACTTCTTATATGTTCGTTATCTACCAAAACTGATTTTTCAGCGTTCTTAATTATTTCCGTAAATTCGTCGAAAACGGTTAACTTTACTTTTTCTGACTTTGATTTTCGTTTAGTCAGTTTTACGATTTTATATGAAAATTATCGAAATAAGCAAAATTCTGATCGATTTGATTATGCCTGCGTTACGACAGATCACAGGTTAACGAAAAGGCGCGATCGCCAGAAAATGTTACGACTTGGTAACAAAAGAAAAGAACCGATTAGGTTTTGATGCTTTATTAGGAGAAAAAATAAACAAAGAATAGGTAAGTACGTTAATTTGAATGTATAATTTACGAAACGCGAATCATTTACCGGTTAGACATATGTCGTTTGCTCGTCTCGATTGTTAACGCTTAAATTTCGCTCCTTAGCTCCGAAAAAACTGTTAAACTCTTACGCGTCCAAATTCATTAGTTCGCTAAAGTTCTTTCGCTCCTTCCGTTCCGATCCGACTGCCTCTGATTAGGGATCGGACGAAATTTCGGCCTCGGCCTCGGCCCTCGGTAATCCTCAGTCTTTTTGAGATCCCTCGGCCTCGGCGGTCAAGGTGAAAAAATGACTGAGGACCGAGGTTTTAATTTTGCATTTTTGAGTGATGCCAAAATGGCACAAATACAACAAAAAAACGCATGTGCTACAAAAGCCCCATTGCCTCAAATGTTATGCCAAGTCAATGCTGTGATATGCCAGCCTATAGACGCCAGAGACAATACGCATATGCTGATTGAAGGATTGTGTCTCAACAGCCCCACCAGTCCCAACAGCCCCACCCGTCCCAACAGCCCCATGAGTCCCAACAGCACCACCATCCCAACAGCCCCACCATCCCAACAGCCCCAACAATAATCCCAACAGCCCCACCAATCCCAACAGCCCCACCAATAATCCCAACAGCCCCACCAATAATCCCAACAGCCCCACCAGTCTCACGAGCCCCACCAATCCCAGCAGTTCCACGGTTCCAGCAGTCCAACCGTTCCAACAGTCGCTTTGTCCCAACCACACATAAGCGTGGGGGGAGGGATGTTTAGAGTTTAGCCCCCTCCAAACCCGAAATTCTGGAAATCCCCCAAATTATGGTAGACCCCCAGAATTCTATTTTAAGCATATTTTTCGGTCACTTTACCCCACCAGACCCACAGAATTTGTCCGCTGCCAATGTTGGTTCCAACTGCCCCACTGTTATAATCATAGATGCACAGCACGACCGGGCTGGAGAAGGAGTTTTGAGCCAAAAATACCTCAAAACTAGTATGAATGTTAAAATAGCTTAAAAACTACGCTAATCCACATTTTCTGGCTATTTTAAAGCAGATTAGCGTGAAAGTTTTGATTTTCATTTAATTCTAACGCTTATCTTTCCTTTTTTCACTAGAACATTTTTCATTTTTTTCTGGCAGTCTTGACTTGGGAATAATGAGCAGGAATCTAATCTTGCAAGATGACTCGAATGAGGCAAAATCACGGATGCGCAAAAATACTGAAGCTCCAATTCAGGCGGGTCTACCAGTTTCTCAGGTAGAGTTATTCTGAAAATGTAAACCTGCATGCTCTTGTATAGTCTTGATAAAATATACGAAGTCGAAAAATAGTCAAAAAAATATCTTGATCAAACGGAGCCTGTTTAAGTTCTATGTTTCAAAAGTACATTCGTCAAACGCATTTCTCGTATAATAGCGATTGCAGTAATGATGGGGCTGCTGGGAGTACTGGTGGGGCTGCTGGGAGTACTGGTGGGGCTGTTGGGATGGTGGGGCTGTTGGAACGATGGGGCTGTTGGGATTGGTGGGGCTGCTGGGATTGGCGGGGCTGTTGGGATTATTGGTGGGGCTGTTGGGATTATTGGTGGGGCTGTTGGGATGGTGGGGCTGTTGGGACGGTGGGGCTGTTGGGACTGGTGAGGCTGTTGAGACATCACCGATTAAAGTAGGTACATTATGTGGGCGTTTTCCGTGTCCATGCATGCAAAACCTACTGAACGCGTAAGCCCAAGTTGGGCATGGGTAGAAAATTCAAATGCGCACGATGTGAATAAAAGTTGCAGTTTAAATTTATATAATTGTCACAGAAGTGAATGCATTATAAAAAAGTGTCGCTAACAGATAATTTCATGTTTTAATTTGTTTACAATGAAGAATAAGAAGAATTCGGCACAAATAACATAATTTAACTAATGAGCTGAATAATGGAATATGCCTAGACCGTATGCGCGATATATTGTGATAATAGGAAATATTAACAGACTCGCTTATTTCACATTTTACGGTTGGTTATATCAAATCACATTTACATTGTGATTCAGTCGCACTTTAGAAGCAATATGTTTCTAGGTTTCTAATGCAATTCTTAGCACATATTGCATAACTGCAGTGCTAATTTTCCATTTTATATTAGGAGATTCTGGTAATGGGTAGTAAAATTATCTTCTACCCGGGTACCCGGATAAACCCGGGTACTGGGGTACCCGTTCGGGTACCCGCGAGCACCTCTACTAAGAATCATCTTGAAACGGCGTAAAGTGCCAAAAAATTGACATTTTTCCTCTTCAAATACAATTTCTGCCATTATAAAGATATGTAGAACACACAAAATAGTGATAGCGAAAACGAGCTGAATGATCAAGACGATTAGCAATTTGTCACTTCTGTGCTTGTCATTTGCATACGTACCATAGTTTCCCAAGGTCGAAAGTTCAGGGGTTTAAATCCCAAAATTTCGGACCACTAAATTTAGAGTCTAGCCTTTTTTCAGGTCAAATATGAAAAATGGCTAAAACATCCTGTATAACATGTTTTAATGTGAAAAACTGCATTTTTAACTACATTTTATCCCATTCTGACTAGTTTCGTCACTCTTGAGAGTAAAAAATATAAGAATCCATCGGAAATTTTGACTTTTCAGATCATTTCAACTTCATTCTAGGTATTTTATGGGTAAACAAAACAGAAGTGTATTAGTCGGCGCGAAGCGCCAAAAAAATTTAATGTCTTCGCCGCTTTTGTACCCAAATCATTGCTGAAAATGTTTGATAGCTCAAAATCGTCTGACAGTGATTCAAGTCTCGTACCCTGAGGTGGGGGTAATTCCCCTCACCCCCTATGGGAATGTGTGATACCAACCTTTGAATAAAATTTAAATAATAGCTTGTTAGCTTTGAAGTATATTACACTAATCAATCCTATTGCTACTGTACCCACATCACATGGAGCATATGTGTCCTATACTGTTTGTACTCATTTACTCATATTATATCTATTACAAATCCTCGGTCCCTCGGTCCTCGCGGCCGAGGCAAGGATTTCAAAGTTCCCTCGGCCTCGGCCTCGGCCGAGGGTAAAAAAAGACCCTCGTCCGATCCCTACCTCTGATTTCTGATCGCGTTACTGACTAACTATTTCGCTAACTACCTCCCGCCTTCGATCGGAGCTTTCGTCATTTTTATTCCAAGTTTTACTTGGTATCTTAATTTAGCTTGCCTCGAAGAGCTTATGCTTTGTTAGGGCGTTGACTGTGGCCCTCTCTATTTTGGTATATGTAAGTTCTCGCTTGACTCGTTTACGATCAAGATGTTGACTCCAAAATACGTCAGCCTTTGTACAGTTTTAGATTAAAGTGTTTTGACGGATTACGTGACTGAGTAGCATGTTCAGCTCACTCGTTGAAGCTAAAACGTTTCGACGAGCTTTTCTAAAATATCTTACGAATACATTTAAAAATTAGAGGCGCGCGGAAGATAAAAAGGTTGATTACAGTAAGAAAATGTTTGGCTACTTAGAAAAGAAAAATGAAAAGCGTTAAAAAATATAGGAATCACTCTATTGTCACATAAACTACTTTACAACATCGTAGAGTGTAAACATATGTGCCAGACTGGCATATCAAATTTGGTTCCTGGTCCATTTCTAGACTCGATAAACGTGTCCCTGACTCGTAACCGGAGAAGCAGGCAGAAAAAACAAGACAGAAACGCATTTTAAACTCCAAATTTTTGACTTTACACTCGCTAAATATTAATGTATAGACAATTTGCTTTGACATGCATCCGATATAAAGCACTTTATTTTTATTCTATTAGACTTATCCCGACTTCTGGACGGAGAAAGTGGCGAACAAAAAACGCAACAAAAACGTATTTTCCATCATTTAGAACACTGTAAACTTTAAAATTCCGTACCGAACTCCCCATTGAGTTTAAAGAAATTCGGTTTGGTACAATTTGTAGCTTTTAAATCGTAGTACATTCCTGTGTGCCAAAATTCTGTTGCAAAAATTATTTGGTATGATTTATCAATCAAACTTCGTAAAAAACGTGTTTTTTCGCCCATTTTTTACCTCTGATTTCGAACTTTACACCCCATAAATAACTCAATATTGCGTTTTTTTAAATGCGGTTTGCTGCGATGTTTAGCCCCTGAGAGGCACTTTATTAATGCTGTCTTCGATTTACACTGACTCATAAGCGGAAAAATTTGGCAAAGAAATCTTAGTTAAAATCCGTTTTTTTACACCATCCACTAGAGTGTAAACTTTAAACCCCAGGATCTAACTCACCATAGAGCATAGAAGACTTTGCTTATATGCAGAATGTAGCCCTTGATCCGCTCTACATTTCTGTCAGAAAACATTTTAAAAAACTCATAACCGGCGTTAGTATCGGACATAGGCAGGTTGAAAACTCGACCAAAAAGTGCTTTTTCACCCCCAGATTTTCGCACTCTTTACACTGCCATTCGATAACTAATGCGAATTTCAAAAAACAAAAAAGTATCATCTGAAGAATTCATCCCTCTATTATCCTATCCTGTTCAATCCTTCGAGTCATCAATACTCAGTTATCCACATGCCGCAGTAAAAAGGTCCCAAAATTTGTCCTATGTTGTAACGTTACACAAAAACTTTACACCTTCTTTACACAGTCAATTTTGAGTTTCAATAAAAAACAAAAACAAGACACGGGCAGCGAATTTTTCTATTATCTTTCTTTTAAAAAAAACCGCACCTTCCAGAAGTGTCCCGTTATAGCTGTAGGGGTGCACAGGTGTTGGGGTACCCAAGTATATTATAGGTACGCGCTAACGCGCTACCTATGATACAAAAAAGAATGGTAATTGAAGAATTTTCGTAACGTGACAACTTCTCGAAGCAATCTGAAACCCAATCTCGTTAATTAGTGTTTTCATTCACAAAATAGCCTTTTCCGTCCTTTTCACTGTCCAAATTATTTAAAAAAGGCAAAGGATAGCTGAAATTACTCGCTTCACTCCTTGCATTCATGCGCTTGCAGCAGGATGAGCCATGTGGATTGCCGGAAAACTGTTTTCACTATGGAAGCATTTTTAAGCGCCATCATATCATTGTTATTTACCGAATTGGCAAAAAATGCTTTTAAACTGCCAAAAAATTGATAACATTATTAATTATTATAATCCGGTGCTAAGCAGCAGAAAAATTGGAAGTTATGTATGCTATATATATAGGATAGCCAAACATCACTAAAAACAAATTCTTCTCATCTCAATAACTACATTGACGGTGACGGACTGGATATTGAATGAGACATGAATTGAATTTATTGAATTAGAAAATGAGATAAGTTGAACTGAATAAAATAAATCAATAAGTCGAATAGAACTCGGCAAATCGTTTTCAAATTAAATCGAATTTTTGACTTACGCGTCGAATTTAAATAACATTGAATCGAACAGAGCAAACTTAAAGAATCGAATTGAAAATTTTTGAAAAGATTAGAAAAAACTTTCCCAAGAAATTTGCTCTAAAAAAGCAACCTAAAAATGCATAATACGAATAGCTAGCTTGTCAAGTGACTCTAGTCGGTTTCATTTAGCTTAGAGGTTTTTGAAAAAGTTTAAAGTGACTACAAAAGTGCTTTAAACTAATACGGTAAATATGATATTCTGCAGTATATTGAGTCACGTGGATTCATATGCTATTTATTATTAAGCCGCATTGCTGCATGAAAATTTCAAAGTACTTTTGTAGCCTAATTCTTGCTTATAAAATTCAAAAGAAAACCGCAAAGCTAAATGAAACAGACTATAGTCATTTTATACTAATACTAAATGTATGCAGAAAAGTCACCACAATCAGTGTTTGTATTTGTGATCTCTCGAACAAGTTCCTCTGGTTCCGCTGCCGTAAAAGCCCGGTTTGCATTTACAGTAATATCGGCCGCTAGAAGTTGGTACACAAAGGGCGTTCAAATCGCATTTGGTCAAAGTGCTTTGCAGTTGACAAATATTGAAATTATATCGGTCTTAATGCACACGTAAATTCGAGAACGATAAAATTGACAGTTGACAAATTAGTGCACTTCACTGAAGAGAGAATTCAAAAAAATTTTGATGATAATGAATGAAAGTTGTAATAATAATAATAATAATAATAATAATAATAATAATAATAATAATAATAATAATAATCAATAATAATAATAATAAATAACAATAATAATTATATTACTAAAATATTAATTAATAATAATAAAATTAATTATAATGAATGCATTTTCGAAAGATGAGTTAGAATAATAAGATAGATGAGCTTACAAAAAGTTATAGGCAGAAGAGAAAGCCTGGTAATTTAAAACAAATATTATGGCATAAAACGAGAAATGAAACCCACATTTGAAGGAGGAAGAAAGGAAATTAGAACAAAGGGGATAGTTGATGGGTTTTTTAACTTTAAATCTAAAATGGCTAAGTCCGAAAATAGCAAAAAAGCACATAAAAATGGCAACAAACATAACTTTCCGCCAGAAATCCTGAAGGAGGGGGGTCGAAATTTTATTTTCTGATTTGGGGGATGGGGGACGACCGACTTTGAATGGGAGATTCCCCTATCCCCCCGTTACATAAGTGAATGCATGTATGGTTGTATTTGCGTTTAAAGCAATTGGAAAATTGATTCATAGACCAGCCTATTTAGTACAAAGAGGTAAAAAGTAAATAAAGAACAAGTAAATCAATAAATGGTAAGAACTACAAAATTCGGAAAAAATTAAAGAAATATTAAACATTAAAATAATTCAGAAAGTAGTTATGTAAAAATGAGAGAAATCGCACTTTCATCCGACTGATCCTCACAATCACTGATGCCATCCATAATTTTGCTTTCTGGCACGCAAATGCTACTAACGTTACATTCGTAAGAACGTAGGTCGCATTTAGAGGACGATTTCAAACTGACTCTATTCACAACTGCATCAGTTTTTGTGACTGGCTTAAGTTCACCTTGCAAGTCGAATGTCAAAATTTTTGGTTTTTGGCAAGTCGAAGCAGTGCACGGCGTGCAGCGCAAGCCATCGCCTGCGAATCCAGACTTACAAGTGCATTTGTAGGTGCCTCCGTGCAAATTTTGACAGGTTGCATTGCGGTCGCATTTATGGCGACGTAAAACACATTCGTCGTGATGAGCTGGATCTTAAAAATATCATTTACTTTCATTCATTTATTCACTTTTTTTGCGCATTTCTCGACGACTTAGGCACTTATCTGCGCTATTTCCATTGATTTTACTATTACGACCTACCATTGGCGGATTAAGAGGGGTGGAGGAGGGTGGCCACTGGCCACCCCCTGTCGTCAAAAAATATTTGGGCGCAGCCAGTTTTATCATGATTTTTCAAATTTTTCCGGCGGTTTGCGCCGGGATAGTACTTATTAATGACATTCACTGACTCTCTTGGCGCTCTAAAAAACTTAGATTTATGTCAGAAGCATACATGCACAGCATGGGAATTCTGGGGGGAGTTGAAAACCTAAAGTGCCTTTTTTGGGCCCAAAAATGGCCGGTACGCGTTAAAAAATATCGTTTTTTGGCGTTTCTGACGATACTCTATATCCTTCTAGAGCATAAAATCATGAAAAAAATTTCGGAAAAAGTCGAATAAATTGACCAATATATCGCTTAAAACATTAATATATGGCGCGAAGCGCCGAAAATTTGGCGATTTTGAGCAAATAGATAGCTAAAAACCCTTAAAAGGACACTTTTCCTACCAATTTTCAGGTAAGTTTAGGAAACTTTTGAAAAATCGCCAATTCTGGGTGGGGGGTGAAAAATTTTTTGCGGCGGGATGAAAAATGATTCTGCGGGGGTAAACCCCCCAAATCCCCCAAGATCATGTATGGTCAGAAGAGTAGTTTTTGTACAGAAGATTTAGTAGCTCCTATAATAATTTTTCGAGTGCTTTTTCGGCGATCTGTATCGATTTATATGTTCATTTTGCGGGTTTTTCATTAAAAAAAACTAGAAAATTTCGGAATGTTTTTACTTTTTTGGATTAGAAATAATTCTGCTTATCAAAAGACAGCAAAAAACCGGTACTTTGAGCATAATATATGAATTCTTGAAGAATGTATGCTGTCAAATCGTGCAGTAAACTCTCGTAAACTAATAATTAACAAATCGAATTTGAATATTAGAAAATGCGATTTTTGTAATCGTGTGGTTTCTTTGTGGAATTCTTTGCCTGAGCAAGTTATACAAGCTCCTAACTCGAAAGTGTTTATGATAAGATTGAAACAACTTGAGTTTGCCAATTTTCTTAAGGGCCGTAATTAAGCGCATTCTCCATTTGCCTTTACGCGTCCGCGTCTATCAAATATTATCGTAATATTATTTGAGCAATTATACTGTATTTCTTATGCAACATTTCATTCATTTATTCGTTCACTTTCATTGATGACGAATAAATTTTGATTTGATTTGATTTATTGAAATGCGACTTGTGTAATTGAATTTCAATTAGATTCATTACATTTGGAAACATGAAATAAGCACGTGAAAAAGGCAAAGAGCCTTTATGCGACGTATCATCATATATTAGTCGCATTTGAAATTAAAATTTATAATTTTGAATCAGGGGCGAAGTTAAAAGCCGAATTCGTGACGCCAGCTATCAAAATTGAGATTTCATGTCTGAGCTAAATTTTGACTTTTCGTTCATAGTCAATATTCACATATTTTATGAAATACTTATGCATGTAGTCTGCACGATAAGCATAATCTTATTTTTCGACTTCGGTCAAAAACTTTCGACCTTACTCATCACATAAAACCATAAAATAGCCTTATCACAAATATTTCGGCAAAAAATAAATAATTTTAAATCTACAAATATGCTTAGCTTACTTTCGTCCTGTGCACCTGTACGACAATCAATGATCCCGTCCAAAATGTGTTCGTAAGGGATGCAATCAAGATCCAAGGGACACTCGAAATATCCTGGATTACATTTGCCTAAACAGGAAAGTCGAAGATTTTTATAGCAAAGTAACGGACATTTTGAATGTAAAAATGTATGCAGGATAGATTACTTAATTGAAACTTTATTTCTGCGTTCCAGAATTCAACTCAGGAATTAATAGAATACGGCTACAAAGTATATACAGGCTTATAAACATTATAAATATGAATATAAAAACTCATTAATTATAAAGTTATTACTTATTAATAAATATAAACTCATAAACTTATAGCCTATAAGCTTTTTAGACCAATATGAACCTAAAAAGTTATTTATTGACTATTTCCCGAAATCCATTGGCTAAAGCTAAGCTTCTTTGTGGAAATTTAACGGTTTGTGGAGTCTCAATGTTTTTTTGGAGATCAATATGTAATCACATGAAAAATAAAATACTCCCTTAAAGGTAAAGCTGCAAAAAAAGAACTTTCCAATCGCGAACAATATTTACTATATTTCTTCCTACATGATAATAAAGATTTCTAAATTTAGCTCATTTCTTACCGCATGAAAATTAGTTCCTGAAAAAGATAAACTTTACATTACCAGAAACAAGGCAACTTGCTACACAATCCGTTCTGGTAGCAAAATTATTCGCGTTTCCGCCACATCCAGTATATTTAAAACCTTTGCACGTTTTATCCTTAGTATCGAAGAACCACTTGGTGATCGGCCGGCCGAAGCCCAAACTACAATTTTGGCTTTCGTCGAGAGGGAAGTAACAAACTGAAGACCCTATAAATACGTAGATTACATAATAAGAGCAATTTTTGACGGAAGATTAAAAAAATGTCATACTTCTTATAACACGATCCACCTGAAGAACGCCGAGACCTGAGGAGACGATTTTGGATTGGAACGAGCAAACAATAAAAAAATTAGAATTTGCTTTGGAACAATCACGGAGTAAGCAACATAATGTGTACGTGAAAGCCAGGGGCGGATTTTTGGGGGGGGGCGGGGGCGGCCGATTTTTTAGCGATTTTTAGCGATTTTCGGGTTAAAACGGCCAATTTTTCCGCCCAAGTCAGGGTTTCGCCCCCCTTAGGAAAATATTGGATCCGCCACTGGTGAAAGCTAACATTCCCTTTTTTTATCACGCAGCAAGTACGCTATGTTAACACAGATACACGCACAGCGTCTTTTTTTGGAGGACCTAGTGTTTAATCTTTTTGACTAAATTGGCTGATGCTAAAATAGCGCGAAAGCTAGATCAAGCTTTTGGTTGTGTGTGATTCGCCCAATTTATTTAGTTTGGCTGAATTTCGCTCAATTTCCAAACATATTTTCATCTCAGTATTTTGGGGCTACAGCTAGCAAGGGTTTTTAAAGTCACTCATAGTGTACGTATGACTGCTTAGAGGGACTAGAAACGTATGAAAATAGCTAAATTTACAAAACAGCTGCCTGACATTTTCGGTGCTTATGACTTGTAAAATGCAGCTAATGCGTATAATTTCGAATGCAACCAGAACAATGAAAAAGAGAAAGCAATGATGCAGCGAGACTGAAGCTATGTTATCAAGGAATTAATCATCAAGTGATCTGAAAATTTGACATAAACCTGCTCTTTGACCCGGATTATAATGCATATAAATTAGGAACACTGTTTTCTTTTTTTTGTACAAAAAACACCGATTTTTTGTACAATCGAAAATCGGCCAAAAACTGCCCATACTTTATCTACAAAGATGTTTAAAGATCACTCCAAAAATCTTTGTACGAGCCTCAAAATCTTTGTCCCGTACAAAGATAAAAAAAGTGATTACGAAAATAAGTAATTGCAATAATCTACCAAAGCTCGCGATATGGTTTTAATTAATGCTACAATTTCAATCATTGCAAAGTATTTCATAAAAAGTCCTGGTGATAAAATATATATGAAAATTATCGATAAATGACTCCGCAAATTTAATAAGGCAATCAAGATTATACAATTTCAACCAACATTTATTATTACAGTAAGAACACACTTTCGTTGAATAGTTCATTTGCATAGAAAAAATCATTTTGATTGTCAGATGGTCGGATTGTCGGTCATTCCCTGGTCCTATTTGCTCTTAGCCCTTAGGCTTACCCACGCACGTTAAACCGTCGCCCGTAAAGCCTGCGTTGCAAGTGCATTTGTAAGTGCCGCCGACGATTTTGTCGCATATAGCATTGGGATGACACTTGTGCTTTTTGAATTTGCACTCGTCCACTTTAACCGGATCCTCGTCTTCGCCTCCTTTGCAGTCCTTGATATGATCCAGTATCCAATTTGAAGGAATGCAACGAGTTTCGCTGGTGCAATTGAACTCGCATGGTGCTTAAAAACGTTGTGAATTGAATTATCTAGTAGAGATGAAAAATCAGACTTTAATAAAGTTTGTTTTTTTCTAAAAAATTGATTTTGCGAAAAATTAATTAAAATCGATTAATTGATTTCTAAACGGTAACGCAGAATAATCAAAATCGCTTCATACGGACCCCAAAAAAATTCATCTTTAGCAGTAATCATATACATGTCTTAAGCGTTTCAGTTGTCATCGAAAAATTTATTCTGAGGTCAAGTAAGTGCAATATCTACAATGAATAAGTAATACGAATGATTACACGCAAATTGTCACGGCATTATATTAGCTTCCATAATGACATTTGCACAGCGCGCACAAGTCTTAACCAAAAGATACACACGTTTTTACAATGAGCTATAACATGAAGCAAAATTTATACCTATGTTCTGTGCCCATTAAAGGTTTACTGAATTAGCTCGAAAACCCGAAGGCATGTTAGAATTCATCAAAGTCATCGATATATGAAATTATGACGTAGTCATGCAGTCAGGTGAGACAACTCTCTCGTCAAAAATTCGTGATATAAATGTAAAAATATTGGTTTATTGCTAGATTATCGTAATTATTAGCTTGAAAAGTATAAATTATGATTAAAAACTTAATATAAAAATGAATTGATGGAAATATTTAATATTACCCGCCTGTTACAAGCTCAGCCCGAGAAATTTTCTTAAAATAGCTTTTTCTGGATTAAAAAAATATGAATAGGCGTCAAAAAATTATTTTTTGACACTTATGATGATGCGCATTCTTTCTTGGGCATAAAAACAATAAAATTCACAGAAAAAATTAATGGAATTGAACAAAAATTGTCGAAAATCTTATTCGACGTAAAGCGCAGATACTTTGAAACAAGAATTCGCTTAAAACGCTTAAGGCAGCATATTTTCTAAAATTATGAAAACGTTTTAGAAAAATTCGATCGAATTTGAAAAAAATAAATTCAAAGCAATGGATATACTCGTACGGCGCAAAACGCCGAAAGTTTGGCACTTCAGCAGTCATTCTATGGGTTAAAACCATAGGTGGCAGCATCGAAATTCTGGGGGGTGAAAAAATTTCTAGGGGGCTGAAAAAATTTTTAAAGGTCAAAAAATGGTCTTAAAAGTGGTCGTATGGCGTAAAAACACCATTTTTCGACGTTTCTCATCGAGCACTATCCAATGGCATCAAAAAATTGCTAAAAAAGCAAAAAAAATTTTCTGGAGGGGGTATTTTGATTTCTGGGGGTATTTCAACTTCTGGGGAGTGCATACCCCAAACCCCCACGCCCATGTGTGGTTAAAACCATACCTGGGCGTGGGGGATTTGGAGGGTATGCACCCCTACCCCCGAGAAAACAAAATACCCCCTCCAGAAATCAAAACACCCCCCAGATTTCAATTTTTGAAAATTTTTTCCGTTTTTTTCCGCAATTTTTTATGCTAATGGTTAGTGCTCGATGAGAAACGTTAAAAAACGGTGTTTTTTTGCCATACCACCACTTTTAAGGCCATTTTTTGACCTTTGAAAAATCTTGCACCGCCCCCTCCGCCCAGAACTTTGGTGCCGCCCACCTATGGTGAAAACCCCAATAAAATTCCTAGATGAAACGGATCATATTGCATCAAATATAAAATAAGTACAACGTAGATGTAAATCAAGCGGTTGATAAAAATTACTAGCTTTGGTACCTAAGTGTGCGCATAATTTGCAGGCGCGTATCTGGCCTCATATTTCAGGGGGGACCAATAGGCACTTAGCTGGCCCTCCTCCTATTTTGGAGGGACCAACACAAATTTTAGGGGGTCTAAGCCGAAAATTGCACAAAATAACGTGTAAAAAGTCCTATTTTTCCGGTTTTTTTTTCTGAATTTTGGGGGGTCCGAACTCCCACAGTTCCCCCACAGCTACGTGCCTGGGGACCAACACCAATTTAGGGGGGACTGAACCCAAAAAAGCCAAAAATAACACAAAATAACGTTTAAAAAGTCATATTTTCCGATTTTTCTAGATTTTTGGGGAGGGGGTCCGAACCCCCATTCCCCCCGAGATACGTGCTTGATAATTTGTAGTTATGATGAACTTATTTGATAGAGATTTTATGCGCACCTTGCGGTTTTGTCACAGACAATACGGGCTTTACGATTTTCGTGGTCAACTTCGTTGATTCATCCTCGCCATCCGGACAATCTTTTATACCGTCGTTTAGCCACTCTTTCGGTATGCAGAGCTTTGAAATGGGACACTGCCACTCACTTCCGATGCCTTTGCACGCGAACGTTTTATGACCTGATCGATGTACGTAGCAGAATCACTATTAAGCAAAAATCATATGCCAGAATTAAATTCTGATAATTAAAAAGCATGCACCGATTTGATCTGGAGCTAATGATTCGCATATTATCATTAAATCACTAAATAATTTTAAATGAGTCAGCCAAAGCGAAGAAAAGCAATAGGTATGACATAATAATATCCATAACATTCATCCAAATGAAGAAATAACGATCGATCAAGCATAATTGTGGTAATCGGAAAAAATTTCAAGCTAATTATAAGCTGACTCGCCCAAAATGTAATGCAGATCCAAAAACATAGTCAGGCTAGCTGTGGTTTATACTAATAATTCGTTATGTTTACACTTTATTTTTAAAAAGAAATATTTTTCATATCTATAATTGTTGACAAGCCGATCTGACAATTACGTATGTAAATAACAGATTTGTTATAGAAACAGATTTTGAAAAATATTGCGAGAGAATATCGTAATTTTCATGTAAGTAATTTCGAATAATCCCAATGTTCGCTTTGCATGTTGAAGATAACATTTTAGAAGATTTATCAAATCAAGCTTGGTTCAAAATTATTTTCTCGCAAGCTGAGCCGTGAAACGAGTTTCACAATACGAGAAGACTTCTAAAGGTTACGACAAATTATTGTTTAAATTGCTAAGAGTTTATCAAAAGTTTGGCTAAGACTCATTAACAAATAGAACATAATATTACATGTTGTTGAACATAATATTACATGTTGTTTTATTCTTAAGTATCAAAATCCGCTGATTCCGTGCATTTAATAGATGAAAATCTCTTCTTCCGAACGATATAAAAAATTTTGACCAGCTGCTAATGGTTCGGGCGGTATCGTGCTTTCTTTACGCCCTGCTTTAAATTTATTTAAAGGCTAACAGTGCCATTGGTTCTGTCATCAATATACTCCCTCTTTTGAGGATATCATGAACTTTTTACACCTATAGTCTGTTTCATTTAACTTTGCGGTTTTCTCTTGAATTTAATACGCATGAATCTAGCTACAAAAGTGGTTTAAACTTTTGATGCAGTGATACGGTTTTGGAATAGCAAGCCTGCCACCGTAACTCGATATACTGTAGAATATCACAACTATGCTCTTAGTTTAAACCACTTTTGTAGGCACTTTAAATTTTTTTAAAAAGCTCAAAGTTAAATTAAACAGGCCATATTAGGACGTGTATCTACTCTAGGGGTTTATGCAATGTGTTAATAAATTTTTTGTTGCATATATTATCAAAAAAGGTACCTATATGCTCAGTAATAAGAGATAATGCAGAACCTCTGGGATTTAAGCATATCAGAGTGATGTGTTAACCAATCGCCCAAGCACATGAACTACTAGCACCTAGCCAAAACTTTTATGCAGCTTAAACAAAGACATGTTTATGTATCTAATGCAGCTGGTCTTAAAATTAAATGTCCGTAATTGCCCAAGTTATGGTGTGACATCGGGTGTAGCTTTTTTATGGCCCACCCTGTAAATCTCACACGAAAATAAGATTAAATTAACAACTGTTCAATTCAGAGATTGATTGCTGGACAGCATTTGAAAGCTATGTTTGAAATTCAAGGATGAACCATAAATACGAATACGCGACTTAGCAAACCCAGACTAACGTCATAAGAAAAATAATGCATTAAAAAGAGCAGCATAATAATCTCATTCTTTCTACGATAATAAGACACATACACATTGAGGATGATATTTATTTCAGACGCAGTATAAAGTTTTAAGGTACCCATAAAAATCTTAATCAGAAATTATTTTTAAAAAAGTTTAAATTGAAAATGATAAAAATATCCTATTTCACGAACCTTTCGTGGTCGAAGTCACTGTGGACGGTGAGTAGCAAGTGAAGCCATCTCCAAAAAATCCAGATTTGCAAGTGCAAGCGTATTTTCCATTTGGGATATTATGGCAAACTGCGTCTTTGTGACAACCGGCTTTTCCTGTCGTACACTCGTTCACCAACGTAGGATTTTCATCTTCACCATTTGGACAGTCTTTGACACCGTCCATAACCCAATTTGGCGAAATGCATGTTCCACTGATTGGACAATGCCAGGAATTTTTTTCGTTGCAGGCTTTTGGAGCGTTAGTTACAGTAGCTGGTCAAGAAAAAAGATGCAAGCTGCACAGTAGTCGAAGCTATGAAACGGCACTAAATTTTTGGCAGGTTGTAAGTTGTTTCGAAAAATTAGAAAACACAGCATGTCGGGTGGAACAAGAAGCGATTTTGATAATTCCACTTCATGTCTTTTCAAGAATAAAGTAAAAATGCTGATAAAACATTGGTAATCTACATAATTTATTAGAATCAGGCGAAATTCGAACCCTCCTCAGATAGGAAAAGAAGGATAATCCGTCATGTGAGGTAAGACAGATTGGGAGCTCATTATACATGGATAAAAAGTACAGCTTTATTCAAGTCGGTATCAATACAAACCTGGTCGGTATCAATAGGATTACCTGTCATTATCAATAGAAAATTTTGCAAAATGCCTTACAGATTGAAGAAGAATGATGGAAATACACAAAAGTGATCCTAAAATCGAAGAAAAACAATAGAAATACACAAAAATGATTCCGAATCAACTAATTAGTCAATCAATTAAAAAAGGAAGACGAATATAAGAAAATGCATGGAAATGATTTGAAAATCCACTAATCAATCAACCAATAACTAAACAACCAATAATCAATAACTAAACGAACTACCAAATTAATCAACCTACTACTAAGCAACCAATCATCCATTCATACAAATTACAAACACCTTGTAAAAGAACAACCAGTCCGAAATTTCGGCAGCTGGTATCAGTGAAAAGTTATTGCAGGAGTGGCTTAAATATCAAGTAAGAATCGCGACAGTTTTCTTACAGAAGAGACGTTCAGAGAATACATGTAACAGCTCAAAATTTAGAGTGGGGTCCCCGGCCATTTTTAGGGGGTATATTACCTTCAATTTTTGGCCAAAGCGAGCAAAAAACGCCTGAAAACGGCCAAAAATTAGTTTTTTCCATGGGTTGGGGGATACCCTATTCCCCTCTTACATGTATGGTTCTGCGCACTTTCAAGACATTATCTGATCATGATTATCACTTGTAAATAATTCAGAGTAATTTTATGCCACTTTTTATTTAATGCTGATATCCTCTACTCTACACATAAAGCTGAAATATTTTCGTATTTAATTTAGCTAACCCATAATCGATAAGAACGTTCTAAAAAACACATCAATTACGACAAAGCAAAGCTGCTTGAGGCTTTTTGTATAAACACCAGCTCTTAAATTACGGAATTATAACTTTTCGTCTCCAAAAACGATTTGTCTGCTGCTTCACAAGAATGAAAGGTTATATTATACGAGTAGATTATCAAAGTTCATAAACCAGAGATGGAATTTCGAGAAACAAAACATACATGTGTTTTCTACAGTTTTTGAATTTACGGACTTATACAGCATAAGATGGAAATTGTGTGAAATAAATTCAAAATTTTTTCATGGTGAATTTTCCGGATCACGTAAGATAATCGTCAACATGAAATTTCTACATTCCTGATAATGCTTTTCATCTCCAAAATTTCGAGAAAAAATGTTCGACAAAATACTATGAAATTTTAACGAGATATAGCCCAGAGCTTAACTTTTGGTGCCAAAATCTTGCGGAAAATAGGAGCATTACGGGGATAATTAAAAAGCGAAAACCAGCATTTTGTGAAAAATTTCAGTCATTCTAGAGAGGGGGAGGCGCAAATTTGCCAGAATAATTACAAAAAATACGAGTGAATAATTACCTCGATGCCTATCTAAAATCAATCGTCTAATATTAGTTACAGGCTAGTTAGTCGAAAATTAACCAAAGTGCATCAAGTAGGAAGACTCAGATCAGTTCTCTAAACATCAACAAGAATAAAAGCATCTTCCAAACAAGTGAGGTAGTTTTACAAGCAAAAACTCTCCACAAAATAGTTTGGAATAAATTTCCCAAAAATTCGTGCACACTTACGTAATTTGCACGTTTTTCCATCACCAACGTACGGACTAAGGCAGCTGCACGTGTAGTCTTTTGTCATATCCGGCCAAGGATAATTTGGTAAGCATTTAGCTTGAGAACTACAAGGCGGCGAATTTACGTTGAAGCACGGATCTAAAGTTCCATAACGACGAATAGTTATTTACAACAAGGTTAAGACAATAAATAATATTTTGGAAAATTGACGAAATTCGCGAGACAAAATGTGTCAAGTTTGAAACCTCAAAGGATTTCACAAACGACGACGATGAAAATACGGAAATTAATCAAAGCATTCGGCCAAGGATGCAAGCTTTCGAGATATTAATCAGGCTAATAAATCACTCCAAGTGAACGATAATTACGAATATTTTCTTTTGCCAGATCGCCCCTATCCGAAACATGCTCGTAGATACATGTGCACACAGGGGTGTGGCTATTATCGGCCCATGAGAACTTAGACAGAAAGGTACTGTCTGACAATTTTGGAGCTCACGACACATTTCTGGATCAGTTAGAGGATAGAAGCATTAATATTGTCAAAATTCCAGAAATACAATTTTACCTGCTATTTACTCAAGAACACACGTGGGCGTGAAGGGAGATTTGGGATATGCACCCCCAGAAGGCCGAATACCCCTCCAGAAATCAAAATACCCCCAGAATTCAATTTTTGTAAAGATTTTTTGTTTTTTTCGCAATTTTTTGATGCCAATGGATAGTACTTGAGGAGAAACGTTGAAAAATGGCGTTTTTCGCCATACCACCATTCTTGAGACCATTTTATGACCTTTGAAAAATCCTGCACCCCCAGAATTTTGGTGCTGCCCACCTATGCTCAAAAAGCGTCCATAATTGAGCCAGAATGGTAGTAAAAAATTAAAATTTTCGGCCGGACTGATTAATTTCTGTTTTTTTTACCGTTACAAGCGACAAAGAGCAGTAAAAATTGGCTACGCGATCTTACCAGATAAAAGCATTTTATACAAACTATTTTGATCATTTTGGTCGTTTGACTGGTAAAAACGTAACTTGTCTGGATTTCTCAGATTTTTACTCCTCCATCATTCAGACCATTACCATGTGCATCTACGCCAAAGCAAAGAGTCGTACGCAGGTCTCCAAGTAGGTATTTTAGTCTAATAACGGCCCAGAAACATCTACTTTACTGATAGCTTAAGTGCACAAAACTTCAGCCAAATTGAAATGCGAATCAGACCATACATCAATTAATTTACAGTCTAAATAATCGAAATAACAAAGCATCTCAGATCTTAAGTCAAAAATCTTACTCAATACGCAATGCCCATCTTGCACGTAATAGTTTGGATTACAGCGACAAAAATATGAGCCATTATTTGTCGATATACATTGCGAATCAGCACCGCAATTGGCCAAATCGAACAAGCAAGGATCTGCGAGCATTCAAACGCATAAAGACAAAAATATGAAACACTATGATAAAAAATTTAAATTTTTCGAAAAAAACAAATCGACTGAGTGATCAAAAGAAATTATGAATAACTTCGTTTGAAATAATTTAATTTAAAAAATTTGAATAAATTATTGAAAATTTCAAAAAAATTAAAAATTAACAAATTTATGTACCATGCACTCGTCTTAGAGGTTTAGACTACGCTTTAAATGAACTGCACTACGAAATTTTATTACAACGCTAAGGTGAGGAGTATGAATTAATTTTTAAGCTAAAATGCTTCGCGGATTTATTTGAACCTTATAGGAAACCTGTCTTCAAAAATTTTTTGTTTGCGATAACATTATCTGAGAATATTCGCTTTAAAATAAAACTGTCAAAAAAGATCAGACATGAATGAAAAATGAATGTTAAGGGAGCAATTTCTAGATGATTGCCAGCTGACGCGCGAAACATATAGCGAGAAGCATAAAAAGTTTCGAGATTTTTCTAATTATCTCAATAGCAACCATTTAAATAAATCGATGTACAAAAGCCTGAGACTGCGACCGATGTGTAGCAAATAGCTAAGTTTATAAAAATAATTCGACGATGTGTTCAAGGATAGACCGCTTGGTCACATTGATAGATATTTGTTTGAGTTCCCTCAATATGTTCCATTTCATAGCACCAAAAATGATACGATTATGGAAATCGATTTCGGGTAATCAAGCGAAGAGTCAGAATTCTGAGAAAGCCAATAAAGTCGCACGTAGCACGGGTACATGCTCTTAGAACAAGTGCATACATATTGTAGAGACTTATATTATAAAATTTATATAAATATTTGATTTGCTGCAGTTCAATGGAAAACTAGCCAAATTATTACAATTTAAAAAAATTCACGCAATCAATATAAAGTTTAATAAGTTATGGATTGAAGTTTTACTGCAAATCGTGAAAAGATTACCCGGGATGCAGCTATAACCATCGCCATAATAGTTGTCCATGCAAGCGCAATCATAACTTGGTCCTTTTTTAGAGGGAAGGCAACTAGCGTAGAACGAACAATTGTGGTTCCCACTGGCGCAGGGATCTGAACCCAAAAAGCACGATTTTATTACTAAAAACTTCTGGTTGTATTATTTCGGAAGTGGGTAAAGTTTGTGTTAGTATAAAGTAAAGCAAGACCACGTAGATATTTCGAAGATTTAAAATGTGTCAAGCGAAGAAAAGGGACCAACACTAAGTTTTGGGGGGACTAAGCCCAAAAAGGCCAAAAATAGCACAAAATAACGTTTAAAAAGTCCTATTTTTCCGATTTTTCTTATTTTGGGAGGTCCGAACCCCCATTCCCCATAGAGATACGTGCCTGTCCATAAAACATTCAGTCAAGTCGTTCTGCAAGCTGAAGGAAAAGCGATATCTTTTTCACCGCACTTCATTATTATTGACAAATACAGACAACTTGCGTACAATTTTTCACTTTTTCATCGATCTATGCGTATTTTAATTAACTCTAATACATAATATACTATTATTCCAAAATATTTCGGGAATAGTAATACGATGGCGATAGTAATAATAAGAGTATGTTTAAAATAATAATAGTAATATTAGTGATAATAGTAATACGATAAAATATAATACAAGTATTTTTATGAGACGAATGTGATTGTTAATGATAAGCTGATGTTTAAAATTAAAAGTTATATTCATAAAAGCTAATTGAAAAATCAATATTGCATGAATACAGATAGTAACATGATGTAAATCATCAAAATAAATAACGCACAAGCTTGAGTTTAAATAATAACATATCGTACGTAAAATGCACTTGGTGCCAGACAAAAAGTAGTTTTCGACGCAGCTGCACGAATAGCTGTCATTAAGCGTCTTGCAAACTGAATTTGTGGGGCAAGTAACAGCAAAAGTTCCGCATAGATCTGGAATACGAATAAGTTACGAACAAGAATATTTCCAGATTTGTAATAAATTTACCCGATACGCATTTGCCTTTCACTTTGAAGAGATTTGGCTTGCAATCACACCGATAAGTTGATTTTCCAGTAGGAATGCAAATTTCCGTATCATTGCGGCAACTTACTTTCTGCGTTTTGCAGCCGTCCGCTTTAAATAATAAAACATGTACCTACGTAATGTTGAATAAAAATTACTTTAATAAATGAACCTGATATTTAGAAAACAATTGAAAAACATTGCGTTTTCAGCACAGTGAGGTTAATTTAACCTCACTGGTTAAATGATGTATTTTAACGCTAAACCAAAAAGACAATTGACAATTTTGCAATTTAATATTGAAATCTCGGATTGTCGACTGGCTTTCCATACTGAACTACTATGGAAAAGGAATCACATATGATACATTCACGTCATTCGCAATTTGCATGATTTAGCGGAATGGACATCAGACTTGGTAATTCGTATTCATGGTGGTAAAATTAATTAGAAAGATTCAACGCAAAACTGTTCGTAACCATAATATAAGTCTATAATAAGAAGTATAATCAATATTACCAAACTATTTTGATGTTCTAACGAACACGATCAATGAATAATTCAACGTTTGGAAAAGAATTTTTAGACGTAATTGAGAAAAACAACGACCTTTAAATCTACATCAGGTTGAAGATTGGAAACCTAGAGAATTGTTTCGAGTCTTTTTATGCGGAAACCTAAATAATTATTTTTAGTGTTCTTCTGTTATTCAAATATCTAAATCGTTAACCTGCAAAGCATGCGTAACCATCGCCAACGAAGTTCGTTTTGCAAGCGCACGAATATTTGAACCAGACTTTTTGATCTGGTATGCAAATTGCGTCAGAGGAACAGTTGTGTCGCTTAGTTTCACATGGACCTATACACTATTAAATATTATTTAAATAAATTGGAAAAATTGAATCATATTTTACATACTTTTCGCTTAAAGCTTTGTTTCGGAGAGAAAGGTACAAATAAATTACCCAGTTTAACATTTTTGCAGATATCACTTGTTAAGAAGCAAAGAAATAGCGTCACGCATTAAATATTTATTTTTTTTAATATGCACATCAGCGCTGAAATCAGAAAGAAGGTCCTAAGCAATATTTATTAAGACAGCCTTAAAATTTTTCACTAAAAAAGAGGCGAAATTCTGAAATCGTAATTAACTGTCAGCTTTATTCATCGATGTCATAAGTTTTACTATTCGTTCAGTAAACATTGCACTATCTACTGGATTTTCAACATTTTGCGCGTTTATTTCTAGACAACTGAAATTTCAGTCCTAGAACGCTAATAATCGATAAGATCATTTATCGATTATTTATATAGGTGATAATTTGTTCCATTAGCTTTTAGGAATCGAGCGATTTCATAATTTACCCTGACTACAATTGTGCACTCCATCTCCATAATAGCCATCATTACAAATGCAATTGAACGACGTAACCAGGGAACCAAGCTCAGTGATGACGTACTTCGAATTACAAACTGCGTTTTGAGCACATTGTTTGATGCCCTGGTGGCATTCATCTGCGTAATCGTACATCCCGCATAAAAAGTCACAAAATCAAAAAAACTGAAAATATTGACCAGTTGAGGTTAAAAATGAAATAAAAATGCTAAATATACCTACGCGAATAAGAAAGAAATTAAGCAGTTTATGAGAAAGCAGAGGTAAAAAAAGGCAAAACGAGTTATATTTACTTATGTATGCGGAATAAATCTTACCAACTGCACAATTTAGACCATCACCGATGAAACCAGCGCTGCACGTGCAATTTAAATTCGCTCCACTGGCAAGACAAGTGGCATATTGAGAGCAAGCAGTGCAAAACGAAACGGTCGTCGTCTTGTGAACTGCGGCTTCAGTCATTGGATAGGTCGTCGTAGTACTGCTGGCAATGCCAGAAGTGGGTAATTTTGCAGTCTTTACATTGATCACAATCGCTTGTGGTAAAGTCGAGGCAGTCGACTGCGTCGTCATTGCCGCTTTTGTTGCAGGCAGCTGCGGTCGTGGCGGTGGTACTAGTATTTCGTGCGAAGGAGTACTTTGGAAAATCGTTTGGCTGCTTGAAGTTTCAGTGCTCTTTTGCTCAACAATCAAAACACTGGCGACGGTACTCGCCATGTACTCAGTGCTCGAAGAACTATGAAAACTTGTACCTGGCGATATGCCTAAGCTCACAGTTGCATTTGACGCTTTGCTCGCATTCAATGAAACACTGGAAATGGAAGGTGAAGTTACGACGAGTGCCTCCGCTCTGGTTGTTCTAAAGTCAGTGGCATTCAATGAATAAAGAGTCGTTGACTCATTGCTTGTGACTTGTGTTGAAGTGAATCCAGTGCTTGAATACGAGCCGGTGTCTGCTTCAGTGCTTGACAGGAAATCGCTTGCAGCAACGCTGCTTTCTTCATACAATTCAGTCGTTGAAAAATTGAGGTTATCGCTGGCCGTAAAGCTTGATTGCGGATAACTCGATTGTGAATTCGTGAAAATTCGACTACTTTCGCTCAACTCTGCTGTTGACGTGCTTGCGACAGAAAAAGTCGACGTACTGGCTGTTTCTGAGGCACCCATGCTTTCGGTTGAGTGCTCAGAAGTGAATTTCTCAGAGGATCGAGTGAGTAGTAAAACTGTTTCGCTTACGTTCTTTAAAAGAAGATGACTTGTTATATTTTCAGATGATGAAGTAGATGACTGTGCAGTAGTCGTGTTAGTTAAGTGGAACGCTGCGGTTGTAGACATGTTGGTAACGATGCTTTCTGTACCTAAATGAAAAAGGCTTAAAATGACGCCTTAGTCTATTAGCACAATGACTGTTTTCCCCTTCAAATTATTAATTAGAATAAACATTATCCATTCATTAGTACTCGGTTCAATTACAATATAAATTAAACTTTAAAATTTATTCATTTACTCTACATGAATAAGTAATTAAAATTTAAAATCAAAAGATTCTATCTGACTTATGATCCACTAATTAAGCAGATCATCTTTTTTGCTCATTTCATAGCGAAAAATTCTTGTTCCAGACATACTTGATAAAGCTATTTCGGTGGAAGAGCTTGCGTTGATTATTTCTTCAAATGATGAAGTAATTGAACTAGACGACTGTGGGCTCGTCATGAGCACAGTAGAAATGTTGGATAATGACGAATTTGCTGTTTTGAAAAAGAATCGGTTCTTAAAATTAGAAGCACAAATTGAGCATAAAAAATACAAGTAGGTATAAATGTAAAATTACTGATCAATTATTAAACGATAGATATTGAATTTTCGAAGTTCAAAGCATCTCACTACTTCTTGATTATGTATTTCACCGTTATGGTGCATACCAGCTCTTAAATTTTATCCTAAATAAAGCACTCAAGATAAAATAAATAAAATATTAATAAAACGCATAGAATTAAAAACAAGAAAAAATAAAACAAAGCAAAATATCACTAATGAAGCATGCGGCAAGTTTGTACCTTCAAAGCAAGCAATGATTCCATCGCCCGAAAAGCCAGCATCACAAATACAATTAAAAGATGTGATGAGCGTATCAAATTCGTTCATTGCATAATTTGAAGTGCAATGGGCGTTTGAAGCGCAATGCTTGATTTTTTGAAAACATTCATCTAAAAAGATGCACAGACCAATAAGGCATATTTGCAATTTAATATATCGCAAAAACAATTAATTGAAAACAGCTAATGCGCTGGCTCATCAAATGGAAACTAATTAGAGTTAATTTATTTATTATACTCGTTGAAATACAAAAAAAGTAAATTTGGCCGGCTTAAAGACATTTTTATAGAATAAAAGTGGGCTTGAGTAAAAAATTACTCGTCTGATGTCATGTCTAGAATATAAATAAAATAAATATATTATTCGCCATATAAATTTGTTTTAATCTTTATGCAAAATAATTTCAATTAGAAGTGATATGAGCTACATTATGAGCAGGCACGTAGCAGGCCTTCCTATTTTGAGGGGACCAACAACAATTTTGAGGGGTTCGGAGTCCAAAAAGGCCAAAAATAGCACAAAATAACGTGTAAAAAGTCCTATTTTTCCGGTTTTTTCTGAATTTTGGGGGATCCGGACCCCCTCCCAGTTCGCCCAGAGCTACGTGCCTAATTATGAGTACATCCAAAAGACTTGTTACATGTAATAATTTTATTAATCATTCCGATATTTCGAATGTGAAATTAGAGAATTTCAACGAGCGAATCCACTGCTCCAATTGATATGATACGAAATAATAGATTATATAACGAATTGTATTGCGTTTAATATTAAAATGTTATTATAAATATTATATTACAAAAGATACTATATTACCAATGGCGCAAGTAAGCCCGTCGCCAATGTAGCCAGGATTGCAGGCGCAGATGGACGATTCGTTGCATTCAGCATACGAGGAACATATAGGGCAAGGTACAAACGTTACATTCGAATACTCAGTTTGAATTGACGTTTCATTAGACGATAATGAAGCTAGAAGGTTCAAAAACAGTTTAGTTTGAATTTTTGCCTGCTTAGAAATAGAAAGTAAAAAAACTTAATTTTTTTTAAATTTAAATGCAGAATTACAATTTTAATTTTAATGCAAAATGCAGAATTTTTATACGGAGGGCAATACCACAACCTTTCTTCAGATACTTAAAAATAGATTCCAAAATGTGTTATTAGCGCGCGAAATAGCGTTCTTTCGCCGTTTTAATGTCTTCTTAAAAAAATTCTTTAACAAATTTGTGAGAAAAACTAAATACATTTCTTTATGCAAAAAGAAAGAAAATCAAGCGTGGAGAGCCTTGAAGTTTGAAGAATTTAGAGTCAAGAAAGTCTTCGTTGCAACAAAAAAACTATTCCTGGCTCAAAAGTATGAATTTCAAGCCTCCAAGAAAGTAAATAAATGTATGTGCAACACAATTTCCGGCGCAAAGCGTCGAAAATCTGATAAAATTGTGATAAACAACAAAAATCATCACAAAATACATATCTATTTTTTAATCTCACCAAATATGTTGACCAATGGGGCGATCATCACACCCTAAAATCAGCCCCTGCATGCTGCAAAATACGTTTAGCCTATGACACAAATGAGTCTCAAATGTTGAAAAGGAAAGACTTATCTAACAATATTCAAATTCTTAAAAGGTAGAATAAAACTACTGATGGCATGTGATCAAAATGATCAAATTGCATGAAAATCAAACACAACGGCTGCAAATGCATTCTTAGGCGAAATTTTTTACACACATAAAAAATGTAAAAAATGAGAAAAAATATTCACGTAAATTGTATATTTACTTGAGTAAAGCTCAGTGGATAAGTCCGGTAGCGTCGAAAATGAAATAACGGTTGTATTACTCAAATCAGAATTTGAAGCTAATGTTGATGCAGCACTCAAAAATTCGAATGTAATTACAAAGAATATACCCATATTTTTTGAAGAAATTTTAATTTTCTTTAAAAAAACTCGTAGCATACACATGCTATTATTACATTATTAGAATATTATGTTTTTTAAAATGAATTATTTAAATTATTTTTTAAAAATTCCTCCCAAAATAAAATACTTACTATTAAATTTTCGAAATATTAACATGAAGTTATTGTCGGCAAGCCACACAATCGAAAATTTAGTTGAAATATTCGATATTTAGCTTCCTTCAAAATTTTTTATTTTATCCTATAAAGACAGTGACAACACGATTTACTTGAGTTTTCATTGGGTGGCAATGGTACGATGATCGGATTTGCCGTATCAGAAGAATTTTGGAGCGTTCTTGTTGATGTATCATTTGCAGTGGCTTAATGCAATAAAGATCATAGCACAATACTTGACTTTTTGCTTCACGTCCATATTTTTAACGAGATAAATTTTAATAAATTTTGTTAGAAAAAATATAAGGCTTTTTTAAATTTAAAATTTAATGTATGAAGTTTAGTAGAAAGACAAGACTAGCGCATATAGAAAGAAGAAATAAATTCACGAATTTTGTACGGTTAAACGGCTGTAACTAGCAACGGTCAAACAGTTATAAGCCAGAAAATTACGAAAGCTTGCCCCAACTTTTACTTATATCGCAATTGATATTGAACATAAGATTTTGTTACAAAATTTATGCATTATAATTTTATCGCATGGTATAGAAATGACGATATAAGAATAACTAAGAATCAAAATATGAATAAAAATGCGATTAAGGTGTGTGTTTATAAAAAGTAACAAAAATCCGGTTCTGAAACGCAAATGCATAAATTTGTTTAGCGTGTGCATTAGCGACGAAAATTTTAGATTTAAATTAAAATAAGATTGTGAGCAACAATATATTTGAAATGAGATATACAGAGGCACCAGCGTCGTAATAAAGGAGCATTACCAGGCACGTAGCTGGCCGTCCTATTTTGGGGGGACCAACACCAATTTTTGGGGGGACTAAGCCCAAAAAGGCCAAAAATAGCACAAAATAACGTGTAAAAAGACCTATTTTTCCGGTTTTTTTCTGAATTTCGGGGGGTGCGGACCCCCCATTCCCCCCAGAGCTACGTGCCTGATTATGAGTACATCAAAAACCTTGTTACATGTAATAATTTTATTAACCATTCCGATGTTTTCGAATGTGAAATTAGAGAATTTCAACGAGCATATCCACTGCTACAATTGATATGATACGAAATAATAGATTATATAACGAATTGTATTGCGTTTAATATTAAAATGTTATTATAAATATTATATTATAAAAGATGTAAAAAAACTTGAATTTTTTGAATTTAAATGCAGGATTAAAATTTTAATTTTAATGCAAAAAGCAGAATTTTTATAAGGAGATCAATACCACAACGTTTCTTCAGATACTCAAAAATAGGTTCCAAAATGCGTTATTAGCGCGCGAAATAGCGTTCTTTCGCCGTTTTAATGTCTATTTAGAAAATCCTTTACAGTGCAGCATTCTTTAAAAATTGTTAAATTTATAACAAATTTGTGAGAAAAACTAAGTACATTTCTTTATGCAAAAATAAAGAAAATCCAGCGTGAAGAGCCTCAAGAGTTTGAAGAATTTAGAGTCAAGAAAGTCTTCGTTGCCACAAAAAACTATTCCTGGCGCAAAAGTATGAATTTCAAGCCTCCAAGAAAGTAAATAAATGTATGTGAAACACAATTTCCGGCGCAAAGCGTCGAAAATTTGATAAATTGTGATAAACAACAAAAATCATCACAAAATACATATATATTTTTTATCTCACCAAATATGTTGACCAATGGGGCGATCATCACCCCCTAAAATCAGCCCCTGTATGCTGCAAAATACATTTAGCCCATGACACAAATAAGCCTCAAATGTTGAAATGAAAACACTTGTCTAACAATATTTAAATTATTGAGAGGTAGAATAAAACTACTGATGGCATGTGGTCAAAATCATCAAATTGCATGAAAATCAAACACGACGGCTGCAAATGCATTTTTTGGCGAAATTTTTTACACACATATTAAATGTAAAAAATGAGAAAAAATATTCACGTTAATTATATATTTACTTGAGTAAAGCTCAGTGGATAAATCCGGCAGCGTCGAAAACGAAAGAAAGGTCGTATTATTCAAATCAGAATTCGGGGCTAATGTTGATTCAGCACCTCAAAAATTTGAATGTAAATATAAAAAACAGTAATATTTTTTGTAGAAATTTTAATTTTCTTCAAAAAAAACTCGTAGCATACATAAACATGCTATTATTAAATTATTGAAATATTATCTTTTCTTAAATAAATAATCTAAATTATTTTTTTTAAAATTCTTTCTAAAATAAAATATTACTATTAAATTTTTGAAATATTAACATTAAGTTATTATCGGCAAGCCAAACAATCGAAAATTTAGTTAAAATATTCGATATTTAGCTTCCTTCAAAATTTTTTTGCTCTATCCTATAAAGACAGGCACGTATCTCTGGGGGAAAGGGGGGGGTTCGGGCCCCCTCCCTAAATTCTTAAAAATCGGAAAAAATAGAACTTTTTAAACGTTATTTTGTGCTATTTTTGGCCTTTTTGGGCTTAGTCCCCCAAAAAATTGGTCTTGGTCCTCCCAAAATAGGACGGCCAGCTACGTGCCTGTATAAAGACAGTGACAAGACGATTAACTTGAGTTTTCATTGGTTGGCAATGGTAAGATGATCGGATTTGCCGTATCAGAAGAATTTTGGAGCGTTGTTGTTGATGTTGTCATTTGCAGTGGCTTAATGCAATAAAGATCATAGCACAATACTTGACTTTTTGCTTCACGTCCATATTTTTAACGAAATAAATTATAATAAATTTTGTTAGAAAAATATGAGGCTTTTTTAAATTTAAAATTTAATGTATGAACGTTTAGTAGAAAGATAAAACTAGCGCATATAGAAAGAAGAAATAAATTCACGAATTTTGTACGGTTAAACAGCTATAACTAGCAACGGTCAAACAGTTATAAGCCAGTAAATTACGAAAGTTTGCCCCAACTTTTTCTTATATCGCAAGATATTGAACATATGGTTTTTTACAAAATTTATGCATGATAATTTTATCGCATGGTATAAAAATGACGGTATAAGAATAACTGAGAATCAAAATATGAATAAAAATGCGATTAAGATGTATGTTTATAAAAAATATTAAACATCTAACAAAAATCCGGTCCTAAAACGCAAATCCCAAATTTGTTTAGCGTGTGCATTAGCGACGAAAATTTTAGATTTAAATTAAAATCAGATTATGAGCAACAAGATGTTTGAAATAGGACACACAGATGCACCAGCGTCGTAATAAAGGAGCATTACTTGCATTATCATCGTTTTGAAATGAAGATACGTTCAAAGCCCATTCGCTCGTTACGCTTTCGGTTGTTGATAAATAAGAAGCTAAATGATGAAAATGCTCTAAGCAACAAGCTGGAACTGTCCATTCAATCATGAAATGATTAAGTTCATTTTTTCGTAGCAGAAAGTTACATAACGATCTCTACAAAATACTTCTTAATAAAACTAAAATCACGTTTTCTCATAAAACGTATATTCGATACATGATGAGTTCTGTAGTCAGCATTTGTCGAAAAATTCAAATTACTGACTCAATTTAGCAAGCTGTTTCGCCAAAATTTTTAGGCACAGAGTAACTGCGATGTCACATGAAAACTTTACGAAAACATTAGAACGATGTTGCGAAGCCTAAAAACCTTCTTCTGACTACTTCGTGTCGTGATCAGACACGCACGTGGGGGTTTAGGGGGGTCTAGACCATACGTGGGCAGCAAGAAAATTCTGGGAGTGCAAGATTTTTTGAAGGTCAAAAAATGGCCTTAAAAAATGGTGGTATGGCGAAAAAACACCATTTTTCGACGTTTCTCATCAAGCACTATCCATTGGCATCAAAAAATTGCGAAAAAAAAACAAAAAAAATTTCAAACATTGAATTCTGGGGGGGATTTCGATTTCTGGGGGTAGGGGGTATTTTGGTTTCTGGGGGTGCATACCCCCAAACCCCCCACGCCCAGGTGTGGTTTAGACCCCCAGAATGGAAAAATGGAAATTTCCTGGTGGAAATAAGGCAAAATAAAGGCTAAAAATGGATGAAAATTGAAAACTTTCCTCAAAAGTGCTTTAAATTGACCAGAAACTGCGTAGTAATGTACTTTTAACGCTATTTTAGCGCTTATACCAGTTTTTGAGGTCATCTTGGCCAAAAAAACTCAATTTATGACCTCCCGCGAGACAGGCGGACCCCCAGATCGGCCATGCTGTGCATCTATGGTCGTCATCATAAATGCACAGCAGGGCTGATCTGGGCGAGGGGTTCAAAAATTAAGATTTTTTGGGCCAAAATGACCTCGAAAAACTAGTATAAGTGCTAAAATAGCGTTAAGTATGTTATTACTTAATTTCTGGTCAATTTGAATCACTTTTTATGATAAATTATCAATTTTCATCCGTTTTGGCCTTCATTTTGCCTCAATTTCCCTATAAAATTTTCCATTTTTTCTTTCTGAAGGTCTAGACCGCCACCCCTCCACGTGCATGTCTGGTCGTGACGTGATCCATACATGCAAACAAAGTTCCATTATTCTTACACCGACAAACACGTATTAAGCTACGATTTCTTAAATTAAATCAATTTCAAGCTTGGCTTACTGGAAGATAAATTTGACGAGCAAAGCGATGAATAATTGTTGGCAGGACCTTGAAAGATGTTATTCAAAACATTAAATTTTAGTTGCTAAAGATGACAATCTTAAAACAATGGCATTCTTACTGTAATTGTTACACAAAAGTGTGGCATTTTCTTCCGGAACGCATTTGCAACCTGTTAAATAGCACATTACAAAAACGACATGTAGCAATTATTTTTAAATCTCTAAGCGAAAGTAATTAAATGCATAAAAGCAGTATACTTACAGAAGATCGTAATTCTCTGTAACAAGGGACTTAAGAAGGATCAATTTTTGTAAATTTATAATTAAGATGAAGGTTTAGTTATTTGAATTCCATAACTAGAATATTTTCTGATAATTCAATGCATAACTGCCAACCGCTTCAAGTTTTTTTCACATTCTAGCTAATTGGCTTTTTGACGCATTAAAAGGCAACCTTTGCTATGGGTAGCGCTTACATAAAAATTAATATGACGAAATGCGTGAAGAACATAGATAGTGCTTGACATATGCAAAAGTAGGGTAGATGTATGCAATTTATCAAAAAAATAAATACACAATAAAGTCCTTATGTCTAGTTTGTACGAAAAATTTTACAAATAATTTTAGTGGATTCACAATTATCGATTTTGGCTTGAAATATTGATCAAATGACTGGAGGATATTATAGACTACGAATTTAATATATCTAATTGTGAACGGTTCGCATCATAGTTTCCCAAGGTCGAAACTTCAGGGGGGGGGGGGGGTGAAATCCCAAAATTTAGGACCACTGAATTTAGAATCTAGCCTTTTTTTGCAGGCCAAATATGAAAAATGGCCAAAACATCCCATATAGCATGTTCTAATGTTAAAAACTGCATTTTTAACTACTTTATGTCCCATTCTGACTAGTTTCATCACTCTTGTAAGTAAAAAATATAAGAACTCATCGGAAATTTTGACTTTTCAGATCATTTTTTAGTTCATTCTAGGTATTTTATGGGTAAACAGAACAGAAATGTACTAGTCGGCACGAAGCGCCGAAAAAATTCTAATACCTTCTGCTGCTTTTGTACCCAAAAATCATGCAGAAAATGTTCGAAAGCTCAAAATCGTCCGACAGTGATTCAAGTCTCGGACCCTGAGGTGGGGGTAATACCCCCCCCTCACCCCCTATGGGAATGTATGGTTCGCATCATACGCCACAAAGTGTGAAATTTTAGTCTTGAGATTAGCCCAAATGGACTTAAACTTACCATCGCATTTAATAAGCCCTGGCATGCAAATTTCATCAACCATATCCGGACAATCGTATACGCAATTCATATAAACGGATTTAAGTGGAAAACAAGATCCATCACCGCAATGAATGTAAAGATCGCCGGTCGCGTTTCCGCAATTGCCGGTTATACGATCCAACACATCTGCTTATTTTTATGCAAAAAAATTTTTACTCTTATGCAAGCCATATATGATTTTACTTGGTGGATTGCACGAATCATTGTTCCAAGCGATAACACCTGTCATAGAAATACAACCTATAATTTTAAATTTAAAAATTAAAATCTAAGGTTAATAAACAAAATTTATGCAGATGAAGATACAGAAGAAGCCTTATAAATAATTTGTTTATTTGCAATGCAATAAGCCTAAAACACTTCTCTTCTTGTCATTTAGCTGTTGGTTTAATAAATTAAAAAAAATATTCAAAGGAAGCTTAAGCTGTAAAATGAAAACTAGATGAGCCTTGAAATAATTAAATCGGTTCCAGGAAGATTATTCGTCAAACATCTGTCCGCATAACAAAATAAGCAAGATACTTTGAGACTAAAAAAGCTACAATTGAAGTAACATTTACAGAAACTAATCTAAATTTTATGCTGTATTTGAAAATTGTCAACTCGTACTCTAAAATTGCGTTTTTGCCTTCAAACGCCTTTTTATCCAAAAAATGCTATGCATATTTTCATCTAATTCAGGCTAAAATGAATCAAAGATTGTAAAAAAGGTTTAAACGATAAATAGTAAGCAGCCCAACATTATGGTATATAATTCACACCAAAAACAGCGGAATCACAATCCCAAATTAAGATTTTATGCATCAGGTGAAGAATTTTCAGGACAAGAATTAAATCTCACTAAATTACTGCCAGATAGTGTAAAGTCGCAAGCAGAAAAACCGCTTTCCTCATACAGGTGCATTCACGACTCCAAAAAACACCTTTTTACAAAATCGCTAATATAGTCATCACAAGAAATTTAGCCTTTCTATACGGATGGGGTGCCAGGCATTATATCAAAACAACCATATTCCACATGCATACGTTGATAAGGATTCTGTTTTGACATGCGATTCGCTTGTTAAAAGCAGTTACAAGAGCAACACTTTAACTCTTACAACACATGATACTTGACAATTACGAAAACATTCTATCGCATTTAAGACTTTATTAAATTTATTATTAAAAACTAATAAGTGACGTACAATAATGAAATAAAGGTTGAATATTTTAGAAGTAAATCAGGCTTCAAGATACGATGTAGTTAGCTATACCTTTTGATACTGTTGTATCAGTTGTAATCAGATTTGAGGGAGTCGCCACGGCTGAAAAGTGCATGCGGTTAAATAAATAAAAAAATATACGTTTCGAGCATGAAGCAGGAATTCAGCTAACACAAAACACTTCGAGTGATATTGAACTAAATATGTGTGCAGCAAAAGTATGAGAAATAAGTTTTTATTCATTAAAAACATAGCAAATGCATTCAGTTCAATATTATTTGCTGACTGAGTGATAACAACGTTACAACAACGTCATTGGTTCGTTAAATTTGAGATCTGTCACTAGATTCATTGCAGAGAAGATGCTTCTGCAATCAGGGGCGGATTCAAGGGGGCGGGGGCGGCCGCTCCCCCCCCATTGGCCAAACATATTTGACGAGATAAAGAATAGATATGCAATTTGCAATGATTTTTGGCCGTCAGTGACCACAATTTCTCGAATTTTTTCGGCGCTACGCGCCGGATGATACCTAATAATGACATTTATTTACTTTCTTGGCGACCTGGAAGCCATTTTCTGTTCATGTAGGTTTCAAAACAATTTTAACAGCAGAAACAGCTATTTTTGCATAGTTTTCTTCTATTTTCAATTGAAAATTTCGATGTTTCGCATCAAATGCTATAAATACAGAAAATCAAGCAGTAAATCATGCTTGTAGACGTCTATCTGCCTTAATTTCACAAATTTTCCGGCGATTCGCGCCAGATTTTTGTTAAAGTCAAAGAAATTTAATGATTTTTTCGCACTAAATTGTAGGAAATTTTAAAACTTTTAGAAAAGATATTGCGTAAAAGTAATTTTATGTAAAAGTATACCATGTAAAACACCGAAAAAACACTATTTCGCGCGTTAAGGGCAAATTTTTGAACCTATTTTTGACTGTTTTTGGAAAAGTTGGATACCGCCCTCCCATTAGGAAACTCCTAGATCCGCCACTGTCTGCAATTCAAGGATCCCGGATATCAGATGAGTATTTTCGATTGAGGGGCGATTGATCTCCCATAATATTTGTATTATATATTTTAATATTAATTTTTATTTATGTCTGCTCACTCGACGAAGTAGAATTCAAGCATTCTAAAAAGCAAAACAACTTCAAGTTATCAATGTATAGATTTAGCTAAGTATTACTTACGCGGATACATTGGACAATTGCTAGCAGTAATTTTGTCTATGGGAATGCAAAGGCATCCGTTTAAACCATCGCACTTTATGTGCCTGTATTAATTTTTCACTTAAAACACGCTATTCTCGAACAATAAATAACGTTTTACCCAGGATAGCATTCTGAAATATTAGAAAAAAGTTGATTCAAAAATATAGATCCATCTAATTAAAATTCACGCGTACGTTCGTCGCTTCCATCGGCGCAATCGAGACGACAATTCATCCAAACTGCCAAAAAATCAAAAATTTCGCCACTGTCGCACTTAAAGCAGTAGCCCGACGGACACCCGGCGTCCAGGACCTGTCTTGTCAAGTCTGATTGTAAAAGTTCTCAAACAGCTATAACATTGTCGCAAAATATTAATTATAAGCATACATGACCTTGGGTTTTGGGAGTTTTCACCCCCCCGGAATTTTTTCACCTCCCCCCGCCAGAATTCGCACTTTTTCAAAAGTTTCCAAAAATTTCCTGAAAATTTGTGGAAAAGGTGTTTTCTTAAGCGTTTTAGCTATGCATCTGCTCAAAAGTGTCAAATTTTTGGGGCTGCGCGCCATATCACAGGTAGCGCGTTAGCGCGTACCTATAATATACTTGGGTACCCCTAACACCTGTGCACCCCCTACAGCTATAAGGGGACACTTCTATAAGGTGCGGTTTTCTTTAAAAGAAAGATAATAAAAAAATTCGCTGCCCGTGTTTTTTTGTTTTTCTTGAAACTCAAAACTGACTGTGTAAAGAAAGTGTAAAGTTTTTGTGTAACACAGGACAAATTTTGGGACCTTTTTATCACGGCATGTGGACAACTGAGTAATGATGACTCGAACAATTGAACAGCATAGGATTATAGAGGGATGAATTCTACAGATGAACATTTTTTTGTTTTCTGAAATTCGGATTAGTTCTCGAGTGGCAGTCAGTGATCGGACCGAGGGTACTTTTTGGACCCTCGGCCTCGGCCTCGGCCGAGGCGACTTAAAATCCTTGCCTCGGCCGAGGCCGAGGCCGAGGCCAGAGCGAGGTAATGCCGAGGGTCAAGCTTATATACCTATACCCATAAATAGTACTCTTAGAATATTTTGTATGTATATGAGCTAGAGAATAATCGTAATATTTAACACTTTATCGAACTAAAACAAATGTTTATTGGTGTTGGCCAGAATTTTTATTTCAATCTGATGAAGCAGATAATTCATCATCGAAATCTAGATCATCTGAATCAAAGTTAGCCTCATCTATTTCGCCTTGTTGTGCTATCGCGTTATCATCGTCGTCATCCTTTATCAGATTCTTTAAAGTCACACTATTATAACCAACTGCTTTTAGATTGTGCTTTACAAAAAAGAGTCTTTGAACGTTTTATGGTAGCAGACGAATACGAGAATTACTGTACTTTCTGATCCATCCAGTAGCGGGAGGGGGCGGTATACAAACTTTTCCAAAAAAGTCAAAAACAGGTCCAAAATTTTGCCCTCAACGCGCGAAATAGCATTTTTCGGTGTTTTACATTGTATACTTTTACATAAAATCATTTTTGAAGTCATATTTTTCTTAAATTTTCAGAATTATGACAATTTTGTGCAAAAAAATCATTAAATTTCTAAGACTTTAACAAAAATCTGGCGCGAAGTGCCAAGAAATTTGCAAAATTAAGGCGGATAGACGTTCAGAAGCATGATTTACTGCTTGATTTCCTGTATTTATAGCATTTGATGCAAAACATTGAAATTTTTTTATTGAAAATTGAAGAAAACTATGCAAAAATAGCTGTTTCTGCTGTTAAAATTGTTTTGAAACCTACATGAACAGAAAAGGGCTTCCAGGGCCCGGTTTCACCACAAAGCTACGAATTAGGAGTTACGGGTGACGGTTTCATGAGTACGAGCTACGAGTACTAATAATTTCCGTTTCATCAAAAACTGAGATTTACGAGCCACGGGCTACGAGTTACGAGTTCTACGAGTACTTTTTACGAGTGTTTTTTCACGAATAACGGCTGGGCGGTTTCACCAGATATTACGATCGAATGTTACGAGTGAGTGCGTTTAATAGTTTTCTGGTTTGTTTTTTCTCAATTTGTTTCACTTTCGTGCACACACCTAAATAATACATATACTGGCAGCACATGTAAAGGGTAAGAAGATTAGCATTAAAAAATAATATATTTTTCAAAAAATGTTTTCGAGAAATCCCATAAAAATCGATTCTTAAGCTGCATTCTTGAGTAGTAATTCGAAATTTTATTTCTTAAGCCCTTGTTAGTAATGTTCGCAGCTTTTTTATGAAAAACATTACAATCACTTAGACATTTTGCATGAATGCGGAAATCAGACATTTTTGATTAGATTTCTGAAAATTAGAATTTCATCGCACTTCCTTCGGAAAAGAGCCGACTGCATATTTTATGTACGTATTAATGACAAATAAGAATGATTTGTTAAATTTGAAAATGGAAATAATACGCTGTGATATACTTTTTGCTTCGTAACGTCTCTGAATATGATTTAATTGATTTCGTTTATAATTTATAATAGTAATAATAATAATAATAATAATAATAATTATTATTATTATTATTATGATTATTATTAGTATTAGTATTATAATTATAATAATAATTATTATTATTAGTACAAGTAATATTCTTATTATTATTATTATTATTATTATTGTTATTATCGTCATTATTATTATTACTAATATTATTATTTTCGTCCTTATTTAAACTTATGAATTTTCTGAGAAGCTTATTAATTCTTGTTGACTAAATCCCAAACATTTCTTAACACTTTCTATGTTTTTCTATCGAGCAGCATAAAATCTGCAATTAATTACATAATTATGCTGTTTAAAACAGAGACAATGACTAACGAAGAATGTCATACGCAACAGAAAAGATATACATTTTATTACGAGTACTCGTAAAAAGGTCCAAAAAGTACTCGTAAAAAATGAGTTTTTATGAGTCCTACGGAAATCCTGGTGAAACCCTCGTAATACGAACTCTTAACCCGTTGCTCGTTACTCATAACTCGTAGTCGTAATCCATAACTCGTAAAAAGATGGTGAAACCCGATTTTTCCGTAAAACGGAAGTCGTAGGACTCTTAGGAGTCGTAAACTTATGGTGAAACCGGGCCCACGTCGCCAAGAAAGTAAATGAATGTCATTGATAGGTATCATCCGGCGCGCAGCGCCGAAAAATTTGAGAAATTATGGTCACTGACGACTAAAAATCATTGCGAATTGCATATCCATTCTTTATCTCGCCAAATATTTTGGCCAATGGGGAGCAGTCGCCCCCTTAAATCCGCCTCTGCATGTAGCGACTGTACTTTCCGATCCATGTAGCAAAAAGACGCTTTTGGTTGTACAAATTATCATTGTGAAATTCAACGCGAAGCGCGAAAAGTCTTTCGCGATTATTCTCACATTTTATTTCGAAAGGGGCACTCTCCCCCAATCCCCCTGTATACGAGCCTGAGCTCTACGTTAGGGTTAAAATAGGAACTATATGCTATGCAGGAAGGTCGGTAGGATACTTAATCAGTTATACTGATACACAAAACCTCTAAAATAAAAAATAATTCATGACAATGCGGTGGAAGAATAGAAAAGCTGTGGTGAATGAATGACAGACAAATGTTCAAAAACTCCTTTTTGTAAAGCATAATCTCAAAGCAGTTGGTTATAATAGTGTGACTTTAAAGAATCTGATAAACGATGACGACGACGATGATGCGATAGCACAACAAGGCGAAATGGATGAGGCTAACTCTGATTCAGATGATCTGGATTTTGATGATGAATTATCTGCTTCATCAGATTAAAATCAGAATTCTGGCTAACAACAATAAACATATGTATAAACATTTATTTTACTTAGATAAAGTGTTTAATATTACGATTATTTTCTCTGCACTGTACTTTCCGATCCATGTAGCGAGCATGAGAAATAAAAGTTAGTCATCATATGAATATCAATTGGCACTTTGCTGTATGTAACTTGGTGTAACTGGGTACGCGCCTAAAACCATAAGAAAAGCCAATAGGTAAGAAACAGCCTGTGTACTGCAGATGCATTCTAAATAGTTAATATTTAACTGATATATTAAACTTATTTAAATTTGATTTTAACCCTCGGCGCCTCGGCACTTTTCAGCTTCGCCCTCGGCGCCGAGGCCGAGGCTCCAAAAAACGCCGAGGCTTGCCGAGGCCGAGCAGGCCTCGGTCCGATCACTGGTGGCAGTGTAAGGAGTGCGAAAATCTGGGGGTGAAAAAGCACTTTTTGGTCGAGTTTTCAACCTGCTTATGTCTGATACTAACTCCGGTTATGCGTTTTTCAAAATGTTTTCTGACAGAAATGTAGAGCGGATTAAGGGCTACATTCTGCATATAAGCAAAGTCTTCTACGCTCTATGGTGAGTTAGATCCTGGGGTTTAAAGTTTACACTCTGGTGGATGGTGTAAAAAACGGATTTTAACTAAGATTTCTCTGCCAAATTTTTCCGCTTATGAGTCGGGCTAAAATGAGTATAACAGTAATCAAGCAACTTCTAGGGGCTACACGTTGCAGCAAACCGCGTTCAAAAAAACGCAAGATTGAGTTATTTCTGGGGGTGTGAATTTCGAAATCAGACGTGAAAAATGGGCGAAAAAACACGTTTTCCCCCAATTTTGATTGGTAAATCATATCAAATAATTTTTGCAACAGAATTTTTGCACATAGAAACGTACTACGACTCGAAAGCTACAAACCGTACCAAACCGAATTTCTTTACACTTAATGGGGAATACGGTACGGATTTTTGAAGTTTACAATGTTCTGAATGATGGGAAATATGTCTTTGTTTGGGTTTTGTTCGCCACTTTCTCCTTTCAGAAGTCAGGATAGGTCCAATAGAATAAAAATAAAGTGCCTTATATAGGGTGTATGTCATGGCGAATCGCGTATGTCTAAACCAATATTAAGCGAGTGTAAAGTCAAGAATGGGGTGCTTTAAACAGGTTTCTGTCTTGTTTCTTTCTGCCAGCTTCTCCGGTTATGAGTCAGGGACATGATTCTCAAGTCTGTAAATGAACCTGAAACCAAATTCGATACGCAATTTTGGCGCGTATGTTTACACTCAACAGTTCAGTAAAGTGGTTTAAACCAATGTTAATTTATCCTTACGACATTATGGAGACTAACTATTTTCATAAAAGTTGATCGTAATATCGAAGCAATATTAAAATTACGATTCTGACTAAAATCTTTTTTACACTAGGTGTTAACATATCGTTTACACTACATATTAATCTTCGTTTTAGAGCCTTGCGGAAACCTAATTTTTTCCTTATGACTAGAAATTTTTAAGGAATCAAGTGTGAGAAGTCGGTTAGACACATTTTTTTACACAACAGTGGTGTAAACTGTTTTACACCTAATGTTAATTTGTCATCAGACCATTGTTGAGACGTGATGTCTTTATAAATGTTGATTGTAATATCCGCGTAATATCAGATTTACGAATCTGACTAAAATCTTCTGTGCATTCTGTGTATGTAAGTAAACACTGCATATGAACTTTTGACCTAGAGCCTTGCAAAAACATAATATTTTTCTTAAATTCAAAATAAACAATAAATCAAGTGTGAGATGCCAGTTGGGCGCGTTTGTTTACAATGACGCTTTTCAAAAAGTGGTCTTATAACGATTAGAACATAGGTTTTGGCTTACTGTTGATGCTACAGTCTTATGTATTTCATGTAATTCTGTGCATGAGAATCAATTTTCAGCTCATTATCAAGTGACCACAGAAGTGATTGAAAAATTGCCTACAGTAATATAGTTTTGAAAAGTAAACATTCATGTGTCATGTAATTGTTAAGTACAATATTATGATTGTTGCTTCAGCTAAAGTCACTTCAGTTTTTTGAGTACAGTGATTCAAAAATTGTTATTCATGCATGTTGCTCCGCATTCATAATGGTTTGCTTTAGAAATTGTTATAAGTGTTGGTTACGTTATCATACATGTGTAAATTTATCATAAATGCTTTGATCCGCAGGTAATTGATTTGTCGTTCTTTGACTTGTTGAATAAGCTTAATTACTGTACGTAGTGTTAATGCGGGTATTGATAGAGTGAGTTGAGCGAATGCGAATGCAAGTATAAATTGCTAAGATGGAAGCAGTACCTAATGACATTCGCTACAACACTGACAAAGATAGGAATAACTACTATTTTTTGCTAACAAAAAGTTGGGTACTAGCAAGAAAAAATGCTCCGATGGAACAAAAAAAGGTAGAATATACTTGGAACAAAGAATTATCAAGGACGTAAAAGGAGGGGACTAGAAAAAGCTCCTATCTACAAATGTCACAAAATTTGCTAAAACTCAGAAATTTCCTAAACAAAGAAAAAATGAAAGTAAGTAAATCAAAGAAAAAACCTACCTGTGCCTAAAACTGCAAGATCTGCTAAAAATCAGACTTTTTCTAAGCAACGCAAAAATCGAAGTATATTCTGCGGCCTCTGAAAAAATAGGTGAACCTTCTCATATTGTCCACCATACAGTGGGCGGTTCCAAAATTCTGAGGGGGTTTTCAAATTGGAATATTGGCCTTAAAAATAGTGCTATGGCGAAGAAAACACCATTTTTGAACGTTTCTTGTCGAGCTCTATCTATTGGTACCTACCAAAAAAACCCAAAAAGAGCAGAAAGATTTAAAAAATTGAATTCTGGAGGTATTGTTGGGTATTTGCGTTTTCTTGTTGGGTATTTTGCCTTGGGGTGCATACTCCCCAAACCCCCTACGTCTAGGTATGGTGTCCAATGCTTAATATAAAGCTTATAAAATAAATCTCAAATCTGCGTTTTTGCTAATCACTTGCAACGTTAATTTATTCGATATTGTGGCTAGATAAATATTACAAAAAGTTATATCCTATGATTATTTGCGATACCGCAACGAAAGACTGTGATTTCTATATAATGCATGCGTCCATTCAGTACTCTTCTGGCGTTTAATCCCACCAGACCACCCGGATTTCATTCCTGCCCATGTAAACTGATAACCATTAGGCATGGGAGGTTAGGGGTATGCACCAGTGTTCAATCAGAAACGTCGAAAATTGCCGTTTTTCCAACATACCATAATTACTATTTTTTGACCCAGAAAAATATTGCAACATGGCGCTGCTCAGCTATGGCGATATCTGCTTTTGCAGAGTGAGTGGTTCAGTTATCTAGCCCAATGTTTTATCTTTGTTCGACAGGATGCTGCTTTCTTCTGCAGGCCGCAGAATATACTTCGATTTTTGCGTTGCTTAGAAAAAGTCTGATTTTTAGCAGATCTTGCAGTTTTAGGCACAGGTAGGTTTTTTCTTTGATTTACTTACTTTCATTTTTTCTTTGTTTAGGAAATTTCTGAGTTTTAGCAAATTTTGTGACATTTGTAGATAGGAGCTTTTTCTAGTCCCCTCCTTTTACGTCCTTGATAATTCTTTGTTCCAAGTATATTCTACCTTTTTTGTTCCATCGGAGCATTTTTCTTGCTAGTCTATAAATATATTTGTGAAAGTTTGTTTGTATGTCCGGGGTTGGCTCCAGCCCCATAGCAGATGGGGGTTGAAATTTTGGCCCGAGGTCGGCCTACCTATGGAGGGTGTAGTAGCGATTTTGAAATTTTGACAAACGCACCCATTGGCCCTGGGCAGGGGAAGAGCGGGGTTTGGCCCCTGTGCCATAAGCCTCCACGATTTCGGAGATGGCCGATTTTTTGCTATTTTTTTCAAAACTTAGTTTATACTGTTTGTATAGGGATACCCCGGCCAAGGGGAGCATGCCTGGCGACACTATGTACATTGTTATATGTTATAGCATTGATCGGCACTGTGAAACATCCAAATACGGGTTAAACCAAATAATGCTATAACATGGGCAATTTTATAAGATAGGCATGGTATAAGATACTGTGTGCAACAAGATAGGTAATTCTATAAGATAGGACGTGATATAAGATACCCTGTGCTACAGGATAGGCAATACTATAAGATAGGACGTGATATAAGATACCCCGTGCTACAAGACCCTTAGCTACAACGAACAAAAAAATTTTTAAAACATCAAAAATATGGTTTGACCAAAAAAAATTTTCCCAAACATCCTAAAACATCAAAAATATGGTTTGACGAAAAAAATTTTCCAAAACATCCCAAAACATCAAAAATATGGGTTTGATTAAAAAAATGTTCCAAAACATCCTAAAACATCAAAAATATGATTTGACGAAAAAAATTTTCCAAAACATCCCAAAACATCAAAAATATGGTTTGACGAAAAAAATTTTCCAAAACATCCCATAACATCAAAAACATGGGTTTTATTAAAAAATTTCCAGAACATCCCAGAACATCAAAAATATGATTATGGCTAAACAATTTTCAAAACCATTCTGTAACGTCAAAAGTATGGATTTGATAAAAAAAATGGTTGACAAAAGACATTAAAAAAAATCCAAAAAATAAAATATAGTTTATACCAACAATTTTTTTAGAAATATCCCAAAGACATCAAAAGTCTTGAAAAATAAAAAATACAAGAGACATATAAATTCCATATAGCTATCAGGCCTAAGGTCAGCCCGGGCAACGCCGGGTAGCTCAGCTAGTAATTCATATTTTGACTACATTTTGTTCAATTTGTCCTACTTTTTTGATTTTTTAGGAAGTTTTTTATTTTTTTATCGTCAGAAACGCCAAAAAACGATGTTTTTGACGCTAACCCACCATTTTTAAGCCCCAAAAAAGGCAATTTAAAATTTTAACCCACTCCCTCTAGAGTTCCCATGCTGTGCATGTCTGATTATAAGACTTACTGATTGTAGGCGTGCTGCAAACGTCGGAATATGATGGTTTAGCTAAAATTAAGAAGGGTTATGAGTTGAAAACAGATTAAATCTTGTACTCAAGATAAGATGTAATACATAAATTACGATAAGCAAGCCCTATTGCAGTTAGTGTTATGTTAGACTGGCTAAAAAACATAGATGCAGAACATGGCCGATCAGGCGGGTGGCCAAAATAATAGAAAAAACTAGTGTATTTGCTAAAATAGCGTTAAAACTACATTATATAGCAGTTTCTGGTCGATTTCAAGCACCTTGAAAAATTTTAAATTTTCATTTATTTTCAGCCTTCATTCTGCATCGTTTTCCCTAGACACATTATATCCATTCTAGAAGGGTCTAGACCAGACATGCACATGCGGGGGTTTGCTGGGGGTCCTGACCATACATGATCTTGGGGGGTTTGGGGGGTTTCATCCCCCGCAGAATCATTTTTCAACTGCCGCAAAAAATTTTTCACCCCCCCACCCCAGAATTGGCGATTTTTCAAAAGTTTCCTAAACTTACCTGAAAATTGATAGTAAAAGTGTCTTTTAAGGGTTTTTGGCTATCTATTTGCTCAAAATCGCCAAATTTTCGGCGCTTCGCGCCATATATTCATGTTTTAAGCGGTATATTGGTCAATTTATTCGACTTTTTTCGAAATTTTTTTCATGATTTTATGCTCTAGAAGGATAGAGTATCGTCAGAAACGCCAAAAAACGATGTTTTTTAACGCGTACCGGCCATTTTTGGGCTCAAAAACGGCACTTTAGGTTTTCACCCCGCCAGAATTCCCATGCTGTGCATGTATGGTCCCGACCCCCCCAGAATGGAAACATGGGAAATTTTGTTGAAAAAATGAATCAAAATCACGGTCAAAAACGGTTGAAAATTGGAAATTTTCTTCAAAAGTGCTTTAAATCGATGAGAAACTGTGTAATAACGTTGTTTTAACGCCATTTAAGCATTTATACCAGTATTTTAGGTCATTTTGGCCCAAAAAAGCTTTATTTTTTGACTTTTTGCAGACTGGTTGACCTCCCGCAGATCGGATCACGCTGTGCATCTATGGTCTAGAGCCATAGATGCACAGCATGGCCGATCCGGGGGGAGGTCAGCCGGTCTGAGGGGAGGTTAAAAATTGAGCCTTTTTATGCCAAAATGATCTCAAAAACTGGTATCTGCGCTAAAATAGCGTTAAAACTAGATTACTACACACTTTGTAGTCAATTCAAAGCACTTTTGAAGAAAACTACCAATTTTCATCCATTTTTGGCCTCTATTCTGCCTCAGTTTCCCGAGAAAATTTTCCATTTTTTTATTCTCAGGGTTTAGACCTCCAAAACTCCCCGTGCATGTCTGGTCTAGACCTATTTACCACCACGTGCATGTCTGGTAAAGACTTTACTCAGCCGACATTACTAAACTTCAGCTTGACTCAAGACCCATTTAGGCATAATTAGGTCGTGCCTTCTGAGGATACTAGACTGAGCCATAACTAATCAATTTAAAGCTAGATCAAACATATTTATATTTTAAGGTATTGTAGTATGTAGCAAAAGGTTCTTTCTTGACCATGTAAGAATAAGATAGAGCAGTTAGCAAAAACTGACGAAAAGTTCGGTGTAGACGGAATGGAAGATACATTGATCGAAAGACATGAATTTGCATAATAAGCATTATTAAAATAGTTCAGTATATTGATGCAGAGTTCATTTTTTGTAAACGATCATTCCAAACTAACTTAACGATGTTGAACTCGAACAAATATTTTAAAAGATGCAACATTTAACTTTGATAAATCCTGTATGAAGATATTTTATGAAATAAAAATGCATCTATTTAAGTAAGACTTAATTGAACAATACTAAATTGAATAAAGTATTTATTATTTTCGGGCTGGGCTGGCTGTGTAAAATGTACAATCAATGGGAGCCATAACTTAAAAAACCTAGGATTTTTCACAAAAAAAACAGAATTGTTATAGTCTTTCATTTAAAGAAGTTAACTTTTGGATTCAAGAGTATATTTATGCGATCAGTACAGCAGACATTACAGTAACCAGAGACGTTTCCTTTTATTTACTGTAATCAATGAGTTTTTCGGCATGCAATAAGTTAATAAACTACGGGGCATAATGCATGAGGATCCGGGAGAAGTCTCACATTTTGCGGAAAATCATGCAAAAGCTGTTGCCACTGTATTTTTATACAAGGTCCCTTTGTACCTGTACAAAGTAGGGCCCCAAAGGTCTTCTTCATATATACATTTTGTACGTGCAAATTTTCGGGTACTATAACATGGTATAGTAGCACTTTCAGTGTGGTGAAACAGGATTTTTCGACCTTTGGTAGTGTGTTTTAGCCGATTTCTGTGTTACTGACGGCAAAAATACTAAAAATTGTCTCAAACGGCGCGAAGCGCCGAAAAATTTGACATTTTTCCTATCTAAATGCAAATTCTACCATTATGAAGATATATAGAACAGATAATTACTCATTTCGCGCCGATAATTTTTGTGAATTTTAAACCTTTTTTACAGGTTTTATCTTCCCTAAAATCATTGAACATGTACAAAGATGGTCTCGTAAAGTCTTTGTACATCGGTAAAAATCTTAGCCGAATACAAAAAACCGTGGCTGTTGCACGTATTTTTTAATATCATTGCACATTTCGTACACAAATTACTAAAAATCAATTAAGCTTACGACTTCTAGTAAAAAAATATAGTTGAGTTAGCAAATATATGCAAAATTACATTAAGATTACAAAACACAAAATTACGAAAGTTAGATAATGCCTCAGCAGCCTACTTAGCTTACTGTGTAAAGAGAGTAAAATTCACGAAATTATTAATTCCAATTTAAAAAATTAAACAATAAGATTGGCTTATAATGCTAACGAGACATAATCACTCACACGATATCACGGTCGATTGATCGGAAAGCGATGCCAACAGATTGATTATGTACGTGATTGTGCTAGAATCTGAGACGCTAGAAATGGCGGCTTCATTTGTAAATAAAGTCAAAAGATCGCTGTAACTTAAGCCAGTCGTAGGAAAAACTAAAAACTAATTCTGGTCATAATATGTTGATCTGAGTAGAGAAAGCAAGTCACTACCACTATTTTCTATCGATGAAGAATCAACAAAATCCGGATTAGGACTACCAGATGCATAATCGTCGTAGACTTAAAGAATAAACAGATTTAAAAGTTACTTCAAACTCATTTGAAATTGGTAAAAATAACTTTTTTAAGATAACAAGAGATTAGTGGTATTATAGTGGCGCATATATTTTCACACTCCGTGTTGCTCTGCATCATTTTCTTCATATGCGTGATAAATAATAACGTGAATGTCATCATAAAAAACTAAGTTTATAAACAGGCACGTAGCTGGCCGTCCTATTTCGGAGGAGACTAACACCAATTTTTGAGGGACTAAGCCCAAAAAGGCCAAAAATAGCACAGAATAACGTTTACAAAGTCCTATTTTTCCGATTTTTCTGAATTTTGGGGGTTCCGAACCCCCATTCCCCCCAAGAGATACGTGCCTGTTTATAAATTGATATTGAGTTCCACAGAGAATAACCATAATTTTCAAAATTCAGATTACTACCGGTGTTGGGAAAACAGTTAAAAATTGGTTTCAAAACTTCAAAATTTTCAGATTATAAATTTCATTCAAAACTGGAAAATTTTACCACGAAAAAAAGCAAATATCCTCACTCGGTGCTTCAGAACTGCTAGTCGCTGTTGTTTCTTGAAAAGACTGAGATACATCGCTCAATATCTCAGCATTTAAAGAAAGCGCGATGGGATCCTCTGTAACAATTACAGTCGAATAATGCAGCAATAAATTTCGGATGATAATTTTCTTTAATTACGCATTGATGTAGTGGGAAGCATCGTTGAATCAATAGGTAATTCTGATGTTGTTTCAGGACTGATTGTTGACTCATCTATCGTCGTAGTTTCAAGAGGCACTGTAGACTGATCCCACACTAAAACATCGGAATTCATTTGATCAAGAACATACGAATTCGTCAATTTTTTATGTTTGGCAATTTCCGGTATTTTTATTTTCAAATCGTTTTTCACATTTTTTATTACTTTTCATTATTTTCAATGTTTTTTTCAGAAAAATATTACGGAACAGGATTGGTTTCCTTGCTCACGTTGGCATAAAACGGAAAATCAAAATCGAAAAAGTCGTAAAACAACGTGTATAACAAAATTTTTATCCGGCAAAAAATTATACGAAATATTTTTTATAATATTTCTCCCAGATTTACTCCAAACCATTATTGTGATTTCAAATCGAAATCTTGTGAAATAGGACCAGAATCAAACATTCTATTTGCGTTCATGCAAAATAATCGCAACGGACTCGCAAATTCATTTTCAACAATAATCGGAAAATAAACACACAAAAACATTGAAAGTAGAACAAACAAAATTTCAGCGAATGCATACAAATAATTTAAATCTCATAAAAAATTAAAATTTGAGAAGCAAACATCTTTTACTTTGTGATTCAGAACTGTTCAAGTATTGATCTTGAGGCCCTAGAGTGCCATCCGTCATAAGTTCTACATTTACAGAGAGTATCGTCGAATTATCTGAATTTCGATAGATAAAATAACATAATTGATTATTGAATAAGAAATTGCTATTTTTACCTATTAATTTCGTTTGAGCTATCGATGACGTTGTTTTGAAACCGATGAAAGATTTTGAACCATTTGCCGCTTTAGTACTCAGTAAAGTTGACGGAGTGGATTGGTTGCACACTAAAAATGATTAAGCAACCAACACATTCAGCAAAGGAAACTGCGTCTACTCCAAAAACAATTTATACCCTCTAAAATACAGATGCGCTAAGTAAAGAAATTTTGCTTTCGAATTGCAGAATACATGATTTTTTAGCCTTTTTCTTAAATCTCTTTTACTTATCCAAAAATAATATCGTGTTGAGAAGTATCTAGGTTGGGATTATTTAATGCATATAAATGATAAATAATAAATTTTGATTAAAAAAATTAAAGATATTACTAATCGTAGGCTCTCGAAGTCTCGAGTGGTCTCCTAAGAATTCAGGTCGGGCTACATGTGGGTGAAAAAAATTACTTCGTCCGATTTTCAATTATTTCTCCTACTTTATCAAAATCAGTCCGTTAAATAACCCCCCCAGTTTGCCCAACTTTTGCGCTAACTTGTTCCGTAGATGGTCTGGAATGGACTGTGTGTTCTAAGTTTGCTTTACAAGATCATTTATACCGAAGAATCAGTCTGATACAGCAGTAAATACTACAGAACAGTAGCGAATTCTGATTTCAATAAAGGGACGGTATCCTACCTTTATGCTTAATAGCTGAAAATAACGTTTTTTCGCAATTATGAGTGACTTATTTTTTTCAATATCTTGCTGTTGCTGCAATTTTTCCAAAAACCTTGATAGCTTTAAAAATTTCACCCAAAAATGCTTTTACTGTCAAAATTTTATTAAATTTTCCGAGATTCTAAGTAGCAAAAATTAGCGAAACTTGACTGAAAGTTAGCCAGGAATAAGCGAGTTACTTCTCTATTCATTGTGTTTATTCAATGCAGTCGGAGCACTTTACGAGCCTAATAAAGAAACCCGACGCGAAGCGCCGATAATTTCCACGAATTTTATATGAAAAGCTGCTGAAGCTACAGAAATCATTTCAAAAGTCATAGATTCTTTATTTTTATGATACGAATTGTCATTAAGTGTTGTTATCCGCTGCCAAGCGTTTTAAAAATTTGAGAACTTGTAACAAGTAGTCGCCGAAAATCATTAAAACAATGCATATCCAATTTATGTCTCTCCAATTATGTAGGGCTGGTTAGAGACGGTCGCTTCCCATAAATGTAACAGGGGGCGTGGATCATTAACCAGAAGCTGGTCGTCCCCCATCCCTAAAGCTAAGAAAATTTTTGAACCCACCCCTTTTTGGCGAAATCTTGCGTTCCATTTTTTAGATTAATTGGTTTTTTGTCATTTTTGGCCAAGAACTGGTGTCATTTAACCCCTCTCTAAAAATAGCCGGGGACCCATCACACCCGAAATTTCAAGCCGCAACAGATTGAAGACTTCATTTTTCACCTAGTTACTGAAGAAAAGAATCTTTATGAGACAAATTTGAGCTTGAATTTTGCGTAGAAATTCTATCATGGACAAACAGGCATTGAAATTGATCCGAATAAATAATCGGTAAGCTAACATTCTCTTTGAAATACTGATTAAATAGAAGGAAAGGAACTCCTATATTCAGCGAAATCACAAGCTTTAGTGGCACTGAAAGTCATTTTTGGTGCTAAAATCAAATGGATTTTTATGCTTCATGAATTCTGCATAATGAAATTCTTATTTATTCAGTGCCATTTTTAATTTTGTAAATGACTATGATTTCATGGAACGTATATACACCCATGTTGATTGAACTTACGAAACGTCACTGGAATAAGGCAGGCGGATTCCACTATGGTTGGCATAACGCATTTGCAACCGTCGCATCTAACATAGCTGTAATGCAGTAAAAATACAATAATGATTGCAAACAAAGCATGATTAAAAAAGTTTTCTCACCCGCTGTCACACACTAATGCAGCAAAAAAGTAAGGAGTAATTAGTATAATTATGAAAATTTCGATCGCAGCTAACATCGTATAAGAAGAGACAAAAAATATTAACTATGCTTAGCGAAGTAAATTATTTATTTTTATGAAAAACGCAAATCTTAGGATAATTTTATGGAAAAACTGAATTCAGTCCCGACTTAACCACGAAATTTCTTTATAGAAATACACAGATCGTTTAGATTCTAGCGCAGCTAAATTATAGATAATTTACAACGCAACTCAGACGCATTCATTAAGGCAGATCCGACAAATAAATCTGTGGGCAAAAAAATCTCTATTGTACCACTTGTCGGTCAGAAGCAGACGCGAAATTGTGGTTAGATGGCTTATGACCCGCTACATGGAAATAGAAGGGCTTAAAAAAGATGAAAAAAGACTTTTTAAATGAAAATACCGCAAACACTCATAGAACACTTAGTTTAGATGATTTTCGCACTAGTTTGACATTAAGACTACAATTAAAGGCCACCACAGCTCGACCAGGCTGCTAAGGATTATAAACATTCACATAAATTTCCAGGACGTTCTCACTCATTATTATTTTTTGGCCGGGAGGCTGACCCCAGGCTGCCTGCATATCAGCCATGCTGTACATTTGTGTACCGAAGATGAATTTATTCATTTACGTTCATCTTCTCCAGTAGAACAATCTTCAATGCAATCATTCCATTGCCTTACATTTATGCACGTTCCATCATTGCACTGAAATTGCGTTTCATTTCCGCATGATCCAGGCACGTGATCTGACAGCGCTATAATAATTGAAGATGCATACAACACTTTTAACTGGCAGTAAGCCAGAAGGGATATGCTCATGACTTTTCTGAGATGAGATTAAATCAAATTAATTTTTTTTAGAAAATGAAGTCTTACTTTTAATTTTAGAAGCTGCAGTCTGAAAAGATAAAGGGGCAGATTTGAACGAAAAAACATTTAAAAAAGCGTACACGTTTTCCGGCACGATGTTCGTAAAAGAACCTTTTATTTTCTAATATTTAATATTCAATGAAAAAAGTAAATTGTGAAGATGCGCTCTGTAAGTCAAATTTGTTTCTAGAATTTTTATCGCTTCTATTGATACACAAAAATGATTCTAAGGATGAGATACACTTTATTATCAGAACGTAAATGTGATCTTTAAAATGATTTACATACCTATTCTATACGTAATATTATATGTATTCCCTAATATTTCGTGTCAAGAAATTTCATGAAAAATGACGGGTAAATAATTATTGCCTTGCCTACCTATCGTTTGAGCGGGTTGATCACTCCAACATGCTATATTATAGATCGCTGGTAAGGAGGCGCTCTGACCAGCAAATACGTCTGAAATAAAAACCGAAGAAATATGCGTATAATTACGTAGCAAATTAACAACAGTCTACAGATTCTTCTTCTATGCAAAAAGTCACGTTTAATCTGATTGATTTTGAACATTTAACATTCGAAAATGTTTAATACTCCACACGTCAAGTAATTTGTATTACAAAAATGTACCTATGCAATACTTTATTTTGGGAGACATTTTTCTGTAGTTTTTAAGCAGCGGCAAAAGACTAATTTGAAGATGAAAGGACAAAAACTGCGGACATTGTCGTCGAAATCGCTATAAGCCAAATTAAAGTCGATCGGTCATCTCATTCTGGTAAGAAAGCCAGAATTTTTAGTGGATAAAATTGTTTTACACATAGGAATTACGCACGGCTATAAATTATTTGTATTAATAAAAAACATCATTATCTCGGAAAATCAAAAAATTATGTCACGTGCCTCTTAGTCAACTTCATGCCGGAAAGAGACCCTGTAACAGCCGCGTTATAATAAACTCTCAAGCTAATTAGCGATACATACCTGCTATTATCCAATGCTTTATACACATTAAGATTAATATACGCCGTAACAAACATAGAAATTTTGTATCTTTCATTAGTTCAGATATTTATATAAACCGTTTTAGTCGAAAGCTTCAATATATGGGAAGAGACTTTTTAAAATTTTCAGGAAACGACTACATATATCATCCGTACAACGAACATAAGAATAGTGTTTTTTTATCAAATGCAGCAGGGTTACTCCGAGTTACTTTCTTGTGTTTACATAGAGACGTAAATACGATTGATTAACAGTGACTTGGATACCAAAAGCTGACAACGCTCAACAAAACTGAAACAGTAGTCACCTATGAAGAAAAACAATAATACATGCATTAAAATGCATGTATTATTGTCATGCTATACGTAACTAACCCAAGAAAATTATTTGGACTGCTTTGCAAAATTTAAATAAATCCAACAAAGAATACATGAAAATTTAAAAAATACAGTTTTGACGCTTCGTGCCATACATGAAATATATTCCATGTTGTCTCAAGCGCGAGCAAAAAACGACGCTTCTCGTAGTCTATTCAAAGAAGAGAGATCTTCTCCCCAAAGATTCGATTTTCATGACCTCAATGGACAGAGCATGTTGTAAAACATCGGAAAATGCGGTTTTTACGGACTATCCCAATTAATTTTCCGATATATAAATTAACTAATTCTGGATACGGGCCTGCTTGTCCAGCAACGTCAGCATCATTAGTCAGTCTACCTTCGATTTCGACCTCAATTGAAACCTTGTTGGAAACCGGAAATTCCTGCTTGGTTCCGTAAATAACCTGTCTAGCGTTTAGTACTACCTTTTATGTCAAAATGATTTTTCAGATTGCATTCCGTTTTTTGTTTAGAAAAACGTCCTGGCTTCCGCTTACGTAGAGTAAACATTAGAAATTATTTTGTATATTTACTGATAGACATTCACTGCGTCTTATAAAACGAAGCTTATCTTACGTTTGACCGAACCGTCAACTTGTTATTCTGCCATGAGCCCAATTAGCTGAAATCACATTTAATTGACTTATCGTATAACTCGGTGCAAGTCTCAGTGACTGAAAAGTTGACGCGATTTTTATCTTATCAGAGTCGCGTGACTGGTCTGCTCTGCTTTGCTGGCCATTTTCGACTTCTACTAATTTATCGCATTCAGACACTGGAAACAAGGTCATATTTTTGTTTGCCCGTGTCGAAAAATTCGTCCCCATATATAAGTACCGCCAAAAAGTTGAATAGCGACAAATTCGAAGCACCGATTTTAACGCGGCGAACGGAATAGAGCAGAATTCGTTTAGATCGCATATTTCGTCCTGCCCTGTCTTCATACTTTATGCAACTTCAGATTCTTCAGAACCAGCAAGATTCGCTTTATTCCATTGCTTCATCGGCACTTGATAAAAATGAATTTGGTACGAAAGAAATTTGGTCACAATGTAACGAAAGGTAAATACCAGCTCCATACATAGGCAGCAACCGAATTCTGGGGGTCCGGTGAGGCAAAACTGCCGAATATAGTACCAAAATTTCCATTCTGGGGTTGTATCGATTTTGCGAGGGGGTGGGGGTCCGCCGGATTCTTCAGACCACAAGACCCTGCACGTCCATGTGTGGTTAGAGCTTTTTAGCGAAGTATGCGCGCTCATGCCTATTATTTATTTAGGGTTAAGCTATTTGAGAAGTCGAATCAAAACCCAACAACCTTCATTGTTAATCGCTGATGAACCATTGAAACCGCTATTGAAGACCCAAATTCCCGGGCCGCAGTCCCAAAAATTGAAGACTGATTTGGACAAAATTCAGGTAAAATTATTAAAAGTTCATTGCATCCTCTGCGCGACATCAAATCTAATTTTTTTAGATAAAACATCGTAATTATTTTCAGTCGTAAATTAATTTTTATTTTAAGTTACGAAACTTTAATCGAAGTTTATTTACTTCGTGCAGGGTGAGCTAATACATCACATGAAGTTCGTTTGGCCACCGACAATTTTTAGCCGAATCAGCCTTAGATTTCTTCTATTATTTTCAGAATGCCTATGGCGTTCAGTTTTTTGTGGATTCCCAAAAATCGCGGGGAAATTACGTTGCAGATGCAGATGGTAACTTCATACTTGACGCTTACATGATGGTGGCTTCTCTACCATTGGGTTACAATCATCCGGATTTGGTGGAAACGTGCAAAACGCCTGAGTCAATAGTAAGAGCTTCCATATTTTTGATATTATGATTCACGTAATTGAAATCTTCGCTCTGACATTGCAGTTTTCTGTTGCTTATTTAATTGCGTGCTTGCCATAGTAATTATAAGCTAATGTTTTTTAATTAATTGAGCATCAACAAGCGTTCATATCACTACAACGTGTAATTTTTCGTTCATTTAATTTTCTAAACAATTCTTTTGGATGTATTTTTTCCTAAATGATGTTTCTCACCAAAAGGATATAATTTTAAAATATAATCCTTCCTCAAAAATAGAATTCAATAGACTGTTGCCTAAAATTAAATTAAGATGAGAATGAAAAATCTTTTCTGCATATACAACTGAGCTAACTTTAATATTAAATAACTGCAACTATTAATAAGCACACCATGCACGTGTAAACACCAAAATTACGCCAATATTAGGGAGGCGGCAGAAAAATTTTCCAAATTCCGTATCATAAAAATGGCATGACAAAGTCCAAACTCACCTTTTCGCAATTTTGCCGTGTTTTCTCCTGAAAATGTATGAATGATCTGAATTCCAAGAGAATTTAAATTTCTTTACACCTGCTCGTAGAGCGTAAAAATAAGTTTTACATGCCAGAATAAGAAAATCAATTCTTCAAAATTTTAATTTAAAGAAAAATACAATAAAATAAGCAGAATTAATAGAATAAACAAAATACCTAATATAATAAGCAAAAACCGCGAATCAAGGTAATTTAATACCAATTTTACGCTTTTTTGACATGAAATTTTTGTTTATTTACAGCTGAACTTTAGACTAGGCTGTCCTTAACTGCGTATTGGGTCCATTCTTGTCAAGCCTTAAGGCCATTTTAGACCGATAGCGCCAAATTTTTTGCCTGGAAACCCAATCAAGTCTTCTATGCCGGGTTATCCCACAAATCAGCAGCGTTGTACGCCTATGGTCAATCGGCACAACATATTTATTATCTCATTCAGGCTTAAAAAATTAATTGAAAATATTTTCTTGGGAATATCCATTTGATTCTTAGATTACTTCAGGCAGGATAACATAGATGCGCAAAATGAGGGTGGCTGGGAGGGGTGAAATTTGTGATTTATACTACAGTAACTAGTTGTTTTTATTAGGTAAATTAGGTCTAAATTACTTGAAAACACACTAGTTCGGGCCGGAATCGGTCGACAGTACCTAACATTCGGACCCGTCAGCGAACCCTCTTCTCACCCCTCCCTTAGTGCCACACATTCTCACAGGGGTGATGGGGGTATTACCCCCACCTCAGGGTCCGAGACTTGAATTACTGTCGGACGATTTTAAGCTATCAAACATTTTCTGCATGATTTTTGGGTACAAAAGCAGCAAAGATGTTAAAATTTTTACTAATACATTTCTATTTTGTCTACCCATAAAATACCTAGAATGGACTTAAAATGATCTGAAAAGTCAAAATTTTCGATGAATATTCATATTTTTTAATTACAAGAGTGACGAAAGTAGTCAGAATGGGACAAAAAGTAGTTAAAAATGCAGTTTTTCACATTAAAACATGCTATATAGAATGTTTTAGCCATTTTTCATATTTGATCTGCAAAAAAGCTTAGATTCTAAATTTAGTGGTCCTAAATTTTAGATTTCACTCCCCCTTAACTTTCGACCTTGGGAAACTATGCTTAGTGCAAGTATGCAGGATACCAATACATAGATCCCCATTTCTTACCTTAAATCTTGGTCTATTGATACGATCATTATATCTAGATCTATTATATTTCAGTCCTTGTCGGTCAGCAGAGCAGCTCTTGGCTTTTATCCTACAACTGATTACGTCCCTCGTTTGAAAAGCGCCTTACTGTCGGTAATATGACACTCATCTCAATAATATGTGGGCAACGACCAAACTCTGGGGGTCTAGATGGGGCGAAAGTCCAAAATCCGCAAAAAACATAATGAAAATTCAATTCTAGGGTTTACCGTAACCTGCGGGGGAGGGTATTTCGGAATCTCGCGGTCTAAACCTCCAGACACCCCACGTGCAGTGGCGGATCCAGGATTTTCCTAAGGGGGCGGTACCTCTAAGGGGGGGCGGAACCCTGACTTGGGCGGAAAAATTAGCCATTTTAACCCGGAAATCGCTAAAAATCGCTCAAAAATCCCTAATTTTGCGCACTATTTGGGCCAATGGGGGGGGCCGCCCCCCGCCCCCTAAATCCGCCCCTGCCCACGTGTGATCTTAATTCGATTTATTTGCTCTGTTTGCCCACTCATTTCAAATATTGATAACCCACTTAAAATAAAATTTCTTACGTGTAATTCGAAGCACTCGGCTACGCGTATGTTTCGAGTTTCGACGGAAGTTATTCTATTAAATTATACTTAAGCGACTTTTCTCAGTTTTTGCGTACCAACTTTGAATTGATCTGTTCATCGTATAGACGGAAAAGGAAGAATAGCGTAGATAAAGTTAATTAAGTCGACTTTAAACCGCTCAAAGAAAGTGCACGTAATCAAAATGCTAAAACTATTTCAGATATTTTATTTTTCTATTTTTCTATTTGTTTATGCACATTTATGTAAAGAAAATATTTAAATAAACTAAATCTATTTATGTAACTAAGATCGCCCCTAAAGGAATGCAGCAAGTTCAAACCATGATGTGCGGCGCTACAGCGAATGAAAATGCTATAAAGACAGCCATGATTACGTATAGGGTAACTGCGACCTTTCTTCCATTGCGTGATTGTTTCTTTACATGTCGTCGAATCTTATGAGTTGCATATTTCATAAAATTAAGCTTCTTTATATAATGATCAGACATGCACAGCAGGGGAATTTTTGGGGTGAAAGGCGGAGAATTTCGGGTGTCTTTTTTTGGCTCGAAAACAATGAGTAACTACGCATCAAAAACATCATTTTTTGGCGTTCCTGACGATTCCCTATCTTTCTAGAGCATAAAATTACAAAAAATTATTAAAAAATTTCAGAAAAATTCGATTAAATTGAACAAAATATAGTCAAAAAATGAATACATACATGGCGCGAAGCACCGGAAATTTGACACTTTTGAGTAAACATATAGAGAAAAACGCTTAAAACAACACCTTTCCTACGAACCTTCAAGAACTTAGTGGGAAGTCGCGAATTATTAGGGGGTGAAAAATTTTCTGGGGAGCGGAGGTTGAAAATCCCAAGGATCATGTATGATAATGCTACCAATATTTTTTATATCGATATCACGACCTATATATCAAAACAGTTAAAAATATCATATAGATCTTTCATTTGCCATCTGCAATGATTTACAGTACAAAAAAATTACAACAATTAACTGGACTAAGATTGGTATTATCAAATAAAATTCTTTTAAAACTTATTTAGAATCTTTGGGCTTATTTATACAGAAGTGATACTTAAAAATCTGAAATAATTTGCAAAAATTCTCGTGAACACTTCTTGTCACTCGTTTTTGAGTCTACGTTTCGCTGCCTATTTCGTATTTCGGTTTATTCTCAAGACTAGAGAAAGAGGAGGCAAATCACCTTCAGATGAGGAACTCAAATCCGCGCTGCTCAACGAGTCGCCAGGTTGTCCTCCATTGTCAATTCTGTCGTTTCGAGATTCGTTTCATGGCAGAATGTTCGGTATATTCTTTAATGAATTATATTTCATAATGATTTGTATTATTAATGAATAATAATAAAAATAATAAAATTAACAATAATAATAACAATAATATTGATAATAATAATAATAATAAATATAATGATAATAATAATAATACAAATAATAATAATAACAATAATATTAATAATAATAATAATAATAATAATAATAACAATAATAATAATAATAATAATAATAATAATAATAATAATAATAATAATAATAATAATAATAATAATAATAATACTCATAATAATAATAATAATAATAATAATAATAATAATAATAATAATAATAATAATAATAATAATAATAGATAATGATAATAATAATAATAATAATAACACTCATAATGATAATATTAACAATAATAATAATAATAATATTAATAATAATTATATTAATTATATATATATATATATATATATATATATATATATATATATATATATATATATATATATATATATATATATATATATATATATATATATATATATATATATATATATATATATATATATATATGCTGTCAACGCTTTTAATGACTGATAATAACATCATATGACGCTGACAGGAGGGGCAAGCTTTCTTAATTAATAATTTTTTAGGTTCACTACATTTTACAAGAAAACGATCACTTTTCAAAAATAATACATAATCTAATTTTGATGTCAACTCCTCGAACTTAATCTTGATCTAGCCGCCTAAGCATTTTGTAAACTATTTTTAGAAAAGTTCTCCTGTAACTTGTTATCAACAATCTGAAATGTCAAAAATGAATAAGCCTTGCTCAATAAAATCAGGAAAACAAATTTTGTGAGTTATTGCGATATTTTTTACTAGCATTCATAAATAAAACACTGAAAATTCATTTAATTTCAAAAATATTCCTTCAATAGATTCGGCTTCTTCCTCTCCAATTGCTGTCATAAAAAATTCATGAAATTCGACTGTTAATGGTTAAATTTTTTTCACCAGCTTGTTTGTCGGCTTCTCGATCAAAGGCCATTCACAAGGCTGATCTGCCGGCTTTTGATTGGCCAATGGCTCCTTTCCCGAAATACGAAGATCCAGCTGATAGTAATTCTGAACGTAATGAAAATGAAGACCAGAAGTGTCTTAGCGAAGTAAATAAGAACCATCAAGATGTTTAAGAAGATTAACTCCAATCAGATAATATTTAAATAGATGTTTAAATTTACAATAGATACTTTTATTTTCTCTCCTAATAAATTGATGGCAAATTATGAGTATTGCTCGCTTCAAAATTCACAAAGTAAAGCAAAAAAGTTCAATAAAACAATCGAAAAATGATAGCTTGAAAATTGAAGATTAAAAATTATAAAATTACGGAAAAAAATTACTTTGACGTATCAATATTCCTGCTATACATACAGGGTGTCGTGAAATGATAGGCAGCCTCCAAAAATCGACTTATAGATATGATAGAAGAAATGTGTAAGTACCATCTTATAGAGCATTCAATTCTGCTTAACAGTGGTGCTCATGCATATAGTGACGGAAATCGGTCGCTATTCTGCAGAAACAGCATCGGAAAAATTTGCATCTGGCGTTAAGTGAATTAAGATACGAAGCATATTGTCTCAAAATCGGTTATGCTTAATGCCTAATCACTCGAGGTAGGTTAATTAAGCTGAGGGCGATCAGATGAATTTTAAATCGATGTTGATGTGAAACCTGAAATGCTACGTTATCATTTGTTTCTGATCAATAAAAAATTAAGTGAGGCACATTGTGTTTTGAAAAAAGCATCTAACACACAATCTAATACTCTACAGCATGGCATTTTTATATTTTTTCCATAACTCTTGGAAGTCTAATTCTGGAGGCGGCCTATCATTTCGTGACACCCTGTGTGTGCATTTCTATTAGAAATCAACATCCTTTCTCTGCTTCAGAAATTTGAGTTTGGTATGCATTTAACATCAATCAGGCTTAGCGTCGTAAATGTTAATGTTTTTTTTGAAAATAAACTAAATTTTTAAAATGCATTTTTCAGTATTAAATTGCAGCTTTCTTATACATTTTAGTAACTGATTTTATATGAAGCTAAAAATGCGATTTAAAACCTACTAATATAAGATCGAAAATCTGAGTAATAAACGTTATGTAATTTCAAAATTTTCTCTTCGGCAGAAAAAACTAAAAGCTTCTCTGAATGTGGAAAATATGTCGCCCAAATATTAAAAGAATGGTTCATTATTTGACAATTCACCTTGTTATTGACTTTATCCACTTTTTCTTGCTGAAACCAAATGAAAACGAGCCTACTAAACTAACCATCTCCCAACTTTTTATGTTTAAAAAAAGGTAAAAGAAATCGATAATGCAGGCATAGAACGCCGTTTCTCGCCGTTTTACTCTTATCCCCGCGGAAAAGGAACAACTTGTAGATAGTTAATATCTCTAACTTCCTTAAAGTTTTACGCTCATATATAATAAAAGTCATTTGCTGAATGTTCGGCTCGAAACTGTTTAATTCGAATTCTGCAACTGTTATAATTTGATCTCTTAAGGTCGAACGTCTTATTGGAGAGTGGAAATTAAAAGGCAAACCGGTAGTTGCCATAATGATCGAGCCAATTCAGGCCGAAGGAGGAGACAACTATGCTTCCAAAGAATTTTTTCAGAAATTGAGATCGCTGAGCAAAAAGGTCGTTGAAATATTATTCTCAAGCGCTTTATTCATATAATATAATTAGTAGCAGATTAGTTAACAAAATTGGTGGCATCGATCCAGCAAAGTCCATATAAGCCGCCCCATTTATAACAAGCGAGAATACTTATTTCTCGCTTATTACATTTATAGGAATCTCATCAATCTGAAGCGCTAAATAAACAATTCAATTTATATTTCAAAAGCATACTTATTTCAAATGCAAGGATCTACATACTTAAACTAAATCCAAAGATGAAAGAACGATAAGACGTTCGAATCTAACTTAGTGACTTCAGGTTTCACCGTGATGTATTCAATGTACTAATTTATTTTCCATAATCTTTCATAAACCTAGTCGTACTGCTCATGCAAAATAAAAAATGAATGTCCCAAAAATGGTTTTCTGGCAGCGGTAAAGGTTTTTTCCACACAAAGACATTTTGTAATAGATTCACAATTTTAAACATAAAATACTTTGGCGAAACAGAATGCGCAGTTATTCTCAAAATGACTGTTTATCTGCAACAGAAGTGTCTTTGCTTCAAAAACTGTAATTATGACTCTCGTTATACTAATCTAGTTCTAAAATTTGAATTAAATAATAAATCACGAAGTAAACCATTGAGAAACTTTTAGCATGGGTGCGCTTTCATTGTCGATGAAGTGCAAACTGGCTGCGGCGCCACGGGCAGAATGTGGGCTCACGAAGAATGGAATTTAGAAGAACCTCCTGATATCGTTACTTTCTCAAAGAAAATGCTATTAGGTGGTTACTACTACCGAGATGATTTCAGAGTGAAAGAGGTAATCAGTAGTTAATTCGCACATTGCTTGCCGTTCTGAAGAGAATTTTTCTACTTTCTTCAATAAATTTCCTTAGTTCTTGTTGGTAATCGTCACGTGATTCTGTTGATTAAGATTCTGAAAATTCGAAACTTCAAGCTTTGCTGCATCCAATGCATAATATAAATAAAATTGAACTGTAAAAAAATTACTGTGCTGCACTATATCAGCGCAACTTTTAAAATTATCACTTCATCCAAGGCATCCCCTGCTATTTTAATTATTTTGCGTAATTTCTCGACTTAATTTACGAAATGTTTTTACTGCACTATTTCAGCCTTACCGTATATTCAACACGTGGATGGGTGACCCGATCAAGTTGGCTTTGCTTGAAACAGTCGTTAAAGTGATAAAACGAGATAATTTATTGGCCCTAAATCAAGAATCGGGAATGGTGTTATTAAATGGACTGCGAACTTTGCAGGTATCTGAATAGGTACAAGTAGATTAATTTTGCAGATGGTTGATCGTATATTCCGGTAAGACATTTTGCGCTTTAAGAAAGAACAAATCTTACTAAGAAAATAATGGCGAATCGAGATACGCATATATACGAAGCAACACAATGCTAAGACTTAAATTGAGTACCGAACAATTTAAAATTTAGAACTGCTAAAAACATGGAAGCGCGAAAGGGCTTTCCTTTCGAATACATAATGGAGCGAGTTTCGTTAAAAATATTTTTCAAATCGATATCCTGCATTTCGACAGGGGAGAATAAAAAGCAAAAAACTAAAGCGAAAGCATTAAAAAATTCTTTTTTGATAACATTGCAAATAGTCACTACCAGACATGCACGCGAAAAGGGGATGCTTGGGGTCCTGTCCTGCCCAACCCAGAATGGAAAAATGCGAAATTTTTTGGGGAAAATAAGGCAAACTGGAGGCCGAAAATGGATGAAAAATAAAAATTTCTCTAAAAGAACCCTAATTGACTAGAAACTTTGTAATAACATAGGTTTAACACTATTTTAGCGCTTATACCAGTTTTTGAGTTCATCTTGGTTCAAAAAAGCTCTATTCTTGACCCCCCAGACCGACTGACCTCTGTGCATCTATGGTAGTGACTAACAACCATAGATACACAGCATGGCCGATGGTCTGGGGGTCAAGAGTTGAGCTTTTTCGGGCCAAAATAATCTCAAAAACTGGTTTAAGCGCTAAATTAGTTTTAAAACTACGTTATAACACCGTTTCAGGTAAATTTACGGCACTTTTGAAGAAAATTTTTAATTTTCATCAATTTACGGCCTTTATTTTATCTCATTTTTCCCAAAAATTTTCCCACTTTTCCATTCTGGGGGTCAAGACCATAGATTCACGGCAAGGCCGATCTGAAGGTGTCAAAAATTGACCTTTTTTGAGCCAAAATGACCTCAAAAAGTAGTATAAGCGCTAAAATAGCTTTAAAACTACGTTATTACACAGTTTCTGGTCAATTTAACGCACTTTTGGAGAAATCCTTCAATTTATATCCGTTTTTTACCTTCATTTGGTCTCATTTTCCCCACAAAATTTTATTTTTCCATTGTGGGAGTTTAGACCCCACAACCTCCCACGTGCATGTCTGGTCACTACCCGAGTGAGCAAGTGAAAGGGTTGGGGGTCAAGACATTCAGAAGGGCAAAACCTGAGAGGAAAAATTTTCTGCAGAAAATAGGGCAACATTATGGCAAGGAACGAAGCTAATATGAATTTTTTGTAAAAGTAGAAAATCCAGGAACTGCTGTCAATTAAATGTTAGTTTTTACGACACGTTCAGGCTCACAGGAATTTTAAAATTCTTTTCGCGCAAAAATTCTCTGATTAACTTTCAGACGGGTCATTTATGGGTGAGTTTTAGTATATCATATGACACCACACCTGCCTGGACAACATCCCTTATATGGTAAAGTTGGATGGGCGAGCAAGCGGTTCGTCTAGACTGGGCTATAATTTGTACAGTAAAACATAAAAAATTACACTTTTGGACTCTTAAAACGACGTATTTAGCTGAACAACCACTTTTGAATGAGAGAGAGCCTGTTCTTTAAACCTGAACAGCCTTCTCCTGTATCAAGACAAGTACATTTCAAAGCTAGGGGACAGCTTTTTAGACCAGGAAACCCTATTTGCTAAGGTGAAAAAGTAGTTTTTGGACGGACATGGACAACCAAACCGTACAATTTAATTCAACCCGATATCATTGGAGGCTTTCAGAGGCGTAGCCATGATTTTGTTTCGGGGGGTGGGCACATCAGTGTTTTTTTGTACAAACATGGTCCCTAAAAGTCTTTGTACATTTCGTACACACAAATTTTTGGGTACTATAATATGGTACAGTAGCGATTTCAGTGTGGCAAAAACAGAGTTGTTCGACCTTCGGTTACGTATTTTAGCAATTTCTAGGTTTCTGAGGGCAAAAATCAGTAATAATCGTCTCAAAACGGCGCGAAGCGCCAAAAAATTTGGCATTTTTCCATTTAAAATGCAATTTCTGAAATTATAAAGATATATAGAACACACAATTGCTCATTTCGGCGCGGAGCGCCGAGAATTTTTGCGAATTTCGAACCTTTTTTGCAGTTTTTGTCTTCCAAAAATCTTTGTACATGTACAAAGACGGTCCCCAAAAGTCTTTGTACATCGCGAAAAATCTTTGCCGAATACAAAAAAACCGTGGGGCACATACAAAAATTGTCAACGCCACTTTTGCAATGAATGTTAGTAACGCTATGTATAGTAATACTGAATTTTTCTGCCTTTAGTAGTGTATAACCTAGCTAACTTGTGGGTTTTTGAAATCTTTAAAATATTTACCGTTTTCATGTATAATTTACGGCCTTTTTATTGACAAATAGTTCGGAAATCATATGTGGCGCAAAGCACCAGAAAACTTGGTCATTTTTTGGCACCCTCAACATTTAATAGCTTTGTTAATACTAATAGTCTGAGAGAGCAGAAAATTATCAAATTTGCACGAAACAATTTTGACAATTCAAGCTTCTAACAAGAAAACTGCGAACTAACTTGATATGAAGATGATTTGACTGATCCAGGCTTCTAAACGCAATGCTAGAGCTTTACAAAGAGAAAGACGTGTACCGGTGGCGCTATGCCCCGGAAAATTTTGACGGTTTTGCTCTTTAAACTCAATTCAAACCGCTTAAATCATACATAAAAGACAAACTAATTCCGGCGCGAAGCGCTGAAAATTTTTGGAAATTCCAAACCCTTTCATCTTTTTGTCCTCCCAAAAATCTCGCTGTATATGTACAACAAGATTTTACGGCTAGGGATCTGGGGTGGCGCGCACAAGCGCCTCCCAGCGGGGTCTGGGGCAGAGCCCCAGGAAATTTTGTGAAAAAGCATTTTAATGTTAAAAAGTAATGCTAAAATTTTCGTGAAATTGGCCAAATTCGGTTCTGAATTAAGCCTAAAAACACTTAACTTAAATCGATGACCTCCTACATTGCGCAGAACTTCTGAGCTGAATGGGTTTTCGACCTCTGCTAAGTATATATAGCGCAGCAACGGGTCGCTGCCAATAAGATATAGAAAGATGTAGGTATCAACGAAAATTTTTTTCTTACCGTTTTCACGCCCATTTGTGGCCTTCTTATTAACAAGATATAGTTTGTGTCCTTGTAAAAAAAGACAAACAAAGCCGAGAATAGATAAACTAGTACAAGCATGCGCAGTTTCATTCAACGAACAAATAGTGCGTTAAATCATTAAAGTGTGTGAAGTGCTGGATTGTTTTAGCTGATTCAAGCTTTTAAACTCATTGGATCTACATATATAACAATAAATAATATTGACTCGGCGCGAAGCGCTGGAAAATTTTTGACATTTTTGCCGTTTTGAACTCAATTTTCTGAACACAATTATTACACCAGAAAAATTTATAAAATTGAATGATTTCGGGGGGCGTATGCCCCCAATGCCCCCCCGGGTACGCCCTCAATACAAATCGAGCATAAATGATAGAAGGACACAAAAATGACTCTAAACCAAATTAGTGTAGTCCCAACACTGCCACCATCCCAACACTGCCACCAGTCCCAACACTACCACTGCGAATCCCAACACTGCCACCGTCCCAACATTGCCACCGTCCCAACACTGCCACCGCGAGTCCCAACACTGCCAATACGTTGTGCGTTGGCAGGCACATGCACGGAAATTTTTGTTGCAAAAACGCTTAACATTTGGGGCATGCATGGTAGGTACGTATTTGCTAGGCTGAAATCGTGCATTTAGACTCAAGGAAATCAGGCACGTATCTCTGAGGGGAATGGGGGGTCCGGACCCCCCAAATTCAAAAAAATCGGAAAAATAGGACTGTTTAAACGTTATTTTGTACTATTTTTGAGCTAAGTCACCCCAAAATAAGACGGCCAGCTACGTGCCTGAAGGAAATTACGGCTAAGGTATATGGTGTCAGAATACAAAAAGGCGTGGGAAAGGGACAAAGACTCAATTAGCATGTTTTCTAACATTTCAATGTGAGATCTATATCCGTGCGAACTGCGCATTTGAGTTGTACTATCACAATAAGCACACTTTATTGGTTATTCCTCTGTTTTCTATGCAACTTGGAGATTCAATATATTATAAATGCAACAAAGAGTTACTATGCAAAAAATTTTAAGATTTTGCATCTAACAAGTTCTTGATTCTACCCTTCACTGGCGACCCCACCATTATAATCCATAAAAGTTATGTACTTAATGCTTTTAATTACGTGTGAGCAGCGACTTAATTCTGGGAGTGGCTATTATGGGGCAAACATTGAGGAAAAAGCCAAAACACAGTTGTGGAAGATCCGCCTGATTCAGGGGAGTTTGAATTTTTAGGGGTTTACAATAACATATGGGAGTGGGGGGTTTGTACCCTCCCCCGAAAAGTTGAAACCCCTTCCCTTAAAAAATTCTATTTTTTAGTAACATTTTTGGCGATTTTACTCATCCTGCTCCCCCAGAATTTTCTTGCTGCTCACGTATGTTTACAAACTTTCCCCCGATGAGGTCCATGTGTGACTCGCTGTATGCATGCTGGAACTCGCGTTGGCAGTGTTGGGACTCGCAGTGGCAGTGTTGGGACGGTGGCAATGTTGGGACGGTGGCAGTGTTGGGACGGTGGCAGTGTTGGGACTCGCGGTGGCAGTGTTGGGACGGTGGCAGTGTTGGGACTCGCGGTGGCAGTGTTGGGACTGGTGGCAGTGTTGGGACGGTGGCAGTGTTGGGACACGATCACCAAATTAATTAGTCAATCAATTAGAGAAAAGAAGATGAATATAGGAAAATAGTACATGAAAATGATTCGAAAATAAACAAACAGTCAAGCAATCAACCAATGAATAACCAACCAATAACCTACCTAACAACCATTAATTAACCAATAAGTAAGCAACCACTTTGTAAAAAGACAACTAAACGAAAGATTTGTTAGCTGGTATCAATGGAAAGACCGGCTAATGTACATGTATATATGTTGGACATTGACAACCACATTTTAAAGCAGGACAACATACCTTTTCTCACTGACCATTGCCAACGTAATGCCTGACTATAGGTTGGCATAAGTCGATCTCATTATCCTCGGATCTAGACACTAGCCGGCAATAATTATAAAAAGTAAGGTGTTCAATTTGGCTAATGCAGCTATCGCTTTATTCCACTACACAAACAAATTAGACTTTACATATGCCTGAATAATTGCTTGACTGACTGAAGTGAAATGGCCTAAAAGTGTAGCCAAGTCTCTCGCTATAACGAAATGCGCGACGACCTCGCGTCTGCTTGAATTTGCTGCCGCGTCCTTGAGGCTTTCTAGTAAAGAATGTGATAAAATTTCGGGTAACGGGAGGGTGGGCATGGTCTAATTTGTCCGTTAGTGGAATATAGATTTCACGCCAGCAAATATGGCTTAGCAAAATCTTATATTCCACTACACAAACAAATTAGACTTTACATATGCTTTTCCTAGCGAATATTTAAATGTCATGCATTGACTCAGGCATTGGCAAACTCCTCAAAAAGTCAGAAGATCCTGTACGTACTAATGTTTCACAGTGTCCTCACACTTTCTTGACAATGAAAATGGATAACTGAGATGCGAATTCTGATTTTAAAGGAATTTTATCCACAATTTTTGCTCAACCCACGCGGCAAAGGCACGTTTGTAGCATTTGATGTTCCGAGCGCCGATATACGAAAAAGCATTCTCGATGAATTATTGAAACAAGGTAACAAATTTAATAAGCAAAAATATGCTAAGCGATTTAAATCAGGATACTGCACATGAAGAAGATCATCACTTTTTCAGAAATCTGACTAATTGCATTATTTCTATTCTACAAAGTGATCGGGCACGAATCGACATAAGAATTGAGGAAAGCTACACTTCCTACGAACACGCCTGGTTTAGCAATTTTCAGTCAATATAGATACTATTCAGAGGTTAAATAAGTAGCACAAGTGTTAAGAAGGTCAAAGTTCAAGTGTACCTAATGACTTGGGATAATTTATTGTAGATGCTTAGTATGATTTGTAGCTTTCATAAGAAAAACTAACTCATGAATCGTTCTAAACTGAACATTGATTTTGCCTTCATAACTTTTGGCACTTGTACATAAGGCTCGTCGAAATCTAAAATCTGTTATGCCAATAAATTAAATTAAGCCTAACTAGAATGTTTTAATCAGAAATAAGCATTTTTTCATTAAACTGTTTGTTCACAATCGTAATAGCATCAGAGAGTAAATTTTCAATCCAAAAAATAGTAATTTAAGCGGTTGAATTGTTGCCGTTAAATTTAATTGTTTTAATTAAATCAAAAATCAAATTGCTGTCGCGCGGTTAACAATATTTCTATGCATACATAAATACTAATACTCATAGTTCAAATTAATAGCCTAACACATGCATTGATCCACGTTCGCTTGATTTAAGGAATTCAACTTGGATATTGCGGAGAAAAGGCGATAAGATTCAGACCGGCGCTAATTTTCCAACCTTATCATGCCAACATATGTCTGGAAGCCTTGGAAAACGCATTAAGAATAACTGAAGAGGAAAGGAAATAAATTATTTATCATTACTCGATTATTGACAATGAACAATGCTTATTAGCACTAAATTGATTTAAGCTCGATTAAAAATAAAGGAAGTTAAAAGAACAATCAAGCTAGAGAAAGGCACTATGCCAATTGAAAATATGATCGCTTCTTTTATATGGAACTTCAGCCGTTTTTATTGGTGATTGTTGCACATGCGTTTTGTAAATATGAATTAATTCGAAATGACATTTCATTCGAAAGTATGTAAATTCAGAAAATCGGACGTATTTCCGGTAATTTGAACACCCTTTGCCATGCTAATCGGACATATGGCTTCTATGGCTGACCCCCAAGGTCGGATTAACACATGTAGGCGGGGAAGGGGTCAGTTAAGACTCCTAAGATTCTAAAATACCCCGAGAATTAAGGGAGACCTCCTAGAATTGAATCCTTGGCATGTTTTTTTGCTCTTTTGGCCCATGACAGATCCACAGAATTTGGTTACTACCAGATATGCACGTGGGGGTCTTCTAGACCCCAGAATATGAAAATATTCTGAGAAAAATGAAGGTTAAACACGATAAAACTTAAAACTTCTTCAAAAATGCATGGAATTGACGATAAGCTGCAGATTAACGTCGTTTTAATATCATTTAGACCATCTTTTGGCCCAAAAAGTTCAAAATGTAATCCATCATACCAGCTCTACTGTGCATCTATGGAAGCTAGTCGCGTCGCAACCAGACATGCATGTGTGTGGTGAGAGGGGTTTGGGGAAAATGATGCAAAATGCAGGCCATAAAATGGATTAAAATTGAAAATCTTCCTTCAAAAGTACCTACTCAAAATAAAATACAGAATAACGTACCCAGTTTTGACGCTATTCTAGAGATTTTTACCAGCATGGTCATTTTGGCCCGGAAAAAGCTTAATTTTTGACCCCTACCCCTCCGAATCGGCCATCGTGTGCACCTATGTCGCTAAGTCATGTATGAGAGCTTCGCCCGAAACCGACCAATGTTGTGCTGCGCATCCATGATTATGTGACTTAGTCTTACGAATTTGGTCTAAACCGAACATATGTAACATTGGAATATAAGGACCAGCATTAGCAAGGCCCTTGTTTAGTCCGGCAGATAGCTTAATTTTTGGAAAAATCGATATTTTTCAATAGTACGCTCAAACTTTTATTGCCTTCGTTCAATCAATTCAATCACAACAGTACAAACGAAATCATACTCATACGATAATGAGCCAACAACAATGGAAGCTTTAATAAGTCAATTCTTTCACTATACCGTAATAATACACGATGGATACAATTTTGCACGCAAGTTAAACCAACTTTTCGGCAGACTAAGCAAATCAGAATAAAATACGTACATACGTACTACAGAAAATCGATAATCGAAATTATTACATAAAAATGTCAAAATTTACAAAAATGTACAAAATAAGCATGAGATATGCCCAAAGTTAGCGTACTAAATAAATATTAAACAACGGCAGTCGGTTTGTCATTTTCGTCATTCGAGTTGCCCTGCTGTTCGGCCGAATCGCCGAAAATTCTACCGTAATCCACGAAAAAGTACATTTCCAGCGGTTTCTTGACGCACCAAAATTTGGTCAACACGTGATCTAAAGTTAAGTCGCCGTTAAGCCGAGTTAACGACGACGCGGGTGCGTTTAAAACGCCGCCCTTGGCCACATAAAGCCGACATAAGCATTCGGCGTTTTGCGATTGTAGCTGCGGCGGCTGCTGCTGGTCGATTTTTTTATTTTTAGAGGGCGAAATGGGGGCGGCCGTTTTTTCGGGACTTTTCTGGCAATTATCGATTTTTATCGGTTCTTCAATCGATGTAATAATAGGCTTTTTCGCGATAAATTGTGGGAAGGAAGGGTCGGACGTTGTCGAACGATTGGCCTCGTCGTAATCCAGTTTGATGCGAATCACGATGAAATTGATCAAGTGATCGACTAAAAATGAGCATTTTGCTTTTTTTGAATCGTTTAAATGTAAAAAACAAATATTAAACAAAACAAAAAATTTTAATTCACCATTTGTTTACTCAAATTAATTCCACACATTTTCATTTTCTCGAATATGCAGGGGCGTAACCAGGCGGGGAGGGGGAACAGGCACGTATCTCTGGGGGAATGGGGGATTCGGACCCCCCAATTTAGAAAATTCGGAAAAATAGGACTTTTTAAACGTTATGTTGTGCTATTTTTAGCCTTTTTGGGCTTGGCCCCCCCCAAAAATTGGTGTTGGTCCCCCTAAAATAGGACGGCCAGCTACGTGCCTGGGGGAAAGCGGACCCCGCCCCGAATGAAAGTTTATTCTTCATAAGGCTCAAAGGAAAAAATTAGAAATTTTTAATTTATACGAAGAAAGACCGCCAACAAAGGATTTTGGAACACTTTTGAGCTACTAAACTCCAAATTTTCCAACGCTCCGCGCCGGATTTCTTATTTTCTATTATACTTATTATCTTAGAAGCCCAGGTTTGACTTTAAAACATTGAATATGTCGACATTTTCCGGCGCTTCGCGCCTATTTATGATTTTTGGCACTTTGTTTCTTTAACAGGCCCCAAAAATTAAATGTAGAGACGACGATGGATTTTTCATTTTCAATTTCGAAATCAAGCAACGAAATACCGATTTTTTTAAATTTCTTCTTCGTAGTGTTATAGATTTCGTCAAGAAACGCTCAAAAATACCATTATTTTCGTCTATCTCCTAATGGTTCTCGAAATATAGGACTTCGAAAATTTCAGACCCTCCCTTACAGTGTTTTTTTGTACTAGGCAAAGATTTTTCCCGATGTACAAAGACTTTTCGGGACCGTCTCTGTACATGTACAAAGATTTATGGGAAGACAAAAAGTGCAAAAAAGGTCTGAAATTCGCAAAAATTTTCGGCGCTTAGCGCCGAAATGAGTAATTGTGCGCTCTATATATCTTGATGATGGCAGAAATTGCATTTCAAAAGGAAATGTGAAATTTTCCGGCGCTTCGCGCCGTTTTACGACAATTCTTAGTGATTTTGCCCTTAGAGACCCAGAAATAAGCTAAAATACACTACCCAAAAGTCGAACAACTGCTGCTTTTACCACACTGAAATCGCTACTGTACCATAATATAGTACCCAAAGATTTGTGTGTACAAAATGTACAAAGATTTTTGAGAAAACAAAAACTGTAGAAAGTTGTAAAATTCCCAGAAATTTCGGCGCTTCGCGCCAGAATATATTTGTTTGTCAATATATATGTATATATATATATGTATATATACATATATATATGTATATATATATATATATATATTTAAAATGGCAGAATTCGCATTTAGAATGGAAAAATGTCAAATTTTTCGGCGCTTCGCGCCGTTTTGAGACAATTTTTAGTAATTTTTGGCGTCAGAAACTCAGAAATTAGCTGAAATACACTACTAAAGATCGAAAACCGTGTTTTACCACACTAAAATCGCTTACTGTACTATATTATTGTACACCAAAAATTTGCATGTACAAAATGTATAAAGACTTTTGAGGACCATCTTTGTACATGTACAAACGGACCTTGTACAAAAAAAACACTGCTCCCTGATATAAAATCCTGGTTACGCCCCCTTAGTATATATGTACAATTACTTATTTATTCCAACTTATTTCACATACTAATATTGCATGGAAATTCGAATATCAAACACATGATTATTTTCGTATAAGGTCTCTTTGCATAGGTAAAAAACTAGTAACTCAGTCAAAAAAATTATCGAATGATTTGTTAAATTATTCAAAAATTATTATACTCTACACTTACAAACTTGAGATAATTATATTATTTGAAAATTATCAAATTATAATTAGACAATATTAACATTAACATGGATTATTATTACTTAACCCAAAACTAATATAATTAGTTTAGTATAATGCGTCCAGAGCAATAAAACTGCGTTTTTCTACTCTTTTTAAAGTTATTTAGTCATCTTTTTGGTCTGACTATTAAAAAATCGAAAGAATTCAGTCAACATGGGGCGAAGCGACCAAAAAACCGTTTTCGAACCAACTTTCAGACTACATTAACGATAGCGGATTAAAAAATAGCAAAGGCAAGAAGTGCCAAAATTTTGTAATTTTGACAATTTGCGACAAAATTTTGAAGCTTTCTTACGACAAATAAACCAGGAAATTAAGAACAAATTATCATAGCGGTTTGGCAAGAAAATAATAAATTCCAGAAAGTACGAAATTTCCCTTCTTTTTCGATCGAGCGAAGTTTGGATTTAATACGGCAATAATTTTTGATCATTCAGTTATTAAAACTTGCAACTTGTAACCTTCTACAGAATCATATGTAATTTATTTAAAACTAAATATTACGCGAATCAAATGTACTATCGAATTAAATTGTACATTAGGCATTAAAACAAAAAATGCAAAGGTTTGAGATTTTTTGAAGGAGGGATCTCCGGCCTTTCAAGAAAGGATAGGTAAATGGACTCCAATTTTTGGCCAAAAATGGCAGAAAACACCGAAAATGCAAGTTTTTGCCAAAAAAATTCAGGGGAGGGGTCAAAACTTTCTGACTTTGGTGAGAATAAGGAGACTACCAATTCCGGCTGAGGCATTCCCACCATACCTGGGCGTGGGTGGTGGGGTTGGGGGTTTGCACTCCCCAGAAACCGAAATACCCTTCCCCAAAAACCAAACCCCCCAAGAATTCAATTTTTGAAATTTTTTTGTGCTTTTTTCGCAATTTTTGATGCCAATGGATAGTGCTCGACGAGAAACGTTGAAAAATGGTGTTTTTTCGTCATACCACTATTTTTATGGCCATTTTTTGACTTTTAAAAAATCTTGCACCCCCAGAACTTTGGTGCCGCCCACCTAATGATCCCCAAATACCCCTGGTAAATGTATATGATTACAACATTGCATTCTACTGACTTGTTGCATTGGCCGTCGTTCGCATGTATCTGGTTTGCTTTATAACGCTTGGAACAGTTGACAAAGAACTCATATCAGGATGTGGACGCAAAATAAATTCGATCTAAATGAGAAAACAAGTTATGCATAATATACTGTGACGTTTCATAAACAGTAGCATTAGAACAAAGACCAATCAGCTTTTTCAAATCATATTTTACGCTGATAACTTAATTTTGATGACCAAATAGTGTTAACAAATTAGCAAAAGTGCAAAATTATGGAAATTTATTGTTAAGTACCCATAATTAAATTAGATTGAAAATTTGGCATTACATATTATTGAAATATTACAAAAAATACCAAATTAAAATATAAATTAATTACACTCACAGAAACATGTATATTTGTAGAAAATTAGGAACATTAGCAAAGAAGATAAATCTTATACTGACTCGAACTTTTTATCAATATATGAGACTCTCCCTCGCTATCCTAAAGATTATTTTTAAATCGATCGACAGCCCCTAATTTTTAAATATGTGATTTGGAAGTACGAATTTTATTCCAGCGCCACACCTGCAATTTCCATTAAAACTTAACTTTGTCAAAACATGGCCAATCAGAGTCAAAAAATTTTCCATCATTTATAGCACATTTTTACGATGATAGGTTAATTTTTTAAATTTTTCTAAAAAACAATAACAGAAATCTAATGTAGATTAGGTCATGCGAAATAGGCATTAATGTTGTAAATATTATTCCTGTAAACTTCGGACAGATGTTGGCTTCGTTTTAATGCTTTACACCCCAATATCACCTGTTACTTTCTTAAATTGATGGAAAATGCGACCCTTCAACAATTAATATTCACGAATAGTTGCTTTTTAAATTATAAACTTGATAAACCCCTAATAAAACAGCATGACATTCAAGCTGATGAACGGAGACGATGACTAGGACATCTTACAATGAGACATGCACAGCATGGAATTTCTATGGGAGGGCGGAAGTTTTAGTACCGTTTTGAATCAAGAATAATGGATATCATATGAGATCTTGCGGTTCCCCCTCCAAAATTCGCGATTTTTTAAAAGTTTCCAACAATTTTCTAAAAATTCGCAGAAAAGGTGCTTTTTCAGGCGTTTTTACCTATCTATTTGTTCAAAAGTGTCTAATGTTTTGACCATATTTTGTTCAATTTGTTCAACTTTTTTATCTTTTTTTCGAAATTTATCAACGTTTTACGCTCTAGAAAGATTGAGCATCGTCAAAACGCCGAAAAACGATGTTTTTGAAGTCTACCCACCATTTGTGGGCCCAAAAAAGGCACTTTCGACCATACATGATCTTGGGGGGTTTCACTCCCCGCAGAATCATTTTTCACCCCCCCCCCAGAATTGGCGATTTTTCAAAAGTTTCCTGAACTTACCTGAAAATTGGTAGAAAAAGTGTCTTTTCAAGGGTATTTGGCTATCTATTTGCTCAAAATCGCCTAATTTTCAGTGCTTCGCGCCATATATTCATGTTTTAAGCGATATTTTGGTCAATTTATTCGACTTTTTTCAAAAAATTTTTCATGATTTTATGCTCTAGAAGGATATAGTATCGTCAGAAACGCCAAAAAAACGATGTTTTTCAACGCGTACCGGCCACTTTTGAGCCCGAAAAAGGCACTTTAGGTTTTCACCCCACCCCTAGAATTCCCATGCTGTGCACGTATGCTTTCAACCCCTTCCAAAATTCCCATGCTGTGCAAGTCTGGTGAATACGCGTCAAAAACATCGTTTTTCGGCGATTATGACGATGCTCAATCTTTCTAGAGCATAAAAACACAAAAAAATATCGGAAAAATAAAAAATCGAACAAATTGTACAAAATACGGTCAGAAAATAAGTATAAGGCGCGAAGAGCCGAAAATTTGACACTTTTAAGCAAATAGATGACTAGAAACGCTTGAAACAGCACTTTCACTTTTCTACGAATTTTCGGAAAATTCTAGAACATGGCAAATTTTGAAAGGGGTTTGAAAAATTTCTGAGGGGAATGTGGAAAATTTTCTGGAGAGATGAAACCCCCCAACTCTCTAGATCATGCATGTTTGTAGCTAGGGATGCAACGGATCCGGGTTTTCCAATAATATCGGATCCGGATCCGGATCCGTACAATTCAAAATAACGGATCCGGATACGGATCCATAAAATTTAAAATAACGGATCCGGATCCGGATCCGGATCTTTTATTATTAAAATAACGGATAATAACGGATCCGGATCCGGATCCATGAATATGCATTATGAACGCTTAATTTTTTGTAATACCTAAATTTTTGTTCGCAAGTACGGTGCTCATTAGTTCCAGAAGCAGAATTACTGTAAGATGATGAAATAAGCAAAGCTGCATGAGCTTAGTTCAGTGGTCAGGATTGATCTTAATTCGGCTGTAGCTTGAAAAACTGCGAATCTGGCGTCTTCCTCTCATTAATCGGAAATGCCAAAAAGCATTTCTAGTCCTATCTGAAACTATTTTACGCTAGCTGATAACGAAACTAAATCGCAATGTAATCTCTGCGCAGCAAAGGTTTCCAGAAGTGGAGGGGTACCACCCAGTGTTTTTTTTGTACAAGGTCCGTTTGTACATGTACAAAGATGGTCCCCAAAAGTCTTTGTACATTTAGTACATGCAAATTTTTGTGTACTATAGTACAATAGCGATTTTAGTGTGGTAAAACAGGGTTTTCGATCTTTGGTAGCGTATTCTATCTAATTTCTGGGTTTCTAACGCCAAAAATTATTAAAACTTGTCTCAAAACGGCGCGAAGCGCCGAATAATTTGACATCTTTCCATTCTAAATGCAAATTCTGCTATTTTAAAGATATATAGGACAAAGAATTACTCATTTCGGCGCGAAGCGCCCGAAATTTTTGTGAATTTTACACCTTTTTACAGTTTTTGTCTTCCCAAAAATCTTTGTACATTTTGTACACACAAATTTTTGGGTACTATAATATGGTACAGTAGCGATTTTAGTGTGTTAAAAACAGAGTTGCTCGACTTTTGGTAGTGTATTTTAGCAAATTTTTGCGTCTCCAAGAGCGAAAATCACTATCATCTTAAAACGGCGCTAAGCGCCGAAAAATTTGACATTTTTCCTTTTGAAATCCAATTTCTGCCAATTTAAAGATATATGTAACATACAGCTACTCATTTCGGCGCAAAGCACCAAAAAGTTTTGCGAATTTCAGACCTTTTTTTGCAATTTTTGTCTTCCCAAAAATCTTTGTACATGTACAAAGACGGTCCCGAAAAGTTTTTGTACATCGGGAAAAATCTTTTCCGAGTACAAAAAAACACTGGTACCACATGTATGAAAAAGCGTCTGCAAACTAAGCATGCGGCGGATTATAAAAGTTCAAAGCAGAGGAGTCTCAGCAGATCGAAGAAAAGGAAAGAGGTATTCTTGTTAAGCACAGATTGTAGAAGATTCGCGTCAGGCATGTCTACTTTCCTTTGCAGAAAAACGCGCAGATTGCGAAAAGACTGCTTTGAAACATGAAAAGCAAAAAGTACAAATGACAATGGAAGCATGCTTACTTGCTGTATAAAATATTTTATTTTTATGAGAGGATTCCTAATCAACTTATGTACGATTTAAGGGTAAAAAATGGAATAACGATGATGCAAGATCAATTGATATAGATGAGCGGTTAGTTGAGCTTATGACTTTGAGCAATCTACCATTTTCTTTGGTTGCAGAAAAGCTGCTGTTTCTTGAATACAATTTGCCTGTCATTGAATTTGAGTATTAAGTCAATCAAAGTAAAGCTTTTGTCTCATAATGATGTTGTTTCTTCAATACAATTCAAGGTTTAATGATCTTTTATCATAATCTCTTGGATCCGTTTAGGATCCGTTTTAAACTGTAAAAATAACGGATCCGGATCCGGATCCGGATCTTGTTTTTTAAAAATAGCGGATCCGGATCCGGATCTTAATTTTTCAAAATACCGGATCCGGATCCGGATATCCGTTGCATTCCTATTTGTAGCAATGTTCTATTAGCGTCCACGCTTATTGGATGATACTTGACGTAATCTTGACATAGATCTGTCAAATTCAGAGGCTTCAAAACACGACTCAGGTGACTAAGTCGTTAATGAATTCTTTTTTCAGCTACTTAATTAGATTACAACTGATATTGGGGCTAAAAGCATCGAAAAGTAAACGAAATTCTCATAAATAATGATTCCAGCCAGGCATGTAAGGGCTCGAAATTTCGAGTGAGGGTCCCCGGCCAATTTTAGCGAGGAGGAATAAATGACCTCCGATTTGGGCCAAAAACGGGCAAAAAACACCTAAAAACAACCAAAAAATTCGATTTTGTTTCAAAAATTTGCGGGGGTTAAAAATTTTTCGGGCTCTGGGGGATTGGGGGACACACCTGGGCAATGCCCCATATCGGCCCATCACCAGGATGGGCCGAACGAAAAGTTGGACGGGGCTATGTTTTGTACAGAGAGAAAATTTTTGGAGATAATTTAAGGAAATGTATATCATGATATATCATGATCAGTTTGCAAAACATGCACAGGAACCATCTTATTACACTGTTCGACACCTTTTTCATGGATGGACTCACCTATTTTCAGTGACTGACCCACTGATTAAGCTGAACGACCCACCTTTTTCAGCCACAGGACCCACCTTTTTCAGGGACAGACCCACCTTCTTCAGGGTCTAGGGACCCACCCACCCTTTTGGCTGGAAGTTGGACGGGGCGAACCGTCAGCCATTGCCCATGTATGTTGGGGACGTCCGACTTTGAGTGGGGGTCCCTCCGTCCTCCCTGTTGCATGTATGGTTCTGGTCTTAACTAATGTCTATTTCTTATTAACTACTGAAGGCAAAGGATTAAGACTGTGCGACAAAATATCTTTGGCTTTGACTACGTTTTGAGTTGACTAAGTATCATTTAATTTTAACAAAAATCGGGAGGTGTTGCGATGGAATAAAATTGTGGAATGATACGTGGGGCGGACATCCTGTATTACCTCTGTTGTTGTTGTAATGGCCGACACGTGTCGACATCCTTTATTACCTCTCGTAATCCTCTATGAAAAACTGTTTGCAAATAACCGAACAGAAATTGATTATAAACGTAGTATCGAGTTCAAAATAAAGCAAAAGCGCTTGTTTTACGTTGGATTCGATAAGTAATAGATTAGGGTGAGAACCACACGTGGGCGTGGGGGTTGGGGTCCCCCTTCGGAAACCTAAACACCTCCCAAAAATTGAAAGACCCTCAGAATTAAATTTTTGACATGTTTTTTGGGGATTTTTCCGGTTTTCACACCACCCAGATCCCCAGAATTAGGCTGCTGCCCACGTATGGTGGTAACAGCCGGCGTTGGACTGTGCTTTTAATCTACATAAATGATACGGAAACCATCGGATAGCATGCTTTCCGCCGAACGTCGAGGAATCGGGACAATCCTGGTTTTAGGGGATCTGTGGTCAGCCGAGCTTTGGCAATGATGCTCCATTTCATCCGTCTAACATGCATTTTGATCAGTATAATAAGCTCTTGAGTGCACAGTAGTACGAAATAAACGCGGCCGACAGACAGATCGATTTTACATTCTAGCAGCCTTACTTAATGCGTTCACTTATTATACAGGGTGGGCCATAAAAAAGGCTACACCCAATGTTACACCATAGCTCGGGCAATTATGGACATAAAATTTTACGACCAGCTGCATTAGATAGATAAACATGTCTTTGTCTGAACTACATGAAAGTTCTGGCTAGGTGCCAGCAGTTCACGTGCTATGGCGATTTGTTTACACACCACTTTGATATGTTTAAGCCCCAGAGTTTCTGCATTGTCTCTCATTACTGATCACATAGTACCCTTTTTTGACTATATATCAGGGATGGACTGGATCCGAAATTTTGAAAATTTTGGGTCCGGGTCGGATCTTAGTCTTTCAAAATTTCGGGTCCTGGTACGAATCCGGATCTCAACAATTCAAATTAAAATTCCGGGTCCGGGTCCGGATCCAGATCTTTGACCTTAGACCCGACCGGGTCCGGGTCCAGATCCGGGTCCAAAGGTACCCTAAACTGTGCAATAATTATTTATATCTGCTGTTATATTACATTATTATATTCATTGTTTTCAGATAAGATGAGGCTGGTAACATCAGTGTTTTTTGTACAAGGTCCATTTGTACATGTACAAAGATGGTCCCCAAAAGTCTTTGTACATTTTGTACATGCAAATTTTTGTGTACTATACAGTATCTATTTTAGTGTGGTAAAATAGGATTTTCGATCTTTGGTAGTGTATTAATTTCTGGATTTCTGACGCCAAAAATTACTAAAAATTGTCTCAAAATGGCGCTGAAGCGCCGAAAAATTTGACATTTTTCCATTTTAAATGCAAATTCTGCTACTATTTTAAAGATATATAGGACAAACAATTACTCATTTCGGCGCAAAGCGCCGAAAATTTTGGGAATTTTACACCTTTTTACAGTTTTTGTAGCGATTTTAGTGTGGTAAAAACAGAGTTGTTCGACTTTTGGTAATGTATGTTAGCTAATTTCTGGGTCTCTAAGCACAGGTGGGCAATGCCGCGCCACCCGTGCCACCGGGTGGCGCCAGAAGGCACTTCGGTACCTTCAGAACCCCAGCTGGGTGGCGCCAGAAAAAACATTTTTTGATTGGAGGAGGGGTAGAATTTTTTGACCCAAAAATAAAAAAGTGAGAAAATGATACAACCAACTAGCCAACTAACCGGCCAACTAACCAGCCAATCAGCCAACCAACCAACTAGCCAACCAACCAACTAGCCAACCAACCAATAAACTAGCCAACCGCTCAACCAGACAACTAGCCAACCAACCAACCAACCACAACAAAAGGGACACCGGTACCTTCAGAACCAAAATTCATTGCCCAGGTATGTCTCTTAGGGCATAAATCACTGAGAATTGTCTTGAAACGGCGCGAAGTGCCGAAAAATTTGACTTTTTTCCTTTTGAAATGCTACTTCTGTCCTAATAAAGATATATAGGACACACAATTAATCAATTTTTGCGAACTTCGGACCTTTTTTGCAATTTTTGTCTTCCCAAAAATCTTTGTACATGTACCTACAAAGACGGTCCCGAAAAGTCTTTGTACATCGGTAAAAAGCTTTGCCGAATACAGAAAAACAACACTGGGTAATATGATCAGAAATCATAAATAAATAATGAATAATACGGTTCAAAATAAGGCTAAGCTAGCGTTGATCCCATGGGTTCATGATAAATGGATTTGCATGATGTACATAGTTCATTAAAACGTTTTTTGAATGTTCATGAAGTGAAACAATGATGACTTAACTTTGTTTTTTCCAGACAATGAAATAAATTAAAGGCTACATCTAGGTTGATGCTGCTCTACTAAATCAATTCTTATCAAGAAAGTTTCTTCCGATTTTTCAATACTTCTAGTATAAGCTATTTCGAATCTCATCATGTCAAAACTCAGCCTTTGAGCGTCACTCTGCCGTCATGATTAATACTTTATTTGAATAGATGCAAATAAACATATATATACAAAATATTTTCGCTCCAAAATCCGCGATTCTATGTTTATTCTCGAAATGGAAAATACGTGACGCATAGTACCGCATGAATAAAAGAAAATACAAAAAGATATTAAATTTAAATGGCAATTGCGACAGCCTGGGTCCGCCGGCTCAACGCCATCCACGTAATGTTATAATGTTTAAGCACTACAGTTGTATGCCATAAACCACATCGCTACGTCTCATCGGTCCGATTTGTTAAACCTGACTCACTCACTGAATACTATATAAACCCTCGCGCAAGCATATTTCAATTTTTCCAAACAGCAATTTTTGGGATTAAATACTTATTTCTCACTTTACTCCGAAAACAGTTTGACTCGGTTCCTAAAAATTCATAATTTTCGGGTCCGGGTCCGGATCTTTACTTTTGAAAATTTCGGGTCCGGATCTTTACTTTTTGAAATTTCGGGTCCGGGTCCGGATCTTTACTTTCGAAAATTTCGGGTCCGGATCCGGGTCCAGAAAAATCGTCGGATAGTGCCGGATCCGGGTCCGGATACTTGGACCCGGTCCATCCCTACTATATATGCAGTCAAAAAATCAATTAACATATTGTATAACCCCTGGAGTTAATACGCGTCCTACTAGGGGTAAAAAGATCATGATATTGTCAAAAGACGGAATATATCGATGATAACTAGAATAAATCATACCTTTAAACGATATCGAAGTAGGGTGTAAAAAAGCAAGATGACGCCCGAACCGTTAGAAACTGCCTAAAATTTTGTACGCAATTCGAAAGAAGAAATTTTTATCTATTAAATGCAGGTGGTTCTAAAGCTTTAACTTCATGTCAGCCGAAGTTATGACCTGTAAAATAGGGGTGCAGCCTTTCTTGGCCCACCCTGTATAACCCTGCACAGTTAGAAAATAAGATTTCAGTCACAAAAATATTTTATTAAAATTGTGATGATAATTTTGAACATCGATTGAACAGAGATACATTATAACGGCTCGAAAGTGGGGGTCAAAAATTTTCCGACTCCGAAGGATGGTGGGAGACGACAACTTTGGGTGTGGCTCTACTACGTGTATGATTGTACATGCCAGTGTTTTTTTGTACAAGGTACGTTTGAACATGTACGAAGATGGTTCCTAAAAGTCTTTGTACATTTTGTAAACATAAATTTTTGGGTACTACAGTATGGTAAAGTGGCGATTAGTGTACTAAAAAGAGAGTTGTTCGACCTTTAATAGTGTATTTTAGCTAATTTACATGTTTCTGAGGGCAAAAATCACTAATAATCGGGTCGAAACGGCGCGAAGCGCCGAACAGTTTGACATTTTTCCTTTCGAAATGCAATTTCTGCCATTATAAAGGTACATAGAACGCGCAGTTACTCAATGTTTGCGAATTTTAGACTTTTTTTGCAGTTTTTGTCTTCCCAAAAATCTTTGTACATGTACAAAGACGGCCCAAAAAGTCTTTGTGCATGGGGAAAATATTTGCCGAATACAAAAAAACCGTGGTACACGCATTAAAATGATTCAGATTTTAATGGCTTACCTCGGATATCTTTGCTCGAACCGACGACAAAGATGTAGCAGGCACGGAGCCGACTAAACTGCTTGCATCCTGACCGCATGAGGTGCCGTTGGTGTTACTCAAGTCGTTCAAGCCGATTGGTCGTCGCTTAATTTTGCCTGAACGAATAAAAAAGGTACGTTTTATGAAGACTCGAGAGCAAACATCATATGCATATATAGAGGACAATAAAACAGAAAATGAAAATAAAGGAAAAATAGATAATCAAAAAAATAAAATAAAGCAAAAACAAATAAAGAACAAAATCGACAATAAATCTAACAGAACCATAGATGCACAAAGTCAGGGTCGGCAGAAAGAGTTGGAATCCAAGAATTCCAAAACTTGTTTTGGCTATTTAAACGATGAAAATGGCCAAAATATCCCATAAAACGCTTTTTGCATGGTTATCCTACATTTTAGAGCATTTTCAGTCCATTTTCTCTGAACTACGTACATGCACACAATCAAAAGCTCTGGGAGGGGTTAAACCGAATTCCCTTGAGGGGGGTAAATAATTGATTTTGTTACCTATTAAATGTCAAATTTCTGTATTTAATTCGTCGTATTATTTGATTATTCGTGAATATTTATGGTTAAATTTGCATGAAAACAACAATAATAATAAGACAATGGAATGATGTGTTACATAAAATTCCTTTAAAATAATATAAACGTCTGGATGAATGAATTGAACAATCTACTGCTCGAAAAATAAGTTTATGTACTTGAAATTATACACCGTTAGACGGCATTTGACGCTTTTCCGTGGTTCCAGCAATCAGTTTCGATCAAAAATGATGGCCCGAGGGGTATGCCATCTAAAAGTCCTGGTTGCGGATCCCCTATACCCCCAGTGTGCACGTGTGCTGAATTAAACCGTTTTCAACACCGAAAAAATTGATCAATTTCGGGCGTTTTTTAATAAAAAGCACTGAAATTATTAATCCGGCGCAAAAGTTTTAAAATTATTACAGCTTTTGTCCTCAAAAATGACAAAGAAAACTTTCCATCAGCTCAAATTCGCCGAAATGTAGCCGTCTGGCTAACCCTTTAGCGATGTTAATACCCCTCACCATAACTGGGCGTAGGGAGTTTGGGGGGAAGGTATAAACCCCTTCCCCAGAAACCAAAATACCCTCCCAGAATTCAATTTTAATTTTTTTGTTTTTTTTTCGCAATTTTTTGATGCCAATGGATAGTGCTCGATGAGAAACGTTGAGAAATTGTGTTTTTTCGCCATACCACAATTGTTAAAGCCATTTTTTGACCTTTGAAAAATCTTGCACCCCCACAATTTTGGCGTCGCCCACCTAGGCCCCTCACCCCGCCATACGTATGTATGAACAGACGCCAGATTCCATTTTTGAATATTCTTCCGGTTTTAGCAATTTTCGATGCAAGTGACCAAAGAAGGACAATAATGCCGAAAAGGGACATTCCGCCATTTTGTAAATTCTGCAAGTTGTGCAATGCTGCAAATTCCGCGATTCAGTTTAGTACTTTTGCAACTACAATGTAGCGATTTACAATTTTAGCAATTTTAAAATTTTGCAATTGCAATTTGCAATTTACTTGCAGTTTTGTGATTAAAGTTTCGCAATTTTGCAATTCTTTCAAATTTAAAATTGTGCATTTTATATTTTGCAACGTTTGCTATGCTGCAATTTTGTTCATTTAGCAATTCGTAACTTTTACAGTCTTGTTGTTAGAATTATTGTTGAAATTTAAAAACTTTCGCAATTTGCAATTAGTAATTCTGCAACTTTTGCAATTCAACAAGTTTTTAATTAAAACTTGCGATCTTCAAATGAAATTTTTGCGTCTCCAATTTAGCGATTTGCAATTTGGCATTTTTCTAATTTTCTATTTTTGTAATTTTAGGCACTCTAGCAATTTTCGCAATATTCAACCGGCCGAAAACACAAGGCCACTTGCCTCGCCCTTAAAAATAAATGGCCGCCTAGATTATCCCCACTCAAAATTTCGAGACGTTATCAGGGTTGCCAAGTGCTCTTGTCAGAAAAAAACCCCAATTACAACCTCAAACTGCCTGAAAAACCCCCCAACCAATGTTTAAGCATTGGCGCAAAAAAACCACAATCGTTGAAAAATGCCTTCAACGACCACAAAAAAACCCTAGAATAGGGGAAAAACCCCAAACTTGGCAACCGTGGACGTTATATATGTACATCTATGGGGGCTAAACGCAAAATACATTCGATAATCACCGTGTTTTGCGATTCACAATAATAAATTATTTTATTAAGTGTAATTCTGACGTGTCTTCCTTTTTCAATCTACCAACAATTAACAGTTCTTTTTGCATTTCAGAAATGAACGATTTTTACAGTCAGCATGGAGCTGAGTTGTCCTACATATATCAGTCTATTCAATTAGCAAGGATGCCTATCATAGGTACACACTGTCAGGGTCGGCAGGGGGTGAAATCCCAGAAATTCAGAACAGTAAATTAAACGTTCATGATTTTTTACTGTTTAAACGACCAAAATGGTCAAAATAGCCTGTGAAACCTTTTTCCGTTGTAATATTGCACTTTTAGTCCATTTTGACGGCGTTATATCACTTTTAAAATTGAAAAATGCAGAAATTGATCACTTTTGGGCACTTTTCGAATAAAAAGTATATAAAGGTACAAATCTGGCGCGAAGCGCTGGAAAAGATTTGACATTTTTACTGCTTTTGACCTCAAAAATGATGCTAAAAACGTTCCGTCAGCTCAAAATTGCCAGACAGAATACCTATCTGGCTGACCCTCCCGCGGGGTGGGCGTGGGGGTTTAGGGGTATGCAACCCCCAGAAGCCAAAATATATGCAAAGGGGTATGCAACCCCCCCCCGAATTCGATTTTTGAAATTTTTTTTTGTTTTTTTCGCAATTTTTGATACCAATGGATAGCGCTCTATGAGAAACTTTGGAAAATGGTGTTTTTTCGCCATGCCACCATTTTTAAGGCCATTTGTTGACCTTTGAAAAAATCTTCCACACCCCCCCTAGAGCTTTGGTGCCGCCCACCTATGGTAGTAACCCCCTCACACCCCTACGTGCGTGCATGTATGGAATACCTATCCTTGTTAAACAATGTGTAATGATCAGCAAATATTACATTTAATTTAATTCCAAAAATTGCAGGATGTAAATAAAAAATGCAAATCGCGTCTGATTCAGAGGCTTTAAATTAAGTGAACTACGTGTACGATATAAAGATGAAATTAAGATGGCTACCATCCAAATTTTCGATTTGTTTACGATATTCCATAAAGTACGTACGTAATTATTGAGGAAAAGTTACATTTTCAGCTTGCCTTCCAGCCTTTTTTATTTTTTTAATGACAATTATTTGCATTTATCTTTATTCGTTCCTTATTCTTTGAAGGTCCTTTTAGCTTTTTACGAGTACCTAAAATTTCATATTTTCATTCTTAATTAAAAATCTTCTATACTTTTGAACGAAACATATCGCTTACGAATAAAAGCAAGTTAGTTAGAAAACAGAATATTTAGTTAGAAATTTCTTGCCGTTTAAGATTTAGCCAATAAAACAAGACATACTGCAAATCATAAAAGGTCGTAGGGAGGGGGTAGGCGGGGGAGGGGTGTTACCCCCTACCTCAGATTATGAAAAACCGGTTACTGTCAGGCGATTTTGGTGAAATATAAGTTGCTAATGGAAAAATTTTGATTTTATAGTAGAAAAATACAGAAAGTTAACCAAAATGTCTGTCAACGAGCTCGGTGTACTGTACTGCAAAGGCAATTAATCGTCTTGCGCTTTTTGTATTTTTTCGTCATATAGGCATTCAAAAAATACCAACATTTTATAATTGAATTCATCTACCTTCTGACCTAAATAATGACATTTTAGTATGCTTAGTTGAGTATCAAAACATCAAGTGACAAAACCGCATGTTATGCATACATGCACATAAGGGGTGAGGGGGTATTACCCCCTGAAGGGTCAACCGGACAGGTACTGCCCGGCGATTTTGAGCTGATGGAACGTTTTTGCATCATTTTTGAGCTTAAAAAATTTTTGGCGCTTCGCGCCAGATTAGAACATTCAAGTGTTTTTTACTCAAAAAGCGCCCAAAATTAATAAATGTTTGCATTGTTTAGTGTTAAAAGTGATATAATGCAGTCAAAATGGACTGAAAATGCTTTTAAAATGCGATATTACCTTGAAAAAGCGTTTTATTTACTATTCTGACCATTTTGATCATTAAAACAGCAAAAAAATCGATAATGTTAGATTTATTGTTTTAAATTTTTTGGATTTCACTCACCCCTGCTGACCCTGACCTTGTGCACCTATGATGTCATGACATATGCTTACTATGTGACCTGTTTTTGAATTTCACCCCTCCTTGGATTTTCCTACTTTGCCCACCTATGCTACCTCTCTAATAATCTAATCTTATAAACAAGAGACGAATTTTGCCATTTACATCCAATGTAGACGCCTGAACTCGATAACCTTTTCGTAATTCAGCCTGAAGTTTCATTCCTTCTTCGATGCTTTTCTGCAATGCTTCAGTGCTGTGATGTCTGTTGAGGTTAAGTAGCGCTTTCTCTTGCAACTGCTCATATTCTTCTCTATTCGGATATATCTGAATAGGTAGGTACTACGTTGTTATTAGAATTTTTGATGTATGTCAAGAGCAGCGTGCATAAAAAGGGTTGAAAGAGAAAGATGCATTTTGACTAGTGATCGAGCGGAGGTCCATTTCTCACCTTCGGCCGAAGCCGAAGCCTCGGCCTGTCATACCTCCGGCTTCGACCTCGCTCGATCACTAATTTTGACTATGCACAAAAGCGAAGCATTATGCCCTTTTGACCAAAACAACATGCATATTAATCCGACTGATGTATGATCCAAAATTCAATGAATGAATCACGATTACTCACAAGTGTGTATTAGGGAAAGCATTCAATTAATTACTTGCTTAGTGGTTAAAAAACATGCACAGCATGGGAATTCTGGGGAATGAAACCAAAAAATTTTTTCTAAAGTGACTTTTTTGGATTAAAAAACGATGCATGGGCATTGGGCGCGAACGTGTTCTTGTGGCGTTTCGAGGGATTTGGACCCTCCTCCACAATGACTGCTGCCAGCCAGACCATGCACATAGGGGGAGGGTGGGGTGGTTCCCCTGAAGGTTCAAAAAGTTTTTGTCATTCTTCCAGTTTTTAATTTTTAATTTAAAGCCTTTATAAGATGAGAACTCTAATTAATCCCTCTTGGGCACTTATGTGTATTAATAAATACTATTGCAGAAAATATCATTAGTGATTTTAAGTGTACACATACAAAGTCGCATACATTGTGTAGTGATGAAACGACTGCCCGGATCCGGATTAGGATCCGGTATTACCCGGATTTTTCAAGATCCAGATCTGGATCCTGGAAGTTTAAGTTTTCATTATCCGGATCCGGATCTGGACTTCGAATTTTTACTACCTACCCGGATCCGGAAACGACTCTTTAGGCATTCCATAAACAAATACAGATCTAGAATCTATCACTTTTATCTAAAAATTTGACTGTTATGAAGTTATAGTCAGTATCCAAACAAAATGAGCTTCTCGCAAGAAAACATCAAGACATAAATAGCAGACGACTGTGCTCTGGATTCTATGTAGTCCCACTTTAAAGCTGTTTGAATAGGATACTAGTCGTCGCAGCTGGAAGGTATTTAAATGCATGTGGTGATAAAGCACGGGATTAAAGTTAAATAAAGAATAAATGAAGCACGAAATTTGTTTCTTTTCTACCAAGCCCATCCTCTGAGCAAGACTTTTTTCGTATTTGGCAAAGATTTTTCGGATAGGTATACATACAAAGATTTTTCGAGACCCTTTTTCACATGTAAAAATATTTTTGAGAGGACAAAAACTGTAAAAATGTCTAAAATTTCCGGAAATTTTCGACGCTCCCCGCCGGAATAAGTATACAAATATATACAAATATGTATACAAATATTTTATTTTCGTCGCACAAAAAAGAACACAATAAGAAAAGAAACATTAATATACAATGCAATACAATTATAAATAAACATTCGACATGAATCATCATACAAAATCACATATTCTAAAAGCAAGAAATTATTAATTAAAGTACGTTTATACGAGATTAGTGCAAAAGACGAAGGTAGGCGCGCAGGCTAAATAAATTATGCACTTAGAACACGCCCCCTAGCAAATACCCCCTTAGATCAACTTTTTTCAACTCTTCACGGAGGGAAGCAACACTAGAGATCTTACAACAGCTTCAGGGAGGGAATTCCATACGTGAATCCACCTATTGGATAAATCATACCCACGAACATCAAGCCGAAAAGGAGTGCATTCACATTTCATTGAATTTTGAGCACGCGTGCTGTTTTCACAAAAAGTAAAAAAGTCGGCTTGCTGCAAAACGCATCTACCACTCAATATCTGACACATCATACACAGATAACTACGCAATCTGCGAATCTCCAGGCTATCCAATTCTAAGGAACTGAGTCTTTCAGCATAAGAAAGTCCCCGAAATCCAATAATTTTACGTGTAAATTTCCTTTGAACATTTTCGATCATTGAAACATGGGTCTTACGGTATGGATTCCAAACAGTGCTACAATACTCAAGAAGCGGTCTGACGTAAACAGTAAAAGCCCTAGACATATTTAGTTTATTTTTAGAAGCAAATCATTTCGATATTAGCATAGCCCTAGCATAAGCTCTACGCGTTATATCATTACAGTGGAAATTAAAATCAAGTTTACTTGATACATAAACACCCAAATCCTTTACAGAATTTACACTCTGTTCTACAGTCAGGTCAGAAATTCTATAAGAATGCTTGGGATTTCCAAAACCTAGATATAACGCGTAGCATTTTTCAGTAACAATTTTTGACTGCCAATCCTTGGACCAGACTACGAGTTTAGCGATATCATCTTGAAGTTGGGTGTGATTGCTAGATAAATTATAAAGCTTGACGTCATCGGCAAAAAGGCAAACTTTGCTATTTAAGCGGTCGCTAATGTCATTTATGAATAAAACGAAAAGAATCGGGCCAAGTATACTGCCCTGAGGAACACCGCTAGTGACAGATTTTTCGCTCGAAAACTGACCGTTAATAACAACCCTTTGAGTCCTATCGCTCAAAAAACAAGTTAACCAACTCAATAAATCTCCAGAAAATCCAAAAGTTTCCAGTTTATAAATTAATTTAGTAGTTATTTATAAATTAATCAAGTAGTCAGTTCAATAATTCTTTATAAAGGCGAAATCTGTGTTTTAAAAGACAAAATCGTCAAATTTTTCAGCCGTTGGCGCTGATGCAAGGATTAATTATGTACATTGGATCCGGATTCGGAAATTTTAATTTTTACTACCCGGATCCGGATCCAAAAGTTGTGAAAATTAGGATCCGGATCCGGTCCAGAAGTAGCGAAAATCAAGATCCGGATACGGATTTAGATCCAGATAAATTAAAATTGAGGATCCCTTAATTCACAAACATTGTGTACCAAACTTCCGGCCGCGGCTGAAAATTTAAACCCGGGACATTCCTAATTAAAATACCTTCCGATTGCCGCGACTAGTATCATTTACAAACAGCTTTTTAGAAGGACTAGAATAGTACATCGACCAAAGTGCAATCGCCTGCTCGGTGAAAAATTTGTTCTCTTTAACTATCATTGACCCGAAGTTAATTTCACTTATGATGAGTGACAATGTTTACGTCTTTCATTATTTTTTGAAGCAATAAAACTCTTCCTTGCGTGAAACTGGTTTTATTCGAATTCTGATTATAACTTCATAACTTTCACATTTTCAGAAAAAGTGAAAGATTACAGATATGATCTGTATTCATTCAATAGAATGCCTAAAGAGTAGTTTCCGGATCCTGGTAGTGAAAATTATTTTTCCGGATCCGGGTAGTACGTTCAAATTTCCGAATCCGGATCCTGAACACATCCGGGTTTCATTACGTACCTTAGCAATCAAAGCATCAATGTTTGGGTCTGGCCGCAGTGATCGCTTTGAAACTAACTTTTTTCTGCAAGTAGGGCATTCCTTATTGCCACTTCGTAACGCAGTTGTTATGCAATCACTGCAAAACCTATGCAGACACTCCTTTGTAGTCATAGTGCTTTTAAGCATATCCAAACAAATTGGGCACATGAGCTCTGAGTTTAAACTGCGAGGGGACACTGTAATTTCACTATCGTCAGTAACTGGTTCGTGAGGGATCCTATGCTGGTCGTAAAGAGTCAAATCCCATTTTCCGTTGCCAACAGAAATCGGCAACATATTTTCTGATCCATTAGACGTCATCTTTGTTTTGATAAAATTTTTCTGCAAATAACGCGAACATCTTAATTATCAAATGCTTACATTCAACATTATATGTGTGAGCCTAAATCCATATAGTGCTGTCCTCCAAAAAAACCCACTCTTTACATTTTTGCCATTTCTCTTTACTCATAATCACCGGCCTCTGGTTTTTGGGCTTGTTTATCGGAACCACACCGTGGTCAGATATTCCACCACTCACTTTAATTCAAAAAACATTCGTTGTCTCAATGTTTTCAGAAAAGTGCAACTCTAAAAAACCACTGGTTCCTTAAAAAAACCATTATGTCCTAAAAACCATTTTTTCAAAAAATTTTTTCTTCAGTGTAATTAAGCATTTATCCGATTTTATCAGTCTTATGACGTTTCAATTAAGCAAAGATCGCGGTAAACAAATCTAAGTATGTATAATAAAGTTCTCAAAATGTACAGTTTTAGGAAGAATTCCACTGGAACCGTTTTGTCACCTGAAAAAACCCGAGCAGTCCTTAAAAAACCAACTTTTATGCGTTTTCGAGAATTTTCACGAAGTTTCTTCTAAAAGCTGTGATGCGCCTTTACAATATTATAGCTATATAAGGGCTTAGCAAAGTACATAGAAAGGCTGTATACTGTAGCCAAATGCAAGTCAAGTTAGGGGCAGTGATCGGACCGAGGGTACTTTTTGGTACCTCGGCCTCGGCCTCAGCCGAGGCGACTTAAAATCCTTGCCTCGGCAGAGGCCGAGGCCGAGGGTAATGCCGAGGGTCAAGCTTATATATCCATACCCATAAATCGTACTCTTAGAATATTTTGTATGTACATGAGCTAGAGAATAATCGTAATATTTAACACTTTATCGAACTAAAACAAATGTTTATCGGTGTTAGCCAGAATTTTTATTTTAATCTGATGAAGCAGATAATGCATCATCAAAATCTAGATCATCTGAATTAAAGTTAGCCTCATCTATTTCGCCTTGTTGTGCTATCGCGTCAACGTCGTCGTCAGCCTTTATCAAATTCTTCTAAGTCACACTATTATAACCAACTGCTATGAGATTGTGCTTTACAAAAAAGAGTTTTTGAACATTTTATGGTAGCATACGAATGCGAGAATTACTATAATTTCTGATCCATCCAGTATCGGAAGGGGGCGGTATCCAAACTTTTCCAAGAAAGTCGAAAAAAGGTCCAGAATTTTGCCCTTAACGCGCGAAATGGCATTTTTCGGTGTTTTACGTTGTATACTTTTACATAAAATCACTCTTGAGTCATATTTTTCTTAAAATTTTAAAATTTTCGACAATTTTGTGCAGAATAATCATTAAATTTCTAAGACTTCAACAAAAATCTGGCGCGAAGCGCCGAACAATTTGTAAAATTAAGGCGGATAGACGTCTAGAAGCATGATTTACTGCTTGATTTCCTGTATTTATAGCATTTGATGCGAAACATTGAAATTTTTTATTGAAAATATAAGAAAACAATGCAAAAATAGCTGTTTCTGCTGTTAAAATTGTTTTGAAACCTACATGAACAGAAAAGGGCTTCCTGGTCGTCAAGAAAGTAAATAAATGTCATTAATAGGTATCATCCGGCGCGTAGCGCCGGAAAAATTTCAGAAATTATGGTCACTGACGGCCACTGTTTTTTTGTACGAGCCTCTTTGTATATACATGTATAAAGATCTCAGGAAAAGTCTTTGTACGAGCGAAATTTTTTTTGTACATATAACGTAGAGATATGCTATTGAATGCACACATTTTTACATACTACTAGATTGTTATCCGTGACCCGCACGCTTCGCAAAAGGTGTAACTTTGTCCTAAATTCAGCTGGTTATATTAGTTCGGCCCGAAACGCCAAAATTTTCATGAGTCATAGGTTGAAATTACACATAAAATTCGACTCAGTATGTTAAAATAACTTGTTACACAATTATAAATAATAAAGCGATTGCAATGTGCTGAGTTCATCTCATAATAGACACCAATTTGCTTATGAATTTAATGCAACGCAAAGATAAAAGAGTCAATTTTATCTTCAAACGGCAGAAAACAGTGCAAAGTTGTTTAATAGTTTTTTTTCTGCATAAAATCTTTATAAAATAGTAGAAATAGATGTAAAAGATGCTGAAATCTGTACAAAGATACTTAAAGATAGATTTTGGAGTGTTTAATGCCAGCGCTTGGAGCTAAATACAATGTACATAATTATGATATTCGGCGCGAAGCACCTGAAATTTTTGATATTTTGCTGAAAAATACTCGAAAAAGTGTTAAAATTACTATTACTTTGCCCTAAAAAGTCTTTGTACATTGTACAAAGATGGCTCCGAAAATCTTTGTACGAGCCTCAAAATCTTTGTCTCGTACAAAACAAAACAGTGCTGACGGCCAAAAATCATTGCGAATTGCATATCCATTCATTATCTCGCCAAATATTTTTGGCCTATGGAAGAGCGGCCGCCCCCCCCCGCCACCCCTTAAATCCGCCTCTGCATGTAGCGACTGTACTTTCCGATCCATGTAGCGAAAAGACGCTTTTGGTTGTACAAATTATCATTGTGAAATTCAACGCGAAGCGCGAAAAGTCTTTTGCGATTATTCTCACATTTTATTCCGAAAGGGGCACTTTATCCCAATCCCCCTGTATACGAGCCTGAGCTCTACCTTAGGGTTAAAATAGGAACTATATGCTATGCAGGAAGGTCGGTAGGATACTTAATCAGTGATACTGACACACAAAACCTCTAAAATAAAAATAATTCATCACAATGCGGTGGAAGAATAGAAAAGCTGTGGTGAATGAATGACAGACAAATGTTCAAAAACTCCTTTTTGTATGGCATAATCTCAAAGCAGTTGGTTATAATAGTGTGACTTTAAAGCATCTGATAAAGGACGACGACGACGATATCGCGATAGCACAACAAGGCGAAATGGATGAGGCTTACTCTGATTCAGATGATCTAGATTTTGATGATGAATTATCTGCTTCATCAGATTAAAATCAGAATTCTGGCTAACAGCAATAAAGATATATAGTTCTGGCCTCTAAAAAAACCAGTCGATTTGTAACCTAAAAAACCACCCCTTTTTTCCATAACCAAAAGATGACAGATGATATTATGCGGGCGAACAAGCTATGCCGTGAGGGTTACAACCACACCTGGGCGTGGGGGGATTTGGGGGGTATGCACCCCCCAGAAACCAAAATACCCCCCAGAAATCAAAATACAAAATACCCCCCCCAGAATTCAATTTTTGAAAAATTTTTTTCGTTTTTTCCGCAATTTTTTGATGCCAATGGATAGTGCTTGATGAGAAACGTCGAAAAATGGTGTTTTTATTGCCCTACCACCATTTTTAAGGCCATTTTTTGACTTTCGAAAAATCTTGCACCCCCCCCCCAGAATTTTTTTGCTGCCCACGTATGATTACAACTGACCCCTGATCTCTTCCCGATTCATTCAGAAACTTGAGATCTAAATTTGTCGAAAAGTTCCTAAAAATTGTCGTTTTTTTATTTTTTTACGCATTGTTGAGGGTCAGTATTTCTACTCATATGTATTCATATTTGCTGAAATATTTTATGTTTTCACGTTAGGCTCCCTTGCAAACTAATGTCAGAAAAAAATTTAGTTGTCCTATGTCATTCACATAGCTACAGTATACCCTCAAAGTCAAACCTAAAAAACCAGTTGTAACCTAAAAAAACCAGCGCCAATTTTTACAAAACTTAGCAGGAATGTGCCTCGTAGCACCTTACATAATGCCTGATATTTATTTTTCACAAAAAATGGTAATCACCCAAAAAAGTGCCAAAAAAGTTCGATTGTAACCTAAAAAAACCAATGTAAGCTAAAAAACCAATGCTAAGCATACGTTGCCATGGCAACAAAATTACTTTTAATCAAGTTGCATAATTTTGCACTGATTTCTTGTAGAGGATGCAGGCGAGACCTAAGTACCTAGAGTTGTTTTTATCACTTGAAGACTTAATTTGTGAAATTTATAGAACTTTTAATAGAATTCAGAAGAAATTATTGATTTTTATATAAATGTGATAAAATGAATGGAAATATCGTAAAAAATAAATTTTTTTCAAAAAAATATGATCATTTAGAGTCAACTAACTATTTTACGCTGCAAACTACGCACTTCGCATAAAATTTTAAGGGTGGTTTTTTTATTTCCCATGGTTTTTTTTACTTCCCAAATGGAATTTGCTGGTTTTTTTAGTTTTGACTTTGATCAATTTTTTCTCCAACACTAAAGGGATCTACAAAATCAACTGAGTGGGGAAAGATGGAGCATCGACGTGACATTTCTCTGATTATATAAGTTTCTAGACTGGGATGCTTGCACAATGAATATATGCAAAAAACATGAAACGTGGTTTTTTTAGAGGCCATGGCTATAAAGATTTATTTTAGTTAGATAAAGTGTTTAATATTATGATTATTTTCTCTGCACTGTTCTTTCCGATCCATGTAGCGAGCATGAGAATTAAAACTTTGTCATTATATGAATATCAATTGGCACTTTGCTGTATGTAACTTGGTGTAATTGGGTACGCGCCTAAAACCATAAGTAAAGCCAATAGGTAAGAAACAGCCTGTGTACTGCAGATGCATTATAAATAGTTAATATTTAACGAATATACATATTAAACTTATTCAAATTGGATTTTAACCCTCGGGCGCCTCGGCACTTTTCAGCTTCGCCCTCGGCGCCAAGGCCGAGGCTCCAAAAAACGCCGAGCCTTGCCGAGGCCAAGGCCTCGGTCCGATCACTTGTTAAGGGGTAGATTTTTAGGATACAAATGCTCTTGGGTTTTTTAGAGGACAGTACTATACGTAATAGGAAACCTTAGTCAGGCACATCAGGAATATTCACAGGCTCAGCCATGCACTATAATTAAAATCAGGCTATAACAGCAACTAAAATGCATCTTAAAGTCCTTAACTCTACCATATGGCCTATGCCTACCCATAATACGACTAGCTCTAAATTTTTTGCTATTTAACCCAGCTCGTTAGGATCCATCAAAATATATCTCTTTTACTTAAATCAGTATGATTGCAGTAAAAAATTTCAAGTTGTTGCTTTTTAAAAATTTTCTCCATCTGTCCTAATTTAATCAATTTTACAGCATTGGCCGATACAAGAGCTTGTTTTACAGAGGATATAGACACTATTGAACAAAATACATTGTCACTATAGTCCATATGCAAAGCATAGTCCCCAAGACCCCAAGACACTTCGGCCTGTATCAGAATTGGTTCGACTTCTTGCAATTAAGGGCAAAGTGGAGAATCGCTCACTTACGTAAATAGTAAAATATATAGTCAGGGTTGAAAAATCCTAAGTTTGAAAATTTCATTGATTTTGGTTTTTTTATAGTTTTTGAATGAATTTTTATGGTTTATAGCTGGTTTAATATTCGTCCAAGTATTCAGTTCATAAAGATTAGTGCTAGAACGCATTTTAATGCATAGAATGTATCACATCAAGATCCAAATGACTTGGCAACTTCGAGTGAAAAGAGTCTGAAAAACAAAAAAATTTTAGATAATGCACTTAAAAGTCATAATGAGAAAACCACTAGAAAAGAAAGGCCTGTGTCAGCAAATTCTAAATTTTCCTCGTTTAATCCATAAAAAATAGTATCTTTGGACAATATAGAGCGTCCAGATTGACAGTAGGACAACATTAAAAATTTTTTTCCGCTGTGAGCTGGCATGACAAGAAGGCATTTTCTATTCACTTCAATATAGTACATTTTCTGATAAGTAATTGATGAGAAAATCTTCCAATTTTTTGCAAAGTTCCTGGCCTGGCCTTTCACCTATATATGTGCTGTGGATGATGCAAATAGCGCAAGCCATGAGCATCGCCCTTATAAACTGAAACCTGCACAAAATCTATCTTTTCTATAAAACTAGAAGTGCTGCAAAATTATTTTCACTAATAAGGGTCAAGAAAGGCAGTTTACCATACGTGATGTACTACTGTACTACATTACAGTACCCAAAATTTTACGAGTACAGAATGTCCGTTGACTTGTGGGGACCATACTTGTACTAGTGCGAACAAACCCTGTACAAAAACAATGACCACACTTTACTATCTGATGGATTTCACTCCCTCTGGCTAGTGATCGACCGGGGCCCCGGCCCCAGCCCCCGCCCCGGCAATCCCCAGCCATTTTTAAGCATCCCGGCCCCGGCCGGGGCAAGGTCAAAAAAATGGCCGGGGCCGGAGAAAAATTTAGTGTAATTCGTATTTTGTACAGGCTTTGATACTGGCACTTATTTATCAATGAGCAAGTGTTAATTTTGAGAGCTTTACTGATTAGACCATAGATTAGACCATATGTATACTTACTTAATCCTTGTTATAACTTTGCTACTGTGTTTAAATGAGCTTTTACTGAATAAATGTTCTGGAAAATCTGCATGTTTTCGATTCCTCCACTTACCTTACTTAAGCTAAATGCTACTTTTAACTCATTCATTCATGGCTGTGGCTAAAAGATTTGGAGTTGACAAATACATTCTATTTCTAGTTGAATTGTTTGTTTTCAACAACCTATTTTTACAAAAAACACTTTTACATTTAATTGAATGGGAACTGCGTGCTTTAAAACGCGTTTCTTGTGTAATAGTTATTAGGACGGAGGTTAATTATAGGCGAATGTAAACTATGCTGCAGAATTGCGTCCGATCCGATAAGCTAAATATGTCTCCTATAGTTTCCTAAGGTCCAGAGTTGAGGAAGGGGCGAAATCCCAAATTGGAGGACCAGCAAATTAAGCGGTGGACTATTATTAGCCGATATTATGTACGACCTTCTTGTGCTTGTACAAAGATCTCCGAAAAGGTTTTTGTATGAGCTAACAAATTTTTGTAGCAATATTATTCAAATATATTTTTAAACATACACATTTTCGCATACCTACTATCAGTATGTGACAGTGTTTTTTGTACAACGTACCTTTGTATATACATGAACAAAGATGGTACTCAAAAGTCTTTGAACATTTTGTACCAGTGTTTTTTTTGTACACGGTCCCTTTGTGCATGTACAAAGATGGTACCCAAAAGTCTTTGTACATTTTGTACACACAAATTTTTGATTACTATAATATGGTACAGTAGCGATTTTAGTGTGGTAAAACAGGGTATTTTGACTTTTGATTGTATATTTAGCTAATTTCTGGGTTTCTAGCGCCAAAAATTACTAAAATTGTCTCAAAACGGCGCGAAGCGCCTAAAAATTTGACATTTTCCCATTCTAAATACAAATTTTGCCATTTTAAAATATATAGGACAGACAATTTTTTATATCGGAGCGAAGCGCCGAAAATTTTTTGGAATTTTACACCTTTTTACAGTTTTTATCTTCCCAAAAATCTTTGTACAGGTACAAAGATAGTCCTGAAAAGTCTTCGTACATCGGGAAGAATCTTTGGCGAATACAAAAAATCACTGTTTTGTACATGAAAATTTTTGTATACTTTAATATGGTACCATAACGATTTCAGTGTGGTAGAACAGTTTTTCGACCTTTAGTAGTGTATTTGGTTAGTTTTTGGGTTTCTGAATATTTGACATTTTTCCATTTTCCCATTCTAAGCGCAGTGTTGTTTATTACAAGATTCAATTCGCATCTTACAATTTTTGTAATACTTCTGATTTTGTAGTACAAGTTGTTTTAGCTTTCTCAGTCGAGTTTTATGTGTGAATTCCATCAAAAGCTCATACAAATTTCGGCACTTCGCGCCGAACTAATATTATCAACTAAATTCAGGCCGAATTATCACATTTAGAAGCACGGTCTTTTTGTATTCAGCGAAGATTTTTGCTGATGTACAAAGACGTTTCAGGACCGTCTTTGTAGATGTACAAAGATTTTCGCAGAACAGAATTCTGTAAAAAGGTGTAGAATTCCTTATTGCAAATTCTACCATTTTAAAGATTTTCAGGGGGTAAGCGGCTGCAAAAATGGAGCCGCTTACCCCCTTCCCTTGGAAATGGCCGAGAAATATACATGTGACAGGGGATTTGGGCCATCTCCCACCCACGCTTTGAAGCCTCGAACTTCCTTGAAAGTCAGAAAATATTTGACCACCCTCCCCCATTTTTTGGCGAAAACCTGCACTTTTTTGGCTATTTTTATGTGTTTTTACCATTTTTGATCTAGTCGCTAACCCCTTCCTTACAAAAATGGCGAGGGACCCCTACCCTAGATTTCTAGCCGTTATATGTATACTGAGGGACCCTCATAAAATTTTAAGCGATTACATGCATGTTTTATAGTGATAGTTTATCTATTTACTCTAGCTCACATTCTAAAATAATGTATCACTTCGTGAAATTCTAACAGTTAGGTAGGTACACTTTTGCCCTACTAAAAAATTAAGTTCAAAAAAATTCAAAAGGTTTTCACCAAAAATCGTCTGACAGTGACTTGTGTCTTGGACCCTGAGGGGGTAATATCCCTCCCTTCTCATGGGAATATGTGATGTCTCATTTATTACATGCAATACCTATTGCATCCAATCGCTACAGCAGCAGTAGCAGTAGCGAAGATTCAAATGATATAGAGTGTGCTAATAGCAGCGACATAGACTTTATTGATGATTCAGACAATGAAAAACTGGACTAAACTTGTTTCTTGTGACATAAATAGTAATAAAACTTGAAATGAAAAGGCGCACCTAACTTTGCACTTGCCATTTACTACTGAATAGAGCAGTCGCTCATTATTTCTTTTCCTATGCCCACCCCAAGTATGTGTCATGCAGTAATATTTTCGTTGTCTCACCCCGGCCAGCCCCGGCCCCGGCCAAAAATTACATATACCTATCGCAAAAGATAAAAAATCTAAAGTTTAACACATCCTTCCCCTTGAACGAAAATTTTAACTCACTTAGAATCTATCTAAGTATAAGCACGCAGGATGTATGTGTACCCAGGTCAGTATCCAGGATTAGCCTAGGGGGCGGACCCAAAATAAATTGGTCTACATCTTGGAAAATTCGTCGGATAGCTCGCAAAAACTGCAATTTTCGACGTTTTTCGACATGCTCTATCCATTTAGATCATAAAATTCAAAATTTTTCTTTAAAAAATTTTTTTACGTGAAAAACTATTAAAAAGTGTCATTTTTTGATCGAGCTTGGGCCAAAATGATTAAAAATACTTCAAAATCAGGGCGAAGCGCCGAACATTTGAAGATTTTACGTCAAAGAGTCGATTTTTCCATCCTTTCGGGCATTATCTTACCTTCCAAAATTTTTTCCGTCCCCTTAAATACGGCCCTGCATATACCTATATAGTTACTTATTCAATTACTTATACCTATGTAAATCTCAAAAGGAAAGAGGAATGGTGCAACTTTTTGTTATGGTCGAGCAGTAAGTTGTCAATGAAAGTGCACTACCTGACGCGGTGCTACCGTACCATCAATAAAAAGCATTAAATATAAATCAGTCCGGACGCTAAGCGCTGAAAAAATTTTGAAAATTCAGCTTTTTACAACGCATTTTGCAATAAAAATCCCAAAACCTCAAAATTCCTTATAAAACTTCAACAAAATTTTGAAAACCTCAACAAAAACCTCAAAAAGTAAAAACTTCGTACAAACATTAAAAGCGAAGTAACCTCAAAATTCGAGGCAAAAACCCCACGGTAGGCAACTAGTGTTGCCAACGTCCAGCTGTGAAAAAACTCAAAACTTAAAAAAAATCTCAAAAATGCCAGTCAAAAGTTTAAATAGTACTAAAAAATTTTTAGGGAAAATAAATTGCTTCAAACGGCAGTAATTATGTGTAGTCAACTGCAAATAATTTAAAACACAGTTAAATATTATTTGCAGTCAAAAAGCAGCGGCCTAGACTGCAAATAAGTTCGGACACAGTGTAAAATTATTTGCAGTCAACAACCAGCGACATAGACTGCAACTAATATCACACACAGTTGAATATTATTTGCAGTCAAAAACCAGCTACCATGACTGAAAATCAGGCCCGTATTCAGAAGGGTTAGGGAGGAAGCACGTGCCCCCCCAGAATGAAATGTGTAAACAATTTTTTCCTTTACTCCCCCTTTGCTTTTTTAGCCGAAAATCGCAAATAATTTTTGGCGCTTCGCGAAAAATTTTAAAAATTATAATTTCAATCTATTTAGTCCCAAGCGAGCAGTTTAAACACTCCATTTTTAGTCTTCATACAATTCAAAGCGTGTTTTGCATAAACATTTCTTCTTTTCTTCACAGGTTTTATAGAGAAAATGAGATTTGTTCAAGAAGCAAGAATGACAGCAATTTTTCGGCGATGATCATGGATTGGCTGATGAACTTTGACCGTTATTAGGGTGAATTTACAGCCGTCTTTCAACTTATTTTGTAAAAATTTCAACGTTACGATTCAAAATTGAAGTGCTCTTTTTACAAAATTTTCCAGGGCTCTACTTTGGACCCCGCTGGGGAGGGGTGGCTTAAGCGCGCCACCCCAAACCCCTCAGCCCTAATAGAGATGGTTTCCATTGGATTCCACTAGCTTAGCCAGGGGGACGGGGGAAATCCCCCCATCTGGTGGAAATTTCCGCATTTTCAAGAACCAAGCAGTGTGGTTGCGTGATGCTGTTCTGTGACGTAAAATCGAAAAATTCGGCGCTTCCCGCCGATTTCTTCTATCTTTTGGCAGTTTCTATCGTTTAATTGCAGGAAAAGTAAAAAAGCAGTGCTTCAAGCGCATTATGAGCATTTTTTCGTCAAAAACGTAAAACGATTACAAGAAAAATTGTTTTATTGCTTTTATAGTGCAGAGTAATGTAAAAAGCCCAAAAAACAGGTTATTTTATTGTCCCCGTCCGTTTTTAGGAGTTTTCAGGTGAGAAAAAATTTATTTCGGATTCTCCTTCTGGCAAATAACCTGGCTACGTCTATGCTGGATTCTCATCATTTCTAAGGCATCCGGGTAGCAAACTTGGCAAAGCAAAATTTATCCTTAAGTCCCCCTTGTTTAAAAAAAATTTTGGTCGTGCCCCTCCCCCCACGGAACAAAATCTTGGATACGGGCCTGCCCCCCTGGATACAGGCTTGATTGGATTCTCACCATACTTATTTAAAGCATCTGGGTAGCAGCAGTCCGTCTGTACATGTATATATATATATATATATATATATATATATATATATATATATATATATATATATATATATATACAAAGATGATCCCCAAAAGTACATTTTGTACGCACAAATTTCTGGGTACTGTAATATGGTAAAATAACGATTTTAGTTTGGTAAAAACAGGGTTGTTCGACCTTTAGTAGTGTATTTTAGCTAATTTCTGGGTCTCTGAGGGCAAAAATCACAAAGAATCGTTTTAAAATGGAGCGAAGCGCCAAAAAATTTAACATTTTTCCCTTTTGAAATGCGATTTCTGCCATTATGAAGATAAAATACTTTATTCAGAAAAAAACACAAGGGTAAAACAAGTCGCAAGGAAAATAAAATAGCATAGTGTAAAATGCGAAATGTCCTGGACACGCAGGCAAAATAGATTGCGCTCACGTGTGCCTCATCAAAAAAAATTCCCGAAATCAACCTTTTCCAAATTTCTCTTAAATGTCTCAACATTTGAAGAACTTCGAATATATTGTGCAAGATCGTTCCAAATTCTAGCTGATCTAGTAGCAAAACAATACTTTTTACAATCAAGTCGAATTTTTCTAAATTGATCTGATTTGCAAATGCATTTCTAGTACGCGAATGACCATAAAACTTATAAAAAACTTCATAAGGCAAGAGATTATTGTGAATAATATTATACGTAACAATTAAATCAAAATAAATTCTACGGAGTTCAAGCCTCTCTAAATTTAAGGCTTTTAACCTTTCATCATAAAAAGGTCCCATATGTCCAATTAAGCTTTTAGTAAATTTTCGCTGTACCCGTTCAACCCTGTTGATATCAGAAAGCAAATAGGGGCTCCATCCAGTTGGAGCATACTCTACTAAAGGCCGAATATAATTCTTAAAAGCAAGAACCAACATTTTAAGTAGAGCTGTGCCGGGGCCGCCTTTTTTGCCGGGGCCGGGGCCGGGGCCTAGGCCCCGGTGCCGGGGCCGGGGCCGGGGCCGGGGCCTGGCCGGGGCCAATAATAGCGTGCTTTACCATGCTTATAGTACGACCCTGCCCTACCCCTTATATGTACCTATGCATATATTCTTGCTTGTAGATATGCACGTCAATCGTTAATATTTGTTGGGATTACAAGATATAACAGAACATGGGCATCGGGGGATCTAAACCCCCAGAATTCACTTTCTCCCCCCCCAGAAAGAATCCGCTAGACCCCCCAGAAATTGATTTTCAGAATTTTTTTCTGTTTTTCTGCGGTTTTTTGATGCTAATGGATAGCTCTCATTGAGAAACGCGAGAAAATGGTGTTTTTTCCGCTCTACCATATATTATCAGGCACTTTTTGACTTCGAAAAATTTTGGATTCCCTAGAATTTTTGAGCTGCCCATGTATGGATTTAACTCCTCTGACTTGGATGCGTTTCTCAATGTGCTTTACTTTGCACTTTTTTTAGGCTTATTATTCTATTTGTTCTGATAGACGTAGCTGTCTGCTACCAAGCAAGCTGGAAATGCCCGTCTATATGAATTGCAATTTAAAATATGTCAATTTTGATTATTAACTAGAAATTTTCACCAATCTGACATAGTGAAATAAAGATTTGAATTAGCAAGATCTGTGGTTTGCTTGAAATTGAGTTTGAAGGTAAATCTGCCCAAAACATTATCAATTTTCTACATTATAATCAACTCTAACATTGGTCCCGGCCCCGGTGCTGGGGCCAGCCTGGCCCCAGCGCCGGGGCCGGGGCCGGGGCCGGGGCCTGGCCCCGGCACAGCTCTAATTTTAAGATCACGTGATTCAAAACACTTGAAAATCAAAGCACTCATTTTCAAAGCTTTTGCTGATATATTAGTACAATGACAACTAGATGATAAGTTTGTTGTTAAAGAAACACCTAAATCTCGAATTGAGTAACCTGCGTCAGATAACAAAAAATGGTTTATGTGATATGTAACTCTAGGATTTACGTAGCCTAGATATAACACAGAACATTTAGGGAGAGATTGCTTAACTGATTTTCTTCAGACCCGGAAACCAGCTTATCTAAATCTTTTTGCAACAAAGTATAATTTTGAGAAAAATTAAAGAGCTTCAAATCATCAGCAAAGAAAATGACTTCACTATGCTCAACAACTTGAACAAAATCGTTTACAAACAACAGAAACAAAGAGGCTTCTAAAACGCTACCTTGAGTAACGCCACTAATAACTGATTTCCGATCAGAAAAAGCGTCAAAATTTTGACCTTTTGTGTACGATTCATCAAAAAAGAAATCAACCATTTTAATAACATTCCATTTATCCCATACTGCTTCAACTTCTCTATCAATTTAGAATAAACGACAGAGTCGAAGGCTTTACTAAAATTGACATAAACAACATTAATAGGAATAGATGCGTCAAGTGATTTAACCCACGTTTTTACACTTCAAGAACTGAGTTTTACATGACTTTCCCTATTGAAAACCAAACTGCCGTGAAAAGAAATTAGTTTTCGATTTTAAAGAAGCAATTAAAGCTCTGTTTATAATATACTCCATAATTTTACAAGTGACGCAACAAACGAGACATTGGACGGTAATTTTCAACTGAAGAATAATCACCCTTCTTATAAATAGGTACTACAATCGCATCTCTCCAACAAGAAGGTACTTCACCACTTTTATAAGAAACTTCGAAAATAGAACTGAGTGGATCAACAAGAAATGGACATAATCTTTTGATAAAATATGAACAAATACCATCAAACCTAATAGAGAAAGTTTGCTTACGATTTTGAATTTAATTTAGTACAGATCCAAAACTAAAATCTACCTTAACATCAAGTATATCTTTGTGATTTAAGTTTGTGATATTAATAGGGAAAACAATTATTTATTTCAGCGCGAAGCGCCGAAAATTCTTGCGAAATTTAGACCTTTTTTGCAATTTTTGTCGTAAAAAAATCTTCGTTCATGTACAAAGACGGTCACAAAAAGTATTTGTACATCGGGAAAAATCTTTGCCGAATATAAAAAAACCATGCTGGGTAGCAAAATTTACAGAGTACACAGCTCTAGTGGTCGTAAAACATCGTTTTTAATTCATCCTTCGGTCCCCCTAACGTGTTTAAAAAATTGTTGTCGTCCGTGCCCTCCCCGAAAGAAATCTCTGGATCAGAGTTGCAAAGTGCTTTTAGCAAAAAAAACCAATTTTAACCTTAAATTGTCTGGGAAAACTCCAAACCAATGGTTAAGCATAGGCACTAAAAACCTTAATCGCTAAAAAATGCCTCCAATGGCCCCAAAAAACCCCTAAAATGGCGGAAAACCCCCCAACTCGGCAGCTCTACCCTGGATACGGACCTGATTACCAGTGTTGCCGGGTCAAATTTTTAAAAACCCCCAAAAAATCCCCCAAATGAGAAAAAAAACCCCATATTAAAAAATGCTTTGTTAAACAATTAAGTTGATAAAACGCATACAAACGAGCTGGATGCGCTAAATAACATCGTTTTTGTGCATTTTGCACCGCATTACATCTTTTGCAGCCAGAAATAAAAGACCATTTCTTCTGAATTTTTCGGTTTTTTTAATTAAACAAAAATGTTTTAAAATGCTTGTTTTGCGCATCATTTTTTGGATTCTTATTTCTCATAATAGAACGTGCACAAAACTAGCCAATTCAAGCGGACCTACGCCTAGCTAAAGCGAAACCTCAAAAAATTTACAAATGCTTTCTAGAACAACTTTCTGATGATATTCATGCATTTTAAGTTCAAAAAAATGCTTTCAGCTAAGCAGCATAATACATTAACAACCTTTTATAAACAATTTATTTCAAAACGGTTCACCAAATTCACTCTAACACGACTTTAGGAGCATAATTATCGATTTCTACAAACAAAACATCATCCAAACAAAATTGGTCATCATTTACGTGCGAGCTAAAATCAGTTTGAGAATCATAAATTTGATTGGAGAATTTGACTAGCATAGATTTGGTTATTTCAAAATTTGAACAGGTTTGTTCGCGTCACATTAATCCGTGTCGAACCGCTAAAATATTGTCAACAGCACCGGCATGCATACGGTTACGTAACTTATTTTTAACAAATTTTATATCTGGAAATCATTTTTCAAATTGGAGATGGGGCGGTAGCACACATTTAACAGGAAGAACGAGGGATCTGAAATTGTCTGAAAACTGTCTAAAACTTGTTTACGCGAATAACCATTAAACTGATAAAAATATTCAGATGGTAAGAGATTATTATGAATAATATTATATGTAACAATTAGTGATCGACCGGGGCCCTGGCCCCGGCCCCGGCAATCCCGGCCATTTTTCAGCATCCCGGCCCCGGCCGGGGCAAGGTCAAAAAATGGCCGGGGCCGGGGAAAAATTTAGTGTAATTCGTATTTTGTACAGGCTGTGATACTGGCACTTATTTATCAATGAGCAAGTGTTAATTTTGAGAACTGTACTGATTAGACCATATGTATAGTACTTACTTAGTCCTTGTCATAAGTTTTCTACTGTGTATAAATGAGCTTTTGATGAATGAATGTTCAGGAAAATCTGCATATTTTCGATTCCTCCACTTAACTTATTTAAACTAAATGCTACTTTTAACTCATTCATTCATAGCTATGGCTAAAAGATTTAGAGTTGACAAATACGTTCTATTTCTAGTTAGAAATTGTACGTTTTTAACAAACTATTTCTACAAAAAACACTTTTACATTCATTTGAATGGGAACCGTGTGCTTTAAAACGCGTTTCCTGTGTAATAGTTATTAGGACCGAGGTTAATTATAGGCGAATATAAACTACGCTGCAGAATTGCGTTCGATCCGATAAACTAAATATGTCTCAAATAGTTTCCTAGGGTCCAGAGTTGAGGAGGGGTGAAATCCCAAATTGGAGGACCAGAAAATTAGTGGCAAAACAGGGTCTTTTGACTTTTGATTGTATATTTTAGCTAATTTCTGAGTTTCTAACGCCAAGAATTACTAAATTGTCTCAAAACGGCGCGAAGCGCCTAAAAATTTGACATTTCTGCATTCTAAATTTAAATTTTGCAATATAAAAGATGTATAGGACAAACAATTTTTCATATCGGAGGGAAATGCCGAAAAATTTTTGGAATTTTATACCTTTTTACAGTTTTTATCTTCTCAAAAATCTTTGTACATGTACAAAGATAGTCCTGGTCTTTGTACATCGGGAAAAATCTTTGGCGAATACAAAAAACACTGTTTTGTACATGCAAATTTTTGTATACTTTAATATAGTACAGTAACGATTTCAGTGTGGTAGTAGAACATAGTTTTCCGACCTTTAGTAGTGTATTTGGCTAATTTTTGGGTTCCTAAATATTTGACATTTTTCCATTTTTCCATTCTAAGCGCAGTGTTGCTTATTACAAGATTTAATTCGCATATTACAATTTTTGTAATATTTCTCATTTTTGTAGTACAAGTTGTTTTAGCTGGCTTAATTCTAGAATAGATAGAAGTCACAGAATTTAAATTAATGGGGATTTATCGAAAGATTAGTAGTTGTAAGGAAGATATTCAAAAGAAATTATCGACGGAAACCATTTAGAAGGGGAGAAATTGAGGAATGAAGTTGTAAAGCGATAGAAGCACAAAGCATGGGAAGGCGACTGCCGTAAACGGCGTATTGATTGATCTAATGTATACTGATGCATACGTTTGTATGTATATAGGTACGCAATGTTTAGGGAAGGCAGGCGGCTGCAAAAATGGAGCCGCTTACCCCCTTCCCCTGAAAATAGCCGAGGAATATACATGTGACAGAGGATTTGGGCCATCCCCCATCTCCGCTTTGAAGCCCCGAACTTCCTTGAAAGTCAGAAAATATTTAACCACCCTCCCCCATTTTTTGGCGAAAGCCTGTGCTTTTTTGGCTATTTTTATGTGTTTTTACCATTTTTGATCTAGTCGCTAACCCCCTCCTTCTAAAAATGGCGCGGGACCCCTACCCTAGATTTCCAGCCGTTACATGTAGGTATACTGAGGGAACCTCATAAAATTTTAAGCGATTACATGCATGTTTTATAGTGATAGTTTATCTATTTACTCTAGCTCACATAATAAAATAATGAATCACTTCGTGAAATTCTAATAGTTAGGTACACTTTTGCCATACTAAAAAATTAAGTTCAAAAAATTCAAAAGGTTTTCACCAAAAATCGTCTGACAATGACTTGTGTCTTGGACCCTGAGGGGGTAATACCCCTCCCCCATATGGGAATGTGTGATGTCTCATTTATTACATCCAATACCTATTGCATCCAATTGCTACAGCAGCAGTAGCCGTAGCTAAGATTCGAATGATACAGAGTGTGCTAATAGCAGCGACATAGACCTTATTGGTGATTCAGACAATGAAACACTAGACTAAATTTGTTTCTTGTGACATAAATAGTAATAAAACTTGATATGAAAAGCCATTTACTACTGAATGGAGCAATCGCTCATTATTTCTTTCCTATGCCCCCCACCCCAAGTATGTGTCATGCAATAATATTTTCCTTGTCTGACCCCGGCCAGCCCCGGCCCCCGGCCCCGGGCCGGGGCCGGGGATTTGTTTCCAGCCCCGGTACCGCCCCGGCCCCGGCCAAAAAAGTCGCCCCGGTCGATCACTAGTAACAATTAAATCAAAATAAATTCTACTGAGTTCAAGCCTCTCTAAATATAACGCTTTTAACCTTTCATCATAAGAAACTTCACTACATCCAAATGTTTGAATAGGTAACAAAAACAATTTGCCAAAAGGCTAATCAAATTAAAATCAATATGGCACAAAAAATGGAAATATGACGCAGAGATTGTACAAATGAAGCGATGAATTATAAACTCAACATAGACGATGAACCTCGATATGGAACCCGAGCCCCGAGCAGTGTTGCCATGCCAGTTCTAAATTTTCAGCATCCATGGATTCATCCATACAAATCCTAAAATTTCCATATATTTCTGATATATAACAACACTCACCTTTATGTACATAAGGTTCGCTAATCTTTCAAATAATTAGTCGATTTGATGGCGACTGTTTTTTTAATTTTTAATTTTTTCAATTTTTTTACATCTTTTTATATTTCATTTTTGACACGATATTTTAGAAGAATTGAAATACATTCTACCGTGATAATAGGGCTAAAAAATAAAAGTCCTGAAATAAAAAAAGGTAAGCTGAGCTGGGCACGCACGGCTGTGCTGTCGGTTTGGCTTCTCTTTTTGACATAAGATTAGAGTACCTGATTGCTACATACCTCTAAACTTACTAAAATTTAATACTTGCACATTAAATGAAAAACCCTCAAAAAAACCTCAAAAATTTTGAAAAACCCCCATGAAATCCCCCGTGAGCTAAAACCCCAAAAAATCCCCCAAGGATCCCAAAAAACCCCCAAAATAGGGGAAAACCCCCAACCTGGCAACACTGCTGATCCACTTTGGCTTGAATTACTTCCCAAGTACAGTAATACAATTCTATGCCTTATTTGACCAGTCTTGTTGACTTGCTTAGCCTGCTTCATAATGCTGAATTTGTCTGCAACTCTTATCTGTCCCATTCCAAACAACCTATTTTAGCTTTACGCTTTATTACTGTAATAGAATATTTTACGGTTCAGCTTGTTGCGGCTATTTGTTAGATGCTCTAAATGTTGAGCAAAGCACATTAATAATAAATACGAAGAATTTATAGCACCAGCTGCTAAAAAAGCATTTTCGAAGAAGCCATTCGTGCAGTCAAAAAATTGATACAGTAATAAATTTTCAGCGAAAATGGCTAGTTTGGAATGGAAGAGACCGTAGTTTTTCAGCGAAGTGCATGAATCAGCTCGGTCGGCATACCAAATTTCTTGTTAATGTATGTAACATCCGATTTCTGCATCATTCGGCCGCCCTGCAACGCTCGTGGAAGTAAAATAGTGTGTGTTCGGGCGGAGTTGGCTCCGGCCCCATTCCACTTGGTGGACTGACATTTCGAAATTTCGGCCCGGGCTCGGCCTACCGACTGGAGGTGTAGTAGCGACATTTAACTTTCACCAACCCCACCCATGCACCCTTTACAGGGGTGAAGCGGGAGGCGTCCTTTGGCCAATGTGGGGACATGGCCGATTTTTCGCCTAATTTTGAAAATCAGAATAAATTCAGTTTACACTATTTTCGGGTTACGGTACTTTTGCCGCTGCGTGCGTTATAACATAGGATCGGACGTAAATTAGCCTACATAATGCTACAAGATAGGCAAAAACAAAAAATTTTTAAAACATCAAAAATATGGCTTGACCAAAAAAATTTTCCAAAACATCCCAAAGCATCAAAAATATGGGTTTGACCAGAAAAATTTCCAGAACATTCCAAAACATCAAAAATATGATTTTGGATAAAGAATTTTCAAAACCATTCTGTAACGTCAAAAATATGGATGTGATCAAAAAATGTACACGGGGTGAAGCGGGAGGCGTCTCTATGCTTAAGCATGGCCGATTTCGGAACATAGCCAATTTTTTGCCAAATTTTGAAAATCGGAATAAATTCAGTTTACACTATTTTCGGGTTACGGTACTTTTGCCGCTGCGTGCGTTATAACATATGTAGGGTCGGACGTAATAAAACCTACATAATGTTACAAGATTGGCAATTACAATGATGTGATATAAGATAACCTGTCTGTGCCATAACGTGCAGTGATATAAGATAGGAGATACCATTTGCTATAACATATGAGTGATATAAGATATCACGTGATATATGACACCCTTTGCTACAACAAACAAAAAATTTTTAAAACATCAAAAATATGGTTTGACCAAAAAATTTTTCAAAACATAAAAAATATGGGTTTGACCAAAAAAATTTCCAGAACATCCCGAAACATCAAAAATATGATTTTGGCTAAATAATTTTCAAAACCATTCTGTAACGTCAAAAATATGGATTTGATTAAAAAATGGTTGTCAAAAAACATTTTAAAAAATCCGAAACATAACATGTGGTTTTTACCAACAATTTTTTTAGAAATATCCCAAAAGCATCAAAAGTCCCGAAAAATAAAAAACCCAACAGACATCTCAATTTCATATAGCTATCAGGCTTAAGTTCAGCCCGGGCAACGCCGGGTAGCTCAGCTAGTAGATTCATAATCTTGACGTTACGGAGAACATTTACGGAATATTTCACGTTTTGCAACGCTCGGGAAGTAAAATGAATTTTTAGTCTTAACTCTAAACCTCTACAATAACTCAATAGAGAATAAATTTTACATATGTAGCTTATGGGTGCGAAAAAACTAACTGTCGGATTCATAATCCTGATATTACGGAGAACGTTTTGAAAAAGTTAGCGATTTGCAACGCACCGAGAGTAAAATGATTCTTTAGTACAATCTTTAAACCTCTGCAATTACTCATTTGGTGTAATTTACGCGCCTACGTTCATGTGTGATCTTCAATGCATAGTACATTTTTATAATTAGGATCCTGACCCAACTTTCAACTTGTGTCGGGAGAAGTTGACAGACGAAAACCTGTTTAAAATGTCTTTTTCCATCTAAAAGTTGAAACTTAACACCTGCGGAACCGACTAAGTATTAAATTTAAAGAAACGCAATTAAATTCCATGTGTAACTACTGGCATGTATTGTCTGGTTCATTTATCCGATAGATTTTTCAGTGAATGTTTTCTGAGGCTACGTTGACATGTATACACCTATAGGACTTATTTATTTAATAGGGTGATTACCTACCTATAGTCTGTTTCACTTATCCGAGAGCTTTTTTAGCAACTTTTTTTGAAGGCAACAGTAAGCCTAGGTGATTTAATGTTAGTCGACAGAAAAGTTGAGAGGGAGCGAGCGGCCGACATTCTTTCATTTTTAATGCACTAAACCGTCTATACAGACTTAATTAAATCATCTAAACAGTGCTGTGACATACTACAGTAAGTGTGCTGCATAAAAATCTTGCAGCAGGAATCGAACCCGTGTTGCTTCCACGACAATCAGACGTTACGCTAAGTGGAAGTTTTTGGTGACATCTAAAATGCTAGTCTATTGTGATCAACGGTCGATTTATGACAATGCGCGAATTCCATCCGCATGTTGCATGATGTGCTGGAAGACAAGAATAAATTATGCCGTACGAAATTTTAATGAAAAACCCTTCCTTCCTATGTAGCTACAGTGATCTACAAATGACCTACAGTAAGTAGGGAAAGTAGACTTACTGTAGCCTCGGAAAAGATTTGCTGAAAAAGCTTTCGGACAAATGAAACAGACTATGCGTAGCTATCTGACTGCTTTTTCAATCGTTTTATTGGTTTAATAGTCTATTTCACTCCGCACGCCACAGAATGTACTTAGATTTTTTGCGTCGCTCAGAGAAAGTCTGATTTTTAACAAATTTTACGATTTTAGGTAAATACATACATAGACAGCTTTTTCCTAGTTCACTCCTTTTACTTCCTTAAAAATCTGTAATCTCAAGTTCGTCTATTTTGTTCCATCGGAGCATTTTTCTTCGCTAGTACCCTATGTACTTTTAATTAGCATGATTCGAGTAAATCAGTCAGTAAACACATACGGTAGCATGCCACAATAATGACAGCAGTCCAAGAACGCGGAAGACAATATTGTTCTGAACGTTAGCATTATCTTTTTTTAAACCAGACAACCCCACCTTATTTAAACGGATCAATTCTTCTTAGCGCAATGGGTGTGAAAAACACTTACACTCAAATTCGTAATCCTGACGTTACATGGAGCATTTTGAAAAAAATTAAGCTCCTGCAACACTCTGTAACTAAAGTTAATTTTCAGTTAAACTTCACACAATTACTGGATGTAAAGAAAATATACAGTCAGATTCGTAATCCTAACCTTATGGATCATACTTTGGAAAAAATTACGTTTGGCAACGTTCTAGAAGTAAATTAGATTTGTAGTGTTAAGTTTACACATTAACAATACATAATTAGTGCAAACTTCGCACAGCTACTGGGGAGAATTAAAATTAATTTGCAATGTAAACTTATACAACCACCGAGTGTAAAGAAGATTGTAGTGGATTCGTCATACTGATATTACTCTGATATTACGATCAACATTCATGAAAAAATTAAGTCTCCACAATGGCCTGAAAACAAATAAATATTAAATGTAAATCACTTTACACCACTGTTGAGTCTAACCAAACGCATTGAATTAGCATATCACGTTTGACTTCTGGTCCATTTTTAGACTTGAGATCATGTCCATACTCGTAACCGGAGAAGATGACAGACAAAAACCTACCAAAAACGTCTTTTTCTCCCCAAAGTTGAAACTTTACACCCCCAAAAATAACTCAGCGTTGAGTGCAAAGAAACGGGACCGAGTGTGATATGTAACCATTGTCATGTATCTTATTTTTAAAATAGCTCGCACCATTCAATTCCTTACCGGAGTAGACATAAAATGGCAAAAACGTGTTTTTTACTCCAGAGATTAAACTTTACACCATTAAAAGTAAAACTGTATTGAATTTAAAGAAATGCGCCCGAATGCGATGTGTTAGCCTTGAAATGTACTTCATTTTTAAAATACTTCGCACTTTTGATTTGTAACCGATGCGGTTGACAAACTGAAAGAAGGTGAAAACTTGTTTTTTGCGTTCACCTCCAGAGTGGAAACTTTAAACCGCCAGAACTTACTCCGTATTGATCTTACCTAAACGCGGTCAGCTTCATCGTATAGCCTTCAAACCTTAGTACTTTCCATTATAGGTTTTTTGAAGACTCTTATATGATCAATTTGGCAAGCATAAACAAGTCGAAAACTCGACAAAAATGTGTTTTTTCACCCCTACATTTTCACACTCTTTACACTCTTATTCGGGAACTATTGCAAAATTCTAAAAAATGTCATCTGGAGCATTTCTTCCTTTACGATTCAAAACCATTAAATTTTATAACATTGCACAAAAACTTTACACGTTCTTATACACAGTCGGTGTTGAGCGTAAAGAAAAACAAAAAACACGGGCACTGAATTTTTTTATTATCTATCTTTTAAAACAACCACACCTCCCAGATGTGTCCCGTTATAGCTGTAGGGGGTGCACAGGTGTTAGGGGTACCGAAGTTAGGTGCGCGCTAATGCCCTTCCTATGATATGTGATATTCACAGCGTGGGAATTCTAAGGTGGAGAGGGGAGGAATTTCAAACTGTCTTTTTGAGACTTCAAAAAAGGATACGCGTCAAACATAATTTTTCTTCGTTTCTGACAATGTTAACCTTTCTAGAAAGTGACAAGAAAAAAATTTCGAAAAAATATCAGAGAAATTTGATTAAATTGAACAAAATATATGGAGAAAATTTGGCGCTTTTGAGCAAATAAATAGCTAAAAACGCTTAAAACAGCGCCATTTCTTCGTTTTTTTGGAAAATCGTGAATTCTGTGGGGGAGAGTGAAAAAATTTTGGGGAGGTGTGAAAAATTTAAGGGAGTTCCATGATAGGACTGCAAGATAAACCTTATGGAATTTGAACAGAGTGTATTATCTGTCTTACGTGTGAGTTTGGATACAAAACTTTTAAATCAATAAATTACTTCGGTAATTACGAATTAGCTCTTCGCCTGAGTAATCAGAAAGCTCAAGTTTTTCCTGATACAAATAGCTAGTAGTTTCATACGTATGTTCACATTGCACACGAGATTGTTGCTTAGCAAACAATTGAAATCTCAGGATAATTTTTGGCAATAATATTTAGGAATTAACCAAATGGTAAAAGTACAATAAATTCAGTGCTACTATATTCGTCGAACTGATATTACGTCGAAAATTTGTGACAAGTTTGTGGAATTTCGGGATTTATTGTAGCAGGCGAACCGAGCCGATGTACTAATGTACACTATGTATACGCTGTGCCTTTCCTACAATAATTAGTTTCATACGTGCAAGAGCGGATCATTATGGGAACCTAGTTAATCTCTGGATTGAGTAGGAGGAAAAGCGCCAAATCGGAAACACTAATCCTGAACTATGTAACCGACTATTTTTTGAGTCTAAATTTACGGCACACTCGTCTTTTTTTCCGCGCATTGTTCGACATAATTCCGTTTCCGCTCAATCCCTGATTTTTTGCTTCAATTGAGCTTAAATCGCGGTCGCGCGCACTCTATCGCAATGTATATTTCTTGAGATTAGGATAGAACTATTTTATTCAGTAGAGTTCCTTATTCGATTACCCTCAATATGCTCATTCCTAGGATGCACCATTACAACACATTTCCTATGCTTATGCATACCACCTCACATTTCAGGTATGGGCATATATGTACCTACATCTGAAATGAAGCAATCTAAGCTCGCACACGTACCTACGCGCTGGTATCCCAGATTTTATCATGCCATTTATTTTTAATAAATCTTAGATTTGCACTGCGCTGCGACTCGATTGGCTTTTTTCGCCTGTTAGCTTCTAGGCTATGGAGCTTAAAGCTTGTTCGAACGTTAGGCGGTTGACATCAATTTATAATGCATTAGTGAGCCAGTAGAGCGCTAACGCTGCAGACGTTCTGCAGAAGGTTTAACGCATCTCGGCCAGCATAAACCCTCCGTCATCTTCAAAACTCATTTGCATATTTAATGATTTAAAAAGCAATGGAATACTATTTTTGCTTGCTCTTGACGTAAATGCTGACACAATCTTGCCCATTTTGTCGCCACGGCTACTGATTAGTTGAGCTCAGCTTTTCGTGAATTGCACTTATGTTTTGTCAATTGTGTAGTGTGTAACACAGAAGGTGATTTGAACGAAGTTCGACTGCGCTACACACGTAGGCGTGGGGGAGAGGGTAGGGGAGGTGGTATACACCCCCACAAGTCCGAATAACCCCCAAAAAAACAAAATAACCCCAGAATTCAATTTTTGAAATTTTTTAGCGATTTTTTTATGCCACTGGATAGTACTCGATGAGAAACGTCGAAAAATGGTGCTTTTCGCCGTACCTTATTTTAAATACCATTTTTTGGCCTTCACAAAATCTGGCACCCCCAGAATTTTGGTGCTACACACTTATGCTGCGCTCCCGTTTGTTACTAAGTCGAAAATATTCATAAAAATTACTAATGTCGAGCTATTTTTCGAGATAATACTTGAGAAATTGTGTCAGGCAGCTTAGCAACCCAAGCATACATGGGCAGCAAGAAAATTCTGGGGGGGGGGTGCAAGATTTTTTGAAGGTCAAAAAATGGCCTTAAAAATGGTGGTATGGCGATAAAAACATCATTTTTCGACGTTTCTCATCAAGCACTATCCATTGGCATCAAAAAATTGCGAAAAAAACGAAAAAAATTTTCAAAAATTGAATTCTGGGGGGGGGGGGTATTTTGATTTCTGGGGGGGTATTTTTGGTTTCTGGGGGTGCATACCCTCCCAAACCCCCCCCCACGCCCAGGTGTGAACCCAAGTCATTTACATCTCTTGCAACCAAACGTATTTCCAGGTTGTTGAATGCGTACGTTATGGCTTTGACAATTATGCGCTTTTGCGATTTAATATGAACGAAAAATATTGATGCAAATTTATTATTCGAAGAACAGCACTGCTTGGTTAATAGCTTTACGTGACAAATATCGGAAATGGCGGGATTTATAGTCAAACAAATGGTCGGTGACAAATTGAATGGAATGAAAGGCTAGAAATTTTTAATATTTACATCATTAAGAGCAACTGCCGTTAAGATTCGCACATTCGGTCCCGACCCGATGACCTGTTGCAGAAACAAATGAAATTTTGTCCATCGGTAGGTCTTGGTACCAGATGAAAATGCGTAAAGTAAAACTTTACAAAAATGCTCCTGGGCTTTTATAGCAAGCATCAAAGTTCCGGGTTTTGAATTTTTGCGAAAAATGTCTGTTTTCGAATATTTTATAATAACTCCATCAATACTTGTTCCTTTTTCATGAAATTATAATTACTTTATAGAAAAATGGACATTCTACTTATTGATGGAAGTTATTTTGTAGTAATCTACATTTTAACACATGATGTTCAGGCTCATATAAAAAATTTTGTTGTCCAACTTCAGTCGCATTTTTAGACCTGTAAACGGGTCGTTACAACAACGAAAATGGATTTTTTAGATAGAGAAAATCTTACTGATTTTAAAACATGTTTCAAATTTTATGCCCGGTTTAAGGTTCTTTTTTTATGCTAATTTTTGAATATGTCGAGAATGCGTTGTATAGAAACATTAGGTAGGTACTTTAAGGACTGTTCGTCTCTTATTTTAGCAAAGATGAGCATCTATATTTGTGATGATTCCTTCTGTGAATAAAAACCACACGCTAATATAAAATTTTTTAGAAGATGCGCAGTCAGTGAGACCGTGTCATAAACTGATTAATAAAGTTATTAATAAAGTTGACAGACCCCAGAATAGTTTACCCTTAGTAAAATTCTATTTTGATTCTTTTACTAATGCTACTTATGGAAGCAATCATAGGCAGCAAAAAACATTCTGGGGCTCCGGTCCGGCGGGCCCAATTGAACGAGAAAGGTACCCAAAATTCGATTCTGATGAAGTCTTCCGTGAATTATCGATTTGGGGATCCAGTCCAGATTCCCCACAACTACACGTTTTTCTGGAAGGCATCAAGTCGTCTTCAACTGTCATATGATGTGCGATGCTGAAAAAATAAATCAGAAATTTTTCTTAATACTCACCCTCGCATCGTATCGTTTAGGATGGTTTAAATCGTCTATGAAGCTCATTTCTAGATAATCAAGGTATGACATTTTTAACCTGTCAGATTTCTCTATAATGTGGCTACCCATGTTTTATACTTATATACGGACATATAATAGCCTAAAATTTAGAATAGGGGGTCCTCGGCCACTTTTTACGGGGGGGGGTAGCTGACCTTCGATTTTTGACCAAAAAAACGGCCCAAAAACAGCTAGAAACGGCCAAAGAATTCGATTTTTTCCCAAAATCCGGGGACGGAGCAAAAATTTTCTGGGCTCTGGGGGGATGCAAGTGACTGCCAATTAAACCCCCCGTTACATGACATACAGATAAGTACATACCTATCTATTTAATTTTTTGTCCGTTTTGACGATATTTATTGTGGTATAATGCATGTAGGTACGCGTCACTGGCTTATCTATTTTTTCATCTCTTCTAAGTATTACAGCGAAAAATGAAAAGCCAAACTGCAACTAATGAAAACTGATTATTTAATTACGTTAACTTGATTCTGTTATCTATTATACTGCCTATTTCTTGTGTTCATCTTTATTTAGAAATGCTGGTCTTTTTTACAAAGCCTTATGCATAAATACATACATAGGTACCTTTCACATGTAAGAGCGAGGGGTTGGGGTATGCATCCCCTAGAAGTTCGAATACCCCTTCCCCCAGAAACCAATATGTACCCTCAGAATTCGATTTGAAACCCAGAATTCAATTTGAAAAAATTTTTTTCTCTCGCTTTTTCAGAAATTTTGATCCCAATGGATAGTACTCGATTAAAAACGTTGACAAATGGTATTCTCATCGCCATACCACCATTTTTAGGACCATTTTTTGGCCTTTGAAAAATTTTGTACCCCCCACCCCCCGATCTTCCACAATATATTCGAAGTTCTCCAAATGTTGAGACATTTGAGAGAAATTTGAAAAAGGTTGATTTTGGGGATTTTTTGATGGAGCACACGTGAGCGCAATCTATTTGCCTGTGTGTCTAGGACATTTCGCATTTTATTTTATTTTCCTTGCGACTTTTGTTTTACCCTTGTGTTTTTTCCGAATAAAGTATTAGTATTAGTATTAGTATATATTAATTTCCGTCTGCCCACCTATGGTAGCTACCATTTTTCATTCAATTACAGAGATGGTAACAATCACAAAACAGTCGTAATAATTGATAATTTGCACGTGAAGTTTTATTACGCAAAACCTTATTACAGTAGGCTGACTAGAACAGCTTTTTGTGACTGCTCGATTAAGCACTGGAAATAAATTTTCACGCTCAGGATTTGGCGAAATACTCGTAGACGATAATGATTCGTGAAAAGTAATTTGCAATCAATACTATATGTACATGTGTAGCCTTTGTTGGTCCTGCTTGATTAAAACTAGGTCGATCCAAATCCTAGCCAGTTTTTGGTGTTGATGGTGTTGATCAAAAAATTGGCCCAGCAAAGTTTTAAAGTTGGTTTGCGAATTTCGCGATCAGCTTAAACTAAAACACACTAAGTTGCCACACTGAATAAAATTATTATGCACTTCATTACTCGATCTGCACATATGGTCGTAGGTACCAAGCCTGTTGTCCATCACACTGAAAGAACTAGCATTAAAAAAGAACCGCGAACCGAACTGAAATTTGAAACATGTTTAAAATCAGTAAGATTTTCTCTATCTAAAAAATCCATTCTCGCTGTTGTAACGACCCGTTTACAGGTCTAAAAATGCGACTGAAGTTGGACAACAAAATTTTTAAATAAACCTCAATATCATGTGTTTAAATGGAGATTACTACAAAATGACTTCCATCAGAAAGTAGAACGTCCATTTTTCTATAAAGTAATCGAAATTTCATGAAAAACGAACAAGTATTGACGGAGTTATTAGAAATATTCGGAAACAGGCATTTTTTTGCAAAAATTCAAAACCCGGAACTTTGATTCTTGCTATAAAAGCCCAGTAGCATTTTGTAAGTTTTTACTTTACACATTTTCATGGAAATGCCAAGGCCTACCGATGGGCGAAATTTCATTTGTTTTTGCGACATGTCATCGGGACCATCTGTGTACAAACCGTGCGAATCTTAACGGTAGTTGCTCTTATGACGCATTGCGACAAATTCATTGTATTTTTGTCTTATTGCATGGACATTCGGTGTTATTTGTTCTGCAGTAGTACACAAATTTTCTCAAAGAGGAAACGTCAGAAAATTATAAGCGAGATAATATGCGAAATTATATGAAAATATCGTCATATTCCAATTAATAAAGATTCGAATTTCGCAGACAGTAACTTTTCTTACATTAAATTGACTCTTGCGACAATAAACTATGTATACTGCGCCAATTTTCTGTCGAACGAATATAACAAGATTAGAGCTGCACGCGGGTACCCGAACGGGTACCCGGGTAGGAAATAGTTTTACTACCCGGAGTAATTCCGCTAATTTAAAATGTAAAATCAGCACTGCAGTTATGCAATATGTGCTAAGAATCGAATTAGAAACCTAGAAACACATTGCTTCTAAAGTGCGATTGAATCACAATGTAAATGTGATTTGATATAATCAACCGTAAAATGTTAAAGAAGCGAGTCTGTTAATCTTTCCTTTTGCCACAATATATCGTGCATACGGTCTACGCAAATTCCATTATTCAGCTCTTTAGTTACATTATTTCATTTATGCCGAATTCTTCTTATTCTCTATTGTAAACAAATTTAAACAAGAAATTGTCTGCTAGCGACGCTTTTTTCTAATGCATTTACTTTGTGACCGTTATATAAATTTAAACTGCAAGTTTTATTCACATCGTGCGCGCAACTGTTTTAGTTAGACCTGGTCCAAAGCCTATCGATCGATGTTCCAAATGCAGTCAGCTCCAGATAGACTTGTTTTTGAATAAATTTTCATTTCCTGTTGATTTCAAAATTGCTTTTCGTTAATGTGCTTTCCTGCTTCAAATGTTTTAAGACGCTCTAAAGACAGGCACGTAGCTGTGGGGGGAATGGGGGGTCCGGACCCCCTCAAAATTCAGAAAAAAACGGAAAAATAGGACTTTTTACACGTTATTTTGTGCTATTTTTGGTTTAGACCTCCCCAAAATTGGTGTTGGTCCCCCCAAAATAGGAGGGCCAGCTACGTGCCTGTCTAAAGATACAAAACCTGAATCATATAAATGATTACTGTAAAATTTGTTTTTTAGAAAATTCTTTTGGACCGTTTGCTCAATCAATCAGTCACTAAGATTTATTTTTAATCGGGATTTCAAAAATTCAAAGCTCCTGTCTGGACAAGTCAGCTTTTATATCTCCATTGATGAAAAAATCGTTTTTTTGATTGCTATGAATTATCACTGAAATTGAAGTACTTAGCAACTTCATTTGTTTCAGGCTCTTGATTAGATTAATACAGAAAAATGACAAAAAGGCAATTTACTGCATATAGTATACCATATCTCTAGATTACTTTGCAATTTTTCGCTTTGAATTATGAAAATGACTTAAATTTCATTAAATGCATACGGATTCTTCAGATTAAAGCCTCGATTCTATTTAATGTTGCATTAATTTTTCAATAATTTTACTGCTCAGATATCACTTTGCCCTAAATCTCACTGTCAACCGTATAAAAACGATGTTCACTGCATTCTCTTCCATCTAAGGTTCTATCCGGGTATACCCGGGTACTCGAATTACCCGGCCAATGACATAGCCGGGTACCCGGGTAATAAAATTTGCAAAGTGTGCAGCACTAAACAAGATATAATTTTTTACTCATAGATTGAGCACTTTTGGAATTTTATTTATTTTTAGTGATATTAGCTGCTTAAAACTATTCGTTATCTGAGTATAAAATGAGTGGATGCATAAAGAGCTTGAGAGGCTAAGATGCTTCATTTTGGATGTTATATATTAGCATTTATTATATATTATTATATATTATTTTATTATAAATTTATAAATTTATTATATAGATTATTATATATTATATATTAGCATTTTCCGTTATGTATAAGACAATGCCCTTGAGCGCGTAAGAAAAAAGGAAATTTTGTAATATTTCAAGTGCAGCTTCTTCAATTGCATTGCATAAGTTATTAATTTATTATCAATTCCACTCGAGATGTGCATTCTTATAATGTTACTTCATTCATAAACCGGACATACCTACCCATTCAAATTCATTTTTTCCCTATTGTTGCTTGTCATAATCTGTACGCAATGAAAGATAGAAATGATAGCGAAGATATTAGACGTATAGTTTTACTTGCCTACTGAAAAATTTGAAGCATACAATTTAACTAACCAGATTAGTGCCAGTAAAAAATTTCATTCTAGATAGTTCTATTAATTTTGCTCTTTTGTCTTTAAATAAAGTCCTTTTTGCCGTCTCATTGCCTGTTGTATCACTAAGATAGGTGATTGATTGAATGATGAACGTTCGTGATTTTTTAAAATAATAATTAAATAAAAGAAAATGGAAATAATGAAAATAAATTAATGAAATGAATAAACAAATCAATTAAACAAAAAAGGATATAATGTTATATCTAACTGCGATTACAACCAGACATGCGTGTGGAGGGTTCGAGAGGGTCTAGACCATGAGTACATAGCATGGCTGAACTTTTTCTGGGAAAAATGGCATCAAAAACTGGTATAAGCACTAAAATAGCGTTGAAACTGACGTTATTACCCAGTTTCCGATCAATTTGAAGCACTTTTATACAAAATTTTCCATTTTAATCTGTTTTTGGCCTTCATTTTGCCTCATTTTTCCCACAAAATTTTTAATTTTTCATTCTGGGGTCCAGGCATGACCTCAAACCCCCACGTGCATGTCTGGTCTAGACCCAAATGGAAAAATGGGAAAGTTTCAGAGAAAATGAAGCAAAATGAAGGTCAAAACGGATTAGAATTAAAAATTTTATTCAAAAGTGCCTAAAAATTGACCGGAAATTGTGCAATAACGTAATTTTAATGTTTAGCGCTTATACCACTTTTTGAGGTCATTTCAGCCCAGAAAAGCTGAATTCTTCACCCCCAGACCGGCTGACCGGACCTTCCCTTAATCGGCCATGAAGTGCATCAATAATTATAACTCTTCTAAACCTGAAGTTCACGATTAAAGAACGAGCTCGGGATTGAGTCCGAATATTGAAAGTGGACTCAACTAACCTATACGTACATTATATAACGAACGTGTCGCTTTTTTAACGAGAAATAAACAATATTTATTTTGAAACTGCCTTTTTCGGTAATATGGTCATTCGTTTAACTTCATTTCTGATTGTGCTATTCGGTTTAATTAATTGCTGCATATGCGCTGATTTTGGAGAAACATTCTGCTTGCATCAATAGATGGATAGAAGTCTAATTTTGGAGGTAAGAGGAGCCTATCGCCCGGAATGGCACCTAAAAATCAATCTGGGGCTCTATCGATTTGGGGGAGGGTCCGCTAGATTCTCAAGGGGTCCAGTCAGCCAGACCTCCTAAGAGCCCCGCACGCCCACGTGTGCTTGCATCCGTTGTTTGTGGTTAGCTATTTCGTCATCGTTTATCCATTCTCTGCCAAAGTGATTAGCATCGTTAGCAGCTGAGTGATCAATATTTCGAACGTATTCAAAGATAGAAAGAGAGAAATTGGCAAATCAGCAAAAAAATTTCAATGCATTTTATTAAGTTCTATTTAATAATAGAAAAAAACATAAAAACGAAAACTTTCTCGATAATTAAACTCTGCCAGTGTATTCTGAGAGCTTTTAGGCATGGTGATTGCTGTATGACAGTAAAGCCTAGCGACATTGTTATTGGTTCATTTTTACAAAGCAGCTTGAAACGATAATTTAACCCTAAATCTTTTCAGGATATTTAGAAAATACTTTTTTAAATTTTCCAAGTTGAGACGCCACTCGTGAATTCGAATAAAGATGTATAAAATGGTAAACAAAAAATAAATCCATTTAAATCCAATAAAATTTGCTAGATTGAAGGGCATATTCCATGTAATTACGCTCGTTCATTAATATGCAAGACCAAAAGGCTTATGTTGTCACTTTGAATGCCACCGAATTAAGAGTTTCATGTACTGAAAAGTGAACTGGTAAATGATTTTTAACCTGAATGATAGATGTTGCAAAATATTTTCTAGTTTACAGAAAGTGCTATAAGTCACAGAAAATTTTCAACCGGTAAGTTAGAATTAAAAACACTAATAAATAGCGAAAATTCTGATGAACCTGCCGTGCTGAAAAGTTTTTTGTCTATTTAGCCGAACAATCGTTTGAATGTGAACTTTGAATCAATGACATTCAAGTAATCGAGTTTAGCAAATGACTACTTAAATTAAGGACTTCAAATACATATCTATCCCTCTATCCGATTTAACATGAAATAACTTTTTTATGATAATGTAATAGGAAGCACATAATGTAATGCAAATCTTAACATACACTTTCTATTTAGTAAACTATCAAGATGTTACTCATCAGAACTTGCACATATTCAAGTGTACATGTCATTCACTAGCATATCACATCAAGCTTAATTTGTCTGATGAACAACACCTTGAGTTATGATGCCGACATGTCTCGCAGCAGTGTACAAAAGCGAAAACGACGCTTATGAGCTACATAAGTAAATAGATTTACGCCTATCAACATTACATTGTATAGCAGTGATTTAACGCTATCAAGCAAATAAGCTAGCGTGCCGACATTCAGCGACTAAAAAGATTTCAAGCAAAACAACATGTAAGACTACAGCAAAATTAAGCATGAGTCCAAGCCCTTTTGTTTGCGCTGTCCTTTTCTGCAGAGGCGCCTGGCCTTCTGAATTGGGGGAGGTAAAAAATTTTGAAGTCGAGTATGTCAACAACTAATTGTATATAGATAAAAATAATGATGTTCTTGAACTTTACACAGCGAGATCTACGCAATAAAACATTTTTATACCAATTTAAATATATTTGAATTATATTAAAAAATATGCTGTGTGTACATAAATAAATAGGCGCGAAACGCCCTAAAATTTTGGGCTTACTAGTTCAAAAGTGTGCTAAAATCTATTCAAACGATCTTTCAGATGCGCTTTTAATATATATTCAGTTGAGAACCCCTGTAAAGAAATACTCGTACTTCAAAAATTTTGGGGGATTAGTCCCCCAACACCCTCATATCTGCGCCACTATTTTTCTGTATACTTGGAGTAAGGTCGGTTTTGGATAAAAGGTGATTATTATACCTAATTCGCACAAGCATTCTCCAAGCCGACTTTTCAAGTGCCCGAGATCCCGCTCAATGCCCAATGCCATAACAATAATGAGCTATCGTTTTTGGCGATTCAGATATTATGGTTCCTTTTCATTTTACATGCACGAGTAACGAAGTATTTAATGCGAACTTGCGTTCCTGGGCTTCTTTTGCATGATCGACCTATCAAAATTATTTGTAAATGAAGATTTCCAAATTTTTAAATCTCATGCACAAGGAATGTTTACGCTTTCAAAGGCGTAGTACAGGCCATTTATTTACGTCTGATAAGGAAATTTCAAATATTTGAGCTATTCATTAAAAATGGAATATCATTTTCCATTTCATCATAAAATATGTCGAATTAGAGGACCATGAGTTCTCGCCTCGCATCAAATCGCTGAGCACACTACACTACAGTATGAACATTGTTAATGTCTACTTACAGAATATTCTGACATTATTTTACAATTTGACACTGGTAAAGTTGATAAGCATAAATGATCGTGAGGAGTTTTGCCTCTCCCCAGAAAAGCTTTAACCCCCTATAGAATTCGCGATTTTCCAAAAAAATTAATGAAATGATGCAGTTTTAAGTGTTTTTAGTCATCTGTTTGCTCGAAGGTGTCACATTTTCGGCGTTTCGCGCCATAGGTTCATTTTTTGACTATATTTTTTCAATTTATTTAAATTTTATGATATTTTTTATTCTTATGAAAGACAGAGCACCATCAGAAACGCCGGAAAATGATGTTTTTGATGTATACCCACCTTTTTAAAGCCCGAAAGATACTTTAAAATTTAATCCTCCCTCAGAATTATCACGCTGTGCATGTCCGTCGATGCGCCTCTATTCGCTTCCCGAGTAATTTCTTTGTATTAACCTAAAATACACTTCTTCTATGAGCGCGTGCGGATTGAATTGCTAGCTGGAATTACTAGTATGCTATTCGCTTGAAAAAATAGTTTGTCACGCTTGATAATAGTGCATATAAATTAAAGTATTCATACTGTAATCTAAAAGCACGATGCATTCATTATAAGTAAGCTCCGGCCAATTTGCCTAACTAAATGTCGATATAAAGCTAGTTTTTAGAGTATAAAAATCGATATGAAAGTGTAGAAAAAGCCTGTCGAGTTTCTCGAACGGGGAAACATCGGGCTTACGTCAGAGTGGAAACGCTTCGGGGCTCATCGGATGAGTTTCTGCGCTTGTTAGCTAGCTAGCTTGTTAGAGGGAATTTTTCATAAAATGCTAGCTAGGTTATTCGAGTCTCTGTCGTAATCCCCTCCCGCAGTAATAGGTTTCTCCGCGAGATCCGTGCCTTTATAAACTGGGACAATTTGTTAGCAAAACGCGTCTTCATTCAGTTATAAACGTGATAAAGATCTGCCGCAACTAGCTAGTTTCTCGATTTAATCGCCTTCTACTTTTTCCCTTTGCAAATTCGAACGAAATTTGCTTATTGAGTCGCATATTTTAGCTAAAAACCGTAGTTCAATCAGTGCAGTTCGCAATATAATTATAAAGCTGGTTATAACTCTGGTTGAACTTAAATTATATAATATACCGAAAAAATGAATATGATCGTGGGAGCCATGCTGGGAGGCAACCCGCTGGGAGGTACGTGCTCATTGTAATATTTTTTACTCGAATAATTTTTAAGTTTTACAGTGCGTCTGAAAATTTTTTTTCAAATTGATTGCTTCGAACAAATGCTTTTATATTCTACCAAAGAACTATTATGCTGGAGTAACTTATTCAAGTTTCTCTGCACTTTCTTTTTCCAGCTTATGCTTTTTCGATTATTTATTGTTTCAATCACAAATGTAGCTTGTTATAATATCATTGCTCAATCTGCACAGGAAACTGAATTTAAATAGACGGAAATTTCGACGCACAGAGTTTTTGCAAATAATTTTGAGTTATTTTTGCATCCTTTCGTTTGTTTTTCGTCAATCCGCTTGCTATTTCATATTTTGGTAAGTTTCCTAAATCTGAAATACATTAGTCCTTTGTGTCGATGGTACCAAAATGAGTGACAACGTTAAAGTATGGACCCATTCGTCTTTCTCAATTTTTGTACATGTAATGTCCTTAATCAGACTTCTCTTGTTTTAGTAATCATTACATTTATCATACTCCAGTTTCACGTTTTGATGACTCAATTTATTTTTTACAGATATGCAAATATTATGAATATTTGTAATATATAATTATGAATATATATGAATAAATATAAGTGTAAATAAAATATAAATATAAATACGTGTGAATCCCTGTAATAACTCCTGAGTCCAGAATATAATTTCTGAATTTTCATTTTAGTTTCCTATTCAGAGCCATGTTTTCTCATTCAAAAATTATCTACGGCCTTGTTTCCCCGATTATGTTGTCAGGCGCAATAATTTAGAAAAAGTTTTATTTCGTACAGGAGGCTTGGACAAGTTGACTGGAGGGGACTCTGGATCCGAAAATAAGTCGGAAACAGGCGAAGATCCCGAGGTCGTGCAAGCTCGAATGGAGGCCGAGGAAAGACGTCAAGAAAAACATAGGAAAATTGAAGTAGAAAGGGAGAAAATGCGCAAAGATATACGATCTAAGTACGCATAAATATGTAATTACCCTTGCTATTAATTCGTAATTCAGTTTTATTTACTTGAATTGCAGTTTAAGCCATACGAATGCAAGATAAACGCGATTTTTATTAACGCCTTCTTTATTTGCATACAACTGCATTGAAAATTGATCTGTTTTGGCATTAATGCGCTAGATATTTTCCCTTATAATTTTATGGACCTATTTCTTCGTTAATAGGAGGAGGTGTTTTACAAAACAAATTCCAACGAAAACATCGCACCATTTTTAATAGTCCAGATTCGAGCTTTAAGAGATGTCAGATGGACTCGAAAAATGGAAAGCCCTGCTGCGAGAGGCTAACCAATGTCCACGAATAATGATCCTAAAAATTAGACTTCGATGATGATCAGTGCTATTTTGATATTTATTTATTTTTGAATTTTATTTTTATTTGTTTACTTATTTATTTATTTATTTATTCTTTATTCGTCCTACTTCGGTATTCTCTATTCTTTTTCACATCTTTAGAATAAAACTTAATGTCGTCTTCGTTTCCTCATCTCAAACAAAATCGACTAATTTTTTAGAGCACTTTTTGGGCATTCCTGTCTCACTTTCGATTAGTACGGAATCGAATTCAACGATTTTTTTTATATAAATCTTACAAATTTGAAGCGCTTCTTCCTGAGAAAGCTTTGAATTCATAGTTCTTATTCTTGATTTAACGCTTCAGTACGGAATCCACAAGAAAGAAGAAGAGAGTCTTGTACCGGATTGCGAAGGTCGCATTGGTACGGCGAAACGCAAATCGCCGGAGGAGTTGGCGAGAGAAAGCGAATACGACGAAAGTAAAAGCATTTTCTCCTTCATCTTTTACTTTTAGTAAATCTAGTCAGTAGAAATGTTTATTGACCAGCGAACGTAACCAATGATACCTGCTGGGCTTTGGGTGTTACATGGGATCATATGATTACAAATGCACATGAGGCTTTATCCAGAGCTCTAAAAAAGACGGTTTAACAAGAAGAAAATAGGTAAAGCGCTTTAAAAGTCGAAGTTCTTGAGATGCAAATCAAAAAACAAGACTACAATTTTTGATCCTACTTGAACCCTGTAAAATTGCTGACGTACGATCGAGGTGACTCCTCCCCGGCCATCCTGTGCATCCATGGGCGCAAATGCTTGGGTAGGTAGGTGGATGTACGGTAGGATAAAAGACCTTAATTTTTAGCTTTACTATCGAACCTAAACGGTTCTTGAGAGCATTACAGAGCATAATACTATCATTATGCAATTTGCGAACGAAATTTAAAAAAATCATTTAAACGTTTTAATTTTTCTTGTTTTTTCTTCAAGTTTTATTTTATGTTTCTGATTGACGTGGTCGTCGTGGTGCTAAAAGCGTCACATTTCACAGTTATAAGTTCTAAACAGTGGTGTTTTATGCTAAAATGGAAGAAAACTACGAAAACATGGCCTTTGAGGCCTCCACGACAGTGAGTAAATTTAATTAATACGTATTATACAGCGACCAGGAACATTGGAGAAATTTTGATAGTCGATGGGGGCGGCCGCTCTCGCCCCCTTTCAAACCCACCCCTGCCTTTAAAAGGAAGGAGCAGAAATCCTGTGGCTATATAAAAGATTATAAATAAAGCACATGACTGTTTCTAAATCATATCTTAGTTTGCATTTATAAAATTTAATTCTAAGTCAATAACGTAACAATCTTTATGTTTAACCGTATGTAATCTAAAGCATCTTGACGACAACTAGCAAAGCGGGACAGCAAAAATCAGAAAGTTCACTACATTTTTGATAGTTTATCACCATTAGTCGATAAGCGTCTGCTTTCTAATCTGCTGCTATGTTTTGTAAATTTAGTAAATATCCAATAATTTAGTTTTTCGTAAATTTGCGATATTGCATTATCAAAACAGCGACGATAAGAGGAGAAGAACTTGCTTTCATTTATTTTCAAAATGATTCTCGCTGTAGTCTGTTCCATTCCGAACGGCCGAATTTCATTAATCTTATTACTGTATTAGTTTTTCAATGCGCAAATCGCATTCTTCAGTCATGCTCTCGTAAAGGGCGGTTGGTTTATATTCTTCCTATAGATGTTTAATTTGATTTGCTTAATACGCGGCGTATGCAATAAACTGTTGCAACAATCTGAGCCGCAATATATCCTGCTGCAGTTATGAGCCGTAAAGCAAAAGTGGACCGTTTGGAATGAAACAGACCATAGAATAAAATCTTTGAAGCTAATGATTCGATCAGAACGAATAATTTTTCAAAGAAAGAAAGTAAAATTAGCATAAAAATGCGTGTGGACGGTATGAGTGTAAAGCTGCAATATTGAGTTTAGAGCATATTTGGAATTTTATTTCAATGTAATTATATTTAAGGATTTATAGACTGTTTCTAAATGTTCTTGACTTTGTTTGTAGTTGTCAGACATATTTTACTGAACAATGTTTAGTTGCCACATTAAGGGGGACTCGCTAGAAACGTCAAAAATGTCATGTCACGATTGTGGGTCTGCATGGGTATTTTGTACTATAAGAAGATTCAAATCGAGGAAATACGCAGGATTTTTCAAGGGGGTTGTCTAAAGTTGGTGACCCTATATATCGGGATATGTTCGCTGGGGCACAGAATAAAGTGCGTTTGCTGACGTTTTCGAATATGTTCTATTCATTAGGCTCGTAATTTTAAACTTTTCGAGAAAATTTATTTTCTCTATGCTATGAAAAATGACGTTTTTGGGCCGCGTTTGAGACAAAATTATAGAAAATAATGATCATACGGCGTGACGCGCCGAAAATGTTCCAATATTTCGATGAAAATATGCCAATTTCCATTATTTTCCATGCATTATCTTACCTTTCCAAAATTATTTTTGGGTTAAGGGGGATGCGTTTAAGCACTCGTTCATGGCAGGATTTAATTCATTACAAAAACTTTTGATTTCGTTTCATAATATCTAATTCAAATTAATTGGAACACAGACGATCTAAAAATAAATTGCTAAAAATAATAAGAAAAGATCGCTTTTTCGTGTTTAAATTATTCTAATTGTCATTCAGGTTTTATGGGTCAGCTAAATAGTGCGTTCGATAAAGCTAAATCGACCGTCACCGGTAAGATTGTATGAAAAATGCCTGTAGAAGCATTAATTGTTTGACATTCACCTACCAAACGAAACGTTTTTTAATTTTCCTCCTGATTTAATTCACTTTTTTAATTTTTACGGCTCATTAAGTTTAATCGCTACCTTTCGTGAAAATGATTATTTCATTGTGAAAATTATATACGTTGTCCATAATAAGTGTTATTATGTTTACATTGATTTAGCTGTATTTTTTATTTTATTTTATTGTTTATTCTTTTACTACTAATACTTTCTTCGGAATGAGCGCAAGGATAAAAGAAGTATCAAGGAAAATGAGATGACTAAGTAGTGTGTGTGTATCGTAGTGCTTGAAGTATCAAATTCGGGAATTAAGTTTGTAGAAAAATAACATTAACAAATTTAAGAAGTTTGAATTTTAGGCTCAAATCTATGAAGTGTATTCAATCATTTGATGTATTTAGATTTCAAGTTTCGGGTATTGTCCGTGAGACACTAGAACTGTATGCTTTAGATCTTTGACTTTTCGCCTCATAGTAGTAAGCAAAGTTACCAATTTTTAAAATCATAAATTAATTAACAAGAACACTCGTCCCGAAATTTTTAAATATATTTTATACTATTTTGCTTTGATGAGATAATTATATTTTCCTGTCAATATTTATGATGCTACGAGTAGAACATTTTATTCCATCAAACCTTCCAGACTTTGGGTTAGGATAACTAGATCGTCGTGCATGATCAACTTGATCCGTTAAACGCATTTTTTCAGAAGTGGCTGATACGGTGAAAAATTTCCTCCCTTTTGGCAAATAACAGCCGAGTGCAAGAAACGAGTGGGTTTCCTTAAACAATTTGTATTATGAGCATGTATATAACGTAGCCGTTATTTCCATAATATCGCGTTGGGTATTTAACATGTATTTAATTTTTGACGGCAATTGATAGGTACTCAATTTTTCATTTCGGCATAAATTTATGTTTAGTAAGCTGATTAAAGCAGATGTCGCTTTCCTAATCTCTTATTTTGAAATATTAATTTTGAATGCCAATCAGAATACAGTTCAAAAATAGATTTTTTGTATAATCTACATCATTTTTCTATTTATAATCACATCGTTTAGGTTAGCTATTGCGATACTCTGAAATTTGATAACTAGAAGTATGTTTAAGAGTGAGTTCGAATCTAAGCAGACGATACTTTTCATTTTCGCCCTGCTTTTACTGAAAAAGCAACTTTCGTCTTCTAGCAAACTTAAAAACTTTTATCCTCACACATTAAGTTTACAAATTATCAAACCAAGATATGTTTGCTTGATTTTGCATGAAGATGCAAGCGACTCATACAAGCACATATTGCATTAGCAATTTAGATATTTGGAATTATTTCTGACGGTTTTCAAAAAAGTTTATTCTCAATCGAGCTTACTGGAAACGATTACTTATCTCCTAAGAAATACGCTAGAATTGCTCGCAAGTCTAACGTTAAAAAATTGTACCTTACAATTATTCGCTATCGTCTTCTCTGAATGTTTATGCAAATTTAGGTTCAATATTTGTATTAATTGTTTAACAATTATATTAATTAATCTTGTTTTATGCATTCCATAAAAAATTTTATCATTGATTTTGATCTCTCGATTTGATCCTCGCGCGTGAACCGCGATGTTTTGTTTCTGCATGATTTTTCTATTTTAAACTGCTGCGAAAGTTATAAGCAATGTCCAGCATGCATGTACCAATTTTGTATATGTAAAGGTAGGTACATAAAGTCGTGCAAAATTTATAACGCTTGTTACTTTGGTTTGAAAGTAAAAGTTGCAACAGATTAAGTGAATAATTTAGAATAAAAACGAGTTGCGTTGAATTCGAAAAATGTTTTAATTTTATTTATTTTATAACTTTTTATTTTCTAGCGTGTGTTTTTACCTCGATAAGTTTCAAAAGCCTGATTGATGCAGTATCAAGTATTTAATATTCACATGAATTTGTGTGCAAATTCAGATTACATTCAACTAGTAAAGGAAAATGCTCCGATGGAACAAAAAAGTACGAATGTACTTGGAATTACGCATCATGAGGGACATAAAAGGAGGGGACCAGGGAAAACTTATGTATGCTTGTGAAAGTTGTAAGAATATACTAAAAATTAGACTTCCGTCTAATAAACGCAAAAAATCGAAGTATATTTTGTATCCTGCAGATTGAAGTTGCACCTCCGACTTGAAAATGACTAACATAAATAGCTTATTCCCAGAAAAGAAGCGATCACTAATCAAAAACGAAATAATGAGCATTCTTACGCTAGCATGGCGTGCACTGCTATGGGCTGCAATGAACAAGATGGTGTGCTTGTCATAGTTCATTTATGAAGCCATCAACGGTTAAGAAATATTGGTTATATATTAAAAGAAAAATTTGATATTGAAAACAAAGTAAATCAGTTATTAAAATTCGTCAAAGCTTCCCCATATTCTCCTTTTTCTACCCAAAGCACGTTTTTTCAGAAGCCGCATAACATACTTCGATTTTTTGCATTTTTTAGCGGAAGTCTAATTTTTAGCAGATTCTTACAATTTTAACAAGCCATAGGTAACTTTTCCCTAGTCCTCTCCTATTATGTCCTCAATGATGCGTAATTCCAAGTATATTCGTCCTTTTTGTTTCATTGGAGTATTTGTCATTGCTAGTACCCTATTTTCAATCAGCATGATTTGAGTAAATCAATTAGTAAAGACATAGGGTGCACTGTAAAAAATAATCTGTTGTATCTAAGCGAACAATTAGCGGGCATTGGTGTAGTATGTCTCCACCTTTCCAAAAATGCATCCACCTAGGTGTAGCATGTCTCCACCTCACCTAAATTAATTTTTTTATGGATAGGAAGACATCCAGCTTCCTTGGTGTGTCGCCATCTCGATAAAAATTTGTTTTTGTTTTTTTTGTTGTTTTGTTTGTTGTTTTTTTGTTGTTTTTTGTTTTTTGCTGGTTTTTTGCAAAACTGGCCGGGTTACAACTACAACCACCAAACAGTGAACCACCAGCAAAATTTCATAGATCCCATTACAGGTGCGCACACCCAAAGCATTGAAGCTAACTGGGGTCATGTAAAAACCGAAATTGTTAGAAAAATGCGAGGCACGTCGCTTACTTTGCTTCCAGGGCATTTAGCACAATATTGGTACAAGAAGCAGCATATCCAGACGCCTTTCAACGACATCATCGCCGAAATAGCAAGACAGTTTCCCCTTATTTAGTTCTTTTTTCTTGAACTTATCTCGCAATAATTAACGATATAATTTTTTCAGTGATAAAAACAAAAAACAAAAAAAACAAAAAACAAAAAACAAAAAAAAAACAACAAAAAACAACAAAAAACAAAAAAAATTTATCGAGATGGCGACACACCAAGGAAGCTGGATGTCTTCCTATCCATAAAAAAATTAATTTAGGTGAGGTGGAGACATGCTACACCTAGGTGGATGCATTTTTGGAAAGGTGGAGACATACTACACCAATACCCAATTAGCGTGTAACTGGCTGTCACTAAAAGTTAGTATTATGATGGCACGAAAATTTTGCTTTGATCGAATATGAAAATTAATTTTAAACGACACCAAAATTTAGTTTTGATCCAACATGGAAATTTTTGTGCTGTCGGTTGCTTCTAGTGTACCTACATGACAATTCTTCCATTGTACGCTAAAAATAGGTTTGATCGACACATGCTCATATGAGAATAATGAATGCGAGATACATCTATTGATTTCAGAAGGACTATGATACGCGTAAAATGTTGAAATCATAATACAACGCAGACTGCAACGCTTACTTAAGAAGAAATGTAAGCGGATAAAAACGATTTACAAAACAGTTGACTGGCAGGAAAAAGTTTACAACAATAGGCACGGAGATAGGCAAAACGAAATTTGTATGTATATAAGCTATTAAAGCACAGGTACGGATTTAGAGGAGCGTAGGGCCCTCCTTTTGTCAAAAAATAGTTGGGCTCAATAGAGAGGAATGTGTTTTTCGATGATTTTAGCAGTTTTTCATCACAATGTTTCAAATTATTTCGGTTCTTCGCACCAGATAGTACTCATAAACGTCATTTACTGACTTTCTTTACTCTATAGAGTTTATTTTCTTACGTCAGAAGAGTCATTTATTTACAAAACAAGGACTTCTTTACTTCTTATAATGATCTCTCGAGCATTTTTTGGTGTTTTACGCCGATTTCCAAACTAACAATGCGCATATTTCGTAAAAAATTTTGGAAAATTTCCAACTTTTTTGAATTGACTGATCACAAAGATTCTGTCTATAAAAAGACGGCGAAAAATCGATACTATAAGCGAAATGGACGGATTTTTCGAACAATTTTGGACACTATTTAGAAAAGTTTGGATTCCGACCCCCTGTCAGAAAATCCAGGATCGGCCACTGTTAAAGCACATAAAATAATGCAGAACGACAATATTGCGTTGTCGAAAATTGTCACTGCTTTTTCAGCAAATGTTTACGGCTACAATGCACACAACACAAGTTCTTTTCAAATAAAGGAAGCCAAACTCCCTAATTTGTCCTGCCCGCTTATAAAAAAGGACAAGAATTTGAAACATAAAAAGATATCGCCTATACGTCATCTTCCTACATGAGATTCACTAAGCGAAATGACTAAATGACACAAGCGCCAAACATGCACAAAGGCGCAAGGGGCATATATGGGCATGGGATCTGGGGGTTTTACAGCCCCCGCAGATTACTGTAGACCCCAGAATTCTATTTTCAGTAATATTTTTGGCGATTTCACACAACCAGACCCCCAGAATTCTTTGCTACCCATGTATGATGAGGGGGCACTACCCCCACTGAACGCTCAGCCAGGTAGGTATGTACCACACATGGGCGAGGGGGTATGCTTCCTTCCACCAGAAGGCGGAATACCTCTCCCAGAATTCAATTTTTGAATTCTTTTTGTTTTTCGCAATTTTTTGATGCCAATGGATAGTGCTCAATTAGAAACGTTGAGAAATCGTGTTTTTCCGCTATTACCACCATTTTTGAGACAATTTTTTGACCTTTGCAAAACCTTGCACCCCTCCCAGAATATTGGTGCTGCTCACCTATGGTATGTACTATCCGGCGAAATTTAGCTGATGGAAGATTGTCTGCATCATTTTTGAAGACAAACGCAGTGAAAATCGCAAAATTTCCACTAGCGCCAGATTAATAATTTTGTATGCTGTTTATTCAAAAAATGCAAAAAAATGTGTATAAATGATTGAAAAACTCGAAATATCTAGCCAAATTCATCAAATTCTACATTTTTTAGCGTTCGAAACGATACAAAGCAGTCAGAACGAAGCAAACATGCTAAAAAATGCGGTATAACTAAAAAATATTTTATGCAGGCTATTTTGATCATCATTATTTGACTACAAAAAAAGCGTCAACAATAAATTTACTAATCTGGATTTCTGGGATTTTACCCCGCCTCTGCTGACCCTGACCTTGTGCACCTATATTGCACGTATACAAGGCACAATAAATTTGCAGTTTAATGCATGGTTTTTATCACAGAGACGGCGCACTGTAAAAATCAAGCACTGATGAGCACAAGCATATGTAGTTCTTGAACAAATTCGTCGTCCGGTTCTCAAAACTGATCAAAGGATACTATTAGCTCATCCGCATGCACGTCAGCCTTGTAAGGTTGCAGCATATCATGGATCTCTCTATGAAATAATATAACATTGATTTTATTGATGTTTATTTATTCTCATGATTTAGGACTAAGATATATGCAGGAGCCCTGAATATTTTTATATGACCTAAACTTTTTTAAATATCACACATGGTGTACACAAAAATATTTTATTTCTGTTGCAACAATGAATAAGATTATTTCAAAAGGAAGGAAATAACGTGATAAAACTTTATAATATTGCTAATTATATAAATTGTATCAATAAACGATTTCTTGTCACGCAAAGAATCAACGTCTTTTACAAAAAATATCCAACTTGGCATCAGGAAATCACGAAAAACCGAAAAAATTTCAAAAATTATATCCTGGGGTCCGACGTCTGTATAGGATACAAAAAATTAAGAATTGCTGATAGAGGCAACAAAAGCGTTTTGAGGTTTTAACATCAGGCTCTACGCACTGATAAAAAGATCATAAAAGAAGAAAAAGTGAAAAACCAATTCTAATGTCTTTTGGGAATAATGAACAGTTTTCGATCTGTGGGTATATATTAACCACCTGATATTCTTGTACAATTTTTGGGGGTTGGGGTTTCGCGATAGCCTAAACATAATGCCTGCAAATTTTGCTTAATTAAGTTTTAAAGAATAAATTGCTGAATTTTTTATTTTCACTACCAAAACCTACATTCGAAAAACGCAAAAGACGGCAAAAAATTCATTACCCGAAATTGCTTCTGAACGCATCAAATATATTATATAAAAAACAAGTTCTTTGTAGTTGAAAGTGTACACAGAAATAAGATTCAACTCACAAGCACATATGGAAATTTGAATTTCAGAGTGGTAAGTTTATTCATTTTTGAAAAATCCACTTTTGAAAAGCTTTTGTTATTTCTGCTAGTATAACATATCCTTGTTGACCTGAGTTGAAACGAAAAATAAAAAATAGTTGAAAAAATAAAAAATAAAATATAAACAAAAAGCAAAAAGTATCTTGTTTTGGGCTGAAATTCTGGGACTATCTTTGACGTTTCACTTCCTCAGAGGAGGCATGGATTACAAATTTCAATCATGTTGTGGTCCTCGGCAATTTTGAAGGATGATGTAAATTGGCCAAAAATGAAAAAAACACGTAAAAATAGCCAAAAAAGCAAGATTTTTTTGCCAAAAAAACAGGTTAGAAATGTTCCTCACCTCCCCATGAATCGCAACTTTCAGAAAAAAATCGTTGGAAGCACCCTACTTTAAGAGTCAATGTCTGTAAGAATCACCTAGCTGTAATAGTGACTTACGTAAGCAAAAAAATAATTTTTCTTTGTTTTGAAATATATTACACAACTTTTTACGCTGATTCCGAATTCGAAAACCGGTTTACACAAAAATGACTTTTTGCTGACTTATAGGGGTGTAAAGTGTGAAAAATCAGAATACGTGCCGAATTTCATATGTTGATTAATATTTTCCAGAATAATTAACATTTTTCAATGCAGTTTTTTTAAATTACAGAAGATTGAATGGGCTTTACAAAAAGTATATAAAGTTTGTTTACCGGATCATCCCACGGGATACAGCAGTCAATAAAAGTCAAAAATATGAATTTTAGAACTTGCAACATTTTTACTTTTTAGCCATAAGTCCAGAGTGGTCATACAGAATCGAACCTTATTTCACCACAATATGTGCCAGCTATGTACCCGTTTCTGTGTAAAAAATGTAGGATGTGTGATGGATAGTTATTGACCACTTTTGACAAACGTGAAATTAAGTCATGTGTTCAAATTTCAAAAATAACACACTTGTGCTATAAAAAATTCAACGTTTCGATTTATAACTCCAGGACTGTAAAACATTGTGCAACTGCATTATACCACAGCTTTTACCATCTATGTGCCTAAGTGCTTGCAAAAGATCATGCGTATACCTTAACTGGTTGTTGACCATCTCTGACATACGGTAATTGAACTCAATTGGTCAAAGTCGAAAAAATCATGCATGTGTAGTACAAGTAACTTTCCTTTTAGAGTTGTAGTTCGGAAAATAAAATTCATCTTGTGGCCACATTACACCATAATTTGCACTATCTATTTGCCTGATTATTTGCCAAAAATCCATCCATATATGTTTGACATTTATTGACCATTTGTGGACAACGTAAACTAAGCTCCATTGGTCAAAATCAAAAAATCATACATTGGTGCTTCAAAAAAATTTTCTTTCGGCTCTGTAACTCAAGCATTAGGACACATCTTTTAACCGCATTACACCACATGTCTCTACCATATATGTCCCTTATTGTACACAAAAATCATCTGCATATGTTACGTACTTATCTATCAGCCATATTTCACAAGTGTGAACTTAGCCTAATGGGTCAAAGTGAAAAAATGCAAGCTTTTGTTTCAAAAAATTTTATTTTCTATTTCTAACGAGAAGTAAAATCTATCTGGTGACCATACTACGCCACGGTTCGCACTATCTATTTGCCTAATTGCATGCAAAAAATTCATACACATATGTTGGTTTATATTTATTTATTATTTTTGCCTGTAGAAAATCCTAACATAAAGAAATATGTTTTATATCGTCAAAATTCAATTGTCAAAACATTCTGAATGAATCAATGTGTCTTCAACGTCATCTGCCTCATCATCTAGATTTGGGTCTGGTTTGAAAAAATCTTCTAAGCAGTCATCTTCATCAGTTTCAGTTGGAACAATTGCTTCTCTTTTTCGTGCTTTTCGCGACCAAAATCCTGCAATTCGCTGCTATGATAAAAACTCAGATTGCTTGAATTGGGGCAATCTTTCGCATTTCAGGTGCAGTCTCCTTGGATCGCACTTTCTTCGAGTCTTAATCCCATCATCAAATTTTTTAAGCAAATATTGGCGCTGGTTTTCTGTGAATGCTTTACAAGATCTTTTTCGCCTTAAAGCCCAACCAGTTGGTAATCTTTGGATTGAATGATCATCTGCATACATCTCCCAGAATTGCTGCAAAACTTCATTTAGACTTGGAAGCCGAGGCATTAGCTGCCGATTTTCTATTTGTTTCTTGTACGTTGTAATACTGCATCACGCAATGTCAGTCGCTCAGGCTGAAACTGGTGATTTGCTAACTCCATGTGATTTTCAAGGGATCGATGTCTTTGAAATGATTTCACGCAACCAGGAACAGTACACGTAAACAGTTGCAAAGATCTTGCTGAGCTGTCTTCTTCTGATAAAACTGGCACAAATGTTGCTGTTGACTGGTCCCTTGTCATGGGCTCTTCTAGGATGGGTTGCCAGATAGTCCTGGGATCAATTTCTCCTGGCTGTTTTCCTTGATGTATGATACTCTTGACATTAAATGATGATGTTCATCTTTTTCAAACCACGAGCTTTTTGGAATGGTGGCTCCAGATCCAATACGATAAGAATATATGATCTCCCAGAAAGTTCAGGGTGTACAAAATACAGCTGCCAAAAACCCCATGAGATCCAACTCCAAGGTACCAGGAAAGGGTTTTACCCAAATCCACCTCTCCCATCAATGCAATTGTGTATTATTGCATAATTGCAAAAGCAAAATTATTCTAAGCACAAATGTGTGATTTCTTCGATTTTGAACAATGGAGTTAAGTTTACGTTTCCGAAAAATTGTCAATAAATATCATATATATATATGGATGGATTTTTGCATATAATTATGCAAATAGATAGTGCAAATTGTGGTGTAATGTGGCCACAAGATGAATTTTATTTTCCGAATTACAGCCGAAAAGGAAAGTTATTTGTACCACACATGTATGATTTTTTCGACTTTGACCAATTGAGTTCAATTACCATTTGTCAGAGATGGTCAAAAACCAGTTAAGGTATACGCATGATCTTTTGCAAGCACTTAGGCACATAGATGGTACAAGCTGTGGTATAATGCAGTTGCACAATGTTTTACAGTTCTGGAGTTATAGATCGAAACGTTAAATTTTTTTAGCACAAATGTATCATTTTTGAAATTTGAACACATGAGTTAATTTCACGTTTGTCGAAAGTGGTCAACAACTATCCATCACATATCCTACATTTTTTACACAGAAATGGGTACATAGGTGGCACATATTGTGGTGGAATAAGCTTCGATTGCGTATGACCACTCTGGACTTATGGCTAAAAAAGTAAAAATATTGCAAGTGCAAAAATTCATATTTTTGACCTTTATTGACTGCTGTATCCCGTGGGATGATCCGATAAACAAACTTTCTAATCTTTTTGTAAAGCCCATTCAATCTTCTGTAATTAAAAAAAACTGCATTGAAAAATGTTAATTATTCTAGAAAATATTAATCAACATATGAAATTCGGCACATATTCCGATTTTTTGCTTTTTACACCCCTATAAGTCAGCAAAAAATCATTTTTGTGTAAAACGGTTTTCAGATTCGGAATCAGCGTAAAAATTTGTGTAATATATGTTAAAATTAAGAAAAATTATTTTTACCAAAAGTGCCAATTTTCCATTGCCTCACGCCAAACAGTCATTTTGGACCACATTTTGTAGAATATTATTGAATTTTCTTATGTATTTATCACCTAAAAACAGGCACGTAGCTGGCCGTCCTGTTTTGGGGGACCAACACCAATTTTAGGGGGACCAAGTCCAAAAAGGCCAAAAATAGCACAAAATAACGATTAGAAAGTCATATTTTTCAGATTTTTCTGAATTTGGAGGGGGGTTCCGGACCCCCCATTCCTCCCAGACCTACGTGCCTGCCCAGAAAGAAAGAACATTGTTAGAAATTCCAAAAAAACTAATGTTTACTCAGGCGTGACGCCCAAAAAGGCACTTTAGAAAACTCTTTTAGCCCCCACCCAAGAATTCCCATGTTTTGTATGTATGGTATGAAGAGCTCAATCATACTTTTAAATCTAGTAATAGATGCTCTGCCATTATGCGTCGCTAAGCAGCAAACGTTCTTAGGATAACTGCATCCGGATTATATCATGTCGAATATAATGCCGATACTCGTCAAACGGCAAAATTCGTCTAAAAACAACACTAAAATATGAATTGTATCTTCCCACAATATTCTGCACAATAGACTACTTACCTTTAAGCATTTCAAATTTTAATTCCTACAAATTTATTTATCATAAATATACCTAGTTATTTTTTACTTGTCCTCTTCCATCAAACGGGTCTTTATTGACGTAGTTTGTTATCAAGTGAGGATCATACAGATAACGGTTGAAAATTCTGAGAGGAAGTCCCTGGCCATTTCTACGGCAGGGGGTAACTGATCTTATTTGTGGCCAAAAAACACTCAAAAATGATCAAAAACGCAAGTATTCGCCAAAAATAAGGAGACAAAAACTCTGACGTTTGGGAATGGGGAACAACTTACTTTGCATGGGTGTCACAGATGGACGTGAGGGGTTAAGGGTTTACACCAGACACGTACAGCATAGGGAGTGAAATTATAAAGTGCCTTTTTTGGCCTAAAAATGGTAGAGACGCGTCAAAAAACGTCGTTTTTGGCGTTTTGGACGATGCTTTACCCTTCTAGAACATAAAAACACAAAAAAAAATTTCAAAAAAATCAGAAAGTCGGTCGAATTGAATGAAATATTGTCAAAACATGAGTATAATGACGCAGAGCGTCAAATATTTAGCACTCTCGAGCAAACAGATAGCTAAAAACGCTTAAAAAGCACATTTTCTACGAATTTTCAGGAAATTTCTGGGAACGTTCGAAAAATTGCGAATTCTAAGGTAATGAAAAAATTCCCGAAGAATGAAAATTTTTCTGGGGGGGTTGAAAACTCCACCTCCAAGATCATGTATGGCTTACACCCCCAGAATATTGGTGCGCAAGGTCAAACTTTCAGGAGAGGTGAAAATCAAAAACTTGGAGATAGCTATGAGAAAGTACTCGGTAAAAAAACGATTATACGGCATAAAAGGGTATTATCGCTTTAAAATAATTGTCTTCGAGCATTTGTGGCAAATATCTATAGCCCTCCTTTTAAGCTCACAAACATAGTTATTTAAGCATCTTGAACTGAAAATAGCTATTTAGCCTTTTTGAAGTCGGGAAAGTAGCTACGAATCCTTCTGAAACTCAGAGAAAAACGACCAGATAGAATTTCTGAACTCACACGATGTGTTTCTCGGTCTAAAAAGGCTCTACTTTTCTGAGCTTCAAAAAGGCTTCATATCAATGTATTTTCGGTCAAAGTGATTGTTTGGCTATGAGTTTTTTAAAATCCAGGGAGTAGTAATACCCATACATGCACAGCATGGAAATTCTGGGGGTTGAAATAATAAAATACCTTTTTTGGTCCAAAAATGGTAGGCACGCGTCAGAAACATCGTTTTTCAGCATTTCTGACGATCTTTCTAGAGCATAAAAACAAATAAGTTTCAAATCGAAAAAGTCGGAATAAATTTAAACAAAATATAATCAAAACATTAGTATAATGGCGAAGCGCCAAAAATTTGGCACTTAGATAGCTAAAATGAAAATTGGGAACGTAAAAATCGCTGATTCTGGGAGGAGGGGTGAAAAAATGTTTGCGGGGGTCGAAAATTTTTCTTGGGTGAAGGCGAAAATCTCCCAACCCCTCAAGGTCATATATGGTATTACCCTCTCTCACCACTCCCCATGTCCATGTTGCCCCAAGCTCCCTTCCTCGCAAAAATTTTTTCACTCCCCAAGAATTAGTGAATTTTCAAGTTTCCAAAATTTTCTTAGAGATTTGTAGAAAAAGCGCAGCGTTTTTAGCTATCGATTTGCTCGAGAGTGTCAAATTTGAGGCGCTTCGCGCGAGATACTAATGTTGTGACCTATATGTATATTGTTCGATTTTCTTAAGTTTTTTGATTTTTCCAAATTTTTTTAGTGTTATTTATGCTCAATAAAGATGGAACGTAGTCCGACACACCAAAAAACTATGTTTCTTGAGCGGATCCACCATTTCTGATCTAAAAAACGCACTTTAAAATCCCTCCCAGAATTCCCATGCTGTGCATGTCTGCCGCCTAATCATATTCCATATTCAAAATAACTTGATTAATTTATTAATTTAAAAATAATAGTGGTAATATTAATAGTAATAATAATAAAATAATAATAATAATAATGATAATAGTAATGATAATAATAATACCTATTTAAGCCTCAGTCAGGCCCGTATCCAGGATTTTGTTTTGGATGGGCACAACAAAGAATTGTTTAAAACATAAGGGGGCCAACGGATGAATTTTGGTTAGCTAATTCGGCTACTCGGATACCTTAGATATGGTGAGAATCCAATGGAAACCATCCCCTTTAGGGCTGGGGGTTTCTGCTGGGGTGGCGCGTCAAACATACCCCAAGCGGGGTCCGGAATTATTTTGTAAAAAGAGTACTGCACTTTTGAATCTTAACATTAAATTTTTTATAAAATCAGTCAAATCACAGTTCTGAATTCATCCTAAAAATGATCAAAGTTCATCAGAAAGTTCATATTCATCGCCGAAAAATTGCTGTCATTCCTGCTTCTTCAACAAATCTCATTTTCTGCATAAAACCTGTGAAGAACATAAGGCTTAGATGTAAAATACGCTTTAGGTTGTATAAAGAGCACATACGCGCCATTCGCATATACTCCCCTAAAGTACGAGAGAGTTAAAGAATTGCTATTGCAATAAATCATACCACTTTGCTCAAGCTATTTTCGCGCGCTTAATCTCAAGCTGTTTTCGCGCGCCTTATCACTCTAACTTTTCTCTTGTACTAACATGAAATTTAATTTCGATAAATTTACACGAAAATCTAGTTTTACTTCTGCGGATTACTGAACATGATACTAAACTTTCGCGTTACTTCAACGAATTTTTTTTAAGAGTGTAACATGCCACAAAAAATGGCAGCAGTCCAAGCAAGAACGCGGAGTAAAATATTGTTCTGAACATCAGCATTATATTTTTTAAATAAGACAGTCTTACCTTATTTAAACAGAGATCAAATATTTAGATCAAATATTTTCAGCGTAAGCTTTACGCAACTACTGATTGTAAACAACCTTACATTCACATTCGTAATCTTGACGTTACATGAATAGTTTTAAAAAAATTAAGCTCTTGCAACGCTCTGGAACTAAATTTAATGTTAAGTTTAAACTTAACACAACTACAGGATGTAAAGAAAACAAATAGTCAGGACCTTACTGAAGATATTTAAAAAATTGACATTTCGCAACGCTCTGAAAGTAAAATAAATTTGTAGTGTAAACTTTACACATCAGCAATAAATGAATAGTGTAAACTTTACACAACTACTGGGTGTAGATAAAACTAACAGTTAGATTCGTAATTCTGATGTTACATAGAACATGTTGAAAAAATCATGCTTTCGCAATGTTCTAGAACTGAAGTCGATTTTCAGCGTAAAGTCTACATAAATATTGGATTTTTAGAAATTTAACAGTCAGATTTGTTATACCGACATTACGAGAAAATTTTAAAAACTGCATGTTTTACAATGTTCTGGAAGCAAAATAAAATTTTAGCGTAAACTTTGCACTTATACAATAACTCAGTAGTGTAAACTTTACACGACTAATGGGTGCAGAGAAAGCAACAGTCAGATTCTTAATCCTGATGTTACGGTGAACTTTTAGAAAAAGTTAACGTTCCACAACGCTCTGGAAGTAAAATAAATTTTCAGTGTAAACTTTACACCTCCGCAATGACTCAATATTTCGCAGAAATAAACGCGCTTACGTGCTGCATGCATGATCCTCGATATACTCGTAAGTACATTTTTTATAATTAGTTTCATGTCCTATCGGGATAAAGTGACAGACACAAATTGCCAAGAAGGTTTTTTTGTACCCCAAGGTTGAAACTTTACATATCCATAAATAACTCAGTATTTAATGTAAAGAAACGCGACCAAGTACGATGTATAACCATTGACATTTATCTTATTTTTAGAATGGGTCGCACCATCCAATTTGTAATTGAGAAGTCCATAAACTGAGCATGTCCGACGACCCGCTACTGGTCAGTGTTCGGTTGTTTTCGCAAACCGAAACCGGACCAGCGCTAAATTATCCAACAAATTGTGCTATTTAATCCGGAGATGAAACATCATCTCGACGGATTGAAACGCAAGGCGAAAGCTGTAAATAGCATATTCGAATTGTGAAAACGAGCAGTCGGAAAAGGTAAAAGAGTAGCCCATACGAATGGCGAAAACGAGCTGACGGGAAAGATACATCCGAAACAGCAAAAACGAGCTGACGGGAAAGCCACGAAGAATAGCAGCAGCGCCTGAGCTCGATGAGTGTGTATGTGCACTGCGCTCACAAATTTATAACTGGAGCGGTTGACAGAAAAAAGGTCAAAAACGTGTTTTTTACCCCAGAATTTAAATTTTACACCATAATTAGAATTGAATGTATTGAGTTTAACGAAACGCGTCCAAGTAGGATCTATAACCGTTTTGAGACATACTTTATTTTTATAACACTTCTCACGTCCCAATTTATAATCGAAGGGATTGATAAATTAAAAGAAGGTAAAAACGAGTTGTTTTCCGTTCACTACCTGAGTATAAACTTTAAACTACTAGAACTAAGTCCTTATTGATCTTACACGAACGCAGTCAATTTCACCGTGTAGCCCTTGAGCCTTAGTACTTCTCCAGGAATATGTTTCTAGAAGACTCTTATACAAAAAATTTGGTAAACATAAACAATCTGAAAACTCGACCAAAATTAATGTTTTCATCCCCAGATTTTCACACTCCTTACACTCCTACCCGAGAACCAATGCAAGATTTTAAAAACGGAAAGAGCCTAAGAAAATTTTGTCCTCTACAATCCTGTATTATTAAATTGTGTATGGCATTTACACTGAGTTGTGTACGAGCGGTGGAAAAAACACACAAAGATCGCTATATGTTAAAACGTTACGCCAAAACTTTACACGCTCATGACAAACTCGGTATTTAGTGTAAACAAAAATAAAAAAGAGTTTATAATTTTTGATTATCTGTCTTTAAAAAAACCGAACCTCCCAGATGTGTCCCGTTATAGCTGTGAGGGGGGACGTATGTTGGTTGTACCCAATAATATTATTAGATAGCGCTGACGCGCTACCTATGATTTGAGTTTTATCATCTTCCTGCAGAATAAATAAGCAGTAATAGAGGGAGGGGTTTTGAAATAATTTAGAACAAATAGACGAAGGAAAGAATAAAGACATGAAAATTTTAAAAACTGAGTACATGTATGAGTAGTACAGATTAATCACAAGTCACAAACTCAGCATAGCTGCAAACTTGGAGGAATGTAACTGAAGCGTTGAATGACGTAACCAGGCGCAGGCGGAAGGGATCAGTGAGGCCAACTGACCATGAAATAAAAAAATTGAGAAAAATACAAAAATACAAAAAATACAAAAATACAAAATAATCAAAGTAAACGTTTTGCTGGTTTAGTTATTAAGTTTTCCGGCGCGTCGTCCCAGGATTTTTTAAATAAATTTTGCGTGCATTATCAAAAACGCTAAAAATTTTGGCGCTGCGGCGTTTGCTGAATGTACCTACTACTTATTTGTGGACTAATATTGCTTTGTGTAATTTAAATATTTTTAGATCTACAACATATTCTTTTTCAAGTTTTTTTGTCATGAGTACTGATCTGATAAAAAATTGTGAAAAAACGAGCTGTCTATTAATTGGCAGAACACACTTGTTCGAAATTCCTGGCTTCATTTCTGTCCTGTAACGTTATGTAATATTAATACTTCATATTATATGCATGCTGAAAGCGCAGTCAAATAACAAGTGATTCATTGGATTTATGAGCAAACTCCTCTAAAAGTAACTGCAAGAAAATTACTTATCCAGGTTTTTCTGATTAAATACCACCGACCTATTGTGTGCCGAATTGAATTTTTTTGCAAAGTTTCTAGGGCTCTGCTAGAAACTTTGCAAAAATTTCAAAAGTGAGAGTGTTCAGACCTTCAATTTTGATGTCAATCGACCATTTTGACACATACGTATATACATTAATCGACTTAGGCAACATTACAATGCAAAATAGTCCTTTCATTGTTTTGTGATCCCATCCACCAAACATCGCCGATTTTTGTCAGCGAAATTGCCGATTAAATTCGGGGAATAGGATCCATTTCTATTTTTCTGCGATGTCGCTGACAATTTGTGTACAAAGTATAGTACAGTCAGTGGAAGAAAATAAGTGCACGCGTATGGTATGCATACGCATTGAATAATTTGTTATTTTTGGACATACCATGCATTTTTGATCAGCTTAAAAGCTGCAAAATGAGGTAGACTAAAAAGCTTATTAAGGTTAATTAATTAAAATTAATAAATTAATCAATTAAAATGAATTATTTAATTGTAATTTAATTAATTAATTATTTGCATAAGTAAATTATAGCTTAAGAATAAATTAATTCGGTAAAGAATTGCAAATCCATTTTTATGAATTAATTTTGAATGGAAGAGACAAATTTAGTAATCTTATATGCCTTCTCGATTTGTTTTTTTCTGAAACAGTTGTATACTCATTTCCTTCAATTTTTCCGACATATTCAAAAAAACTTGGAAAATTTGACGAATGAGAGCATAATTAAACCTTTTTCCCGGTGTTAAAGGAATATGTTTTGTATATGTATAATTTTCGAAGTAATTTTTGTTATATTTTACTTTCATTGATATTTTTAAACTTTTACATGTATTTTTTATTTTATTCTACTTTAATTTTTTTAAATAATTTTTTACTTAATTTCATTTTAACATGGCTATTTACAATATTACATTGCATGTTCCTTCGTATGTATGTATTTACATGCATGCATTAAATTTGCGAGTAAACACGCTATCTATGGCTTCTCAGGCAGCTCTGACATGGGCGATATTGCAGATGTCCTCGATATCGGCGGGTAGGTGGCACAACCGCTAATGTGGGCCCAACCGCTAACTGCGAATCGTGCACAACCGCTAACTAGTACACTACCGATAACTACTGCACAACATACCTGGGCGTGGGGGTTTCAGGGGTATGCACCCCCATAAACCCAATTAACTCCCCCCCACCAGAAACAAAAATAACCCCCCCCAGAATCCAATTTTTTGAAAGTTTTTGTTTTTTCGCAATTTTTTGATGTTAATAAATAGTGCTCGATGAGAAACCTTAAAAATGGTGTTTTTTCGCCAAACCACCATTTTCAAGGTTATTTTTTACCTTTAAAAAGATCTTGCAACCCCCAGAACTCAGGCGCCGCCCACCTATGGTGCAAAACCGCTAACGTATACGTAATATCAATCGAAAGCCATGTTATGTATGTACGTGTGTCATTCGTCTTGCATAAGCATATCTTAATTTGAAAAAAGGAACATTAAACACATTTTATATCTTCCTTGTGAGACTTTTTACCAAAGCACTTAAATGACTTTATTGTAATTTTTGTATTTGACAGTTATGAAATTTTTTTAAGCTGTCTTAGCTAACGCCAAAATACGCATAAGAAATTTCAAATACGACATTTATGCAGCTAATCTAACTGTTTGAGGACACTACATTAAAAAGCGGAGAAAAAATTCTGCAGAATTGCTTTACTGAAAAAAGCCTGAATTGTAAAAACTACGAATTTTTTCCCAAAGCTAAAAATTCAGCAAACGATCCGTCCACCACTCGGTAAAATTGAAACCTCAATTTTTGTCTATTTGAGTACCTATATCGAGCTTCCATAAAATTTACGTATTAGCTCTAATCCGTATGCACTTGGCCGTGTTACAATTGATATGATATAAATTTTAGTAAATATTCGTTCTTCATTCTCATAATAAAATTATTTCATCACACAGTTCATGCTCTTCTAAAGTTGAATAAATTATGTTGTAATACTCAAACATTATTTCAGATACTATTCAGATCATTTTTAAGAGTTAGCGGTAGTGTACTACTTAGCGGTAGTGCACTACGGTTCTGCACTAGTTAGCGGTTGTGTGCCCCAATCATATCGGCGACATCGGCGATATCATCGATCCGGATGCACAACCGCTAGTACTGCACAACCGCTGGCTAGTACACTACCGCTAACTCTTAAAAATGATCTGAATAATATCATAAATAATCTTTAATTGTTACAATATGTTTGCTCAAGTTTAGAAAAGCATGAATAATGTGATGAAATGATTTATTATGAAAACGATGAGCCGTTTATAAAAGTTTGTTTTGTTTTAGTTATGACGTTATTAATATTATTATTATTAATTTATTTATTACTTATTTATTTACTTATTTATTATTATTTATTATAGTTATTAAAGCCACTACATGATGCATACAGATGAATAGAGCTACATAATAAAATTTTACGAAACTTTATGTAATGAAACTGCAGCCCACCTGAAGGAAAATTGAGGTCTCTACTTTATGGAGTGAGACGGATTGTTTCTTGAATTTCTTGCTTTGCGGAAAGATGAATAGTTTTACAATCTAAGGTCGTTTTCAAACTTAGTATCTAATTCTTAAATTTAGTCTAATGAACCATACTAATGATGCATTGAGACATTCAGAATATTAAATTGACAATAAAAAGTTATTCTCTATCCTCACTAAAAAATATTTAATGCGTTTATTTTCCTTTTTTGCAACTTTAAATACTACGAAGGCATACATACAAAATGAATGGCATACATAACTTGGCCTTCGATTGATATTACGATTACGTTAGCGGTTGTGCACTAAGCGGTAGAGTGCTATTGTCTGTTTCACATAAGTTTGGCCATAAATCTTGAAATTTTTCCGAAAATAAGCCGACGGATTATGATAATTATAAATCAAATCAATGTTATAATCGCAATCTGTCGGCTTATTGTCGGACAAAGTTTTAGAAATTGTTGCCTAAACTTGAGTGAAACAGGCTATGGTTAGCGGTTGTGCACTGCTCGCAATTACAGGATGTGTCCGCGTTAGCGGTAGTGCCACCTACCCATATCGTCGATTTTTGTCGGCGATGCGGCGATATCGCCCAACATTTACCTCTGAAGCGGGCTAATTCATCTGGCGCAAAGATAAAAATTTTGTTACGATAATGTCATGAAAAGCAATGGAAAAATAATAATGATAGTTAAGTAAACTTGGTGCGAGACCTTTTGGCGTGTTTTTAGATAAAGCTGAGTGGATGCTGAAATTCTACAGTTTTGAATTGTCACAGCAATTTTCAAATGCGTATCTTCGCTACTAAAAGAGATTATTAGGTTGCTCGATTGGTTCACGGAGAAATTTGCTGCTCTTGGGATTCCATTGCGCTTGGAACTCACAGCGTGCCACCTTCACGAAAAACGGCTGGAATTATAGATGTGAATTGTGATTGAATACCAGTTGCGTTTCTGACACAGGTTGCGCTTCTACTGGCCGTGTTTATGATATGGGTAATTTCCATAGGTGGGCAGCACCAATATTGTGGGGGTGCAAGATTTTTCGAAGCTAAAAAATAGTCTTTAAAATGGTGGTATGGCGAAAAACACAATTTTTTTAACGTTTCTCATCAAGCACTATCCATTGGCATCAAAAAATTAAGAAAAAAATTTCAAAAACTGAATCTGAGGGTATTTTGGTTTCTAAGCGGGGGGGGGTATTTTGGTTTCTGGAGGGTATTCGAACTTCTGGGGGTGCATACCCTCAAACCTCCCCTCCCACGCTCACGTGTGTTCATTGCTGGTGATCGCTTGCTCTGTGACGAAGATCGCTTTATTTGTTTTTTAATGTAAACCAGTGTTTCTACGCAAGATAAACGAATAGTAAAAAATACAACTTAATTTTGGGGGCGCGCGTAATATGTAAGGACGCGTGTTTTTGATATCGACCATTCATTAGCTTTCGATAAAAATCTCGTACGTACATGCATTGAGTTCTTTTCTTAAATTAAATTTCGGAGAATAAGAAATTAGGTCCCAAATTGCGCTTAAAAACGAAGCTAGCCATTAAATGCATTGTGGCGTCAAGTCAATATCAATCAGTGCGATTAACTCTAAATTAGTCAGTCCGTGTATTTTGCGCCCAAGTGTGTGCGCATTTCGCTCGAAGTCAACATTTGAGCGTTTACGCTTTCGCCATTTGGACACGAAATATCGTTCATTATTTTTTCTAAAACAAACATTCGCCATTTGAAGCGATAAATGTACCAACCAAGTGCCGAAAATATTTGGAGCGGAAATTGTATTTATAATTTCCGTATTCGCATTACACGCATTTTTCTACTTCCTTTATCAATAATACGAACATGGGTCTATACACTATATTTTAAGCGCTTACCTACTTAGTATGTAATTGGAGGAATAAAGCAATTTTTAATCCTATGTTTGTGACGTGTTTTTCATCCGAACAGGCTTGGCTTAGGCTAGTCTTGAATAGAGATTTCCCGGCTGAATAGGATTTATGTGACAATCAAAAGTAAACAAAAAGTTCATCACTAGTGATCGGCCTGGAAGAAATCAAAAAATATTGCAAATAATGTCATAGTGCTGGATAAAATCACACGTGGGCGTAGGGGAAGGGGGGGTTTGGGGAAAGATATGCACTCTCCCAAATTTGAATAACCCCCAGAATTCAATTTTTAAATTTTTTTGTTTTATCGCAATTGTTTATGTCAATGGATGGTGCTCTATGAGAAACGTTGAAAAATGGTGTTTTTCCCCATACCATCATTTTTAAGACCATTTTTTTCCCTTTGAAAAATCTTACACCCCCAGAATTTCGGTGCTGCCCACCTTATACAATTATATTGAAAAAATTTAATGCGTATTTATTCTTTCCTCGTGCTCGGTCTAGTCTCTATGTTCATCAAAACTATTCTCGTTAGATTAGGTCAAGTGCTGAGAATCCAATCGACAAACCTAAGTGTGCTTTTCATTGTAGCCGAAATTTGATTGAAAAATAACGTTGCATCCCTACGTTGTCCTTGATAAGCTTACCTCGTCAAGGTGAGGTCAGGAGAGTTGAGAACCACTTTTCAGATTCCTCGAGCTAATTTTACTCTGGCGCTCAAACACCGAAATTCCAAGAGGTCAAATTACAATTGTCGGTGACTTAGGGAATGTTTTAGGCATTATAAGAAAGGAGAATTTTGAGTTTCCCACTTTCAATTAATTGTTGACTTACTAAATGCTGAAACCCCTTTAAAAACATGTTAATAATCACTATTTTTGAGCCATCTCTAAGGGAATGCGTATCTCCAATTCATCGATGTTTCCGCTTTACGAGAGCTCTATGTTCCACAACTAACCTATTGAAAATTTTATTTTTTAAAAGCCTTTTCTGGTTTTAATAAAAAATCAACAGGTCGGTTGTCCTCTTGAAAGTGGTCATTAATTTTAAAAACTATCTCCGACAATAAGCTGACAGATTGCGATTATAGCATTGACCTAATTATCGTAATCTCTCGGCTTATTGTCGACGAAAATTCCTAAAATTTCTGCACGAAATCATGTAAAACAGACTATACACTAAAATGTTCTGCAAGTACTTCATTTTATTTATTCCAATAATTAGTTTTTATAACCTATTTGAATTACGTAATATCCTTGTCAATTTTTCCAAATAAAGTGAATTCCAAAGTGGAGAGTTTTGTTATTTTGGCGCATTTTATTATTTCAGAGACCGACTCATCAATAAGGTTTTATCGAATAAATCGCAGTGATAAACGCGTGTTTGACAATATGTAACCGAACGATGGTTGTTTTTGACCTTTGCATCTCCGCTCCATACAACCCTGGAATTTTCGGAGACCTTTACGCGTACATTGCTAACTAAATGCGCCATAGTGTGCATATGTTTGTATTCTGTGATCTTGATAATAAACATTACACGAAGTGCACCACCGGAGGACTATTTCAAGTAAATGGCCGCAGACAGTAATTTGTGACAGTAAGGGAGGGGTACAAAAATTTGAATCCCGTTTTTATGTATGAGAAAGTGTACCTACCAATACCTTTTACAACAGATGCAGCTAACCAACCGTTGGCAGGCAAGGTCATCCTATTCATGCACTACTTCAATATGCGTCGGTTAGACCATTGACAGGTAGAGATAGAAATAAAAGTACAGGTAAAAAGAACAGTACCTACCTGCGTGCGTTTCGGTTTGTTGCTCGTTGCAACGTTATGTCTACAGGTTTTATACAAAACAGCATAAAACGTTATAAAACGGTACCAATGTACCTACCTATACTTTTATTATTAGGCATTTGTTGTGACCGATCCCACGCGAAAATACTTATCCATATCTACGTACAAGCACTGTCTGCGAAAGTTACGAAAGTTCTAGTTCAGTGTGATTAAGCTTATCGTGATTTCTAGATTTTCCGCCACTGGTCCATACTTATTTAGGGTAAACAAATATTTTATCTAAACGTGGATACGCGTACATCTTAATATATGAGGTAACGCCGTGATTTTAAGCTTTATTTTTATGAGATGTTTTATTTAAATACAAAACAAATTGCTTTTATCGGGAAATGCCAAGAGATGCATTATGCATAATGTAAAAATTCTGATAAACAAAAACTATGTAGCTATATTGCGCTTCGAGTTCTTACGGATGATTCATTCAGTAGTTTTGAACTATAAAGTTTCTTTCCTCCTTATGATTTTCATGTTTTTCCTCATTGTTGTTTTCTAAGCTTATCTCTTTCTTGCATCTATAGGCTATTTCAGATTCTGCCCTTTTTATTTCTGTTCAAGATCGAGTTTTAACTTCGTGATCACTTATTTGATGCGTCGTATTTGTAATAATTACAAATCAGCATGGAAACTGAAAAACTCCAGAAACGACCATAGAGGCACTCTCTTCATCTTATCAGTTTTTCAGAAATTTATTCTAAAGGTTGAGTATATAGTTTGATTATATATTTCTGCAAAAAAGAACATATTCAACTTGACCGAGCGGTGGGATTTAATGTCAAAACCCTTCGGAATATATTCCGCTCTTGAATACGGTCCTTGAGCGAAATTGTCAAGTTTATTCAGACAACTAAACGCCCGAAAAGCATTCGAACGATTTCAAAACATGATAGCATTATTTATAGCAACCGCGCGAATCATCGATCAATTTCTGTATGAACTGGTATTACGCGTCCAGTTTTTTACGATTTGTCCGCACACAATACACGGTAGGTATATTACCGGGTGTTTGTCCTAGATACGACACAAAGGCGTTATGAACTGGAACCAATAAATGCCCCATAAAATGGTCAGTTTGCTGTATTTTCGTTTGCGCGAACATTACACACTAGCTAGGCGAGTTTGTCTCAGCCACTTTTGAAAAGTTTTTCAGCCGTGCTTTTTCCACCTTTCTACTCTTTTTTATTTATTTATTAAATAACGATTGAGCAAATGGCGTTAATTAAGTTATTTATATGATCAACTTCAACAATGAGTATTATGACGAACGTTTTGGGTTTTTGCCAAGCGCAATATTCATACAAGTTTTTTGCTGACCTTGGCCTGTTAAACCATTCTTGCGCGTCACTCTTATCAGCTCCAGCTGCACTGAATGTCCTTCTGCCACTAAAATATTAAAACTTGTGGCTAAACGCTGGCTAAAAAATATAATAAAATTTTATGCTTCAGTCTATTTCGCCTAGATGATATCGTTACCGGTGACGTGCTGTCAAACAAAAGTTTGAGTGTTTTCCGCTGTTTACAAACACAATGGTGAAGATTCTATATTTCTTAAAACAAGTTCCTACATGCTCCATTTGGCAAAAAAATTTCGGTCACTTCACGCCACGCCAAATTAATGAAGTCCACTTCACACCAAATTAATGCAGTCGTAAATACATCTACCTACTTGCCATTATAATAACCAGGGGCGGATTTAGAGGGGGGGGGCGGCCGCCCCCCATTGGCCCAAAATAGTGCGAAAAATTACGCATTTTTGAGCGATTTTTAGCGATTTTCGGGTCAAAATGGCTAATTTTTCCGCTAAGTCAGGGTTCCGCCTCCCCTTAGGGGTACCGCCCCATCCCCTTAGGAAAATCCTAGATCCGCCACTGATAATAACATGCAAAACTGGCAAAGCTTGAACAAAGCACAAGATCGAAGAACGCATTTATATCGTAAAGCGCGTTATTTCAGTATAATACTCAGCAACATTTTTTACGTAAACTAAGTGGAACAAGTATTAGCTGTGCTTTTACGGATATAAACCTATGCAATGTTATATATAGCCCGCTCAATTTTCTCAAAAGTCAACCATCTTGCTATGGCTCCTTATTTTGCCGGTCATCTTTTGAAAATTCGAATCATAGTATAACGTGACACGAAATTTGTGCACGAAGTACTAGTTTTCGTGGATTTTCTTATAAGTCTTGTGTATATTTTCCATCTGACTCAGCAGGCTTACTCATCATCGTTTTGCTTATAAATTAATCCCTGCGGTGATATTAAATAATATAAAATAGCTTATGGTGCTCGTGACTACTATTTTATGAAATTATGCATCTCATGCTACGTCGTTTTGTGCTTTGTACGCCGATTTTGTCATTTTCCGCGAATATGCTTAAGGACTCGCCACTTCGTCAATGAATTGAAAATTTAAGGGACGTGGTTTAGCTTAATGAACATAAAATTTTCAGCATCGTTTATGCAAATATACATTCGACACGGTTTGGCCCACGCCAATTTTCTCCAATTTGTGCATTTTTAGATTTGCGTATGCATCGAGACACGCTCCAGTTCCTATTATACAAATTTTCAGATTATTTTTAATTCGCCGGATCTTTGTCATTGAAGCATTCGTAATTTCTTTCGCGCCAACGCGTAAAAAAAGCTATCCGCCTCGAAACGAGTCTGCTCCCCAGTCTACTTTTTCGTTTTCGAAAATTATTGTCCTCCAGTCCAGCACGAACCTTTCATACATTATGAGAAAAAGTTAGTCAACAAAATTCAAATTCGCCTCTTCATCCGATACATTAACTTTTGTATGCCTGCTTAACTAACGATAACATTTCGTATAAAAAGCGAACCTTGCGCTTTTCTTTTGTGCTCGCATACGTTAAATTATGGTGTACAAATTGTAATTTTTCAGCTTCTTACAGTAGTCGAAGCTTTAAGACCGATTGTTTTTCTACTGATTAAATCTTGGAGCTTTTTATTACAGTGGTAGTGTTCAAAGTCAGGATTGAGTAACTCCGTTCTTTTTTTAAAGAAATCTAGTTTTTCCTACATTTTTCTTCTGGCTGCGAATTGGCATCAGAACATTGAATAAATATTTTTCAAGAAAAATTGTTCGAAATTTGCATATCTAAGGGATCTCTTAGGATCTTGAAGGCCTAGATATACAAACATTAGCGCCCGCGCACATGCCTTAAAATAAGCGCTGGAGTTGCAAACTTTTGAACAATCAATGAAATTTTGTTATAGCTGCTGGAATTATGATTTGTAAATAAAGCGGCAAGGCATTAGAAGTTTTGGCGATTACGCATTGAATTTATTTCTCGGGAATTTTTATCAACAAGTTTTCATTCACGAGTTGTCAAAATATTAGTGGATTAAATATTTTGCAGGATCCGTATTTTTTAAAATTCTAGGAGTCAAATAAACTTCGCACTTGCATGCTATTTTATATAAAGCCTTGCACAAATGCAATTATACGTGTTTATCGTGCGGGGTGAAGCCTTTAGAAATGTATGCTATTTAATCACGCATTGCCAATATTCTTTTACTCGTTTTAAAAAGTAACATTGTTTTTGAACATTTCATGAAATGAATTTTCAATTATTGATAAGTATTAAATTAATGTTCTTCATTTCTTCAATTTAGGTCCGGTTTTAGTTATTTGCTATTGTAGTTATTCCGCATGTTGCCTTAGCAAAAATGGAATTGAAAATATGGGTAGACGGATATCAGCGCTTAATTTGCGGGATCAGTCCGCAGACTACTTGCCAAGAGGTTATTTACGCTTTAGCTCACGCTACTGGCAAAACGGGCCGCTTTGTATTGGTCGAAAAATGGCGAACCAGCGAACGGAGCCTTTCGCCCCATGACAAACCCTTGGAATTGCTCCTCAAATGGGGCGAATATGCTAGTGACGTGCAATTTGTTTTGAAGTAAGCAATATTGTGTTGACGTTTATTTTTTATCGTTTTATATTCTCCATTTTATTTTTGTCCTATATTTATGTATTAATCATTATTGTCCCGGTTTTATTTTTTCTCTAATTCAAATTTAAATATGCTCGCCTAGAGCTAATTATTAAAATTATAAACAAAATGATAATAAAACTAATCTTTTTGTTTTGCACTCCTAGTCTTAATTACTCCTCAACCACTGATGCACAGCATGGCCGATCTGGGGGAAATGGAAAAAAATTGAGCTTTTTTGGGCCAAAATGACCTCAAAAACTGCTATGTGCGCTAAAATAACGTTAAAAATACTTTATTACACATTTCTGCTTAATTTAAAGAACTTTTGGTGAAAATTTTTAATTTTCATTCATTTTTAGCCTTCAATTTGCCTCATTTTTCTCACAAAATTTCTTATTTTTCCATCTTGAGAGTCTAGGCTCCCAAACCTCTACGTGCATGTCTGATCTATGCTAATTGGTCATCTATGCTAATTGGCTATTAGAATGCAAAAATGTTACAAACGATTTCAATCAATACAATCAAAATAGTTCATTGTCATATATTATTTAATGCATTGTTATTGTTTTCGTGGCAATATGCAGATTTTTGTAATCAGATCGGTCTGGTAGACAAAGTTATCACAATGCAAGTTTCTGAACTAATTTATGGAAAATTTTCAATTTAATTACTAAGTTATAAATATTTCTTTAGCTTTAATCGTTTCGTTTCGGCACTTTTCTGCTTTTATACTGTAAAAAATTTCAGGTTACCTTTTTGGCTTGAGTTGTTTCTTTGCTACTTTTTGTGAATTCAACCGTGTTTATTAAAGTCGAAATGTCAATAAAATATGAATTAAAGTTAATCGCGTAGAACTCATATGAAATAAAACCTACCGTAAAATATATAGTAGGAACCTATATTTATTTTGAAATTACTAATTCTAATTATTAATAAGGTTAATTAACTAAAAATCACTAATTACTAATTCCTTATGACTACAACGATAAATTCACAAGCTAATATTTTCGGCGTCGTATATTATGTTAATTGTTCTCGTATCTGCTATAAGCTATACGTATTCCATTGTTTCACAATTCAATTCGGCTGTGTATTTCAGTTCGTTAATTCGTTTTATTTTATATTTTTAATAGAATGCAATTGAAAATTTTAATTTTTAATTTTTAAAATACTGCGGTTCAGTCTTATAGCTGTAAGTTTTTAAATGCCTCGAAAGATCGCTTCCGGAAAAGCCTCTTCCGAGATGTGCAAGTGAAATAAACGCCAAAGATCAAGTTTCCAATTTTCCATTTGACATGGATCAAGTTCACGCTAATACGCCTCAGTTTTTAGCTGCCCATGACCAGTGCGCCGCAGCTAGATCTAATTTTGCTAACATTAGTACGGGCTCGACCAACAGAGCTATCCATGCCTCCGGTCAGCGTTTGAAATCTTGCTCAGAAAGTCAGATGACTGTGGGCAAAATAAATCCGTCCGTCGAATACGCTGAGGTGAAAATCAAAATTTCATATTATGAACTCGTAAAGCAAGTAAAATATCCAGAAAGACCCACGAGTAATTTCCTTACGAACCCGTTATTTTATTACGAAAAAATTACATTCTGCGTTGAAATTCTTCCTTATTATATTTTGGGTGTAGGTAAAGGGAAAAGTCAGGAAAAACGAATTCTGCCTTGGGGTAAGGCGAATTAGGGCTAAAAACGATTGAGGCATTAAATAAATATGTATTGAGGTTACTTTCATTATATTTGACATGGCCTTAAAATTTTGTCTTATACTGTGCTGACTCCCTCAGATTGGCCGTGATGCGATGCGCAACTATGATCTTACTCTTATCCTGCGTTTAAGAATTTTCTGAAAGCATGAGATTCATTGTACAAGCGGAGCATGGAAGTGTAACTTCTACGAGCAAATCTATGGCTGTATTCATTTTTGGTGTCCGCAAGACATTTTTTCTTTGTGAAATGTATCTTCAGCATATGCGTAACGAGGATAGCAGAATTTACGAAATAAATCACGTTTCTTAAGTCGACAAAGGTTTTTTTCGTCTTATGCATTTTAATTTATAGTCTTGTTTTGTTTGTTTGGCCATTTTTCAGCCTTGCATGATAATTGAGAACAATTTCGTAAAAGTTCGCTCAATATTTGCGAAACCTTAAAAATGCGTTCAACGTGATCCTGTTTCAAGCGAAATCGCATAAGCATTCTGCAATTCCTTAAATTATGTGAAAAATTAAGAATACCTCAAAGTAAGCTGGAAGGTTATTTATAAGCTCATCGCATGTGCTATTGTTTAATTAGATAACTGTCGTCCTTTGATGAAGAAAACAATTTTTGTGCTAATTTAATTAATCTAAAAGCAGATTCGACGTCCCAATAGGCCCAACATGCGCCCGTTTGAATTGAACAAGACATTTAATGATCATGGATTTCACATGAACTCCTCGCAAAACGATTCGACTTCGAAGTACGAGTACATGAACTCAGCTAATCTGTCTCACGGTCAGCCTTCAAGTAGTGCAGAAGATAAAAAACTTTCCAACGATTCCGCTAAGATTTCTGGGGCATCTAGTTGCTCCTCAAATGGTACGGCTTATAATCGCAAACCCGTGCCACCTCGAGTGTACGACGCGAAAAGTGTGCCAAAACCGCCCCGCAATCATCTCGAATCTCTATTCCCTCTGCCATCAGGCGAATCCGAACACCAAAACAGTCGAACTTTTTCGACCCAGCCAGTGGAAAACCGTTGTCAGAGGAGCCCTGGATCTGTTAGGGCGCCTCCCTCATTGCCGGCTCAATGCTCCTCGTTGAGCTATGAAAGTTCGACCCTTCCTCGCTTGCCTCGACGCAGTAACAATGTAATTTCGTTTTTCGGTAAATTGGTCGGGCTTATACTGGGATAGCAGCCGAATTCCGGGATTCAGGTGGTGTAAAACTGGCGAAAATCCCAGAAAAAGACATCAAAAATTTAATTCTGGAGGTCTATCGATTTTGGGGGTCTGCCGGATTTTCGGGGGGGGGCTCCGTGCCCTCGTATAAATAGGCTGTATTTTATTCGTATAGGAAACACTATCTAACCGGATACTGCTATTCTTTAGAGAAGTCATCCCGACATGTTAACTTCTTAGAAACATTAGATATTTTCAGGAAAAGCCCGGTAGATGTAGCTTTTTTGGTTGCTTTCGAAAAATCTACGATGTAATTGAAAACCGCGGGATATTTTTACAGCTTAATATGCTTTATATGACCTAATAAAAGGCAATCAATATACGTAGACTTTTTATAGCAAAAAAGGAAAGAAAAGGTTAATTAATGCTAAAAATTTTCTGTTTCATGCTGTCATAGCCATCAACAGGATAGTGAAATATGATTAAGTTATTGATCCTATTTGAACTGTGATGATTTTATGTGCACTGAAAACAAAGCAGAAATACATCACGTATTCTAATCACGAATGCAATAAGAAATTGAGCATACTTTTTATAAAAGAATAAGCAGTCATCCAAAAAATCTTTTGTATATCCATGCTATGGCGTTGTGTCGTATTATGGTTACGTTACACATTTTAATCTTAGTCACTTATAGCGCGAAGAACCTCTTCAGAAATTTCAGTATTTTTCCTACTTCAAAGTTTCCTAAAAATTCAGTATAATTGTCGCTAAAAATCTCTTCGCTGAAAAATTTATTGTATCCTCGCATCAGTAGGTAGGAGCATACGTATTCTGGTGAGTTTTGGCTTCTCAGAATGACTGCATGACCCCCGCAAAATGGCTGCCATGTCAAACCCCCAGAATTGCAGATTTTTTTAAACAAGTGTGCTGTTTTAAGCGTTTTTAACTAAATTTTAACACACAAGTGTCTTCGGCGGTCCGTGTCATTTACTATTTTTTGACTATTTTCTTCAATTCACTCAATTTTATCTAATCGTTTCGAAATCTTTTTATGTTTTTATGTTCTAGTAAAAACGGGCACTGTCATAAAAGTCGAAAAACAGTGTTTTTGACGTTTAATGATTGTTAAGCTTAAAAAGAACGCTGCTTAAAAATTTTTCGCGGTGCTGGGCAGACTCCTTCGAATTCCCATGCTGCCCTCGTATGGGTAGGAATACTTATTCTGGCGCATGAACAACAAAAATATCAAAAAGCATCAATTTTGTGATTCCGAATAAACTTTAATCTAGTATAATCGATATTGAAGTTCGAAGTTAGTTTTTAACGGCTAATTAGTAGGGATGTGCCGGCTTCGATTTTTTTGAATTTTTCGGGTTCAGGTTGGTTGGAAATTTTCGAATCTTCGGGTTCGGGTTTACAAATTTAAGAAACATCGGGTTCGGGTTTGGCTTTTTATGTTTTAACACTACTCATTTTTTCTTCTTGTTGCAACGTATGTATAATGAATAAAACGGACGCAATATGTGCTTCAAATTTAGTTACATAAACATCAGTATATTTGCAAAAAGCCTTTCAACTAAATTCGAAAATTGTAAAACTAGCTATATCTTTCGTAGGTAAAGAAATAAGTTTCTCTTTTATGGAAAAGATTTGAAGTTACGAGCATCAGTCTTTTAACTTCGTATTTTATTAAAGATGAAAAACACTCAATATTCAAATTTCAAGATTAGACTGCGGGTGTTTCGAATCTTGATAAAATTTAGATACAGAAATAAATAGAATAAATGTATAAGTAAATAAAACGTTGATCTTGAAGACATAATAAAACTATGAAACTATTACCACGAATTTTATCAAATCGACAGATGTAGCTTGCCCTCCTTTACGCCTTAAGTTTGAATCCTTCGTCAACAAGAATTGACTAGTTATTATTTAGTCAAAAACTTATAGTAAATTTTGTTATAAGCTAAGATGTCGAAATGTTTTGCTACTTTTTAACAGCAAAAAACTAATATTTCGCCTGTGGCATTACATAAATTATACTATTATTTAAAAATATGCACGTATTTACAGGTGTTCGTGCGCTAAATTATAATTAATATTACTATCAGTAAATTGGATTACTAATATATAAAGCACATAATGTATACAGCTTACTCAGTAGGTGAATGTCAGTGTATGAATCAAGCGTTAATCACATGAAGAAACGTGACAAAACTTGTTTATAAAAGATGCATTATTTTTAGAAGTTACAGATTATTACGAGTATATAATTAAAAAATTAAAAGTATTTTATCTATAAAAATTGTTGTTTTAAGTTCCTTTACTTATCTGAACATATTACTTTTCCAAACCCGAAAGAACCCGAAAAATTTCAGCAAAAGTTCCGGGTCGGGTACGGGTTCGGGTTTCAAATTCTGGAATCTTCGGGTTCGGGTTTACCAAAAAGGTCCGGTTTTTTCGGGTTCGGGTACCCGGCACATCCCTACTAATTAGAGTTACTATAGCTCAGTTATTGTTATTTTGTGTCAATAATATCCTAATGTTACTAGTGCTTAACATTAGTTATGTTCTAGATGAAGTAAAATTTAAAACGTCAAACAAATTCACAACTACTTTTGCATTCCTTAAAAAATTATTGATTTTTAATAGATAACAAAGTTTGGCAATGTTATGCCTCAGTCGATGTCGTCGAATTTCTCTGCGATGCGCGACAAGCCGGACGGAACCGAAATGCCATTGGTGTCATCGTCGAGCGGATTTGCTCTTATTAGTGAGAGGAAGGCGGACAATGAAAAGAGTTTGGCCAAAACACAGATTCGACCCTCAAACTCTTGCCAAAACAATTCGAATCAATCGGCTGAGCCGATACCGTTCACGAATCTCGTACAATCGAAGTTAGGTCCTCAAAGGCAGCATAACTCATCCAAGCCATCCACAAGGCCCCCGCCGCCAAGCTATGAGGAAGTAATGAGGAGAAGAAAGGCGAGCAATTACTCCCAAATTGTGTCAAGTGGTTGCACAATTTTGCCCACGGCCAAAACTGAAGTGATCGACGGCGTAGTTGTGTCTGAAGTGGGATCCGGAAGCGATAATGATAGTAAGCAGATGTTTTTTCCGGAGGCAGAATGCCTTATCGCCCCAGTAAAGCGTGGTTCGCCCCAAATTTTTATTTTTCCCCAAAAAATAGAAAATGTGCTGCTTTAGGCGTTTTCAGCATTTTTGGCTCGAAAGTGTCTAAATGTCACTTTTTAACACATTTCTTCCATGCTAATTGAAGTTTTTGTTCTTATGCTCTAAAGAACAAAATCGTCGGAAACGTCAAAAATATCGTTCCTGACGCGTGCGTAACTATTGTTTTTAAGCTCAAGTAAGGCACATTAAAAAACATTTTCGGGCTGACCATAGATGCACAAGGTCAGGTTGGTCAGCAGTGGCGGATCTAGGATTTTCCTAAGGGGGGCGGTATCCCAACTTTTCCGAAACAGTCAAAAATAGGTCCAAAAATTGGCTCTCAACGCGCGAAGTAGCGTTTTTTCGGTGTTTTACATTGTATACATTTACATAAAATCACTTTTGACGCAATATTTTTTCTTGGAATTTTAAAATTTTAGACAATTTTGTGCGAAACAAATTATTAAATTTCTTTGATTTTAACAAAAATCTGGCGCGAAGCGCCGGAAAATTTGTGAAATTAAGGCGGATAGACGTCTAGAAGCATGATTTACTGCTTGATTTCCTGTATTTATAACATTTGATGCGAAGCATCGAAATTTTTCATTGAAAATAGAGGAAAACTATGCAAAAATAGCTGTTTCTGCTGTTAACATTGTTTTGAAAATTATGAAAACTACATCAACAGTAAATGGCTTCTAGGCAGTGTTTCAGTGTTTCTTTGTACAAGGACCTTTTGTACTTGTACAAAGATGGTCCCTAAAAGTCTTTGTACATGTTGTACACACATATTTTTGGGTGCTATGATATAGTACGGTAGCGACTTAAGTGTGGTAAAAACAGAGTTGTTCGACTTTTGGTAGTGTATTTTGGCTAATTCCTGGGTTTATGAAGGCAAAAATCATTAAGAATCGTCTTAAAACGGCGCGAAGCGCCGGAAAATTTGACATTTCTCCTTTAAAAATGCGATTTATGCTATCATAAAGATATATAGGACACACAATTACCTAGCGCCGAAAATTTTTGCAAATTTCAGACCTTTTTAGCAGTTTTTGTCTTCCCAAGAATCTGTACATGCACAAAGACGGTCCCGAAAAGTCTTTGTACATCGGGGAAAATCTTTGCCGAATACAAAAAAACCGTGCTTCCAGGTTGCCAAGAAAGTTAATAAATTTCATTAATAGGTACCATCCGGCGCGTAGCGCCGGAAAAATTTGAGAATCATTGACGGCCAAAAATCATTGCAAATTGCATATCCATTCTTTATCTCGCCAAATATTTTTGGCCAATGGGGAAACTGCCACCCGCCCCCTTCAAATCCGCCCTGTTAGTCAGGGAGGGGTTAAATCGAGATTTCCGGGTCAGGGGTGGGTAAATCAGGAATTTGCTGCAATAAATCGCGTTTAAGGCGATTTTTACTTCACAATCGCTTAATACCAAATTTTGGACCCTTCAGTGCAAGTACTAACCCCTCTCACCCTTACCTATATGCATGTATGGGGCTGACCCAGAATTTCTCATAAATAGTAATTGAATATGAGAGAACATATGACTAGCCGGCGGCTCTCGCTTGAACCTGGCCCGAATTCTGGTAACTCTTAGAGTCTTCGACGGTCGAAAAAAGACGAAAAATTGATAAGGTGCAAAAGTCGCCGTTCAAGCTCCTCAATGAATTTAATGCGTTTTTGTAGGAATTATGGGACATTTTCATCTCGAGATTTACTGGAGAAAATAAGTGACTTTTAGACGAAACACGAGCGTTCCTACAGCTTGACTTATAGTTCCTCCATAATAATGCAATTTTGTACACTTGATCTCGGGAGCTTATGGGGCTTTCTCTAAAGGTTTTCAACCGCCCCCCCAGAAATTTGGCCACCTCCTCAGAATTCGCGATTTTCCGAGAAATTTGTAGCAAAGGTGCTGTTTTAAGCGTTTTGAATTACGGCGTTTTGCGCCATATCTGTTTTTTGACCATATTTTGTTTAATTTATTCGGGTTTTTCCGATATTTTTAAATGTTTTTTACGTTCTAGAAAGCTAGAGCCTCGTCAGAAGCACAAAAATAAGGTTTTCGACGCTTTTATTCTATTTTCAAGCCCAACAAATGTACTTTAGAAAAATCTTCCAATTTTACCCTCCCAGAATTCCCATGCCGTGCATATCTGCTAACTGGTATGGTATGCGTAGAATGGCTAAATATTTACAAGCCCAGGGTTTTGCAATAGGACGTAAAAGTGTGAGGCGTGAAATCTCTCGTATTACCGGTTTATCTATTCAGGAGATCAACAATCTGCTTAAATCCTAGTTCTTTAGTCAAATGATAACTGTGCATTTGCGAGTAGCTGCTACTCTTAGTAACTCACTAAAATCATCATATTCTATTCCATAAACTAACTCATGCCAACTTGGTTTACAATCAACTACTAAAGATAAAGCTAAGCTTCTAGAATTAGGACAGAAAATTGCTGAAACTTTGCAAATATTTTTACTGCTTGCAGCTCTAAGATGGGCTTAGCGACGTTCCTGTCATAATTTATTACCTTTTTTCTTCCTAATTCCATCGATAATTTAGAATACGGTTAGGCATTTGAGACCATTTTTAATTCCTCTGAATTGACGGTTTTAAAAAAATGTTTTTGAATTTTGTTATAAAGCCACAAATCTGCATATCTTACTTACAAATTCATAACATGTATAAAGGAGCAGACTGCAATAATCTAGGACAACGTCTCCATATTGTTTAATCCTTTTGTTCGAAACTTACGCAGTATCTGAATTCTGGGAGATTTGGTCTGTTGGGTCAAAAATTGTAAAAAGAATCGTGAAAAACATTAATACAAGTCTAAGACTGGGTCATTTTGATTTCTGCTGGTCCGAACCATACCTGGGCGTGGGGGTTTGGGGGTACGTCCCCAGAAACCAAAACCCACCCAGAAACCAAAATACCCCGCAGAATTCAATTTTTGAAAAATTTTTTCTGTTTTTTCTCGCAGTTTTTTGATGCCAATGGATGGTGCTCGATGAGAAACGATGAAAAATGGTGTTTTGTCACCATACCACCATTATTTAAGGCCATTTTTTGACCTTCGAAAAATTTTGCACCCCCTCCCAGAACTTTGGGTGCGCCCATCTATAGTCCGAACCAGACATGCACGTGGGGGTGGTTTTGGGGGTTCTTCCTGCAAAATGGAAAAATGGGAAATTTTGTAGGGAAAACGAAGCAAAATGAAGGCCAAAAATGGATGAACATTGAAAATTTCCTTCAAAAGTGCCTTTAATTGGCCAGAAACTGTATAATAACGTAGTTTTAACCCTATTTTAGCGCTCATACCAGTTTTTGGCCCAAAAAAGCTTAATTATTGACCTCCCAGACCAGCTGACCCCTCAGACCGACTATGCTGTGCATCTGTACTTCGAACCCCCAGACCCCACACTTTGCGTATGCAAATACGTGTGCTAAAGATTATTTATACTCGTCGAAATCTTGTTTGCAGTTTCTATTCATTATTTACATCGAATGGAAGCAACATACATACGTTTAATCCTTAATTTGTCTGGGAATTTAACGACTGTGCATAATTAAGAATATAATGGAGATATTATAATTTACAATTAAAAGGTATAATTTATTATTATTAACAAGCAAGTAGCTGGCCGTCCTATTTTGGGGGGACCAACACCTATTTTTGGGGGACTAAGCTCAAAAAGGCCAAAAATAGCGCAGAATAACGTTCAAAAAGTCGTATTTTTCTAAGTTTGGGGGGGGGTCCCGAGCACCCCTCCCATTCTCTCCAGAGATACGTGCCTGATTATTAACCCAGCAACGTTTTCCACATTTTAACATGGTTAGTTTCATTCTTTTAGTTTACTACATGGTCCTTAATCTTGTATTTTGCAGCAGAGAACTGCGTGTGTGTGTATCTTGACAATGTTACTTCAGATCATCCCAGGGTGCGTATCAATGCCGCGAAAAATACTGATTCATCACCAAGCAACTTCAGTCCATGCGTAGAAAATAAAATTAGTCAGGAACTCTGCAAAGTTAAGTCGGAGAACGTGAATAAATGCTTGCAAATCAACTCGTTGACCAATAAGTGCCAATCGCTGGACGAGGAAATTGCAGCCAGAGAACGAGAGTTGCAAAAGCTGAATCAAATGATCGAAGAGCAATCGGACAAAAAGATGGCAACTCTCGATGATGATCAAGATGTTGTTAATCTTGATCGCGAATTAGAAACACTGAATGAAATTCTGAAAGATAAGAGAAGCAAGGTCGATGAAATAGAGAGCAAACTGATAAAAGAACAAAATCTAATGGATCTGTCGGCTGGTCAAACAACCTCAAAAAGCGCTCTCTTTGACGATAAAAGCAACAACACCGATTCGGTATCATTAGTCAAGTCAGAAGTTGACCTGAGAACTAAACATTCGTTGTCGAATCTATCCGACATGATTAGAGAAACAACGCCTGGCATATGGGTCTAAAATCTAGAATTTCTTAATTTTTGTCTGTTTTTTAGTATTTACTGTGCGTTGAATCGTAGCTTAGATGTAAATATGCATGGCATTTATACTTTTTTGTAATATAAACCGTGCAAGGAACGAAATGACCGATGTGAATGATTTACGCAGTCCCTTTCACACAAGCTTGGCATAATTTTTTTATGAACGTCAATAAGCTGAAAGATTTCGATTATTGCTTTGATTGACACGTAATTGTCGTTATCTGTCAGAAGTTTATCTACCCACTAGGAAGAAAAATGCTCCGATGGAACAAAAAGGACAAATATACTTGGGATTATATATTATTTAGGACGTAAAAGGGAGGGGACTGAGAAAAAGCTACCTATGTAAAAAGCTATCTAAAGTCGCAAAAGCTGCTTCTCCAAGCACGCAAAAAATCGAGCTACCTATATTTTGTAGCCAAAACACGATTGAAAAAGCAATAAGTTACCTACACAGTAGCTATAGGGAGGTCGATAGAGTAAACTATAGTCTGTTTCACATAAATTCTAAGAATTTCCAAGACAGTTAGCCGAGGGTTACGATAATATACATATATGTATTATCAATTTTTTAATCGCGATCTGTCAGCTTTGTCGGAGATAGTTTTTAAATTTATGACCGAAGTTGTGTAAAACAGGCTATACATAGGCGCGACTTTTTATGTGAAACAGACAATTGTCCGTTTCATTTAGCTTTGAGGTTTTTAGAAATATTCAAAGTGACTACAGAAGTGCTTTAAACTAGTCCCTTAACATAGATATTCTACAGTATACCGAGTCATATAGAGACGTATGCCACGGTCAAGCCGCATTACTGCATCAAAATTTTAAACCACTTTTGTAGCCCAATTCTTGTTGGTTAATTTAATAGAAAACCGCAAAGTTAAATGAAACAGACTATACATGTGTGCACTTGCATGCCCGCAACGATTGTGCGCACTAACCAATCGACGCCGGGTTTGCTTGCTATTATTTTTACTCATGATAACAAAATAAAACACCTTTAAATACAATTGCAGTCAGTTTTCTATCAGTCACAAAGCAGTGCGTTGCAATTTGCAAGCAATTCACAAAAAAGTTTACATTTCTTCAGATTAAGGAGGTTATTTTTTTGCGTTGCTTAGAGAAAGTTTATTTTTAGCAGGTTTTGCGACTTACGGCATATATGTATGTACATAGATAGCGTTTTCCTAGTCCCTCCTTTTACATCCTTAACAATCCCAAGTATATTCGTCTTTTTGGTTCCGTCGGAGCATTTTTTGCTATAGTTTGTTCCATTCCAGACGGCCCATTTTTTGCAAGTCTTATCACTGTAATTGATGTTAACTTGGCATCTTCAATTACGCTCCGTAATAGCTGGTTGCTTTAAACTCTTCTTATTAATGTTTAATGTGCTTGGTTTAGCATGTGGCGCACCTAACATACTGCTGCAAAAACCTAACCCGTAAAATATTCTGCTACAGTAATGAGCCGTGAAGCGAAAATGGGCCGTTTGGAATGGAACAGATTATAGTACACCGCTTTTAGCATGATTTGAGTAAATCACTCAGTAAACACTTACGGTAACATGCCACAATAATGACAGCCAGCAGTCCAAGAACGCTGAAAACAATATTGTTCTGAACATCAGCATTATCTTTTTAAAACAAGACAACCTGACCTTATTTAAACAGATCAAAGGATTTCAGCGTAAACTGTATTTACGCTCAGATTCGTAATCCTTACATACATTATATAGAACATTTTAAAAAGGCTTCTGCAATGCTCTGGAAAGTGTACACTTTACATATCTATTGGGTGTAAAGAAAACATGCAGTCAAATTCGTAATCCTGACCTTACGAAACATATTTTGAAAAAAATTCACCTTTTGCAATGCTCTGGAAGTAAAATAAATTTGTAGTGTAAAATTTTCATACGTGAATAGTATAAAGTATAAACAATTACTGGGCGTAGAAAAACAGTCAGATTCTTAATTCTGACGTTACATAGAACATTTTGGAAAAATAAGCTCTCGAAACGCTCTGGAACTAAAGTGAATTTTTAGTGTAAACTTCACACAACGACTGAGTGTAAATAAGATTTCACTCGGATCCGTTATTCTGATATTAATCCGTTGAAAAGATTCACGTTTTGCAATGCTCTGGAAATGAAATGAATTTGTAAAGTAAAGTTTTCATTTTAATCAATGAATAGTGTAAACTTTAGATAACTACTGGGTGTAGAAAAACTGACAGATTCCTTATTCTGACGTTACATAGAAAATTCCGTTCAGATCGCTTTTGTAATCTAATCACATTGATTTAAAAATTGTGAACGGTGTTCGTAGTTTCGTGAAACAAACGATAGTATGAAATGTTGAATATCGCTCATGGATTTCAACCATACATGGGGAGCAGCTTATTCTGGGGGTTCAAAAATACCAAAAATCCCAAGGAAACATGCGAAATCGTTTATCGATTTTCGCGAGTTTTCAGATTGTCTGGCAGCTTGTTGGAGGTTTTAAACTTATGCCCCAACTTGTGTAAAACGGATTATAATTCCAATGTGTACGATACACGCGCATACCTAATCTTTACTGCATTCTCACAAGCGCTTATACATCTGCTGCTGCTTTTTTATTTTGAGATTTCCGTATTGCATATCTATAATCCCGTTTCATTTAGCTTTGGGGTTATTGAAAAATTTAAAGTGCCTACAAAAGTGTTTTAAACTAATGCTGTAGTTAGTAATATTCTACAATATACCGAGGTATGGTAAGGCGTATGCCATCGTAAAACCGTATAAGTATATCAAAATTCTAAACTAATTTTGTAGCTTAATTAGTGAGAATAAAATTCAAAAGAAAACCGCAAAGCCAAATGAAACGGACTATACCTACGTAAGCAATAACGACGACTCGTAATTTATTTCGCAAGCAATAAATAGTACAAAAATATCACGCAATAATTGTTGATCTAGGAATTGCCATTTTGATTGTTCATTCATTCGGGTCCAACGAAGAGCACAAGCACGTGCATCCCGTAACTGGACATTCAGTGTTAGCCTTAAATAAGCGAAGTCAGTTACAAAAACACTGTCAGCCCGGCCTTAGATGCACGAGGTCAGGATGGCCAGGGAGGGGTGAAATCGAGAATATAGGGTCAGGGAGGGGCAAAATTAGGGATTTTACAAGAGTCACTTGTGTTCATAGGTGGGCAGCACCAAAATTCTGGGGGGTTGCAAGATTTTTCGAAGGTCAAAAATAGTCTTAAAAATTGTGGTATAGTCAAAAAATTGCGAAAAAACAAACAAATAAACTTTTAAAAATTGAATTCTGGGGGTGGGGTTATTTTGGTTTCTGGGTGAGGGTATTTGAACTTCTAGGGGGTGCATACCCCCCAAACCCCCACGCCTACGTGTAGTTGTGTTCATCAGATATATCAGGCCGGCCTAAACCCCCCACGCCTACGTGTGGTTGTGTTCATCAGATATATCAGGCCGGCCTAAAATGCATGAAAATACACTATTCTCGGCCGAAATCACTTGGCAGTACCTGACTTTCTGTCCCCTCAGTGGGGGTAATACTACCCCTATCACCCCTTCATATGGGCATGTATGAGCCCTGCCCAAGGGAGGTTTGGCTGAAGTTTTTTCAGCACAAGCAGAGCTGCAAATTGGTGTCTACTAATAGGTAGTGCTTACACCAGAGATGCATTTAGGGGTTTTGGGCACACGTAAGCGTAAAAATCTGACCCCACCCCAAAAAAAATCCAGCGGACCCCCTCCCAAAAAAATCGATAAACCCACAAAATTAAATTTTTGATGCTATTTTGGGCAATTAGGCCCCATCGGGCCCTACAGAATTTGGCTGCTGCACATCTACATTTGGTTCTGGGGCATTAGATCATAATAAAACAAACGACCTAAGAAAACAAGTTAATAATGATTCAAAAAAACAAACATTTTTGTCAAAAATAACCTACCTGAAATCGACCAGAAACTATCAATTATGATAATTTTAACGCTAATTCAACATTCATATGAATTTTTAAGAAATATAGCTCGAAAAAGCTCTTAACTTTTCAAGCCCAAAAAGGCATTTCGAGAAAAATCCATCCCCTAAATTCCCACACTCTGCATGAGTGAATTGACCATACACGTTTTCAACATTCAAGTCATTCCAAACAATCAAATAAAGAAGAAGATTCAGACGACGATTCGAACTCTAGTAAACTATCAATTTTATAGATTTTTAGGTTTTAAAATTTCGAATCCCGAAATTTTGGATGCGGCGCGGCCCAAGCTCACCGTGTGGTAGTACGAGCATACATGTAAGAGCTCGGAATTGAGGGGTCCCGGCAACTTTTAGGCGAGAAGGGTTGAGTGACCTCCAAATTTCGGCCGGCCAAAAAACGCCTAGAAGTAGCCTAATCGATGTTTTCCAAAAATCGGGGTGGGGGGCATACATGAACATAAGGGTAGGGGTGAGGGGGTATTACCTCCCTAAAGGGTGAGCCGGACAGGTACTGTCCGGCGATTTTGAGCTGATGGAACGTTTTTTGCATCAATTTTTGAGGTCAAGAGCAGTAAAAACGTCAAAAATTTTCCGACACTTCGCGCCAGATTAGTATTTACTCCAAAAGCGCCAAACATTGATAAATTTTTGCAGTTTTTAGTGTTAAAAGTGATATACTGCAGTCAAAGTGGACTAAAAATGCTTTACAAATGCGATAATACCATAAAAAACGTTTTATAGGCTATTTTAACCATTTTGATCGTTAAAACCGCAAAAACGTGAAATTTACTGTTTTGGGTATTTAAGATTTCACCCCCTGCCGACCCTGACCTTGTGCACCTATGGGCGGGGGTCAAAAATTTCCTAGCATTGGGGGATGGGGGGCGTCCGACACTGAGTGCAGCGTGACATAATGGCATAAAGAAGCGTATTACTTCGAACCAGTCGGCTAAATGACCGGAATGCCCGCCATGCCGGCAAGTTTGACACCACGAAAACCATGTGTCGAATTTGTTCACCTTGTCTTTAAATTTAAGAAAAATAAAATATGTTCAGCATGTAAAGCAATTTTTAAATGAACGGTGGACAATAATTAAGATTGTTCGAAGTATGTACACTCTTTGTGTATCAGGAATAAGCCACTTCAATTATATAAATTGCACTTAGACCACGAGGAACGCATACGATTAAATCGTTGATAAAGTTATTTATTACAATTTACTTTTAATAATAATTAAATCATTTATAGTTTACAAATTTTGCAGTATTTATATTTGTGCGCATAAATTTATACATAAATCTTCGCAAATTTACATTTTCGAAATTAAACACTATTTCGCGCTAAGTTTCCTGCTCATTTCTAAAGCTAAATTTAGTAAACAATTGAAAATATGCACAGGGTGGCCCGTGCACCTGATGTTACATCAAAACTTAAGCAATTACGGGCACATAATTTTAAGACCAGCTGCATTAGATAAACATGTCTTTGTTTGAACCACGCAAAGAAAATTTTGGCCAGAGCGGTTCCTGCGCTAGGTGGATTTGTTTACACATTCACTTTCGTATGCTCGAACCCCAGAGTTTCTGCATTGTATCACATTGCTCTGTATATAGGTATCCCTTTTCGGCAATATATGCGATAAAATAATTAATTAGAACATTGTTTAAACCCCTTGGCGCCCTACGAGGTGCAAAAAGTTCAAGATATCGTCAAAAAAGGGAGAAAATTGATGTCAGAACTTAATTACACTCTCGAAATTTGAAGAATATCAGAATCATACATATAGGAGGGGTGGATAGGGGATCCCGACCCAAAGTCAGACGTTTCCCCCTCCCCAAAGCTGTAAAATTTGTGGCCTCTCCCCCAATTTTTGAAAAAATCGAATTTTTGGTCCTCTTTAGGTGTGTTTTGGCCAAAAATTGGGGGTTTTTTACCCTCCGTCTAAAAATGACCGGAGACCACATTTGGGCGTGGGGGTATGCACCCCTCCGAGAAAGCAGAATACTTCCCACAAAACACCAAAATACCGCCTCCCAGAATTCAATTTTTGAGATTTTTCCGCAATTTTTTAATGCCAACGGATAGTGCTCGATGAGAAACGTTGAAAAATGGTGTTTTTCGTCATACCACCATTTTAAAGGCCATTTTTTACATTCGAAAAATCTTGCAACCCCCTTAGAATTATGGTGCTGCCCACGTATGCCGGGGACCCCTACCCAAAATTACGAGCCGCTACATGTATGATTCAGAATAGAGTGTAAATCAAATCGCAGTAGCGAATTTTCCGGGACTCTGCCCCGGATCCCGCTCGCCACCTCAGACGTCCCGCAGCCATAAAATCTCGTTGTACATGTGCAACGAGATTTTAGGGAGAACAAGCCAGGTGAAAGGGTTAAGAATTTCTAAAAATTTTCGGCGTTTCGCGCCGGCATTAATTTGTCTGTTTTGTATGATTTAAGCGGTATAAATTGAGTTTAATGTGCAAAAACGTCAAAATTTTCCGGCGCATAGCGCTGCCAGTTACTGTTCTTTCTTTTTGTAAAGCTCCAGCATTGCGTTTAAAAGCCTGAATCACTCAAAATATCTTCAGTCAAAGTTAGTGATTCGCAGTTTTCTTGTTAGAAGCTTGAATTGTCAAAACTGTTTCGTACAAATTTGGTAATTTTCTGCTCTCTCAAATTATTAGTATTCACAGAGCTACAAACTGTTAAGGGTGAAACAAATGACTAAATTTCTTGGCACTTTGCGCCACTTATGAATTCCGAACTGTTTGTCAATAGAATGTAAACAAATCGCGGTAGCGCCAGAACCGTATGTATTTCACATAAACGTTTTACACAGTTGAAAGAAGCCAGTTTCATATATCTAATGCAGTTGGTCGTGTACTTTTATAATTAAATCAGCCGAATTTATGACCTGTAACAGCGGAGTGTAGCTCTGTTGGGGCCACCCTGTATACCGATTAAGATAATGAATTACAAAAAGTACCCGAGCTCGAAAAAAGTGGCGTGCCCATATGAATTCTGCACAAAGAGCAACGTGGCAAGGGTTTTTTACAAGACGGGCAACTGCTCGGCCTAATAAGCCTTTGTCGCGAACGGCCAGCCGTCGACCATATCGGTTTGGAACAAAATGTACACGTTAAACTGACCTAAACGTTAGAATACCGAATTTGTTGTGGAAAAAGTTAAAATTTTAAAATAACGCGATTTTCGGGCAAAATTCATAAGATAAAATTTAATTATTTTTCTTTCATTAAAAAGCCGCTTGAATGGCCGTTTATATTTATATTGTAACAGCCGCGGAATGGTTCGAAAGTATGTCACATACATAGTGCCATATTTTTTGCATGACCCTCATTTATCCGCGTACGAATGAAAATTGTCATTTTCACGCATCAAACCATTATTTGCATTAGACTAGTCTGTTATATGTAGAAAAATACATTATCTCCGTCATAGCTGATTGTTTGTTTTTTAAAGCTTACTTCGACAAGAAACTCATACAAACATTCCGTACGGAGTGTTAAAAATTTGAAGATTTATGATAAAAGGATTCAGAAGAACTGATAAGCACTAGCGGATCTAGGAAAAAATTTGGGGGGACCGGTCCAAAAATTTGAACACAGATATCTCGAGAAACAATAAGGAGACAACCAAAATAAAGGCAATTTTGAACGTATCTCGGCGAGCTCTATACGGCGGAGAACGAAAATTTCAAAAAATTGCACTTCAATCAACCGTTATATACAGCAAATTTATCATTTAAGCTACCTGCACAACCGATTTATCATCATTCATTTCACGAGAAATTTCCTATCTCCAGTTTTTGTGTTTAACCATTGTGCTCTACAGAGGAAGATTATACAGATGATAAATAATTTGGCGGGAAACGCCAGAAAAATTTATTTGACATATAAGTCATGCTCAAATTTGAGCGGTTTTGAGCGGGCTAGAAGACAAAAAACATAAATAAACAAAATATCCGGCGCGAAGCGCCGGAAAAAAATTTCATGTTCTCCATGTCATGACTCAAATTTGAGCAGTTTCGAGTGAGCTAGAAAGCAAAAACTATAGCTGGATAATGAATCCGGTGCGCAGCGCCTGAAAAAATTGAAATGCTTTCTATGTTTAACTCAAATTTGAGTGATATTTAGCGGCTTAGCACACAAAATTATACATGATCTTGAGGAGCTTTTAACAACCCCAGAAAAATTTTCACCCCCCCCCCGTTCCTCAAAATTTTCTAAAAATTTGTAGAAAATATGCTTTTTAAAGCATTTGCTCAAAAGTGTCAAATTTTCCGCGCCATTATACTAATATTTCGACTATATTTTGTTCAATTTGTTCCGACTTTTTTAATTTTTTCTAAATTTTTTAATGTTTTTATGCTCTAGAAAGATAGAAAATCGTCGAAAACGCTGAAAAACGATGATTTTGACGATACCTACCATTTTTGGACCCAAAAAGGCACTTTATAATTTCACCTCTCCCCAGAATTCCCATGCTGTGCATGTATCGGCAAAGCCTTGCATAAACAATAGATATGGCCCGAAGCGCCGGGAAATTTTGAAATCATTGGCTCAAAAAACACGCTAAAAACCTGTTTTGACGGTGTTTCAGACGCACTTAGCCAATTTTCCATTTTTCTGTTTAGAAGACCCTTGTTGAGAAAAGCAAATTTTTTTATTTGATTGCCTTGTGATTCAAAAAGAATACAAGAAATATTACAGTTGGGGATCTAGGGTGACGCGCGCATATCTCCCCCCCAATAGGCCCGAGGTGAAGCCCAGGAAAATTTTGTAAAATGAAATGTTGAATTGCAAAGTTAAGACTTTCACGAAATCGGCCGAATTATGGTTCTGAAGTCAGCCTAAAAACAGTTAGAATTAACCAGCTCCTTCACACGTACAAATAAGCCATTACAAACTCTTTCTGTGAAATGCGTACTGAACTGAAGAACGAAACGAAGCGAAAAATTGCCGAACCGGCACAAAATTATTTTCACACACCCATAGGTGCGCAAGGTCAAACTTTCAGGGGTAGTGAAAATCATAAAATTGCTAGAAGGTTATGTGCTTCGTAAAAACGGCTCTATAGTCCTTTTGGGGTCAGAAAATTAGCTATATAGCCTTTTTGGACTAAAAATAGCCATTAATACCTTTTGGAGTCGAGAAAATAGCTATAAATCCTTTTGAAACTCAGAAAAGAGAACTAGATAGCGTTTCTGAGCTCAAAAAAAACTATATATAGTCAGATTTCTGAGCCCAAAAAGGTGGTATACTTAATTTTACTGAGCCCAAAAAAGGCTACATAGCAATCATTTTTCGGTCAAAATCGCTGTATAGCAATCAGTTTTTCAAAGCACAGGGGGTAATACCCATAGGTGGGCGGCACCAAAGTTTCGGGGTGTACGATTCTTTCGAAGGTCAAAAAATGGCCTCAAAAAATGGTGGTATGGCGAAAAAACACCAATTTTCAACGTTTCTCATCGAGCACTATCCATTGGCATCAAAAATTGCGAAAAAATTCTCAAAAATAGAATTCTGGGGAGTATTTTGGTTTCTGGGGGTGCATACCCCCAAACCCCCACGCCCAGCGTATGGTAATAACCCCCTCTCACCCCATGCTCTTGTATGCACACACCTTTAACACGATGTCCAACCAGCGTTTGGAGTTTCAATCAATAAATAGTACGTTAAATCACTAAATTCGAGTGAAGCACTGGAATTTTTTAGCTGCTTCAAGATTCTAACACAATGCTGGAGCAGAATTATAAAAAAATAATTATGATTCGGCGAAAATTTTTGACGTTTTCAGCTCAATTTTAGGTGCATTTCAACGTGTATCTGCGACTCAAAAAAAATTTCGAAAAGGGTTCTGGGAAGGAGGGCAGCCGCCACCCTGCCCCTGGATCCGCGCCTGTAGTCGAAAACTTTTTCTAAAAATTTACCTTTTTCTTTCTTAAAACATTTGCAGGGTGAAACCGCGACAAAGTTATAGACGCCGTAAAGACGAAAAAAGCCTTCGACCCGCATCCCCAATTTTTGAAAAAAACTCGCATTTTTTGGTCAGTTTACGTGTTTTCGGCCATTTATGACCAAAAATTGAAAGCCATTTACCCCTCCTTCCCCCAAATGACCGGGAATCCCCAAATCAAAATTTCGAGCCGTTACATGCAGGCACGTTGCTGGCCGTCTTATTTGGGGGGGACCAACACCAATTTTGGGGGACCAAACCCAAAGAGGCAAAAAATAGCACGAAATAACGTTTAAAAAGTTCTACTTTTCCGATTTTTCTGAATTTTGGGGGGGTCCGGACCCCCGTCCCCCTAGAGATACGTGCCTGGTTACATGTATGCCCTAAGGGGTGCGCATTATCCGATTTCGACCAATTCTAAATTTAAAATTAGGCTTCCGCTCGAATCGTTAAAAGAAGCTTATTCATCACACGTTTTGCTTATTTCGAAGCTTTGCAAATTTAGATTTGCTAATAGGGGAAAACGTGGCTAAAATGACCGAAGATACCTGGCAAATTTTGACTTAAAAATAAAATTATGCAGGAAAATGCGTAAAAAAATAGATTCACCTGAGGAGGAACTCTGCGCGGATAGACAGAGGCTTTGGTCGGATCGATTTGTAAAGCTAATATAGACTCAGTTTCGGCTCTGGCGTGCCAAAAATGCCATCGATCGAGTAAATCGAAATAAGAGGCTAAAATTTGTTCGCAAAGTCTGCCGCCGAACGCCTGAGCGTCTAATGCGTCAGTGACGTCATTATTTTTGGGCGAGGTGTCCAAGCCATTCATTAACGCGCAGAGGCCTATGCTGGCCGAGTTCGATGCGCGACCGCCCGAGGCCGATTCGGCCGAACTCGCTTGTTGCACGTACGATTCGCTCAGGATTAGCAAAAGAGCCGAACTTTGTACGTCGCTCGTGAGATCGAGATAACTGTAGTGAAAATTCAGCAACGTAGAGTCCATTTGAGGAACCACAATGAGTCTCCCACACACAGCATGGGAATTTTGTTAGTGTGAAACCAAAAAGTTTTCACAAGTGCTCTTTTGGGTTCAAAAACGACGGATACGCGTCGGAAGCAAAGTTTTTTTGTACAAGGTCCGTTTGTACAAGTACAAAGACGGTCCCGAAAAGTCTTTGTACATTTTGTACACACAAATTTTTCGGCACTATAATACGGTACAGTAGCGATTTCAGTGTGATAAATACAGAATTGTTCGACCTTTGGTAGTGTATTTCAGCTCATTTCTGGGTCTCTGAGGGCAAAAATTACTAAGAATCGTCTTAAAACGGCGCGCAGCGCCAAAAAAATTTGACATTTTTCCTTTCAAAATGCAATTTCTGACATTATGAAGATATATAGAACACACAATTACTCATTTCGGCGCGAAGCACCGAAAATTTTTAAAAATTTTAATACCCTTTTTGCAGTTTTTGTCTTCCCAAAAATCTTGGAATATGTGCAAAGACGGACTCCGAAAGTCTTTGTACATCGAGGAGAATCTTTCCCGAATACAAAAAAACCGTGCTCGGAAGCAATATAATTTTCAGCGTTTCTGACGACGCTCTTGCTACCGAAAGCGAAACAACATATAAAATTTAACCATATCGAAAAAACTCTTGTAAACTGAACGAAATATAGTCAAAAAATGAGTATTCGGCGCAAGCGCCGAAAATTTGATGCTTTAGAGCAACCAGAAAGCTAAAAACGATTGAAACAGTACCTTTTTTTACGAATTTTTTTAGAAAATCGCGAATTCTAGAGAGGGGTGAAAAAATTTCTGAAAGAAGAGGGCAAAAATCTTTCTGGAGGTTAAAACCCCCAAAACCGCAAAGATAACATAAGCCCACGGTTGTTTAGCACCACGCTAATGATAGTCGCCACGTGCTAAAGAAAATTTTGGCCGTTAGCACGACGTGCTAACGGATACAATGACGTTTTATCGCAAAAGCGTAGTAATTTAAACGCTTTTTCACGTATTTTTCAACAAAAATTCTAAAAAGTTTCAACGCTTAGCGCCGAGCGTCGTACTTGCTGTTTATTTGGCATCAAGCGCGCGATTTAAACTTTCCATCAATGTTAGATATGTACAATCTAAAAGATTTAGCATCATATCGCCTACTTGTTTACCGATTTCTAGCACATAATAATTACTTTTTGACAACTTTGCACTGCTTTCTGTTGTTGGAAGACAAAATTAGCTTCTTTATTTTCATTTATCATTCAATTCAAATGCGCTTTGACATCTGTTTTTATATCAAATTAGTATATGGCAACCGCATTATCATTTCTGATGCTTATTGAGCGTTAGAAAGCCAATAATTGTGATTTAGCATAAAATTTTTCATTTATTCAAATCTACAAAAAACATTGATCTTCAGATCCTGGTCACGGCCTGACTTCGTACAATTTCTGCTTTAAGACGGATTTAAAGCAAAACTTGTATTGAAGCATGCTGCGATTTTCAGCATTAGTTCAAGCTCAATTGCATTGTTGTAAATAAGGAGATAGAATGCGTTCCTAATGTCCTGAATTTGTGCTCCGAAGTCGAATCCACACGTGGGCGTAGAGGGTTTGGGGTATGCACCATACCTGGACGTAGGGGGTTGGGGGTATGCAACCCTCCCAGAAACCGAAATACCCCTCAGAATTCAATTTTTGAAATTTTTGTTTTTTTCGCAATTTTTTGATGCCAATGGATAGTGGTCGATGAGAAACGTTGAAAAACGGTGTTTTTTCACCATCCTACCATTTTAAAGCCATTCTTTGACCTTTGAAAAAATCTTGCACCCACTCCCCAGAGCTTTGGTGCCGCCCACCTATGGTATGCACTAGTGATCGACCGGGGCGACTTTTTTGGCCGGGGCCGGGGCGGTACCGGGGCTGGAAAAAATCCCCGGCCCCGGCCCGGGGCCGGGGCCGGGGCTGGCCGGGGTCAGACAAGGAAAATATTATTGCATGACACATACTTGGGGTGGGCATAGGAAAAGAAATAATGAGCGACTGCTCCATTCAGTAGTAAATGGCTAGCGCAAAGTTAGGTGCGCCTTTTCATATCAAGTTTTATTACTATTTATGTCACAAGAAACAAATTTAGTTCAGTGTTTCATTGTCTGAATCATCAATAAAGTCATGTCGCTACTATTAGCACACTCTATATCATTTGAATCTTCGCTACTGCTACTGCTGCTGTAGCGATTGGATGCAATAGGTATTGGATGTAATAAATGAGACATCACACATTCCCATAAGGGGGAGGGGTATAACCCCTCAGGGTCCAAGACACAAGTCACCGTCAGACGATTTTTGGTGAAAACCTTTTGAATTTTTTGAACTTAATTTTTTAGTATGGCAAAAGTGTACCTATCTATTAGAATTTCACGAAGTGGTACATTATTTTAGAATGTGAGCTAGAGTAAATTGAGAAACTATCACAATAAAACATGCATGTAATCGCTTAAAATTTTATGAGGGTCCCTCAGTATACATGTAACGGCTGGAAATCTAGGATAGGGGTCCCTCGCCATTTTTAGAAGGAGGGGGTTAGCGACTAAATCAAAAATGGTAAAAACACATAAAAATAGCAAAAAAAGCGCAGGTTTTTGCCAAAAAATGGGGGAGGGTGATCAAATATTTTCTGACTTTCAAGGAAGTTCGGGGCTTCAAAGCGTCGATGGGGGTGGCCCAAACCCCTGTAACTTGTATATTTCTCGGCCATTTTCAGGGGAAGGGGGTACGCGGCTCCATTTTTACAGCCGCTTACCCCCTGAAAATCTTTAAAATAATAGAATTTGCAATAAGGAATTCTACACCTTTTTACAGTTTTTTTCTCCAAAAATCTTTGTACATGTACAAAGATGGTCCTGAAACGTCTTTGTACATCAGCAAAAATCTTCGCCAAATACAAAAAATTGTGGTTCTAAATGTGATAATTCGGCCTGAATTTAGTTGATAATATTAGTTTGGCGCGAAGTGCCGAAATTTTTATGAGCTTTTGATGGAATTCACACATAAAACTCGACTGAGAAAGCTAAAACAACTTGTACTACAAAATCAGAAATATTACAAAAATTGTAATATGCGAATTAAATCTTGTAATAAGCAACACTGCGCTTAGAATGGAAAAATGGAAAAATGTCAAATATTCAGAAACCCAAAAATTAGCCAAATACACTACTAAAGGTCGAATATGTTCTACCACATCGAAATTGTTACTGTACCATATTAAAGTATACAAAAATTTGCATGTACAAAACAGTGTTTTTTTGTATCCGCCAAAGATTTTTCCCGATGTACAAAGACTTTTCAGGACAATCTTTGTACATGTACAAAGATTTTTAAGAAGATAAAAACTGTAAAAAGGTGGTAAATTCGAAAAAATTTTCGGCACTTCGCTCCGATTTGAAAACTTGTCTGTCCTATATATCTTTAAAAGGGCAAAATTTGTACAGTCGAACTTCGATAATGCGTACACGGGATAATGCGTTTTCTCGCATAATGAGTACAGTATTGCTAGGTCCGGACCGAAAGGCCATGTAAAACATAAGGCAATAGCATGGGATAATGCGTACTCGGTTAATGCGTAATGCGTACAGCCGATTTCATCCATGGGCCCATGCCTGCATGTTAAACTACCCGGCTTAATGCATACAACATGTATTTTTTCACCTCAGATAATGCGATCAGCTCGAAATGTTTGCGTCTCTCTGCTATCTTTGATGTGCATCATTTTAAATTTTGATACATTTTCTTTTTCTAATAAAGTTCCTTGTTTATACGAGTACTTTGGTCAAATTGACTTATGTGTTGTGCGAGCCTGTTTTCTCAAATGTGTATAATTTTTAGTCTGGATCTTTAGCTTTCTTTGAAAAGCTTAGAATTCTAAAGTTTTAGGGGAATTAAGCCTTAAACGAATTGTTATTTTTGATTGGTCATGGCGTTTTCAAAAAACGAAGTTTCTCTGGGGACAAATTTAAAAATGTTGACAAATCACCGCAAGTTCTGTGGTTATGCGAAAACTTTAGGCACATCGAGATGAGTGTTGCGCCTATTTGTTTTTAAAATGTGCATAATATTTAGTTTCGTGACCTGGACGATCTAGAGAAACAGAAACGGTTCCGAGCTATCAGGATTTAAAACTGAGTATATCGAACATACGAATTTAATGGCACAGGACAATTGTGACACAAAGTTGTTCAGCGAAATGAATGATATCGAAAATTTTTGTGACTTTAAGCGTGAAAATATGTTAAAGCAGACTTGTATTGCTATATTTTTCCTAAAAAAATGATTTTATCGCATAATAGTGTATTCCTTGTTAAAATCCGGGGTATTCGGATAATGCGTGCACTTGGATAATGCATACAGAAGGGCTTGGTCCCTTGGGTGTACGCATTAAGCAAGTTCGACTGTATTTATAATGGAAAAATGTCAAATTTTTAGGCGCTTTGCGCCGTTTTGAGACAATTTTAGTAATTTTTGGCGTTAGAAACCCAGAAATTAGCTAAAATATACAATCAAAAGTCAAAAGACCCTGTTTTACCACACTAAAATCGCTACTGTACCATATTATAGTGAGCAAAAATGTTTGAAAATATATTTATATAATATAGCTACAAAAAATTTGTTAGCTCATACAAAGACCTTTTCGGAGATCTTTGTACAAACACAAGAGGCTCGTACAACAAAATAGAGTCGGCTAATAATAGTCCACCACTTAATTTTCTGGTCCTCCAATTTGGGATTTCATCCCCCCTCAACATTGGACCTTAGGAAACTATTTGAGACATATTAAGTTTATCGGATCGGACGCAATTCTGTAGCGTAGTTTACATTCGCCTATAATTAACCTCCATCCTAATAACTATTACAAAAGAAACGCGTTTTAAAGCCCGTGGTTCCCATTCAATTGAATGTAAAAGTGTTTTTTGTAAAAATAGTTTGTCGAAAACGCACAATTTCCAACTAGAAATAGAACGTATTTGTCAACTCTAAATCTTTTAGCCATGGCTATGAATGAATGAGTTAAAAGTAGCATTTAGTTTAAATAAGTTAAGTGGAGGAATCAAAAACATGCAGATTTTCCTGAACATTTTTTCAGTAGAGGATTAAGTAAGTATACATATGGTCTAATCAGTACAGTTCTCAAAATTAATACTTGCTCATTGATAAATAAGTGCCAGTATCACAGCCTGTATCAAAATACGAATTACACTAAATTTTTCCTCGGCCCCGGCCATTTTTTGACCTTGCCCCGGCCGGGGCCGGGATGCTCAAAAATGGCCGGGGATTGCCGGGGCCGGGGCCCCGGTCGATCACTAGTATGCACCCCTTCCCCTAGAAAGCAGAATAACCCCCAAGCCGAAATACTCCCCCAGAATTCAATATTTAGAATTTTTTGTGTTTTGTTCGCGATGTTTCGATGCCAATGGATAGTGCTTGATGAGAAACGTCGAAAAATGGCTGTTTTTCGTCATACCACCATTTTAAGACCATATTTTGACCTAAAAAATTTTTGCACACACCCCCCAGAATTTCGGTGCTGCTACGGTCGCGACCCCTTGCGGTATCTAGCGATGTAACACACGGTTCTGGTGTGCAGGCGATACCTGACTACGGGTACTTGAGCCTACTTTAAACTTTTTTAATGAAAAATTGGTGAATGTTTCGCACCTTCCAATTAAATTTAATCCTTCTTCGTTACAAAACCCGCTTATCAATAATCCAACTAAATTGGCCGATTCCAGACACTTATCGTAAGTCCTTTTCAAATAATCGATCAATAAAACGTCCGGCAAATGCATGGCGGCGAAAGCTATTTTATCCAAAACCGGCAAATCGTCCATCTCGAGAACAGCATCGTATGTAACAGACCCGCTGCATTTACCTGAACAGAAAAAGGCACAGCCATACATGTACGTGACAGGGGAAATGGGGATCCCCACCATATCTGGGCGTGGGGGGTTTGGGGGTATGCAACCCCAGAGACCAAAATACCCCATAGAATTCAATTTTTGAATTTTTTTGTTTTTCCGCAATTTTTTTGATGCCAATAGATAGTGCTCGATGAGAAACGTTGAAAAATTGTGTTTTTTCGCCATAATACCATTTTTAAGGCCATTTTTTGACCTTTGAGAAATCTTGCCCCCCAGAATTTTATTACCGCCCACCTATAATCCCCACCATACAAGGACAGCAACCAAATTCTAGGGATCCGCCGGGACAAAATTGTTAAAAATAGCAGATGTTGCGCATATATGGTCTAGAAAACCAGATAATGAGGCGAAATGAAGACCAAAATTAAAAATCGCAGATTTTTTCAAAAGAATATGAAATTGATCAGAAAATGCGCAATAAGTTCGATTTAACGATATTTTAGTATTATACCAGTTTTTGAGAAGGCCCAAAAAAGCTCACTAACTGACCCTACTCCGACCAGCTGAACCCAAAATCGCCCATGCACACAGACTACCCAATACATGGACAAACTGTACAACTTCATTCAACCTGGTATCAATGGAGGCCGGGTCGGTATCAGACATGCACAGCATGGGAATTCTGGGTTGTAGGGGGCTGAAATTTTAAAGTGTCTTTTTGCGCCTTAAAATGGTAGGTACCATACATGATCGTGGGGGATTTCAACCCCCCCCTTAGAAAAACTTCCACCCCCACAAACGATTTAAACCAACCCACAAAATTAGCGATTTTTTGAAGTTCCCAAAAATTTTCTAAAAATTTGTAGAGAACATGCTTTTCTAAGCGTTTTTAGCTATTTATTTGTTCAAAGTGTCAAATTTTCGGCGGTTCGCGCAATTATACTCAAATTTTGACTATATTTTGCTAAATTTGTCCCGACTTTTTGATTTTTTTCGAATTTTTTAAATGTTTTTATACTCTTGAAATATAGAGCATCGTCAGAAACGCTGAAAAACGATGTTTTTGACGCGTACCTACCATTTTTGGAGCAAAAAAGGCACTTCGTAGTTGCACCCCCAGAATTCCCATGCTGTGCATGTATGGTAGGTACGCGTCGAAGACATTGTTTTTCGGCGTTTCTGACGATGCTCCATCTTTCAACAGCATAAAAACAAAACAATTTCGTAAAAAATCAAAAAAAAGTCGAACACAATTTAACACAATGCAGCGAAGCGCAGAAAAGTTGACAATTTTGAACAAATACATACATGAGTATGGGGGTGAGGAGTATGTCCCCCTGAGCTTCGAAAAACTGATAGATAGCTATACCGCGATTTTGGCATGAAAACCATTTGCTGCATAGCCTAGTCTTTTTTATGCTCAGAAATGCTATTTAGTTGTCTTTTCTGACTTTTAAAAGGATATGTAGCTATTTTTTCGACTGCAAAAAAAGATTAATAGCTATTTTCAGTTCAAAAAGGGTATTTAGCTATGTTTGTGAATCCAAAAAGGCTAGAAAGCTAGTTTTCTGAGACACAAAAGGCTTCATATGTAACTAATTTTCTGACCCCAAAAGGACTGTAGAGCCGTTTTTACGAAGCACATATGTAGCTACATATCTAGCAATTTTTGGTTTTCACCCCACCCCTGGAAGGTTGACCTTGCGCACCTACATATGAACAAATAGATAGCTAAAACGCTTAGAAAAGCACCTATTCTACGAATTTTTAGAAAATTTTTGGGAACTCTAACCAACCAAAAACTTAGGCAGCCGGTATCAATGGGGAGACCGGCCTTTGTCCATGTATGGATGGACCACCCTAAAGCCCAAACGACAATTAAATAAATTATCCCTAAATAGGCCCAAATTTATGATATATGATTTACCCAGATTTATTACCCAGCAATCCCGTAATTTCTCGTCAATTATCCACTTTTCGACGAAATGCTAGATATTTATTTTGTTGTTTCAATATTTACTTCACATAATTGATCGATGTTAACTAGTCTTTACAAATAAACATCTGAGGGCCCAAAGTTTTAGGTGGGGGTCGCCGGTTTTTCAGGGGAGAGGGGGTGGGTAAATGAAAATGATCATGTTAGCTAGTCTGTCGCAAGCAAACATCTTACGGCCCAAAATTTCGGGTAGGAGGGGTCGTTGGCTTTTTAAGGGAGGTGGTAAATTGAAAACGGCCAAAATACACCTTAAAAACGGCGAAACATAATTATTTCTCCAAAAAATCGGAGGGGACGGGTCTAAAATTTTCTGGCTTTAAGGGGATAGGGGAAACCAACTTTGGGTGGGGTATCACCAATCCTACTTTGTTATATACGTGTATGCTTACAAGATAAGAATCTGAAGGCGGCCTTCAAATGCGGATTGTCGACAGATGCCAAAACGGCGTTGCACATTTCCAGCCAGAAAGAGGGCGAATTAAGTTGGGTCGTTGAGCCCGACATGAAGCTCTCCTTATCCGAAGAATTCGGAAAACCGGCTAAAGCTAATGAGACCATTTGTAAATTCTTTGATTTAGCGATCGGACCAGCATTCAGCAGAATCTGTAGCAAGATAATCGAAATGTTAGAAAATTCGCATATTTTACATATGTGTATACATACACACGTATGCAGGGCCGTATTTAAAGGGATAACACCATAGGTGGGCGGCACCAAAGTTCTGGGGGAGAGCAAGATCTTTTAAAAGGTCAAAAAATGGCCTTAAAAATGGTAGTATGGCGAAAAAACACAATTTTCCAAGGTCTCTCATCGAGCACTACCCAGTAAACTCAAAAAACTTCCGGAAAAAGCAAAAAAATTTTCAAAAATTGAATTCTGGGGGTTATTTTGGTTTCTGTAGGGTGCATACCCCGCAAACCCTCCCCACGCCCAGGTATGGATAACACACGTACACACGGCCGTAAGGTAAGATAATGCACGGAAAGATGGAAAAAATCGACTGTCTTTGACGTAAAATCTTCAAATTTTCGGCGCAGGCGCTTTGCGCCGGATGTGAAGTATTTTCTATCATTTTGGCCCAAAAGCGACCAGAAAATGACGCTTTTTTTATAGCCTTTTGTGTTTACAAATTTTTTCAAAAAGTTCGAATTTCATTATCTGAATGGGTAGGGCATGCCAAAAAATGAGGTTTTTGCGTGCTATCCCCGACGAATTTTACCAATTATAGACAGTTTATGTTGGATCTGCCCCCTGGCGGAATCCCGGATGCGGGACTGCATGTACATACATGTAACGAACGGATCGGAATTTCGAATAGGGGTCTCCGGCCATTCTAAAGAGGGAGAGTAAATGACTTCCTATTTTTGGCCAAGAACGGCCAAAGAACGCCTAAAAAGGCCAGAAAATTCGATTTTTTCTAAACATTGGGGTAGGGGGTCAAAAACTTTTTGACTTTAAGGGGATTGGGGGACGACCAACTTTGAGTGAAGGGATTTCCTATCCCCTCTTACATGTCTGCATACGTATGTATCGATTTGCCAAAAAATTAGAAACAAAGGTGCTATTTTGAACGTTTAGCATTTAATTGCTCCAAAGTTGCGTCATGTATTCAGTGTTTTTGTACAAGATGAATACGGAATTTTCGGGTATCATAATGTAGTACAGTAACGCTTTCAGTGTGGTAAATTTTTCGCCCCTCCCCCGAAATAAAATGCTGGATACGGGCCTGTATGTAAGTACGTATACGGACTGTACCCGAATTTCTAGGTGTACAAAAATGGAAATTAAAAAAAATCAATAAAGTAAATAAAAATAAACTAAAATAAAATAACTCTAAAGCAGTCAGGCAAGTCAACCCTAACAAACTAACAATTCGCAATAATGAATAGAAATTTGAAGTACACACGTGCGACGCAAGTTTTAAACGATGTGTGAAGAGTGATATGGCAGCGGCTCTTTCAAATTGCTCGTCGACGACTAACTTTTGAATAGCAGAATCGTTGGCCGGAAATCTTTCCTTTGCCATGCCGCCCCAGCCGCATAACTGCAAAATTCGATCGCGTTCGGCACTGACGAAAAACTAAAAAAATAGGATTTTTTAAACAACTAAATATGTACATAAGTTAATAACAATTTGGATAATAATTTTGAGTATTTAATGACATAACCTTACATGATCTTTAGGGGTCCGAAAGGGGGAGGGGGTTAATTCCCCCAGGAAAATGTTCAGCCCCCGTAAAACTTTTGGTACTTGTATACTTTAGGACCTATCGAATTTTTTAAAGTTTTTCAACATTGGAGCATAGGCAAGTTTTAGGCAACATTAGGCAACCATTTTTCTTTTTTTTTCTAAGAGAGGTTCCAGTAGTCTGGGATCGAACTGCCATTGACTGTTATGTTGCCTAGAAAAAAATTGCCTATATCGTAATGTTTAGAACTTAGGAAAAATTCGATAAGTCCGAAAATATACAAGTGCCAAAATTTTTTTCACTCTCCTCAAAATTGCCGATTTTTCAAAAGTTCCCTAAATTTTTCCAAAAATTCGTAAAAAAGTGTTTTTTTAAATTTTTTTCGCTATTTATTTGCTAAAAAATGTAACCTTTATGGCGCTTCGCGCCACATACTCATCTTTTTTGACCTATATATTGTTCAATTTATTCGTTTTTTTCATTTTTTCGAAATTTTTTCATGTTTTTATGCTCTAGGAAATAGAGAATAGTCCAAAAACGCCAAAAACGATGTTTCTGACGCGTATCTACCATTTTTGGGCCCAAAAAAGGCACTTTAAAATTTCACCCCCCCCCTTAGAATTGCCAAGTTGTGCATCTTTGGTAATGACTAACCTTCGTAGCTGAAAGAGTGTGGCCAGACGAATCAACTCCAAACATCGAACGGTACTCTAGAGCTGACGAAGATTTGACGCCGCTTGATTGTAGGATATTTAAAGCTCCAGGGTATCTGGACAATGTTAAACTCAGATACTAAAAAACTAAGCAAGTTTGGAGAAGTAACACGATAGTAGATTCAATCTCACAAAGAGAACACAAAAATTAAAAAATGTCAATTTTTTAATTTTTCAGAAGAACCATACTTACATGAAATGCATCTTGAAAGTTTGCATCGAATCCTTTGAATAAAACAATATATACAAGTAGAATCCTTTTGCAAATGCTTTTTGGATTATTCTACCGGATAAAAATGTTGTAAAGTCCTCTTACATGTATTTCTTTCCTAAAATTTCATTTTATCTAATGAATAAGAAACAAGCCACGTTTGAATTTCAGCCTATTCTTCTAACTATGTACATTACATGTTTAACCTGGAATAAGTATCGGTACCGTATTCCTTCAGAAAAAATCAATAATATATGTCAAGCCTTCTTTCACGTCTTAAAAGAATCTAATTCGTACATACAGGATGAGTCACCTAACTATCCATAAAGTTATTTGGTCATAACTTCTTCAATATTTGTCCAATCTTAATAAAAGTGTTATTGCTTATAACACGTCCAACAGCGTTATAAATTTCAAGTTTCAGTGAAATTGGACCATAACAGCTTTTACAATAACAATTTTTGTGATTGCTACTTTTTAAACAATTTTTGTTTTCCAGTTTTTTTAACTCAATAAATTTTCCAAATTTTGTTTCATCCAATTTTGTTACTTCTCTAGGTGTTATATATGTTGTTTTTATTAGTCGTTAAGTTACCACTGCCATTTAATTTAGCTTGATAAGTATAAAAACCGGATAAAACAAAATTTGAAAAGCTTAAAGACTTAAAAAAATCGAGAAAGCAAAATCTATTCAGAAAGTACCAGTTACAAAAATTGTTATTGCAAAAGCTGTAATAATCCAATTTCAATGAAACTTAAAAGTTTACAATGCTATTGGACGTGTTATAAATTATTAAAGTTTCATCAAGATTGGACCAGTATTGAAGAAGTTATGACCAAAAAACACTATAAATAGTCAGGTGACTCACCCTTTATGTATAATGTATTGTCATGTGCGTTTCCACAAAGATTCTAAATTATATTTATGTGAAACAAAATGCAACGATAAGCACATCGAATCGGAAGGTACAAGGTCACAAACTAAGCGAATAGTTTCAATTTTGAATAAATAAATTGGGTCTTAGATGTAAATTTGGGCATTTTTCAAATCATGTAGACCGAAAGCAAAAGGATCGATATATCACACGAAACACAACCGAACTCAATAAATTTTTTGGTCTCTTACATAATTGCATGCCAGGCATACATGATCTGGGGGGCTTATGGGGATTTCAATCCAGAAAGGCGTCCACTCCACCCCTCCTCCCAGAGTTGGAGATTTACTTGAAAAATTTAACAAAAGGTACTGTTTTAAGTTAAAGTCTCGGCGCTTCGCGCCATATACACGTTTTTTGACTATAGTATGTTCACTTTATTCAAATTTTTAAAATATTTTTAAAATTTTTGCTTTTATGTTCTTAAAGATAGAGCGCCGTCAGAAACGCCAAAAATGATGTTCTTGATGCGTACCCTAAGTTTTTAGCACATAAAAGGCCTTTTTGAAAAAACGTTGGTTTCACCCCAGAATTACCATGCTGAGCATGTCTGATGCCAGGAAAAATTATTATTAAGGTATGTTCACATTGCATTACAGAACTACCCATATCTACATGCAACGGCTCGAAATTTTGAGTGGGGTCTCCGGCCACTTTAAAGGAGGGGGCATAGGTGCACAAGGTCAGGGTCGGCAGAAGGGGGAGGGTGAAATCCTAAAAATCCAAAACAGGAAATTTAACGTTCACGATTTTTTTTGCTGTTTTAACGATCAAAGTGGTCAAAATAGCCTATAAAACGTTTTCTCGTGGTAATATCGGATTTTAAAAGCATTTTTAGTCCATTTTGACTGTATTATATAACTTTTAACACAAAAAATGCAAAAATTTATCAATTTTGGGCGCTTTAGGAATAAAAGGTACTTAAAAGTACTAATCTTCTGGCGCGAAGCGCCGGAAAACATTTAGACGTTTTTACTGCTTTGGACCTCAAAATGGATGCAAAAAACGTTCCATCAGCTCAAATCGTCGAACGGTACCTCTTCGGCTGACCCTTCAAGGAGGGTAATACCCATAGGTGGGCGGCACCAAAGTTCTAAAGGGGGGGTGTGCAAGATTTTTCCAGAAGGTCAGAAAATGGCCTTAAAAATGGTGGTATGGCGAAAAAACACCATTTTTCAACGTTTCTCATCGAGCACTATCCATTGGTCTCAGAAAATTGCTAAAAAAAACAAAAACAATTTTGAAAAATTGAATTCTGGGGGTATTTTGGTTTCTACGGGGGATATTTTGGTTTCTGAGGTTGCATACCCACCAAACACCCCCCAGGCTTAGGTATGGTAAAACCCCCTCACCCCCTATGTGCGTGAATGGGGGAGGGTAGATGACCTTCATTGTTTAACAAAAAACGGCCGAAAAACACCTAAAAATAACCAAAAAACGCAAATTTTCCAAAAAAACCGGGGGTGAAAAATTTTCTGACTTTGGGGATCCCCCTAACCCCCTCCCCTGTTACACGTACGGCATTTCGGTATGTTTACTTCGTAAAATATGGCCAAGCATCGGCCTCTTCATCGGCCAACATTCGAACTTTTTCCATCCACGACCAAACCTGGGCCAAGTCAACGTCGCCGTCTTCGACGCATATTTCGGCACACTTGTGAAAAATACTTGAAACTGAGGGCAATGAAGGAGCCGATTTTTCGACGCTTCCGGTCAAACCATACTTTAGTTTGACGCGTTTTTTCATTTTGTAATAAATATCGTTTTGTAATTTGTTGGGCGAGCGATTGGCTAAAATTTTGACAAAAGATTTCGCTCGGAAAGTTACAAAAATTAAAATAAAAAGCTTAACCGGGTCCATAACATTTGAATTCGCCGATGTACAGAGAAAATTCTCGATTAGCTGTCGCACGAATTCTCTACTTTCTAGTGTCTTAGTAGCCACCACACATTAGCGTGGGAGTTTGTACCCCCTACAAGTTGAAAAACTCTCCGCAGATTACTGTAGACCCACCAGAATTCCATTTTAGTAACATTTTTTGCGCTTTACCCTATCCTGACCCCCAGAATTTGGATGCTGCCCAAATATGGTAGTCACTATGAGTAAACAGTGATATTTGTAAGATGCAGAAAATTTAGCTTTTACGAGGGCGTAAAATATACCTTGAAGCGTTACAACGCCAGCGAAGCAACTCACGTATGTCGATAAAATGCAGTCGTATAAGAAAGCGCCCAGTCTTTTTATGCCAAAAATACATAACAGAAAAAAATGAATCAAAAAGTTAGCGTAAAGTGCGACCGGCACTGAACAACAAATTTCAGCTATTTCATTCCGTCTGGAAAATTTAAGAATGAATCTAAGGCAATTTTTTTGCGCTGAGAGTCTGCCTTTTAAATTTTTCTTTAACGTCAACTTATTGAGATATCGGCGTATTAAAATTTATGCAAATTACAATTTTTTAAACAAAGCTTTGTAAATTTAACTGCTAAAATGATAATTTATGGACTCAAAACTATCACAATGTTTTTAGACGATATTTCTCTTAATTTGTGCTGCGTACTGTATTCGAGCCTGCAAAATATTAGACATTATTTGCATACTTAATACGGTGTTAAGTTTAAGGATTATATCTGGTTTAATAATTCTGCATCTTCAAAATATTAAATGCTATCTTGAACTGTTTTTTACGCTAATTTCAAATCTGTTTTGCGTTTTGCACTGACGCGTCTAGTTTTTTAAGAAATTCATGTCTTAACGTATTGTACAAACTGTATAGTGTTTGGAAATTTTGCGTTCTATCAAAGTGAATTCCAAGCATTTGACACAGTTGAGGACTCAACAGTTGGCCAGTTTTGAAAGTTTTCATACCGTTTAAGTCGCATTAAAAAGCGTTTTTGGATTTTCGCTCGTTTTATGAGTTCTCAATTATTTCATAAACCAAACGTGCTAGCGCAAAACAAAGAAGAGATTTGAAATCAGCCTAAAAAATCATTTAAGAAACTATTTAAAATTATTTAGATGCAAGAATACTAAACTGATAAGATTCAAACTTCACGCTGTGTTACACAAGCAAATTAGGCGTATTGTGTTGCATGTGTAGGACAGCCCAATAGATCACGAACTGGGTGTGCTGTGAAAAATCTAAAAACAAATTCAAAATCAGCGCAAAAAAACTGGTTTAGGATCACATAAAATTGTTTCGGAAGGAATCTTGTTGTAATTCAGTTTTACACACTGGGGGTAAGAGGGGATTATCTCCTATAACAGGACTATTGAAAAGCATACCCCGTCAGCATATGTACATGGACAAAAGCCGGTCTTCCCATTAAAACCAGCTGCCCAATTTTTTGGTTGGTTGGTCCTTTCACAGAGTAGTTCTTTTTTTAGTTGGTTGATTGCTTAGTGGTTGATTGGCTAATTATTGGCCGTTTGACGGGTTGTTGATTATTAATTGGCTAGTCATTGGCTGATTGGTTGATTGATTAATAGATTTTCGAATCAGATCCATCTATTCTCGTCCTAGATTCATCTTCCTTTTTTAAATCGATTGGCTGATTATTTTTTTATAACCATTTCCGAGTATTTGCATCCTGTGTCTTAGATGTGAATGGCATTTCAAAATTTTCCATTGATGCTGATATTGGTCTTCCCATAACGATTTTTTGTATTCGGCGAAGATTTTTCCCGATGAACAAAGACTTTTCGAGGCCGTCTTTGTGTGCATGTATAAAGATTTTTGGGAAGACAAAAACTATAAAAAGGTCTGAAATTCCAAAGAAATTTTGCGCTTCGCGCAGAAATCAGTACTTGCCTGTCCTTTATATCTTTATAATGGCAGAATTTACTTTTAGAATACAAAAATGTCAAATTATTCAACGCTTCGCATCCTTTTGTGACAATTTTCAGCAGTTTTCGGCGTCAGAAACCCAGAAATTAGCTAAAATACACTAACAAATGTCAAAAAACCCTGTTTTCTACACTCAAATCGCTACTGTACCATATTGTAGTACCAAAAAGTTGCATGTACAGACCTTTGGGGACCATCTCTGCACATGCACAAAAGGACTTTGTACAAAAAACACTGCTTCCCATTGATACCCATCCGGGCCCAATTGATACCGAGTTGAATGAAGTTGTGCAGTATGTCCACGTACATATATGCGTGTATGGTCATCAGGCCATTTTCAGATCAGCAAAGCACGAAAAAGCGTCACACCACGTCTAAGAGTATAATTTCAAGTATGTACGTATATATACTGATTTCTCGAGAATTAGACTGGTCACTTCATTCACCCAGACACTTTTCCCGCATTATTTCATACATACATATTAGATGTTATGGGTTTTTTCTATCGCCCTTAATGTCTGTCAACCACAAATATTCATGCAGAACAAAATACAAAGCAGTATCAAAATTTGACATTAAATAATAAAAAATAATCAGTTATCCCCAATCAAACTCGGTTTACCTTGTACCAGAACTTTGACCGAGTGCGTACCAGGCACGTAGCTGGCCGTCCTATTTTGGGAGACAACACCATGTTTTGGGAGGTACTAAGTCCAAAAAGGCCGAAAATAGCACAAAATTACAATTAAAAAGTCTTAATTTACCGATTTTTCTGAATTTTTGGAGGGTCCGAACCATACGTGGGCAGCACCCAAATTCTGGGGAGTGCAAGATTTTTCAAAGGTCAAAAAATGGCCTTAAAATTGGTGGTATGGCGAAAAAAGCCATTTTTCAATGTTTCTCATCGAGCACTATCCCTTGGCATCAAAAAATTGCGAAAAAAAACAAAAAAATTTCAAAAATTGTATTCCGGGGGGTATTTTGATTTCTGGAGAAGGGGTATTTTGGTTTCTCGGGGGAGGGGGGTACATACCGCCCACGCCCAGGTATAGTCCGAGCCATACGTGGGCAGCACCAAAATTCTGGGAGAGTGCAAGATTTTTCAAAGGTCAAAAAATGGCCTTAAAAATGGTGGTATGGCCAAAAAAACATTTTTCAACGTTTCTCATCGAGCACTATCCATTAGCATTAAACAATTGCGAAAAAAACAAAATTTTCAAAAATCCAATTCTGGGGGAGGGATATTCTGGTTTCTCGGGGGGGATGCATACCCCCACGCTCAGGTGTGGTCCGAACCCCCCATTCCCCCAAGAGATAAGTTCCTGGTGCGTGCATGTGCGATTTATAAACATAATTCAACATTGTCGTCGCACTCAATGCATCGCCGTTGGGCTTTGGTTCGCGAGAATGGCGCATCGCGTGGCATTCGAGTAAACTTTTGGGAAAGGCGCACAAAATTTTGCATTGCTGAGAGCTGGCGTTCCATTTGATGGGCAGTCGAAGACACAACGTAGTGTAAGCGGGCAAACCGTCGAAACGCGAAAAAATTATACGATTATCGTCGGTCGGGTGAAAATCGAAAGACGTTAGGGTTACTGTAGGAAGACCGGATGACGTCACGTTTAAAAGTTTGGGTTGCACTACGTTCTCTGTGTAACTAAAGAATTAGAGGAAAATTCGATTAAAAATTGAATGAACATGAATTGATGATTTAATTATATCGAATACAATGGGAAACCAGTCGAATTGAAATGTCGTTATCGATAGAAGATACGCAATGCAATGCAGAATATTCTAAGACTAAGTCAACGCGTGGTTTTCTTGTATTTTTTTAGTTTTGTTTCATTTTGTGGTTTTTGTTTTGCCAGAGTTTTTGTTGCAATTTTTTTCCGTGTTATTTATTGCCAGTAGTCTTTTTACGTGTTTGATTCGGTACCTCGAAGAAAATTGAAAAAGGAGTCTAAAGCGTACGTGGGGGAGGATTTGATGATACATGATCTTGGGGGTTTGGGGCTTTAACCCGCCAGAATACTTTTCACTCCCCCCCCGAGAAATGTTTTCACCCCCAAATAAGCGATTCTTCGAAAGTTCCCTAAATTTTTCTGAAAATTCGTAGAAAAGTTGCTTTTTTAAGTGTTTTAGCTATATATCTATTTGCTCAAAAAGTATCAAAGTTTCGGCGCTTCGCGCCATTATACTCATATTTTGTTCAATTTGTGCGAGATTATTTTATGATTTTATGCTCTAGAAAGATCGAGCATCGTCAGAAACGCTGAAAAAACGATGTTTTTGACACGCACCTATTATTTTGGGCCCAAAAAGGCACTTAATAATTTCACACCCCTCCACCCATCCCCCAAAACGAATTCCCATGCTGTGCACGTCTGGGTTTGATTCCCCGCAAAATGGCTGTTGACCTCCGCAAAATAGCTGCGACCCCCAGAATATCGATTTTTTTGTAAAAATTCTAAAAAGTGTATTCCTTAAGCGTTTTTGTCCATTTTTGGCTAAAAAGTCTCAAATTTTCGGCGCTCCACGACATACACACATTTTTTGACTATTACTTTAATCAATTTTATCGATTTTTTCAAATTTGTTTCAAATTTTCTCATGTTCTTATGTACTAGAAAGAACAAACATTGCCCGAAACGTCTAAAAACAATGTTTCTGGCGTGTACCCGGCGTTTTTTAGCCCAAAAAAGGAACTTTTTAAAATTTTTTGGGCCTGACCGCCCCCCAGAATTCCCACGCTGCACAAGTATGGTCTAAAGTATACATTTTTCTAAATCATTGCCTTATTTCGGCTTGGTCGGCTATGACGATGTGTTCTAAGTGATAAACCCGAATCGACGACGAATCTTTGCTTATAGAAGCAAATATATGCCGTTTGACTGGATCCCATTGAACTTTCAACAGCGATCGTGGCTCAGTTATACTCAAAAGCGGCTTTTCTGGATACCGTAAATCCCACAACATTAGCTGATTTTCATTGAATGAGCAGAGCCTGAGCAAAAAAAAATGTTTCTGAAACGAAGTAATGCGATCGTGTTTATATTTTTTTAATAATTGCTATGGTAAGCTCTGCGAGGATCACAAGCATAGGTGGGCAGCACCGAAATTCTGGGGGGTGCAAGATTTTTCAAAGAAAGAAAAAGGCCTTAAAAATGGTGGTACGGCGAATTAACACCATTTTTCAACGTTTTTCATCGAGCACTATCCATTGGCATCAAAAAATTGCGAAAAAAAACAAAATAAAATTAAAAATTGAACTCTGGGGGTATTTTGGTTTCTGGGGGAGGGGAAGTATTTTGGTTTCTCGGGTGGGTGCATACCCCCAATCCCCCACGCCCAGGTGTGATCACAAGAATAAGTTATAATTTAGAGCGAGATATGGCTGATCACTAGATCAATTGGTTTGAATACATAAGAAGGGATCTATACATGGCCTTGGGGGAGGGGGTAAGATTTAAACCCCAGAAAAGTTTTCAGCCCCCACCCCGCTAGAAACTTTTTCACCCCTCCCCGAATCCGAGATTTTCCAAATGTTTTCTAAAAATTCGTAGAAAGTGTCATTTTGAAACCGTTTTCGCTACAAATTCGCTCAAAAGTGACGAATCTTCAGCAATTCGCGCCATTAAACTCATTTTGACCATATTTCGTTCGATTACTACGATTTTTTTGCGAAGTTTTTCGAACTTTTTTTACGTTTTTATGCTGTAGAAATAAAAATCACCGCCAGAAATAACGAAAAACAATGTTTTTGACACGCATCCACCAATTTTAGGCTAAAAAAGGGCACTTAAACAACAGTTTGAGCTTTTTCTATCACTTTTTCCAATAAAAAAAGGCAACTTCACTTTTGATGAGAATTCAAGATTAATTTTTCACCGCTGTAGCCATGTTCGATATATTTTGAATAATGGGTAAAAAGACTAAAAACCTTAATTGCTTCTTTTAAAGATGGTCAATGTATTAAATTCGTGATAAAAAACTCTTAATGTGTAAGTTGTTACTCTATATTTTCAGAATAATTAGAGGACATCAAATGATTACATTATATATGCTAATAATGTCAAATTTCTCTTAAATTGAAAAGTAGAAAAAGATCAATTTAACTCAACGGGGTCAAAATTTTTGGAGGCGCCAACGAACATATGTAATGAACGTACATACACAATTATATAATTGGATTGTGCCATTCTCCGGCCCAACTATTTACACGTTCAACTTTTCCAGAAAGTGTGCATTATTTTCTCTGTTTTCCTTTACTTTTTCCATACTAGTAGTTAGCTTATAAGGCTAACTACTCATACTGTCTTAAAATAGGCATGCTGAATTTTTATATCAAAAATTGACTTATATTTTAACAGGGATAATGAATTTGTACGCACGTACGATTTCATAAATAGGTTAGCAAAATAATGCAAAACCATAAAGCTGAATTTGCGCATCTTTGACATAAAATTAAAATATTTGCCTAATCCACAAATCAGGAAGTTATCGTTAAGACAAAAAACAGATACAAAACAAAATTGCATAAAAAACATTGAATAAAATGAAGCGTGTTGTTAATAAAAAATGCTGAAAGACACGAGATCCGAATTAAGATGTACAGTAACTAACTACTAATCATGATTTTAAAAAATATACTGATTAAAATATGTAACGATTTTTTTCACATTTAGCCAGAAAGAAAAATATTCAATTAGGAAACATGATACGAAGCGGTGAAACGATACACCATTGCACGTAGCTGGCCGTCATACATATTTTGGGGGACCAACACCAATTTTTGGGGGACTAAGCCCAAAAAAGGCAAAAATAGCACAAAATAACGTTTAAATGTCCTACTTTTCCGATATTTCTGAATTTGGGGGGGGTCTGAACCCCCCCCATTCCCCAAGAGATACGTGCCTGTACCTTTGATCGTTACACGGATCTAACGACAGACCGTAGCACGCTTTTGTTTGTATACTGGTCTGTGGCCTGCCAAAATCGCGCAAATCGAAAATCCGAATGTACTTGTGCGATAGGCCAACTGCAATAATTCGTGGATTCTGACGCATCCATAACAGAGATAGCGTAGTTTCAGAAGGCGCTGTTTCGTACGAAGCCTTACTTTGCACAGTTGGCAATGCTCCAACTGAAATTACATTAATTATAAAGTTTATTAGTTAATTATGAGTTAATTAAGTTAATTGTAATTAATTAAGTTAATCAGTTAATTAAGTAATTTATTAGTTAATTATGGTAGTCAATTAATGTTAATTAGTCAATTAGTTAATTAGTAGTTAATTAGTTTAATTAGTTAGTTAATTAATTTATTAGATTAGGTTAATTAGTTATACTTATTCAATTAATACTTAATTAGTTATTAATTAGTTATTTATTAATAAAGCTACGTTTTCAAAACTTTGAATATAAATATGCAAAGGTCAGTACATAATTCGTCAGTTTTAAATTGAAAGCTGATTTGCAATTCCAAATTCCAAAATTGATTGACAACCCCCAACGGAATTCATGAGTTGTCATAAACGTCGAACAATATTTAAAAAATGCGTTCAACACCAACAAGCTTACATTGCCAAGAACTAATATTGAGAGCCATGATCGAAAATTTCGATTTTGTAGAAACTAAATTGAAGAATAAAAACGAAAAAATTCAAAAAATAAAAAAATGGAAACTAAAAAACTTAAAACGTTGTACATACATATAAAAAGAGATGAGGCGGAAATTTAATGCTCGAAATTTTTGATAGAGCATTTCCGGCTACTTTGAGGAGGGCGGGGGAAAATGACCTTCAATTTTTGGTCAAAAATGGCAAAAAACACCTAAAATGATTGTCAAAAATCGAGGGAGTCAAAACTTTTCCGAGTTAGGAGGGATAAGGGCAGTGATCGACCGGGCTCAAAAAATACCGGGCCCGGGCTTTGCTGCCGGGCTTGGTACCGGGCCCGGGCTTATATTCTAACAACATGCCTTGCTTCCAATATAATGTTATGCATAAGATACATATTTGGACCAATTTTACATTTGTTATCTGTCAAACAAAAGGCTTACTGCTGTGACAATAAGATTTTTAAATTCTAAGCTCAAATTGAGTAGTTAGCAAGGATTTTGATAGCCTTATTCAAGCAAGAACAAAGTTTTTAATACAATAGCGCTCAATTCAATTATTAAAATGTACGTGCAGCTAAACACGATTTGAAAAAGCACAAGGTTCCATGTACATATTTAAAGGAAATTGAGCATTAAATTTATGCATTCAGACATAACAGCGACTATGATATGATCGGATAGCAGGGCCTGAAACGATAAGAACAAAATTGTCATAGATACATCTTTTTTATATCTTATTAGCAGCACCCTTTGTTGCGCTTTATACTTAGCAGAGGTCGAAAAGAGCATTTCAGCTCAGAAATCTTGTACAATGTAGGAGTTCATCAATTTTTAAGTGTTTTGGGCTTAATTCAGAACCGAGATTTGGCCGATTTTGCGAAAATTTTAGCGATAGCATTTAACATTGAAGCGCTTTTTACAAAATTTTCTAGGAGGCGATTGAGCGCGCCACCGCAGATGCCCCTCCGCCGTAAAATCTCGTTCTACATGTGCAACGAGATTTTTGGGAGGACAAAAAGGAAGAAGGGTTCGCCGGAATTAATTTGTCTGTTCTGTATGATTTAAGCGGTATAAATTGAATTTAAAGAGCTAAAAAGTCATAATTTTCCGGCGCATAGCGCCTCTTGTTATTGCTCTTTCTTTTTGTAAAGCTTCAGCATTGCGTTTAATAGACTAAATCAGTCGAAATATCACGGAATATTAGTATTTACAGGCTACAAAATGTTAAAGAAAGTAGAAGATAACTAAATTCCTTGGTGCTTTGCACCACTTATGATTTCCGCACAGTTTGTCAATTAAAAGACCATTAATTCTACATAAAAACGGCTAAAATTTCAAAAATTTTTGGCGTTTCGCGCTGATTAACATTTTTGTATTTCTTATTGTCAGAAACCCATAAATTAGCTAGGCTACACTACTAAAGGTCGAAAAACTCAGTTACCTAAAGGTACATAACGTTACTAACATTCAATGCAAAAGTAGTCTTAAAAAATTTTTGTGTATGCCCCCCCGAACCAAAATCCTGGCTACGCCTCTGATTAAAGCGTTGTATAGAAGATGCATGTACATACGAAGTTAACCAGGATATGATAATGAGCAGAAGGGCAGAGGTAAGGCAAATAGATTTAAATCGAATCACAGGCTACAGCAAATTCATAAGAAGTACGGACAACACGTCTAAAATATTAACGATAATGATTTGAGGCCCGGTGGTTTTCAGCCGGGCCCGGGCCTGCTATGACCGGCCGGGCCCGGTCAAGGCCCGGGTACCCGGTCGATCACTGGATAAGGGACAACCGACTTTGGATGATGGATGCCCTAAACCCTCCAGTCGCATGATATGCGATGAGGGATACCATTTTAAATAATTATTCCCTCCATTTCTGAACAACTGGGGAGGGGGTTTTAACCCCCTCCGTGACTTCTAAGAGACAATTTTCTTATCTGTTTTTAACCTTTGAGAGCCACATGTTTTTCGCAATGTTTGTGCGCCATTCCATGTTATGCGCATTCGCGTACATACATGTAACAGGGGGATTGGGGAATCCCCCACCCAAAGTCGGCCGTCCCACCCCCATCACCCCAAAGCTAGGAAATTTTTGACCTCCACTCATTTTTCACGAAATTTAACTTTTTAGCCGTTTTTAGGTGTTTTCGGCCAAAAACTAGCGGTCATTTACCCTTTCCTCCTCCTGGAATAACCGGGATCCCCTCCCGAAATTTTGAGCCGTATGCATAGGTGGGCAGCACCACAATTCTGGGGTGTGCGAGATTTTTCAAAGGTTAGAAAATGGTCTTAAAAATGGTGGTATGGCGAAAAAAACAACTTTTCAGCGTTTCTCCTCCAGTACTATCCATTGGCATCAAATATTGCGGAAAAAACGAAAAAAATTTTCAAAAATTGAATTCTGGGGGAGGGGTATTTTAATCTCTGGGGGGTATTCGGCCTTCTGGGAGATGCATACCCCCCAAACCTACCTCCACGCCCACGTGTGGCCGTATGTATGTTCACTGTTCACATGTGTATTTTTTATAACAAATACAAATTCTGGCAAACTTGTGCTACTGGACATGGCGCCCTCCCTCTGGTCTATGCTGTACACGTGTTTACGAGGTTCCATCGGTCCAAATCCGTTATTAGTGATGTTAAATAGATGGTCGGTCGCCGACGTTATCAAGTTAACTGCAACGGAAGACGTAGCGGCAGTGCTAGTCGAAAAATCGGATTTAGAGTTCAAGTCCCAAATCAGAACTGAATTGTCCGATCGATATTTATCCAGACCGACTGCCAACAAGTTCGGTTCTGCATGGTTCCAACGTAACGTGTTGCAAGGCCTATAAAAGTGTGCCATAGGTCCGCAAAGTGAAAATTTTAGGAGGGTGGGAAAGAGGGTGAAAACCAAAAGTTGGTAGATAGCTAAGGGCTTCGTATAAACGGTACTATAGCCTTTTGGGCTAAAAAATCAGCTGAATTGCCCTTCTGGGCTAGAAAAACTAGCTATACAGCCATTTTGGACTCACAAACATAGCTACATAGCCTTTTTGGACTAAAATAGCTATTTAGCCCTTTTTGAAGTCGATAAAATAGCTATACATCATTTTGAAACTCATAAAAGACAACCCCATTTAGCATTTATGACCTCACACGGAATTTTTCCGAGTCCAAAACAGGCTATATAGCTACTTTTCTGTGCTCAAAAGGGCTACAGAGCTCATTTTCTGAGTCCAAAAAGGCTATATAGCAATGCTTTTTCGGCTAAAATGGCTGTATAACTATCAGTTTTTTAGAGCTAAGGGGGAGTTATATCTCCTCACATCCATGCTCTTATAAGAAGTGTGCACTTTAATAAGATGTTAATTAAACTGATAGCTTTGTAATTGACATGCACAGGTCACGGCTTACATGGTAATTCATGCTCCTCTCAGGGCTATTGATCGCCAAGCAATTATATATAATTATGATTAAATATTTCGTTCAAACAAACAAATTTTCGATGCAAATAGAAAGTAACATGCGCTCATTGCGAAAATTATTTAAATAAGAAGTTCATTCCACAAATTAAAGACATCCAAAATGATATAACTTATTTTTGTACAATCAAATATATTTGAAAAATGAAGTTCAAATTCAAGAAAACCAAAACCTTATCCAGAACAAACAAACAAACAAATAAACAAATTATTTGAATTTCGAACCAGTTAACAACATCATACATGAGCACAGGGTCAATATAGGGTTAAATGGTTTGATCCTAGCGACTGAGCGACCCCGCTACCCCGCACGGAGAACCGGACCAACCCCGAAAGAATTTTGAAAATTTCCTGGGAAGATGAGGCAAAATCAAGACCGAAAATGGTTTAAATTGGAAATTTCCTTCAGCAGTGTTTGAAATTACCCACAATCTGTGGAATAAAGTAGTTTTGACTCAATTTTTTACCCCCTACCCAGATTGACCTCGCTCTGCATTAGAGCTGCACGCGGGTACCCGAGTACCCGGGTACCCGGGTATACCCGAGTACCCGAATCCCCTAATATAAAATGGAAAATTAGTATTGCAGTTATGCAATATGTGCTAAGAATTGAATTAGAAACCTAGAAATATATTGCTTGTAAAGTGCGACTGAATAACAATGTAAATGTGATTTGATACAATCAACCGTAAAATGTTAAATAAGCGAGTCTGTTAATATTTCCTATTATCACAATATATCGCGCATACCGTCTAGGCATATTCCATTATTCAGCTCTTTAGTAACATTATTTTATTTGTGCCGAATTCTTCATATTCTTTATTGTAAACAAATTTAAACAAGAAATTATCTGTTAGCGACGCTTTTTTTATAATTCATTCACTTTTGTGACAATTATATAAATTTAAACTGCAACTTTTATTCACATCGTGCGCGCAACTGTTTTAGTTAGACCTGGTTCAAAGCCTATCGATGTTCCAAATGCAGTCAGCCATAGGCGTAGCCAGGGGGGCATTGGGGGTACATGCCCCCCCAAAATTTTTCAGAAAATATTGTTGATTTTTTTGTTGCAATAATGTGTGTCCAGAAAATTGAGTTCAAAAAGGCAAAAATGTCAGAATTTTCCGCGCCGAGTCATTATTATTTATTGCTATATAAATCCAACAAATTTAAAAGCTTGAATCAGCTAAAATAATCCAGCACTTCACATCACTTTAGTAATTTAATGCACTATTTGTTCGTTGAATGAAACTGCGCATGCTTGTTGAGCATGATAGTAAAAGTGCGAAAATGATTATGAACCAGTTTGTCTACTCTCTGCTTTGTTTGTCTTTTGTGTACCAGTTTGTCTATTCTTTGTTTCGTTTATCTTTCTTTACAAGGACACATAATCCTATTTTAATTGGAAGGAATGGCCAAATTTTCTTATGTTTTTGCGCATTTCTTGTTCTATGAACTGAATTTTGTAAATTAGAAGGCCACAAATGGGCATGAAAACGGTAAGAACAAAATTTTCATGGATACATCTTTCTATATCTTATTGGCAGCGACCCGTTGCTGCGCTATGTACCTAGCAGAGGTCGAAAAACGCATTTCAGATCAGTTCGTGCAATGTAGGAGTTCATCAATTTTAAGTGTTTTTGGGCTTGCTTCCGAACCGAGATTTGGCCGATTTTGCAAAAATTCTAACGTTACTATTTAACATTAAAATGCTTTTTTACAAAATTTTCCGGGACTCTGACCCCGGATGCCGCTCGCCACCTCAGACGTCCCGCAGCCATAAAATCTCGTTGTAAATGTGCAACGAGGTTTTTGGGAGAACAAGCCAGGTAAAAGGGTTAGGAATTTCTAAAAATTTCCGGCGTTTCGCGCCGGCATTAATTTGTCTGCTTTATATGATTTAAGCGGTATAAATTGAATTTAATGTGCAAAAACGTCAAAATTTTGCGGCGCATACCGCCGCCAGTTACTGTTCTTTCCTTTTGTAAAGCTCCAGCTTTGCGTTTAAATGCCTGAATCACTCAAAATATCTTCAGTCAAAGTTAGTAATTCGCAGTTTTCTGGTTAGAAGCTTGAATTGTCAAAACTATTTTGTACAAATTTGATAATTTTCTGCTCTATCAGATTATTAGTATTCACAGAGCTACAAACTGTTAAGAGTGGAAAAAATGACTAAATTTCTTTGCACTTTGCGCTACTTATGAATTCCTAACTGTTTGTCAATAGAAAGGCCGTAAATTCTACACGAAAACGTTTATGCCCCCCAAGCCAAAATTCTGACTACATCTCTGCAGTCAGCTCCAGATAGACTCAGACTTGTTTTCGAATAAATTTTCATTTCCGGTTGATTTCAAAATTGCTTTTCGCAATGTGTTTTCCTGCTTCAGATGTTTTAATGACGCTATGAAGATGCAAAACCTGCTTCACAATTTTTTACTTTGAATTATGAAAATGACTTAAATTTCATTAAATGCACACGAATTCTTCAGATTAAAGCCTTGATTCTATTTAATCTTGCACTAAATTTTCAATAATTTTACTGCTTAAATATCACTTTGCCCTAGACCTCACTGTCAACCGTAAATATTCGATGTTCACTGCATTCTCTTTTATCTAAGGTCCTACCCGGGTATACCCGGGTACCCGAATTACCCGGGTACCCGGGTAATGAAATAGCCGGGTACCCGGGTAGTAAAATTTACAAAGTGTGCAGCTCTACTCTGCATCTATGATTATGACCAGGCCCGTGTCCATGTTCAGGCCAGGGAAGAGGGCGGACTCAACATAAAGTAATCCCTAACTTGCAAAATTCGTCAGTATAGTTCGCAAAAACCGCATTTTTCGACGTTTTTTGACATGCTCTATCCAATAATTTCATAAAATTCTAAATTTTCAAAAGAAATTTTTTTGCCCAAGAAAGGCTTTAAAAAGTGTCATTTTTTGATCGTGCTTGGGCTGAAATGATAAAAAACCTTACATACGGCGCGAGCACCAAAAAATTGAAGATCTTACGACAAAGAAATCCGATCTTTCCATCTTTCCGTGCATCGTCTTACCTTCCAAAATTTCTTTTCCGGCCAAGAGAGGGGGGTGAGGCCGCCACCTGTCCCCCTTAAAAACGGCCCTGGTCATGACCATACATGTAACCGCTTAAAATTGGGGGGTCGCGGTCATTTTTAGGGAACGGGGGGTGTAAATGACTTCCAATTTTTAGCCAAAAACGGTCAAAAAACGCCTACTAATGGCCAAAAAATTCTTTTTTTCCAAAAATCTGGAGAGGGTCAAAAATTTTCCGGCTTTGAGGGGGTGGGGGTCTTCCGACCCTGGGTAGGGGGATCCTCATCCTCCTCTTACATGTATGGTCATGACCAACCCCGCAGGTTGCAGGAAAGTCATGACTTATATATTTTAGAATAAATATGCTTGAATGTTTTATTGAAAAAAAATTTTCTTTTAAATACGTGTTCGAATAAAACGTAAGGAACAACTTCATGTAAATAGCAAAGTTAGTCATATTCGATCAAGAAATTCACAGTTACTTAAATTAAATTAACTTTAATTCATTCAAATTTATAGCATATTACTCGCATATTGTAATATTAGGTGAAGTTAGGGAATGAACTCATTCTGAGCTTCTCAGTTCTTTTACCTCGAATGCCGTGGCACTAATTCTTTCCCTAACCAAGAGTCATCAACAAGGGATAAGTAAGGTGATGCCAGGGCCACTCTTCCATTTGCATATCCTAACGCTACTATGTTCTGATGCTGCAATCCTTGTCCGGGATACACATCATAGCATTTAATCGTGTACGGTATTTCGTCATTTCTTGCCAATAAGGTAGCCGCAAAATCATCCGACACAGGCAAGTCAACACAAGAATGTAAGTCGATATTTCTTAAATGCTTCGAATCGGATACTGACTTATATGGAGATGTCTTCGTCAAGTGATACAGAGCAAGTTCATTGGAATGTACCAGCAAAAAATTATCGAGCGATTTGGGGCACCAACAGACGCTCATATCCTAAGCTATTAAGCTGCATAAAGATTTTGTACAAATGCGAAGGTGAGTTTTATGTTAATTTGCATAAGCATGGCAGGCCCGTGTCCAGGACTCGACCAGGATGGGAGGCGGACCCAACATAAATTGGTCTATATCTTGGAAAATTCGCCGAGATGGCTCGCAAGACGCGCATTTTTAGACGTTTTACGACATGCGCTATTCATTGAGATCATAAAATTCGAATTTTTCGAGAAAAAAAATTTTCACTAAAAAAGCTATATAAAACTGTCACTTTTGGGTTGCGCTTGAGCCAAAATGATGGAAAATACTTCACATCCGGCGCGAAGCACCGAAAGTTTGATGATTTTACGTCAAAGGCATTCGATTTTTCCATCTTTTCGTGCATTATATTACCTTTCAAAATGTTTTCGGCCAAGGGGAGGGGCGGCCGCCTCTCCTCCGCCACCTTAAATAAGGCCCCGCGCAAAGGCCATAGATGTACAAGGTCAAGCTGGTCAGGGATGAGTAAAATCGAGAATACGTGACCATGTGATCATGGAAGTTGAATCTGAAATTTTTTCTATAGTAAGTTGTGTTTAGTAGGTAGTTGGAAAATACAATATTTCGGAACAAAATTGCTCGACATCATCTGAATTTGGGACCTTTCAGCGGAGAGTAATACCCCTCAAACCCCTCCCTATGCGCATGTGAGGCAGAGAGGCCTTACTTCGATAAAATCACTGTACTGTGTTGTGAAGCAAAGCATTTTATGCCCGACCCAGTGATCGGACCGAGGGTACTTTTTGGACCCTCGGCCCCGGCCGAGGCGACTTAAAATCCTTGTCTCGGCCGAGGCCGAGGGTAATGCCGCGGGTCAAGCTTATATATCTATACCCATAAATAATACTCTTAGAATATTTTGTATGCACGTGAGCTAGAGAATAATCGTTATATTATTCAATCTCTTAAATACATTTACACGCATATAGGGAAGAGTGAGAGGGGGTATTGTTTGGCTGCATGAGGGTAAAGATACATAATCTTAAGCTGGTGTTTTCCGTGGCTTCAAGGCACATCATTAAATTCCTCTAATGATTATGCGCTTTGCATTGAAATTACGCTAGCTAAGATGAATTTAACCAGTCTTATTCTACCAATACTAACGGCGGAATCATAATTCTTTTTTCAAGCTTAGCTCGTCAAGCTATTTCATTATCCGGGTACCTACTCAACTTAATGTTTAATTTTATCGTTAAAATCTTCGAAAGCCATTTTTTGTTTCTTAATTTAGCTGTTTTTCGACGTTTCAGAAAATGCTCATTCTTTCTAGAATATAACAATATATTAGAAAATTCCGAAAAATTTGAATAATTGAGTAAAGTTGTATAAAGTCGAAAAATTGGCATATGGCGCGATTTGGCATTTTTGAGCCAAAAAGGCTTATAACAGCAAACTTGTTACGATAATTTTTTGACAATTTTGAGGGTCAGCAGCCATGCTGGGGTCAGTACAGTAGCCGTTCTGGGGGTCAAAACCCCAGAAAACTCTCCCACCCCACAAGAATACGTACTTATGCTTGTTGCGTGGCCACCGTTTTTTCACAGAGGAGTTTTTGTGAACCAAAATTTCGAGACGTGGAAAAAAATGTTGGGCCTAGTTCATATTGTGGAAAATTTTCGTAATACAAAAATGCGTTCTAGAAAGGTAAAATTCTGAAATTTCCCAGCACTTCGTGCCAGATTCATTTGAAAAAAAATGTTTTTTAATAATGCTGCCGACGCGCCGCGCCGATACTGCACTTTTCTTGACAATGTGCTCTAAGATACTTAATTAAGATGAAAAGGCTGTATTTTCTGCACAGATTTAGATCCTTATCATTGAGCTAGACATAATTACAGCTAAAATTTGCAAAGAACATGTAAAACATTAAAAAATTTGGCCTTTTACGATAGGTATTTATGGATCAATTGTCTGAAAACGCCGATTTTGAGACAAAAAGTGTGAAAATGCGAAAAAATTCCGGCGCTACCGGCAATTTTTGGAGCATCGCACCGAATTCATTACCTAAGTAGTATATAGATAATCTTAGTTAAGCTACCTGGTAGGGATGGGACTGGCAATGGCAACGGCATCGGTACCGAGCCGGTGCCAGCTTGACACCGGCGCCGGTCAGGTGCCAACTAATAATACAGAAGATTATAGCTAATAATCTCGTCTTCATTTAGAAAAAAATCTTTCCAATTTAGCGTTTTACTCTACTGTTGAATTATGTTCTGATGCAGACATTATTACTCGATTCGTCAATATTGATAATTACATTTTTTGCAGTGGTTGCGCTAAGAATTTGACTCATCCTGTGCGCAAGTCGTAAAATATTGCGAAACTAAAGCAAAAAAAACTAAAGCTAAAACTAAAGCTGTTTGACATGAGAGAATGTTATATAATTAATTATATAATTTTTTCAAGACAAGACTATGATTATTTGCACTCTAAAGTAGGCGTTATTAGCAATTCGGATCGACAGAATACTGACATGCATGCTTATACAAGCAAGCGTGTTTTTTGGAAAGATGCTTCAGAGCGCTTGATTCCCGGAGAATAGTTGCTAGCTCAACCCTATAAAAATACAGGTGATCCCTGCAGAACTTCAGTTTTTGAAAAGCTTTAGAAAATACGATGTTCTACGCTTTTCGCTGATATTTTGGCTCAAGCGCATTAAAATTTCTCAACCTTTTTATGCTTTATACCATAAATACGCGGTGAAAAAATAATTGAGAAAGCTTACTATGGTAAAAGCTAGTGGAGCTTACGTCAACTATGTATGTGTACATCTGCGCATTACGAATCATAGCTACATTATTGTTACTTAACCCCCTTAAACATATTCCCATACACATAATATAGCATTATATTGGCACCGGCACCGGCTAAAAACGGCACTTATGCGCCTCTACTACCTAGGTAATTTTCTTTATTATTTGCCTTGGAATCAAAATATCTGTTCTGCATGCTTTCATATAGCGCAAAATTTAGATTAAATGGCAAAAACCTTCACACTTTTCGGCGCTTCGCGCCGGTTTCTATGCTTCATATTTCCCTTTTTAAAGCTTTAGCATTAATTGCTTAAACAAGCTAAAGCATTTTGGTGCTACAAATCGATTTACTAGGAATTTTAATGTTCTCATTGTTTGTGTAAACTCTGAACTTATGTTATTGTTTCATGATAGTTCTGTAATTTTGTTATCTTTATTTTTGGGTACAATTTCAGAATAATTTTTCAGACGGTGAGATTATGAGAATGACATTTTATAACGCCTTGCGATACCTGAATTTTTACAGCATCAGCTACTAAAAGGGCCGCAAATCCGACCTGAAAACGCTAAAAACGTCGAAATTTTCTGGCGCTCGCATAAATCATTAAGAACATATTTTTAATCCTTATATTTATTGCAGTACACTAAATTTCCAATTAATAAATGATCAAAGAGTTGTTTTGGGTCTCACCATTACATGCACGATAGGCTTTCTGCAAAAAACATTTGTTTTTCAGCATAAGCGCTCGATTTTTTAACGTTTTTTGACCCCTCAAAAATGTGAACTAAAATCTGGAATGCGGAAAAAATTTTAGGTATAGTTACATTATGAACCAAATCGCGACGAAAAAAACGGTGAATTCGAAGCACCGTTTTTTCCCAGCGATTTGGTTACCCAAAATTTTTTCCACGTTTTCCACTTTTCCACCTTTTTTACAGGTCTAAAATCGTTCTAAAATAGAGCGCCCGTGTTTGGAAATAATTGCTTCTTAGTAGAAAATCGTATGTAAGACATGTTAGCGATGATTTGTACACTTTGTATTGGGTATAAAAGTTTGCGCTGTATTAGGAATATCACGATCAGTAATCACTTGCGTAGCCCCTGGGGGAAGGGGGGATCCCTACTCCTGGAGAAAATTTCGACATATTAAGGGACTGAGCGATATAGTTACAAGATGAAGTTCTGCGACGTAAAATGAAAAAAGTCGGCGCTTCTCGACGATTTCTTCTATCTTTTGGCAATTTCTATCGTTTTATAGCAGAAAAAAGTCCAAAAAATAGTGCTTTGCGCGCATGCTTTGCACTTTTTCGTCAAAAACAAGGAATTTTCAAGAAAAAATCTTTTTCCGAAAATTGAAAAAAATAAATTTTTTCAAAAAATTAAAAAAAAAATTTTAATGCTAAAATAGAGCAAGACGATGTGGAAAGCCCAACAAACACGTTATTTTTGAGCCCCACTCGTTTTTATGGGTGTTTTTCGTTTTTTGTATTCCCTGGAGAAATTCCTGGCTACGCCTGAACTGAACTGGACTGAAATAATATATTGCTGAAAACGCGACAATTACAAAGGATACAAGAGAGTAATAAAACGTACGGTCAATAAAGTAAAAAAGTAAAGCAAAAGGCGACGAGCTCGCCATAAAAATGACGATTCGAGCTCGCCTTCTAATAAATTTGGATAAGTCGACATCAAGTAATCTAGATTTGAATTTATTCAAGTTAGGGGAAGGAACTACAAAATCAGGTAGATGATTCCAAACAGAGATATACTTATAAAAGAATCGAATTTTTGTAAATTAGAACGAACAAGAAAAACAAGTAGCACAAAGCAATTTGTGCCGCGAGTAGTATTTCATTAAGCACAAAAAAATTGCCATGGAAAGACAAGATTTTTGACTAATGATTTGATCAGGCGCGTATCTCTGGGGGGATGGGGGTACGGACTTCCCCAAATTCAGAAATATCGGAAAGTTAGGACCTTTTAAACGTTATTTTGTGCTATTTTTGGCCTTTTTGGGCTTAGTCTCCCAAAATTGGTTTGGTCCCCTCAAAATAAGACGGCCAGCTACGAATTTGATACATCATACATAACCAAATATGCAGGCGACATAATTCTAATCGATACAAGTTAGGTTGGTTAAAGCGTTCGTCGTAAGAAAGAGTTTATGATATTCAACTATGTATTTAAAAAATAAATAAATAGTTCTGTTAAAACTTGATTTTGCTACCATCAGTAGAGCATTTAATCCGATTTTTGAAGAAACTAATAAAAACTAATAGAGACAATAGAAACTCAGTTATTTATCAATATGGCGCGAAGCGCCAGAATATTTTGAAATTCTACATCTGTGAAACGCATATTCGCATTGCAAAAATTGTCCAAATCCGGCGCGGCCTAAGCGTCAATGGCAGTAATTAAATCTATTCGGCATGAAGCGCCGGAAAATTTCGACACTTTACCCCTCTAAAACGCATTTTTGCATTACAAAACCGGACACTTATGCAAAATAGTAACTGCTGTTGTGCAAAGTGAAGTCGCAACACTTATTGATTTTTTCAAACCTCTCGATTTTTTCTAGGCTTAGGCTTAGATTTATGTGGGTGGTAGTGCTCCCGCTAAGGACGGTATCGCTCCCGCTTAGGTCGGTATCACTACCGCTTAGGTCGAGCTACAGGCATTATTTTGTCTGATGACGTCATAATAGTTACTATTCTGTAGAAGTACCCAAAATCGCACAGAAGATGAGAACTTTCAATCACAGTGAAGTTCTAGAGCACTTGTCGATATAAGTGATGGATCGACTCAGTGCGGCTTAAACATAAATAAAAATTATTAAAAAGGAATTAATTTGTCACTCGGAAATTTTTTTGCACTCATACAGAACAGCAACTGCTATTGTTCAAAGTAAAGTCGCAACAGTTTTTGATTTTTTTCAAGCTTCTTGCTTTTACCGAGACTTAGGCTTAGATGTGGGGGTATAACTCCCGCTGGCACTCAATACATAATAGTAAATTATGTTGTACGCAGTATAGTTGCAGCACTTATTGATTTTTTTCAAACTGCTTGATTTTTCCTGGGCTTAGGCTTAGATTTATGTGGGTGATAGTAATAATAATAATAATAATAATAATAATAATAATAATAATAATAATAATAATAATAATATTTATTAGCCAATTACTACCGTAGAAAATGCAATAAAAAATTGCATGAAAGAAGGATTTAACGAAAGATAATGTCGAAAGAACGAAAGAAAGTTTACAGCATAGCTAGTAATGGCTGAGACGTACAGGCGGATCGCGCTTACATACGCCCCTTTAGGAACACATCTAAACAAAGTTAAGAAATCAAAGCCTTAAACCGTTTAAAAGATCTACAATCAACAATGCTTTAGGGCAAAGTATTCCAAATTCTAGCCGTCCTGTTTGCAGAGTCGTTTTTCCTACAGTCTAAATGAAATTTGTGGATATAAAGCTTTATATCACTAACCGATCTGGTACCCCTTTCTGGTGCGAGTTCAAAAAAGTGTTTAAATGAAAGTAACTGTCTCTTGATTATTCTGAAAGCAGAAATAAGATCAAAATGAATGCGCCGAGTTTCGAGTTTTTCAAGATTTAACAAACCCAACCGTTCATTGTAAGACAAGTCACCTTGTCGCCATAGTATTCTTTTCGTGAATCTACGCTGAAGTTTTTCAATACAGTTGATATCTTTTATCAAATAAGGGTTCCAAACTACTGATCTGTACTCTAAAATGGGTCTTACATAGACTTTAAAAGATTTTACCATTAATTCAATATGTATTCTTTGAGACAAAGCTTTTCTGGATCAGTGATGCAACTCAAGAAGCTTTAGACGCAGTGTTTACACAATCAATGCTAGGAGATAGGTCATCACTAATGTAAACTCCTAAATCATTGATAGATCCTCCAGAAACAGTTATATCTTGAAAACCCAGTTTGTAGTTGTTTCTAGGATTTCCATACCCCAAATACAACGTTGCACGTTTATCATAACTTATTTGCAACTGCCATTTTTTGGTTCATGCGTGTAAGGAATCCAGGTCCGATTGAAGGAGATCAGCATAACATGAAACATTAAAAATTTTGGCATCATCAGCAAACAACATAATATCACTGTTTAATACAATCTACTAAATCATTCATAAACACTAGAAACAATGTAGCCTAACACACTGCCTTGAGGGACACCACTATTTATCTTTACCTTTTGTGACCTTCCCGCTGAAAATGATGTAATCCAGCTTAACAGAGTACCCGAAACTCCCAAGGATTTAAGTTTTAACAAAAGTTAAGAGTGGACAACAGAATCAAAGGCCTTACAGAAATCAATATAAATAATGTCCATCGGAACGTGATTGTCTAAATTTTCGGTCCAATTGTTTTTACACTTCAACAGCTGAAATGAACGAGACTTGTTCTTCAAAAACCCAAATTGTTGTTGACTTATCAGAACAGTTCTGTCGAAGTAGTTCACGATGGCATTATTAATTATTGACTCCATAACTTAACATAAAACGCAAAAGAGAGATATAGATCTATAATTTTCGACTGAGTGAGGGTCTCCCTTTTTAAAAATGGGTATAACCAGTGCTTCTAACCGTTAATGTGGGAGCCTGCCAATCCGATTTGAAACTTCGAAAATGTTTGAAAGTGGTTCGATTAAGACAATTTTTATCTGTTTCAAAAAGTAAGCTGAGAGCCCATCGGGAGTCGGGACCAACTGAGTGAGTGGGTTTCAGCTTATTTAAAGCCGAGGCTAACCAAGCTCAAACTTAACCAAAGGAGGGCGATCAGTTGCCCTGACAGATTCCATATTTAGTGGTTGAATGTTGTTATCTAAAGTGAAAACAGAACCAAAAAAATTGTTAAAAGCGTTAGCTTTTTCAGTTTCATCAGAAATAGGTTGCCCATCGAACTCAAGATCAGGTATGGAACGTTTCACTTTTAACCTGGTGTTAACAAAATAATAAAAGTTTTTCACTGATGAACCCTTTTAATGAGTTCACTCTTCACTGGCATAAAAATCCAATTTGATTTATCAACATTTTTACAAGCAATTTTGTAGTCATCCGACAACCTTTTTCTCTTCTTTAATTTTCGCCAAAGTCTGCGTTTCTTTCCTTATAAATTCAGAATGTATTTCGGGAATTTGCGTTTTTCTGAAGATAATTTTCTCAACAGAACGTGGGATTTGATCGTCGAATTTAAAATGTCTTAAAATACAGCATAAAAGTCATCAACAGTGACGCACGTTGAAAAAATATCAGGCAAGCTAACAAGTGATAGGTCAATAAAAAAGAAACTTAATCACCTTTTCTAAAGTAATAGTTTTCTTCAGGAGAATCAACTTCTGATTTTTGGGAATACGAAGATCGAACGTTAGGGCGTCATGGTCACTAGTTGAAAAAGGCTCAATGTTTTTGACGTTAAAAACGCATGATTTGTATGAACAGAAAATCAGATCCAATATATTATTATCTAGAGTAGGGTGTCGTGTAAATTGATGTGAACCAATTTTGTTTGTAAGCTCAAAAAATTGTGAAGAAATGCTATTTTAGGGAGAAAAGATCGTTTATCCCATTTAATTTCTAGAAAATTGAAATCACCTCCAGCTTAATTATCCTTAGAGCATCGGTGGCCCATTCTAAGAATCTTAAAAACTGTCGATCAATTTCATTTTGATTGGGAGGCCTATACCACAAATACCTCTGTATTTTGAGTCGATAACAGTTGCGTCACATATAATAAGCTCAAGTAAAGAAAATTCATCCGGGATATTTACGTTTTTTAGCTGTAAAAATGATTCGAATAATATGGTGACACCACCTCCTCCCGTCCGATTTTCGCTGTCGCAACGAATGATATTGTACCCAGTAGTGATGAAACTTATCCTCAATTTCAATTTATCCGGATCCGGATCCTAATTTTTACAACTTCCGGATCCGGATCCTACTTTCTACAACTTTCGGATCCGGATCCTATTTTCTACAACTTCCGGATCCGGATCCGGATCCACGTTTACAAAACTTACGGATCTGGATACGGATCCAATATGAATGATCTTAAACTGTGCAGCGCATTAATGTACTGGTTAATAATTTGATATGCATTATCATCCTAAATTAAATATGTTCGCCATCATACTCGCCTATCTTTATCATTATAGACGTACCTCATTTGTCATTATCATTATCCCTTGCTATCATTATTATAGTTGATAGTGATGAAACGGATTTTAAACAAAATCGGATATCTTCTGACACGTTAATAAAACCGTGGAGTGTGACAATTTGTAGTGAGTCGAGTGGACATTTTAAATGAGACGAAAAATTTCAAGTCACATAGCCGTTTTTGGTCAATAATGGCTCGTGGCGCCTGTCGGCTTTACTTAAAACAGATAGTAAAAAAAATTCTATTGTCAAAGTTGAGCAATGCACGAATCGCGCTTAAGTGTAATGTCAATCAAATTCGCCTCATTTATATGTACGCGCAGAATAAAGTGTTGCATCACTTAACTTCAAACATCCGGATCCGGGTAATGAAAATTCGAACTTCCGGATCCGGATCTGGGTACTTAAAATTCAAAGTTCTGGATCCGGGTAGTTAAAATTCAAACTTTCGGATCCGGATCCGGATCCTGAAAACAACCGGATAATACCGGATCCAGATCCGGGTATCCGTTTCATCACTAGTACCCAGAGTTTAAGAGTAATAAAGAATCGGCGTGTAATTCATTTAGCCATGTTTCTGTCATAAAATTATGTCATTTGTTGATTGGTCTAAGACTACTCCTGCTTAGATCAGTACCGCTCCCACTTAGGTCGGTACCGCTCCCACTTAGGTTGGGCTCGCTCCAGCTTAGGTCGCTATCGCTCCCGCTTAGGTCGCTATCGCTCCCGCTTAGGTCGAGATACAGGCATAACTTTGTCTGATAACATCATAATAGTTAGTATTATGAAGAAGTACCCTCCTGCTTAGGTCGGTGTCGATCTTGCTAAGGTCGGTATCACTACCGCTTAGGTCGAGATACAGGCATTACTTTGTCTGGTGATGTCATAATAGTTACTACTTCTATTCTGTAGAAGTGTCAATTTTTTTAAAATTTCAGCTCTTTAAACGCATTTTGAATTATAAAAACTATCCAAATCCTTACAGAAGATGAGGATTTGCAATCACAGTCAAGTTCCAGAGCAACTTGTCGATAAAATCCTGCAATTGGCGCGACGTGGCGCGGCCAAAACAAAAATAATAAGTATGAATGAAGAAATCAGGGTATTACTGTGCCTGGTCACACCTAACTTTTGTGTGTGAATACTGATTTTACGTGAATCGAAATTTTTCGACTATGGGAGTACGTCAGGGCTTCTCAAAATTAAATAACAGAAAGTTGCAGTATGTTGGACTCGAACTGTGTACCCTGTATTTGAAATCCGACGTCTTACACACTCGAAGACACCAGTTCATTCCGAGATTGTATGCAGCGATTTGTTATGTTTTTCAGGGGAAAGGTAAAATCCGGAAATGGAAATGGAAATGGAAAATGGAAAATGGGTAAAAGCTGGAAATGGAAAATGGAAAATGGAAAGGTGAGTAAAAACCGGAAACGGAAAATGGAAATAAAAAATTTTCCATTTCCTCTATTTTCAACAGAAAATGGTTAGTTTTCAGAATTTTTGGTTGTTAATGCCAAACTCATGTCGTTTCACACCAAATTTATCAATTTTTGAAGAAATTTGGAAAGCGTAACTAAAAATGGAAAGTCTACAAAAAACAGAAAAAAACGAAAAATTGTTCATTTCTTTGTCTTTTCATTCAAAATTCTCCTCTCTTGAAAAGATTGACCTTCCAGATCCGAAAAAAACGTTATCCACTTCGACTACAACGATTTTTTCGCAGATGGAAAATTGCCGGGAAATGAAAAAGGGGTAAAACCTAGAAATGGAAAATGGAAAATTTTCGGTTTCCTATATTTTCAACGGAAAATGGTTCATTTTCAAAATTTTTGGTCGTTAATGTCAAACTCATGTCGTTTCTCACCAAATTTATCAATTTTTTTGAAGAAATTTCGAGAGCGTAACTAAAAATGGAAAAGTCTACAAAACAACAAATTTGTCACAGATTGAATATTGCTGTAAAATAGAAAAATAGGATAAAACCTGGAAATGGACGATGGAAAATGGAATATGGAAAATTTCCATCTCCTCTATTTTCAACAAACAATGGTCAATTTTCAAAACTTTTGGTCGTAAATGTCAAAATCATGTTGTTTCTCACCAAATTTCTTTATTTTTGAAGAAATTTCAAAAGCGCAACTGAAAATGAAAATAATTCAACAAAAATAGAATGGACAATTTTCCTTTTTCTCATTTTTTAGACTTTCCATTTTAATTACGCTTTCGAAATTTTTCAAAAATAGAGAAATTTGGTGAAAAACGACATGAGTTTGACATTTACGACCGAAAATTTTGAAAATTAAGCATTTCCCATTGAAAATGATGAAAATGGAAAATTTTCCATTTTCCATTTCCGGGTTTCACCCAATTTTTCAATTTTCTGGCGATTCTTCGTCTGCGACAAAATCGTTGTAGTCGAAGTAGATAACGATTTTTTCGGATCTGGAAGGTCGATTTCTTCAAAAGAGTAGAAATTTGAATAAATGGACAATTTTCAGTTTTTTCCATTTTTGTAGACCTTTTCCATTTTTATTTACGCTTCAAAAAAGAGAAATTTGGTGAGAAACGACATGAGTTTGACATTTACGACCGAAAATTTTGAAAATGAACCATTTTCCGTTGAAAATAAAGGAAATGGAAAATTTTCCATTTTCCATTTTCCATTTCCGGGTTTTGCCCTATTTTCCCATTTTCCGGCGATTTTCCATCTGCGACAAAATCGTTGTAGTCGAAGTGGATAACGATTTTTTCGTATCTGGAAGGTCAATTTTTTTAAAAGAGGAGAATTTTGAGTGAAAAGACAAAGAAATGAACAATTTTCAGTTTTTTTCAATTTTTTGTAGACTTTTCCATTTTTACTTACGCTTTCGAAATTTCTTCATAACTAGAGAAATTTGGTGAAAAACGACATGAGTTTGACATTTACGACCGAAAATTCTGAAAATGTACCATTTTCTGTTGAAAATAAAGGAAATAAAAAATTTTCCATTTTCCATTTCCGGGTTTTACCCTATTTTTCCATTTTCCGGCGATTTTTCATCTGTGACAAAATCGTTGTAGTCGAAGTGGATAACGATTTTCTCGTATCTGGAAGGTCAATTTTTTCAAAAGAGTAGAATGTTGAGTGATAAGACAAACGAATGAACAATTTTCAGTTTTTTCCATTTATGTAGACCTTTTCCATTTTTAGTTATTCTTTTTAATTTTTTCAAAAAAAGAGAAATCTGGTGAGAAACGACATGAGTTTGACATTTACGACCGAAAATTTTGAAAATGAACCATTTTCCGTTGAAAATAAAGGAAATGGAAAATTTTCCTTTTCCATTTCCGGGTTTAAGCCTATTTTTCCATTTCCCGGCGATCCTCCAACTATGACGAAATCGTTGAAGTCGAAGTGGATGACGATTTTTTCGGATCTGGAACACGGTTTTTTTGTATTCGGCAAAGATTTTACCCGATGTACAAAGACTTTTCGGGACCGTCTTTGTACATGTACAAAGATTTTTGGGAAGACAAAAATTGCAAAAAAGGTCTAAAATTCGAAAAAATTTCGGCGCTTCGCGCCGAAATGAGTAATTGTGTGTTCTATATATCTTTATAATGGCAGAAATTATATTTCAAAAGTAAAAATGTCAAATTTTTCGGCGCTTCGCGCCGTTTTAAGACGATTCTTAGTGATTTTTGCCCTTAGAGACCCAGAAATTAGCTAAAACACACTACGAAAAGTCGAAGAACTCTGTTTTTACGACACTAAAATCGCTGCTGTACCATATTATAGTACCGAAAAATTTTGTGTGTACAAAATGAACAAAGATTTTTAGGAAGACAAAAACTGTAAAAAGGTGAAAAATTCCCAAAATTTTCGGCGCTTCGCGCCAAACTGATATATTATTTGTCCTATATATCTTTAAAATGGCAGAATTTGCATTTAGAATGGAAAAATGTCAATATTTTTCGGCGCTTCGCGCCGTTTTCAGATAATTTGTTGATAATTTTTGGCGTCAGAAACCCAAAAATTAGCTAAAATACACTATCAAAGATCGAAAACCCTGTTTTACCACACTAAAATCGCTACTGTACTATATTATAGTCACAAAAATTTGCATGTACAAAATGTACAAAGACTTTTGGGGACCATCTTTGTACATGTACAAACGGACCTTTTACAAAAAAAACACTGATCTGGAAGGTCAATATTTTCAAAATAGGAGAATTTTGAGTAAAAAGACAAAGAAATAAACAATTTTCCGTTTTTTAATTTTTTTGTAATTTTTTCATTTTTCGTTATGCTTTCGAAATTTTTTCAAAAATAAATCTCCAAGTTCGCTAAATGACGCCAATGACGATGCAACAAATTCTTCGTAATGCATAGGCTTGCTTGCATTTATGTACCTCAATACATTGTACAAGGTACGCATTAGTGATTGACCGGGGCCCCGGCCCCAGCAATTGCCGACCATTTTTCAGCATCCCCGGCCCCGGCCGGGGCAAGGTCAAAAAATGGCCGGGGCCGGGGAAAAATTTAGTGTAATTCGTATTTTGTATAAGCTTTGATATTGACACTTATTTATCAATAAGCTAGTGTTAATTTTGAGAACTGTACTGATTACACCATATGTATACTTATTTAGTCCTTGTTATAACTTTGCTACTGTGTATAAATGAGCTTTTACTGAATAAATATTCAGGAAAATCTGCATGTTTTCGATTCCTCCACTTAACTTATTTAAACTTAATGCTACTTTTAACGTATTCATCATAGCTATGGCTAAAAGATTTAAAGGTGACAAATACGTTCTATTTCTATTGGAAATTGTACGTTTTCAACAAACTATTTTTTCAAAAAACATTTTTACAATTAATTGAATGGGAACCGCGTGCTTTAAAACGCGTTTCTTGTGTAATAGTTATTAGGACGGCGGTTAATTATAGGCGAATGTAAACTACGCTGCAGAATTGCATCTGATCCGATAAACTAAATATGTCTCAAATAGTTTCCTAAGGTCCAGAGTTGAGGGAGGGGTGAAATCCCAAATTGGAGGACCAGAAAATAAAGTGGTGGACTACTATTAGCCGACTCTTTTCTGTTGTACGAGCTTCTTGTGCTTGTACAAAGATCTCCGAAAAGGTCTCTGTATGAGCTAACAAATTTTTGTATCTATATTATATAAATATATTTTTAAACATACATATTTTCGCATACTATCACTAAGTGACAGTGTTTTTTTGTACAATGTACCTTTGTATATACATGAACAAAGATGGTACCCAAAAGTCTTTGTACATTTTGTACCAGTGTTTTTTTTAACACAGTCCGTTTGTAATGTAAAAAGATGGTACCCAAAAGTCAGTACATTTTGTACACACAAATTTTTGGTTACTATAATATGGTACAGTAGCGATTTTAGTGTGGTAAAACAGGGTCTTTTGACTTTTGATTGTATGTATATTTTAGCTAATTTCTGGGTTTCTAACGCCAAAAATTACTAAAATTGTCTTCTAAAAACGGCACAAAGCGCCTAAAAATTTGACATTTTTCCATTCTAAATACAAATTTTGCTATTTTAAAGATATATAGGACAGACAATCATTCATTTCGGCGCCCGGAAATTTTTTGGAATTTTACACCTTTTTACAGTTTTTGTCTTCACAAAAATCTTTGTACATGTACAAAGATAGTCGTGAAAAGTCTTTGTGCATTGGAAAAATCTTTGTCAAATAAAGAAACACTGTTTCGTGCATGCAAATTTTTGTATACGTTAATATGGTACAGTAACGATTTCAGTGTGGTTGGTAGAACATAGTTTTTCAACCTTTAGTAGTATATTTGGCTAATTTTTGGGTTTCTGAATATTTGGCATTTTTCCATTTTTTTATCAGTCTAAGCGCATACAAGATTTAATTCGCATATTACAATTTTTGTAATATTCCTGATTTTGTAGTACAAGTTGTTTTAGCTTTCTCAATCGAGTTTTATGTGTGAATTCCATCAAAAGCTCATAAAAATTTCAGCACTTCGCGCCGAAGTAATATTATCAACTAAATTCAGGCCGAATGATCGCATTAAGAAGCGAGGTCTTTTTGTATCCGGCAAAGATTTTTGCTGATGTACAAAGACGTTTCAGGACTGTCTTTGTACATGTACAAAGATTTTTGAAGAACAAAAACTGTAAAAAGGAGTAGAATTTCTTATGGCAAATTCTACCATTTTAAAGATTTTCAGGGGGTAAGCGGCTGCAAAAATAGAGCCGCTTACCCCTTCCCCTGAAAATGGCTGAGAAATATACATGTGACAGGGGGTTCGGGCCATCTCCCATCTACGCTTTTATGCCTCGAACTTCCTTGAAAGTCAGAAAATATTCGACCACCCTCCCCCCTTTTTTGGGGAAAACTGCGCTTTTTTTGGCTATTTTTATGTGTTTTTATCATTTTTGATCTAGTCGGTAACCCCTCCTAAAAATGGCGAGGGACCTCTACCCTAGATTTCTAGCCGTTACATGTATACTGAGGGACTCTCATAAAATTTTAAGCGATTGCATGCATGTTTTATAGTAATAGTTTATCTATTTACTCTAGCTCACATCACATTCTAAAATTATGTATCACTTCGTTAAATTCTAATAGTTAGGCACACTTTTGCCATACTAAAAAAATTAAGTTCAAAAAATTCATAAGGTTTTCACCAAAAATCGTCTGACAGTGACTTGTGTCTTGGACCCTGAGGGGGTAATACCCATAGGTGGGCAGCACCGAAATTCTGGAGGGGAGTGAGAAAATTTTTAAAGGTCAAAAAATGGTCTTAAAAGTGGTCGTATGGCAAAAAACACCATTTTTCGACGTTTCTCATCAAGCTCTATCCAATGGCATCAAAAAATTGCTAAAAAAGCAAAAAAATTTTCTGGGGGGTATTTTGATTTCTGGGGGGGTATTTCAACTTCTGGGGGTGTATACCCCCCAAACCCCCACGCCCATGTGTCCCCCTTATGGGAATGTGTGATGTCTCACTTATTAAATCCAGTACCTATTGCATCCAATCGCTACAGCAGCAGTAGCAGTAGCGAAGATTCAAATGATATAGTGTGCTAATAGCAGCGACATAGACTTTATTGATGATTCAGACAATGAAACACTGGACTAAATCTGTTTCTTGTGACATAAATAGTAGTAAAACTTGATATGAAAAGGCGCACCTAACTTTGCGCTTGTTATTTACTACTGAATGGAGCAGTCGCTCATTATTTCTTTCACTATCCCACCCCAAGTATGTGTCATGCAATAATATTTTCCTTATCTGACCTCGGCCAGCCCCGGCCCCCGGCCCGGCCGGGGCCAGGGATTCTTTTTCAGTCCCGGTACCGCCCCGGCTTTGGCCAAAAGAGTCGCCCCAGTCGATCACTAGTACGCATATATGTACATGCCTATTTACATAATTGTACAGCGAGTGATATGCGTGGGCGTATATGCGTAAGAAGAAAGAAAGAAGAAAATTTATTCGGTAAAAGTATTAAAAGAAAACACATAAAAAAGGAGGTAAAAATGCATTGTCAATGTGAACATAATACACAATCTGCATAAAACAAGGTATGTGCATAAAGCAACAGATAATGCAATGGTACCAGGAGCGTAAGGCACAATGCTCTCATGTACGCCCCTTAAGATAAACACTAAAATCAATTTCCGAAATCATATTCCTGAAAGCTATTGGGTTATTACAGTCAACTGTATTTTGCGGGAGAATGTTCCAAATTTTAGCCACCCTGTTCGCAAAGTCATGTTTTCTACAATCTAAACATGATTGCTTGATGAACACTTTCATGTTATTTACGTATCTAGTACCTCTATCAGGTGCAAGCTCAAAAAATTCATTAAATGTCAAAATTTTGTGTTTAACAATTTTAAAGGCAAAAACAAGATCAGTGTGGATACGACGGATTTTGAGTCGTTCTAAGTTTAGGATATTCAATCTTTCATCACACGATAGAGTTTTATTCCAAAATAATTTTTTTGTAAATTTTCTTTGTACTTTTTCAAGTCGTGTAATATCTCCAATTTGGTATGGATTCCAGACAACGGATCCGTATTCAAGGATAGGTCTAACGTATGTTTTAAAAGCTCTGATCATCAAATCGGTATTTTTTGAGACGAATGTTTTGTGTATTAAGGATGCGACTCTAGCTGCTTTAGACGCAATATTTGTACAATGAATGCCCGATGATTAATCGATTAGATATGTAAATACCAAGGTCCTTCATACAATTTTCGGCATTTTTTAACTCAGATAGACCTAACTTATAGCCCACTTCTGGATTTCCGTAACCTAAATATAACGTTGCACATTTTTCGTAGCTAATTTTCAGTTGCCGTTTTTTGGCCCAAGAATGCGATGAATCAAGATCAGACTGTAACAGGATGGAATTTTCAGATTTGTTGAAAATTTTCAAATCGTCAGCAAACAGCATTATATTGCTATTTTTTAATCGAATCTACTAAATCGTTTATAAAGATCTAAAATAACGTGGGACCCAGAACACTTCCTTGAGGAACACCGCTTATTACTGGCAATCAAAAAAGAAAATTAGAAAGAAAATTTTATTACTAATACCAACTGTTAAAATACAAAATGACAAGATATATAATAAATGCAATTACGAATTAGTAAAGGGACATGCGAGTCAATGGAATGACAAGTTTTACGCGCGCCCCACAAGATATCTAGATAAATCAAAGTTTGCTAATCTAGATTTAAATATGTTTAGGTTAGGGGAAGAAACAATGAAGTCAGGAAGATCGTTCCAAACTGCGATGTATTTGTAAAAGAAATCAAACTTTTCTAAATTAGAATGTACAATAGGTATAACTAATTTAAATCTATTAATGCTACGGGTGTTTAGAATGAACAACAGAATCGAAGGCTTTACAAAAATCTACATAAACTATGTCAGTAGGAATCCGATTATCTAAATTCTTAGTCCAAATATTTTTGCATTTTAGTAATTGAGAATCGCACGATTTGTTTTTCATAAAACCAAATTGCTGTGGGTTCAACAAATTGTTCAACAAAAATTTTCATGGATTCAGTCGTTAGCTAAAAAAGAAACTGTTGATATAATATATTTAGATTTCTCTAAAGCTTTTGATAAAGTAAATATGGAAAAACTTCTTATTAAGTTAAACGGATATGGAATAAACGGTAATTTGTATGCATGGTTAAAGGCCTATTTGTTTAATCGTTCCCAATGTGTTCGCGTTAATCAGTCTTTTTCAGATTATGTGCCTGTTACCAGCGGTGTCGTCCAGGAAGTGTCCTTGGACCTACGCTCTTTTCGATTTTTATAAATGATATATGTGATAATATTTGTAGTACGGTTTATATGTTCGCAGATGATATCAAAATTTTCAATATTAGTCGTAACTGTAAATTATTACAGTCTGATTTAGATAAGATTATTGACTGGGCAATTGCATGGGATTTACCTATTTCTCGAACCAAAAATCAAGTTCTATATTTGGGTAATAATAATCAAAAAGCTGTTTATAGACTAAATGGGGAAATTATTTCTAGTGATCCGTTTGTCCGTGATTTAGGAGTTTTGATTCCTCGAAATTTAAAATTTAAGGAACATTATAATTCTTTGATTAAAAAAGCTTTCTTTAGATGTATTTTAATACGCAAATCATTTTTTTCGCGTGATAAAGGTAATCTTGTTAAAGCTTATAGTTGTTATGTTAGACCTTTATTAGAGTATTGTTGCAGTGTATGGAACCCCTCTTATCTTAAGGATATAGATAGATTGGAAGCTGTTCAACGTAGATTCACTAAATATATTTTTGGCTATAATAATATTTTTTCTTACGAGGATCGTTTAACACAACTTAAATTGTGCAGACTTGAATTAAGACGCTTGCAGATTTGTCTGTGTATGATGTATCAAATTATTTGTCATAAATCATGTTTGGAAGCTGATGATTTTTTTGTATTTAATCATAATATTACCCGTAGCATTAATAGATTTAAATTAGTCATACCTACTGTACATTCTAATTTAGAAAAGTTTGATTTCTTTTACAAATACATCGCAGTTTGGAACGATCTTCCTGACTTCATTGTTTCGTTCCGATAGGATCAATCGAAAAGGTGGAGGTGTTTTTATTCTTTCAAAAGTACTTTAAAATCCTACTTGCCGAAAGTACCGGAAAATCTTTTCAGTGAAGAAATAGTTATTGTTGATTTCATTGGCGTAAGCTCCAAGATTCGTGTGCTACTTTTTTACAGGGCGCCGGATTATGATTTCTCCCACATGAGAATGCTTTGCCGTGTTATAGAATGGGCCTCTCAGATACAGTATCCTTTTGTCATATTAGGTGATTTAAATTTTCCTAATGTAGACTGGTCTAGTTTTATTCTACCTTCGAGTCCTATTAACCGATCTTTTTGCGAGTGTATGCTTTCTCTATCTTTTAGTCAAAAAGTTTCTGAACCAACACACGGTATGCATATTTTAGATGTTATTTTTGATGCCCATTCTATCGAAAACGTTGAAGTCAACCCACCTTTTTCTACTAGTGATCACTCGGTTGTTACTTTTTCTCTTAAATGTTCTATCTTGGAAGAAAAAAGTTCTGCTAAACTTAATTTTCGCAGAGCAAATTATGATCAGATTGAATTATTTTTGTCCGCAATTTCGTGGCCTGACATTTTTTCGGATTGCGTTACTTGTGATGATTTCTACAACAAATTTTTGTCTGTTAAAAATCCTTTAATTTCCCAGCATGTTCCAAAAATTGAAGCTAAACCTGCAACTGTGAAAAGATACCCAATGAACATAAGAAAGCTGGTTGCTAAAAAACTGAGGCTGTGGCATGTTTATAAACAGAGAAAAACGCCTGAATCTAAAGCTGTTTATAATAACTGTGCAAAGTTATTAAAGGCCGAAATCTATAAATTTCACTCTTCCAAAGAGGATAAACTTATTAAATCTGGAAATTTGAATTCTTTTTATAATTTTGTTAATTCTCGTATTAGTGGTGAAAGAACTATTCCAATTTTAACTGATGGCGATCGTGTGATTGCTTCTACTGACAAAGATAAGGCAAACGTTTTTAGCACACTTTTTGCTTCAGTCTTTAGTGTTCCTACGCAAACGAATTTTGGTCTTATTAATGCTTGTGCACAGCCAAAGTTATCAAACATTCGTTTTTCTGATGATGTCGTTTTTTCTGCTATACGGAAAATTAAACCATCATTATCGATTGGCCCTGACGGACTTTGCGCATTTTTTGTGAAAAAACTTGCTTTTGTACTTACCCAGCCTTTAACCACTATTTTTGAAATATCTTTCAAAACCCATTGTATTCCTGCACTGTGGCGCACCGCTAATGTTGTTCCTGTGTATAAAAAGGGCGACCGGAGTGATGCTAAAAATTACAGGCCGATATCGTTATGTTGTATTACGTGTAAGATCATGGAATCTATAATTAACAGTACGATGCAAGCACATTTACGTGAGAATAATTTGATCTCCTCCGGTCAGTTTGGTTTCCAAAAGGGTAAATCGTGTGAATTGCAATTACTAAAGTGCAAAAATGAATGGACTAAATTAATTGATGAAAAAAACACTGTTGATGTTATCTACATTGATTTTTCTAAAGCTTTCGACACTGTAGTTCACCGTAAATTAATTTATAAACTGGAAACTTTTGGATTTTCTGGAGATTTATTGAGTTGGTTAACTTGTTTTTTGAGCGATAGGACTCAAAGGGTTGTTATTAACGGTCAGTTTTCGAGCGAAAAATCTGTCACTAGCGGTGTTCCTCAGGGCAGTATACTTGGCCCGATTCTTTTTGTTTTATTCATAAATGACATTAGCGACCGCTTAAATAGCAAAGTTTGCCTTTTTGCCGATGACGTCAAGCTTTATAATTTATCTAGCAATCACACCCAACTTCAAGATGATATCGCTAAACTCGTAGTCTGGTCCAAGGATTGGCAGTTAAAAATTGCTACTGAAAAATGCTACGTGTTATATCTAGGTTTTGGAAATCCCAAGCATTCTTATAGAATTTCTGACCTGACTGTAGAACAGAGTGTAAATTCTGTAAAGGATTTGGGTGTTTACGTATCAAGTAAACTTGATTTTAATTTCCACTATAATGATATAACGCGTAGAGCTTATGCTAGGGCTATGCTAATATCGAAATCATTTGCTTCTAAAAATAAACTAAATATGTCTAGGGCTTTTACTGTTTACGTCAGACCGCTTCTTGAGTATTGTAGCACTGTTTGGAATCCATACCGTAAGACCCATGTTTCAATGATCGAAAATGTTCAAAGGAAATTTACACGTAAAATTATTGGATTTCGGGGACTTTCTTATGCTGAAAGACTCAGTTCCTTAGAATTGGATAGCCTGGAGATTCGCAGATTGCGTAGTGATCTGTGTATGATGTATCAGATATTGAGTGGTAGATGCGTTTTGCAGCAAGCCGACTTTTTTACTTTTTGTGAAAACAACACGCGTGCTCAAAATTCAATGAAATGTGAATGCACTCCTTTTCGGCTTGATGTTCGTGGGTATGATTTATCCAATAGGTGGATTCACGTATGGAATTCTCTCCTGAAGCTGTTGTAAGATCTCCTAGTGTTGCTTCCCTCCGTGAAAAGTTGAAAAAAGTTGATCTAACGGGGTATTTGCTAGGGGGCGTGTTCTAAGTGCATAATTTATTTAGCCTGCGCGCCTACCTTCGTCTTTTGCACTAATCTCGTATAAATGTACTTTAATTAATAATTTCTTGCTTTTAGAATATGTGATTTTGTATGATGATTCATGTCGAATGTTTATTTATAATTGTATTTCATTGTATATTAATGTTTCTTTTCTTATTGTGTTCTTTTTTTGTGCGACGAAAATAAAATATTTGTATTGTATTTTGTATTGTATATTTAAATCTAGATTAGCAAACTTTGATTTATCTAGATATCTTGTGGGGCGCGCGTAAAACTTGTCATTCCATTGACTCGCATGTCCCTTTACTAATTCGTAATTGCATTTATTATATATCTTGTCATTTCGTATTTTAACTGTTGGTATTAGTAATAAATTTTCTTTCTTTCTTTCTTTCTGTTTCGATTAAAAAAATTACGTATAACCCGGACACTTTAAGGAAGAGCCGGACACATTCAGGGTGCCTTAAAATGTCCGGCCGGACACTTCAAGGTACCTTTAAGTGTCCGGCCGGACACTTTAAGGCTCGAACACTTTAAGGCTCGGACACTTAAAGGTGCGACACCGGCGCAATTCGCGAAGGGCCGAAAAATTTTAAAATTTTAGCTTCTGAAACGCATTTTTGCATTACCAAAAATTTAAACAAATGCCAACCAAGTCCAGAAATTTTTATTAAACCCTAAAATTTTGACTCACAAATAGACCAAAAAGTGGAAAAAACGGTAACTCGAAACAATCATGGCAAGCAAGCTGCGCGTCCTCCATTGCACACAGTAAATTTCTATTGAATTTATTTGCCCAAGTGTTATAGCTTGCCTTGAAAAATTTCTAAATTTTCCCGTTGCCTTGCTTTGTATTGAATGGGGTTCGTTTGAAGATTATCGTCTGTCGACTTACTATCGGAAAGATATTATTGGCGGAAATAGGGGAACTAGTCCCCACAAACGTTTGGAAGCATGAGTATTTTTTCAAGGTTATATGTACCTCCCCCAAGAGAAAAAATGGAAAAGCTCATCTATTGTCTGCTTCACATGAGTTAGAGCATACATTTTTATTTTTTCTCATGGTAGCCGACGAATCACGATAATTATATATCACATCAATGCTATATTCGCAATCTGTCGGCATATTGTCGGATCTTCCGTGTGCTTTGTACCTATTTATTCACATACAGCATATTTTTAAAATTCAATTTTTTAATTTTTTAGTGCGTGGATCTTGCTGTGGATAGCTAAAAAACGCTATTATTTATGCCAATCTACTATCTAAGAGTATTGTAGTCTGTTTCACATAACTTCGGTCATAAATTTTAAAACTATCTCCGACAATAAAGCCCGGTTCAGAAGTAAAAATCGCGATAGCGCCGACTATCGCCGACACTTTTTCCCGGTTCAGAAGTGCCCCGATTTTCCCGATTTTTAGTCGGCGATATCACCGATTCCTACGACTTTCCCGATTTTTTTGTCGACGATATCGCCGATCTCTACGACTTCCCGATTTTTTGTCGGCGATATCGCCGATTCTTACGATTTTCCTGATTTTTAGTCGGCGATATCGCCGACTTTCCCGATTTTTGTCGGCGATATCGCCAATCCCCCCCCCCCTTTAAGTATGATTTTTGTCGGCGATATCGCCGACTTTTACGATTTTTGTCGGCGATGTCGCCGACTAAAATTGTAAGAATAGGAACCCATCCTATTTTTCTACGATATCGCCGATTTTTGGTGCATTGAAGTATGCGCAAGGTATGCAGTTGTCTACTTAAGCACGATAGCTGTTCATGAAGATCATCATAAAGTTATATAGGTGTAACACCAATCTAGGTGCCTGATTACATGACAAATCCGATTGAGTAACACATATTTCAGATTTTTAGCCGGGTGAGTACGGAAAAAACTTTACTGCTCACTATCTTACGTCATGAATTTTAATTAGCTGAGATTCAACGACTTTTCCTGCACGTACAGTCGCGAGCAAAAGTTTAGAGCACTCCTTGGTTACATGTGTTTTATCTCATTTTGACACCTTCTGCGAGTTTTTATAACAACAACTGTAAACTGCATTAAAATATTAAATATACCAAATGTCGGCTAACATTTAAAAAGTTGTGATACTTCCACTTGTAACAATTTTGCATCATTAATCAAACTAACAATTTTTGCTCGACATGTGGCTCAAATAGACCTTTTTCGGTCCATAATTAATAGTTAAGAAGGAAATCTAGGCAAAGTTGACTTCATATTTAAATTCAGCGCAAAAAACTTTAGGCAGTGTGAAGCTAATCTCAATTTTATGTGTAACAGGGCCGTTTCTTTACAATATGTTGATTAAATGAATTTTTGCAGGGGTGCTCTAAACTTTTGCTCGCGACTTGATCAGTTATCTTTACACTTTGTGCTATTGTAGGCATTGCAAATCGCACGTACCTACAAGTCGATTTTACTCTGGTAGATCCGTTTGCTGATTGACTCAATGTCGAGTTTTGATGAATGTAATTGAGCTAGTTCGAGGATATCCACATTTGTGGAATGTTCGCTTATCTGAATTTAAGGATCTTCAGAAGAAGAAAAAACTCTTGGAACGAAATTGCGGACTAACGGACTCAGATGGTAACGAATTTGACGATTGCTTATATACACCTATAATCTGTTTCATTTAACTTTGCGCTTTTCTTTTAAATTTTCTCGCAAGAATCAGGCTACAAAAGTGGTATTAGCCTGTAGCAGTAATGCGGCTTAATAGCAATTGCATACGTCTCCGACACGTTATACTGTAGAATATCATATTTACGGCATTAGTTTGAACTACTTTTGCAATTACTTAAATATCTCAAAAACCTCAAAGCTAAATGAAACAGACTATACTTTAGAGGTAGTGACCAGATCTTCCTTAATTTCGAAAAATATAACGGGTTTGTCGTCTAGACTTACGAATTGATTTGTAAACTTTTAAAAGCTAAGTATACCTGTATTATCTCACACAACTGCATGCATTCCATCCTGATAATTGATCTGACTGGAATTTGTGTAGGCGTAACGTTGTGCTAGTCATTATGAATGTTGGTCATTTATACCTATTGCCGACTTTCCCGATTTTTTGTCGGCGATATCGCCGATTCTTACGACTTTTCCGATTTTTGTCGGCGATATCGCCGATTATTACGATGTTCTGATTTTTAGTCGGCGATATCGCCGACTTCCGGATTCTCGTCGGCGATATCGCCGACTTTCCCGATTTTTGTCGGCGATATCGCAGACTTTCCGGATTTTTGTCGGCGATATCGGCGACTTAAAATCGGCGATATCGTCGACAAAAATCGGCGATATCGCCGACTTTTACTTCTGAACCGGGCTTAAACTGACAATTTCGATTAAAGCATTGATCTTATATATAATTATCGTAACCTCGGCTCATTGTCGATGAGAATTCTTAAAATTCATGCACGAAGTTATGTGAAACAGACTATCGTTCTTATATGTCCGACTTCAAAATTTTCTTCCCATCTCCTATCAAATTCAGAAGGCCAGTTGTCGAAAAAGATTATTTCAGTCTGCCTTAGTAACCTGAAGCGAACTCATGCCGTTTTTCGATATTTTTCTATAGGCTACATACATATTTTACGAAACCTTGTGCAAGGGAATGAACTTTCAGCGCTCATACAAGCAGGTACCAAAGTAGTTTCTAGGCAGTCTACTGTAATACTGTTTTTTGCATAGTAAAACTTGATATGCGTTTATGCACAGTCCTGATTGTTGCTTCAGTTTAAACCGCTTTTCTAATCGATGTAGGTATATCAACTCAAAAAATTGTAACACAGACTATAGTTCCCATTTATCATAGGTAGCGCGATAGCGCTACCTATAATATACTTGGCCATCCTTTTTTCTTATATGTTTTTCACAACGAGTGCGAAATTTGTGTCCCCCCTCACAGCTATAACGGCACACATCTGAGAGAAGCGATTTTTTTTAAAAGGTAGATAATAAAAAAACTTAGTGCCCCCATTTTTTCTTGTTTACACTCAATACCGAGCGCGTCGTGAGTGTGTAAAGTTTACACCAAAAATTCAAATAATCTGCGGAGGGCCAATTTTTTTTAAAAAATGTTTTCCCTAATTAGTAGGTTACGAATCTGATCTTAAAATTTCTTTACACTCATTGGTTGTTGCACAGGAGTGTAAATTAGACGGTTTTTTACAGTTTTCATGTGGCCAAGCATATCTAACTCAGTTTTACATTCTATGCAGTCTGATTGGTTTCAAAATGTAGACAATTAAAAAATCTAGGGAGACTTTTTTAATTTTTTTTCAAATTAATATTCTCGAATTTAGAGGCGGTTTATTGTAGAGTCTAAGACAAAAAATTTTTCCCTGCCATATTCTCCACTTGGTAGACAAAACGTGGTAACTACCCTTAAAATGTGCCTCGTCTTAAGCGCTACACGTCAACATTTATTTTATTTTTTACAATCAATATTGCGTTATTAGTGCAAGTGTAAACTTTACACTAAAAACATTTTTTCCGCCCATAGCGTCGTGGATGATGAATTTTTTTAAAAATGTTTTCCCTAATTAGTAGGTTACGAATCTGGTCTTAAAATTTCTTTACACTTATTGGTTGTTGCACAGGAGTGTAAATTAGACGGTTTTTTACTGTTTTCTTGTGAAAGAGCATATCTAACTCAGTTTTACATTCTATGCAGTCTGATTGGTTTCAAAAGGTAGATGGTTATAAAATCTAGGAGTAACTTTTTTTATTTTCTCTTAAAAAGTAATATTTTCGAATTTAGAGGCGGTTTATTGTAAAGAGTCTGAGACAAAAAATATTTTTTCCCTGCCATATTCTCCACTTAGTAGAAAGAACGTGGTAACTACCTTTAAAATCTGCCTCGTCTTAAGCGCTACACGTCAAAATTTATTTTGTTTCTTTACAATCAATATTGCGTTATTAGTGCAGGTGTAAACTTTACACTGAAACAATTTTCCCCCAGAGCGTCGTGGATGATAAATTTTTTTTAAAAATGTTCTCTGTGAGGTCAGAATAACGAATCTGACCTCTAAACTTTTCTACAATTAATACACAGTACCAGGGGTTTAAACTTTACACTCTAGTGGATGAGTAAAAAAAACAGATTTTGTCCAAGATTTCTTGGCCAACTTTTTCGGTTATGAGTTAAGATAATTTAAATAGATAAATATAAAGTAACTTTTAAGGGCTACACGTCGAAGCAAACCGCGTTCAAAAAAACGTAATATTGAGTTGTTTATGGGGGTGTAAAGTTCTAAATCTGAGGTGTAAAATAGGCGAAAAAAACATGTTTTTTTCGTATTTAATTGGTTAATCATATCAAATATTTCGCAGAACATAAGTTTGGCACATACAAACGTACTACAATCAAAGGGCTACAAACTGGCCCAAACCGAATTTATTTACACTCAATGGGGCGTTCGGTTCAGATTTTTAAAGTTTACAATGTGGTGGACAGTGAAAAATACGTGTTTGTCCATATTTTTGTCCGCCACCCCTTAGAAAGTACTTTATTTTTATCCTATTCGACCTCTCTCGACTTCTGAACAGAGAAAGTGGAGTGTAAATAAATTCGGTTTGGGCCAGTTTGTAGCCCTTTGATTGTAGTACGTTTGTATGTGCCAAACTTATGTTTGTAAACTTTACACTGAAAAAATTTTTTGGGAAAAAAAATCGGTTTGGGTTTTTTTGAAACAGATGAAAAAAAACCGATTGATTGCCCCAGATGTACATTTTTGTGCTCAATTTCCATACGCACGTACACGACCGTTAAGCGCAACGCTTAAGTGAGTCGCCCGGGACCACCTTCCCCTAAAAATTATCATATTTTTCATTCCATTCCCACACATATTTTCAATCAAAATCCGGGATAGGAAAATGGGTAATCGGGCTTAATGCGACTTGAGTACGAATTGGTATGTATGTTATCATATCTTACGTGTGTTAAAAGATCATATGTGTGTGTCTCATATTTGTGCCTGTCTCGTTTGTACATACCTTTACTATATATATATACATACCTTTACCCAGGGCGGATTTAGGGGGGGGCGGCCGCCTCCCCATTAAGCCAAAAAAGTGTATCAAAATTAAGCATTTTTAAGCGATTTTTAGCGATTTTCGGGTTAAAACGGCTAATTTTTCCGCCCAAGTCAGGGTTCCGCCCCCCTTAGGGGTACCGCCCCCCCTTAGTAAAATCCTAGATCCGCCACTGCCTTTACCGTAAGCTTTTGCCCATAGGCCTATTGTCGTATTCACAGATCCTTTCCATCTCTTGGTTCGTGTTGTTACGCCTCTTTTTCCGCATCAGTTAAAACTGCGTGCGAGCGCAGTTTTGACGGCACTTTAAGATTTTACATTTTACAATTAGTTTTTGAGCCTGAGAGCCTCTCCGCCAGCTTACGCGCTGAGCGTATCTTTTTTCTTTTCGTCGCCGTACGTGAGCAGACTCCGTACGTGCCTTTTTATCTGCTTGGCTGCAGAACTCGTCTGTTAGTTTTCCTGCGTAGTGTGCACGCTTCTTTTCGCCGTACGCTTTGTTTTTTATCATTCGTGTTTGTGCCAATTGGCATCAGTTGTTGTATGCCTTTGGCAGGGCTTTGTGCCCTTGTTTAATTACATTGTTTGATTTTACCCGATTAGCGTCGTAACACGACGGTCAGTAGCATGTATCCTCCATGCTGTCGCTTTTTAATTGCTTCATAATTTTTCTGTCCAAAAAATATTGTAAAAATTAATTATTTAATTAACGATGCTGGGCTCGGTTGAATTTACGTGCTGTTGAATTCTGTCCTTGTGCTACACTATACTTAGGAACCCTTAATATTTTCAAGCACCGGAATTCGGTCCAAAACAAGTTAAATAATAATCTTTTTGAGCCCTCAATAAGGTTTCCGGGGAACTTACCTTAATTAGGTACTTAATCTCAAAGGGGTTAAGTAAGTAAGTTTCACTAGGTGCGTGCGTAGAGGAACGGGCTACCTTGAATAGGCCGGGCCGCTTACCCCCGAATCGCCGGCTGGTGATCGACCTCCTAAAAAGGGCGAGAACCCCTGTGTGAGCGCATAAGCTTGAGATTCGATTTAAGTAAGCGAAGTGAACGTAGCTTGAGTCTACGTTAACACATCTGATATTTATTTGTCCTTGGGCCATTGTGGAGACTTAATTTTTTCATAAATGTTGATCGTAATATCAGAATAACGAATCCGACTGAAATTTTCTTTAAACTTTGTGGTTGTGTAGAGTTTACACAGCCTATTAACTCAACTCTTGTTCTAGAGCCTTGCGGAAGCTTATTTTTTTCAAAATGTTCTGCGTAAAATCAGAATTGAGAATCTGACTATTAGTTTTCTCTACACCTAGTAGTTGTGTTAAATTTGCACTAATCATTTGTTGTTAAAATGTAGTTTATACTACAAATTTATTTTACTTCCAAATCTGAGCGTTTGTGGTCCTTACACTTGAAATTTGCGTAAAGTTAATGCTGAAAAACTTTGATCTGTTAAAACAGTGTAAGGTTGTCTTGTTTGAGAAGGATAATGCTGATGTTAAGAACAGTATTGCTTTCATAGGTGGGCAGCACCAAAATTCTGGGGGGTCGAAAAAATTTCTGGGGGGTGAAAAATTTTTTAAAGGTCAAAAATGGCCTTAAAAATGGTGGTATGGCGAAAAAAACACCATTTTTCGACGTTTCTCATCAAGCTCTATCCAATGGCATCAAAAAATTGCTAAAATAGCAAATAAAAATTTTTTCTGGGGGGGTATTTTGATTTCTGGGGGGTATTTCAACTTCTGGGGGGTGCATACCCCAAAACCCCCCACGCCCATGTGTGATTGCTTTCCGTGTTCTCGGACTGCTGTCATTATAATGGCATGTTACTGTATGTGTTTACTGACTGATGTACTCAAATCATACTAATTAAAAGCGGGGTACTAGCAAAGAAAAACGCTCCGATGGAACAAAAAAGATGAATATACTTGGAATTGTGGATTATTAAGGATGTAAAAGGATGGGACTAGGAAAAATCTGATTAAAGTCGCAAAATCCGCTAAAAATCACACTTTCTCTAAGCAACGCAAAAAATCGAAGTATATTCTGCGGCCAACAGATTAAAATAAATATTTAACCATAAAATGATTGAAAAAGCAGCACATTAGCTACGCAGTAGCTATGGGAAATGATGTTGAGTAAACTAACTGTCTTTCTAAGCCAATTGAATGAATGGTTTAAAACAGTAGGAAACACTTAAGTTGACTTGAAACAGACTAGATGTAGGTACACTAGCATGCCCTTAAGGATTGTGTGCACTAATCAATCGGCCGCTGCTTTGCTTGCTTTAATGCTCAGAACAAAATAAAACAACTTTAAATACAATACCACTTAATTTTCTATCGATCAGGATACGAAGCTAGTCAGCGTTGCTACTTGCCATTAATTTAAAAAAATAAACATTACAGATTTCGTTTATACACTCTTATCTGAAACTTTGAACATTATTTAAAAAAGACACTTTTTAGAGGCTGTAGAATATACTTCGATTTTTTGCGTTGCTTAGAGAAAGTGTGATTTTTAGCAGATTTTGCGACTTTAATTAGATTTTTCCTAGTCCCATCCTTTTACATCCTTGATAATCCACAATTCCAAGTATATTCATCTTTTTTGTTCCATCGGAGCATTTTTCTTTGCTATTTACAGTATAGTCTGTTTCGTTTTTAAAACTTAACTAAAAAATAGCTCAAAAATGACTCATAGCTTACCTGAAAAAATTTGACTCATAACTTTGCGGTTCTTTTAATTTTTTGCAAGAATCAGGTTACAGAAATTTTCTAAAATGTACCTAGGTGCAGTAATGCGGCTTTACATACAAACTATATGCCTTCCGTACAACTCGACATAGTATAGAATTTTAAAACACTTTTCTAGTCATTTCAATTTTTTCAAAAACGTCAAGGTTCAATGAAACGGATTACAGGTAGCGTTGTAAATGATATCTATTATCTTTTTCAGAACGGTAACGAACGATACAAATTCTTTGTCTTTATCTTTCACGAAATTTCAAATTAAGCTATATCATTCTGTCCAATTTTTATGTTTTCGAAAAATATAAAACTCTTAGTACCCAATACGAAATCGGCTTTTTGAGCAAATGCTTTAGAGCTGTCTATTGGCTCAAAATTGAAACTGGTGATAAAAGTATTCAATTTTCTAGGGCTATAGGCAAATGCGGCATAATCGACCTGTGGATCAGTTAGCGAGATTTTTGGGCCGAAATAGCTCTAGAAACTGGTAATCAATTTGGTCTTTAGTTGGACTCTAAACCCCTATAGTTTGAACCCACTGATACCTGGCTTTTCCTAAAGCTTTATTATGTATATATGGTATATTTCATAAAAGTTTGGACATGAATCTTAAGAATTTTTTTGAAAGTTAGCCGACTGAGGACGATAATTATATATCAAATGAATGCTATAATCACATTCAGTTGGCTTATTGTCGGACGTAGTCTTTAAAATTTGTGTCCAAACCTGTGTGAAACAGACTATAGATCCAAGTTTTTGTGCTTGACAATGATGTATCCAGTAGGTAGGTACCTGCACATATATCTGGATTTTAGAAGGGTGATTAGCATGCAGGTAGAATCGAAGAATTTTCTAATTGGAAATTATCCCCTCTTCGTTGCAATGATGCGGAACACAATATTAGCAAAGAAGAATGCTCCAATGGAACAAAACAGGTGAATATACTTGAATTTCTTCACTGATAAGAATATAAAAGGAGGGGACTAAGGGACATTTCCCTATATGCGTAGAAGCCATAGGAATGTGCTGAACAGTTAGACTTCCCTAAACAACGCAAAAATCGAAGTATATTCTGCGGCCTGTGAAAAATGAGGGTGTAGTCACAAAGCGTACTTAAGTGTTTCGTAAAAGAGCATTGAAGACACTTTCATGACTATTAAATAATCAGCAAATTATTTATTTAATGAAATCTTAACCTTCCACAATGCTCTGGCGTGAACTATAATAGTCCAAACTCTACACCTACTGGCCAACTGAATAGTTTGCATTAAAAACGATTAAAAATTTCTTTAAATTTTCCAAAATAAAGTAATCAAAATACTCGCCATCGTAATCGAATATGCCGCAGAATAAACTTCGATTTTTGCGTTGTTTAGGGTCTGCGCAAATAGGGAAATGTTCCCTAGTCCCCTCCTTTTACATCCTTAACAATGATGAAATTCAAGCATATTCACCTTTTTTGTTCCATCGGAGCATTCTTCTTTGCTAGTTCCCTTCTTTTATTTAATACTTCAGGCCATATATCCGCCAGTCAAACAAGATGGAGAACAAGGAAGATCATTTAAGTTTACGCAAGTTTGGATATATCGTTGAAAACGGCGAAAATTACACTTGTTAATAAACCGCAAATTGAATGAACAAAAAATGAATTTTAATTGCGTGCGATGTATTAAAGTTTTTCACGATTTCTCTTAAATTTATATGCCCAATTTCCTCATTCGCTTCGCCTGCAAATTCAACAGTCAGTTCATTTATCCGCTCCATAGACTGCAAAATATGGGTCATTAGTCCCGGGATATTGCCATTCGACCGGATTTCTTTCAAAATCAGGTGACGGAGATCGAAATGAGGGTGCAGTCTTCAAGCTCCATTAAAGTTTCTTTCAACCATTTTTGGCCTTGATTTTGCCTCGTGTGCCTCCAAAAATTTTCAATTTTTTCCATTTTAGCGATCTAGAACCCACATGCATGTCTGCTAATGAAACTTTAGCGAAAAGGGGCCGTTTTGAATGGAACTGACTATAAGGCATAAACTTGCCCAGAAAACAAATTTTCTTAACACCCGATTATTTCACCGCACCACCCGCCATATGTTTAACAAATTTGCTATCCACTCTGTCGAGCAAGTGAAAAATTGAGCACTTTAGTAATAAGTATGTTTTTCGAGTGGATCCATGCAATACATATGTACTTGGTTTAAAAAAATATATAGTCTACTTCACGGAACCTTGTGCATGGAATTATATTTTTAACGATCTAGCGAACAGCTACAAAAGTTGTTTCTACGCAGCTGACCGTAGCACACTTTTGCGTAATAGAACTTCGTATGAATATTCATTGCTATGCACAAAATCGCGATTGCTTCAATTAAACCGCTTTTGTAATCAATTTCCATTGAATCAAGAATTGTGATCCATGCACATGGTTTCGTGAAATATATTATAGGTACCTATGCACCTACTGTATTACTTTATCTATTGTCTGTTTCACATAACTTCGTGCATAAATTCTAAGAATTTTGACCGACAGTAATCCGAGGGCTACGATAATTAAATATAAGATCAATGCTGTAATCGCAATCTGTCAGTTTATTGTCGGAGATGGTTTTGAAATTTATGACCGAACTTGAGTGAATCAGACTATAAGTGTGTGATCAATCAAAGGAAACGACCATGTGCTTGGTCTTATTTTTAGAAATTGGCAAAAAACGTATCAGTAGGCCAACCACATGTTAGCGTGGGAGTTTACGTTCTCTCATAAGTTTAACAACCCGCGCAGATTGCATAAGACTCCATAATTCTATTTTTAGTAACATTTTTGGCGATTCCACCGAGCCAGAACCCCCAGAATTTTCTTGCTGTCCATGTATGAGGCCAACACTAATAGAATCAATTGAAAAAAACAGTCATTAACACAGGAATTATGGCAAGCAGTGAAATTTGCAAGATGGCGCATAAATGTTCTTCGCTGCATTCACGACTATCAATTTAGCATTAACATTACTTATCAGAGGATCTGTAACGCTGGCATATTTTAAGCATAATCAGTATGTTTCGCCAACTTAGCGGAGTGGCTGGAGAAATTTTTTTGTATCGAACTCTTTACACAAAAACAATTACAGATCAAGAAATATTGCGTTAAAAGAGAAAAAATTGATTTTTGAGACATTGTAACCTCCTACATTAAAAAACTTATTTGGCTGCACAGAAATCAAAATTGAGTTGGATAAGCTTCAGGACACGCTAAGAGTGAAAAACCCGTATACTTTACACTTTTGTGCAACAACCATTGAGTTTAAGAAATTTTAAGGTCCGATTCGTAATCTACAGCTCAAGGGAAACATTCTTAAAAAATTGGCCCTCCACAAATTGTTTGATATCTAATGCTCTGGGCGGAAAAGTGTTTTTCTGTCTAAACTTTACACTTGTGCTAATAACGCAATATTGAGTGTATAGACCCAAAACAAAGTAGGATCTGTAGCACATAGGTCAGGGCACATTTTAAGCATAATCAACATATTCCGCCTACTTGAAGTAGTAGCTGAAAAAAATTTTTTTTCGTCTCAAACCCTTTACACTGAAACAATCACAGATTGAGAAATATTCCCTTAAAAGAGAAAAAAATTTTGGTTTTAAGATATTGTAACCCTCTACATTATAAAAATAATTCGACTGCACACAAACCAACATTGAGTTAGATAAGCTTTATAACACGCTAAGAGTAAAATACCCGTATACTTTACATTTTTGTGCAGCAAACATTAAGTGTAAAGAAATTTTAAGGTCAGATTCGTAATCTACAAAAACAGGGGCAACATTTCTCTTAAAAAATTGGCCCTCTGCAAATTGTATGATACCCAATGCTGTGGGTGGAAAAGTGTTTCTCAGTGTAAACTTTACACTTGTGTTAATAACGCAATATTGGGTATACAGAAAAAAGACAAACTTGTATCTGTAACGCCTAGGTCAGGGTAAATTTGAAGCATAATCACCATGTTCTGCCTACTTAGCGGAGTGGCTGAAGAAATTTTGTTTTTTGTCTCGAAGCCTTTACACTTATACGATCACAGATAGAGAAATATTGCGAACCCTCTACATTATAAAACCAATTGGACTGCACAGAAACCAAAATTGAGTTATATAAGCTTTAGAACACGCAAAGAATAAAAAACCTGTATACTTTACACTTTTGTGCAACAACCATCAAGTGTAGAGAAATTTTAATGTCAGATTCGTAACCTGCAACTCAGGGGTAACATTTAAAAAAATTGGCCTCCCGCAAATGGTTTGATACCCAATGCTGTAAGCGGGAAAGTGCTTCTTAGAGTAAACTTTGCACTTGAGCTAATTATGCAATATTGGGTGGATAGAAACAAAATAAACTAGGATCTGTAACGCTAAGATCAGGGCACATTTTGAGCATAATTAGCATCTTCTGCCAACGGAGTAGCTGAAGAAATTTTTTCGTCCCGAACCCTTTAAACAAAACGATTACAAATCGAGAAATATTGTGTAAGAAGAGAAGAAAAAGAGTTTTGAGATATTGTAATTCTCTACAACATGAAACCAATTAGACTGCACAAAAACTAAAATTGAGTTAGATAAGCTGAAGGACACGCAAAGAGTAAAAAACCCGTATACTTTACATTTTTGTGCAACAACCATCAAGTGTAAAGAAATTTTAGGTTAGATTCGTAATCTACAGCTCAGGGGCAACCTTTAAAAAAAATTGGCCCTCCGCAAATTACTTGACTTCTCGCTTTACACTTTAAACACTCATTGCTAATTCGGTATTGAGTGTAAACAAAAAAAACATCGGCATCGAATTTTTTAACTATCTATCGATTAAAAAATCACACCTCCCAGGTGTGTGCCATTGTTGCCGTGAGGAGGGGACACAAATTTCGCACTCGCTGTGATAAACACATAAAAAAGGATGGCCACGAACATTATAGGTATTATAGGTAGCGCTATCGCGCTACCTATGATAAAGCTGGACAAATACTATAGTTCCACAAATCTTATAATATTAAAAAACTTTTGTTAACGAGTACACGGAGTTGAAAATTTTTATTTAGAAAGTGCAAACAATGTGAGACAGAATATTATCGAGAGAATTTTTAAATTCTAGATTCTCAGCAAACATTTTTTTCTAGATTAAAAGAAGAGATGTTGATGATTTTGGTGGCACTATATTTCCATAATCTGGTTGCTTTGCATCACTTTATCCTTTTAGGCATGACAAACAACGTGAAAGTCATAATTCAGAGTTTGGTACAAGACGAATATTGAGGTGTTGTGTATGTATTTGAAAAGAATCTGAACAAAAATGCGAGTATTGCAAATATTTTTTCAAATATCCTTAATTTTCTGATTGTTTTTGATTTTAATTTTGCCATTGTTTTTTCAAAAAAATTTTACCGCTTTTTTGCTAATCAGCGAACAAGTATGGCTTCAACTTGTACTGATAGTCTAACGTATTGCAACTGAAGCTTCTCTATTCACTAACATGTATCGTTTAGTTAATTTTTTGTGCACATTAATTGCTTGACGAACATTATTCACTATGTTTTAAATCCTCTATTTCAACTCAAAGTCAGTCTTTTCTGTAAGTCACTTGGTATTTTAGATTACATTTAGAACCCTAAAATGTTCTTTTTTCAATGTTTCCCGGGCTCTGTCCGGATCCCGCTGGAGGGATAGGGGCACTTGAACAGACCACTCCAGGCCCCCAGTCGTCAGAGCGACAGTGTTATTAATCTATAAGCAGCCATATGATCTACGCATTTAATCTTTTCGAATCTATGTTAAAAATTATTTTTTATCTAATTATACATTTTTTGTCTTGATGTTCAAGATAATAAAATGTCGACTTTTTCTTCAATCTTGCGAAAACTTCTTACCTTTCACACCAAATTTCCTACATAGAAATCTAATCTACCACCTAATCAGTGCAGGCATACGTGATTATGTTGTAGGTTCACCTACAGACATATGTCCGTGGTACATTCATTGAATGAATATTCTTACTTTGAATTAACCACTAGATCACTGCCCGAAAAAGCATGTTATTTTCCAGGTTTGTACGTATAAATACATAAATATCTAAACATCGTTCGCGATTAATTTTTGGCGAAATATCCTGCACTATTTTCTATAATAGTTGATTTATAAGCATAAGGAATTATAATTTTAAAATTTAACAAATGCGGACGATATAATAGAAAAACGTCACGAGTCATCCATCCACTATCACTTTGTCGCATTTGTCTGCTTTATTTCTATTTCTTTTCACTGTTTGCTTGTTTTCTATTTCTTACCTGAAAAACAAGTAATAATTTTAACGACACTATCGTAAATTTAAATTGAGCAAAGAGTTATGTTTGAAAATGAATACATATACATACATATATTAGTCAAAATCTAATAGCTGGATGGTCAGAGCGTCTGAAAAAATTGACCTGCTAAACTAACAGCATGCTTCACTTCTACCTCATCCTTTTTGAATTTATTTACTTATTCCTTTTTTAAGATTACTTTCTTCAAATTTCCTTTTAACTATTTTTCTCTATCCTTTTTTGTCGTATTGATGCGTTCCTATTATTACAGTGATCTTAATAAGACAAAATTTAAATCACATTTTATAATACCAGAACTAGGTATATAATTGTATTCTTTACCGCATTTTGGCAATAGGCAGTTCAAAATACAAATACTGCATATTTTGCGAAATAAGATACGAAATAAATTTTCAAATTTGACACGAAAAAAGTGAGAAACATGAGTAAGAAAAGAATGGATTGATTTGTCAGAGGTGATTGGAATCTCGCGGAAAATTCGATTCACAAGATTGATTCTACCATACTGCAAAGTGCGGTCGTGATTTGAAGAATGTCAAAAGTAAATTTGAATGTTACTTACTCAATCTAGCTCACAAGTTCACCAGATTGTGGTTTCGGCTAATCCAGGAAGTTATTTTGATATCATTGCTGAGTTTAAAAGTAACAGTATTAAAAGCTACGCAGCTATTAAATGGCTGTTGATCTCAATAGAAAATGAGACAATTATTTGCTACAATTATCTCTTTTAGCCTGAACACTTTTAAGTCAAATTAGGTTAATATTCAGAAATGCTGACCGCAAGTAGATACAACTGGACCAAGAATTTATAGTGGACAAAAGCATAAGTTGCAAAAAATTCAAGGAAAACCAAGTCAATTTTCTATTAATTCGATTTCTCCTTTTTACAGTTTTATGCTTGTACATGCTCGTACAAATAGCTAAACATTCTAAACATTTCGCTTCTATAAAGCTAAAAGCGAAGCAGTTTCTTGGGTAATGTCCAGGGTGGCCGTCCGTCCCTGGCCGCCAATCCAGGATGGTCGTCTTCCTGTTTGTTGTTTGTTACATTTATTTAGGATGACCGTCCGTCATATGTGGCCGCCCGTCCAGTCTGACCACCAGTCCAGGGTGGCTGCACCGTGTTCAATTCACCGACTGTCTTGATTCTCCTTCTAAGAATAAAACAGGTCATTTTTAGATTGCCCTAAATCAAATCCAGTTTCTCCGACCATCTCGATTTTCCGACTTGTTGTATGATAATAACTATTGCAAAAGATAGCTTAAGGATGGTTTATAGATTTGTTTAGTAGCATACAGGAATAGGACTTATTTAATGCATGAATTATTACTCTACTATTCTGACTTTAAAAAGTTTTTGCTTGCTTATTTAGTTAAGTTGTGAGTGACATTTTCTAGCTACTGAACTCTCATGACACAGTAAAAGAATTATTGTGATTAGTTGTAAAACATTTTGCCTTCCCAAAAATCATTCGTGATTTCAGGCAGCCGCCTCACAAAAAAGTAGAATACTTGAATAAAATTGAAAATATGCTTCATGCTGACGGAAGATCCTGTGCACACATTCCGCTGAAAAGAGCATAACAAAATAAATAAGATGCATACTAATGGGGTATTTTTCTTATTGTACAAAGGGGCATATCAATTATGTGCATTTTGTATGAAAGAGAATTCAGGGTACTCGTTTGAGTAATATGAATTAAATATTGTCGTAATATTATGTAACATTTAAAATAGAAACTAAATAGCATAGACAAACGGCCACTTTAGATAGTATAAGTAAGCCACATCTTCTTGTGGACGGCCATCCTGGATGAGCGGCCAGCCTGGATGAACGGCCAGGCTGGATGGGCGGCCACCCTTAAAAATTCACGCCCTAATTTTGCGATCATACAGCATTGGACGGGCACCCTGGATGGACGGTCAGGCTGGACGGACGGCCAAGCAGGACGGGACCAGGGCCACCCTGAACCAACGGCCACCCTGGATACAATCGCTTACATTTCAGAACTAAAATTCGCAATTTTCGACCCTGACAGTTGAATATAATTTATTGGAAAGGTTAGAGTTTAAACGGATAAATAAAACGTTGTACTAAATAACAAAACTGATTGCGCTACCCAAGGCGTTGCCTCTAAACATATCAAAGGGCGGAACAGCTTTCTTTCCGAAAACGCCAGGGGGCCTGAAATATAGTTGCTTAGAGGCTCGTTTATTCGGATATTCGAAGACAGGGCTTTCTTCCGCATCGGGGTCACTGTAAAAAAGATAGCCAGCTCGCCCGTAAGTCGGAACAAGCATAGCTCTTTTGCCCAACGCCATTCCACCTAGCGAGTCGAAATATTGTCGTTTTTCAGCTCCCAAAATTACGTGCTTTGACAACGACCCTCGTTTGCCCAAAGCCATGCCGCCCAACGAGTCAAAATATTGGCGTTTAGGTATGTGTTTAAAATCGAAATCTGCTCCGAAATCCTGTCAGAAACGCATAAGCAAAAATAAATGATACAATAAAACAACCAATAAGTCGACAAATTCAAATCCCTTCGGATAGGAGGATAAGATTTACAGCAAAAAATTCACAAGTTACGCTCTTTCAGTTTTATTTATAAATCGCTTGGAGGTAATGTTTAGTTAATTGAGCATGCATGATTATCTGTCGCCTTATTCTCATAGATTTATCAATCTAAGTAACCGTGACACGTTTCTGCATCGTTCTTTTGGGACTTTATCACGACGCTAAAGTCAACATCTTAACGTATAATAAGATCAAATTGATTTGAATATTTACCTGGGAGTCCGCGCTGAACACTGAAGTGAGCAAAAGACACAATATGGAAATCTCTTGGGCGACGACCTTCATTGCTTCCTTAGCTCTCTACTGAACCGGTAAGTCAAATAGCGGATAAAAGCTCTACAGTAGAGTGATCCGATTCCCGAAATCGCCGAATTTATATAGCAGTCGATGAAACGGTAACGCAAAAAAGCGTGGTCCTGCGCCTACAAATAATCCAGATATTATTGTTCTCAAAATCAGTCGCACCTGTATAAGAAGTGTAAACAGGATACTGTATTATTCATGATTTCGAGAAATAGAAGTGCGTAATAGACTATTACTCGAAAGAATTATCATTGTTAAAGCTCGAAGTACATTAGCTGTTGAGAAAAGCGCGACAGCAGCTAAATTCTATTGGGACAATTTGTATGTATGCTAAGCGGTAATGAAAACAAAGGTGGGATTTGTACAAAATAATAAAATTGTCTTCTACTGTATTAATAGTGAGCCGATAATTACCAATAAAAAGTAAAATATGAGCCAAACACATTGCGACACTTTGCTTAAATTAGCTCGCGCAGATGGATTTAATTTACGATCAAGCGTGAGTGGGTATTAGGAAATTTTCGAGAGTGGTTAGCGCATTGATCCTTCTTTATTTACATACATCAGAGGATTCTAATTAGGAAATTTTATGTGCATTGGGCTAAAAGGAGCTTATAAATTACTCGGGTACATTTCAGAGTAGGCGTCTGCCGTTATTCAGTCTCGAAAATTCAAGAAGAAATGTGAGAAGATACCGCGAGAGGGCACGTTTTGATTGTGCATGAAACTTTCTTTTCATGATTAATCACGGCATCCGGATAAGAATGGCAAAAGCGATTCGTTTCAAAGTAGCTTTCTCATGCTCTTGTTTATGTAATTTAATAAAAACGTCAATGCAGAGTTCGACGAAATTACTTATTAGTATGCCATGCGCACACTTTGAAACGGTAGTTTTAATATGAATGCAGATTTGCAGCTGAAACGCATTAATTTTTCGTGAGCCCTCTCGATCCACTTTTTACCATCAAATTAGACACAGTTTTAAAACTAATGACATATCTACCTAATTCGATTCTGCTTAAGAAGTGAGTACATTTATGTGTATTTCGAAATTCAATATCAGCTTTTTACAGCATTATCAATGACGATAACATTCAGCGGTTGGTTTATTTTAATAATGTTGCAAAAAGATCATAAATGGAAAGCAATCTTGCAAAAAAAGAGCGCAATAGATTGAATCGAAAAAAGTGAATGAAATCATCAAAATTAATTTCTATTCATCTTTGTATTGCTCGCGGCGTTTGCAAATAAATATGCGTGTACGCAAAATATACGAATAAGTTCAGCTGAGAAACTATGTGCAAGAAAGTGTACCAGATCAACTGGCACAGAGCAACCTAGCAGTACCAACCAACTAGTCTTGACGAATAAGTCACAGATATGATTTAAAAAATTCAACGAACATTATAGAATATTGTGAATTTCTAAAAACAAAAGGGGATAAATAAGCAAAAACCCGGAAATTTAAACAACTACATACATATCTCAAAATCTAGCTGACAACAATTACGCAAATGTTTTGTCTTATGAAGCTGCCTCAGTTTTTATACTGTGGTCACTGTTTGTGCAAAATGATAATTGTTTGTATGGAACAAATACGCGTTTCATTCGCTATTTTTCCCGGAAATGACAAAGTATAACTTAAGCAACTACGATACATATCTTAAACTATTTTTTTGGATTTTTTATATGGTTTTCTCACAGAACTGCATGAGATCGACCTTAGTTTGAAAAGCCAAGCCTAGAATTTCGGCCGTTATTGACCGAGACTACATATTTCAGGGTTCTTCAGGATACAACTTAAAAACTTTTTTAAATGGATTGAAGAATGAAAACCGCTGACTTTAAGAACAAAGATACCAGATGCCTCACGAATGGGGCTAAAAGTGGTAGGGCGCGAATTTTGGAAGTTTGAAAAATCGAAAAAATCTAGGATACATTCTTTAGAGCATGCCTCAGGCGTTTCACGACAAAATCTATTGTTATCTAAATGCTGCAAAAAAGATAAAAAAATCGAAGTTTCGTTGTCCGATTTCACAACCCTTTATTGAATTCGCTCTTCATTCGGATGGTCGGTTGCTTAAAGTTTATTATGCGTAGAAAGAGAAAATTGCAGAGAAAAAGATTAAACAGCTTCTAGTTAGCAAATTGTTCGAGACTGAGGTCAGAAGCTTTTCAAATAAATGCCCATCCTCAATTCAAATTTTGACAAGTGGAGTGAACAAATTTGAGACGAAAAGATAACAAAAGAAAAGTAAATGAAAAGAAAAGAAAGAATGAAAAAAAGGCGTCACGGTCCTAAAATGTTACGTGAAAATGTACTAATAATATGACGAAATCACAATGGAAAAAGCAAACAATCTTCAGGCAGTTCACAGTAAATTCTAAAGTTCAGCTATACTTAATCCACTTAACTAAATGAATGAAGCAAATAATAGCAATGTGCTCCGTAAAATAGAATATAAGTAGTGTACATCCAAAAGATCAAAATCGAAAATAAAAGCTTTTCAGGCTGCTTGAAGAAAAATTAATTCATCATAGCCATGTTAATGTTCAAAAATAGATCTGAATGGAGAACAAGAGACCGTTCGTGCAGTAGTGTAAGAATACAAAATGAGTACAAAATATTTTAAAACGAACCTTGCACGACTGCTATTAAAATAAAGCCGATGCATCAGCATTAGGTCCGCCATCATAAAGTTTTCAACTCTGCTGATTTTCAAGCTAAGTACACTTAAAAAAGAGAATCTCAAACTTGGGTTGACTCGCCCCTCCCCCAATGACGCAATCCCTTCAGTAGTCGTCACTGATCATCGTATCGTGCCACATGCAATCATATCTACTAAAGTCCTTGAATGTGCCAACATAATCTTTTCATATCTAACGATTTTCTTTTTACCGACATTAAGCTGACATTTCACGGAAATGTACCACATTCATGCAAGTTTGCAGAATGTTTGTTTATGGAAGCTAAAAGTTTTAAAATGGAAAATGCTAGTTTGGAACAGTTTTCTCGTATCAGCCATCCCATGAAAAATGACGATTGATTGGGGCCCCGAGTGAATCTCAAGAATTTTTCGAAAAACTACATATTCTTCTCATTTTCATCTGGAGTGTATCCAGGCAAAAGGAGAAATGAATTTGCAATTATCTTAAATGTACACTGGGATTAATCAATTTTCAATAATAGAAATGCCTTAATGAAGTGACGATGATGAGGAAAAAATTGGAATCAAAAAATTAGATACAATGCTGGCAAAAACGACGAAGATTGATGAGGCGAGCAGTTCACTTGATTATTATGAGATAGGTAATTTTTCGAGGGTATTCCAGCTCCCTTTTGTTTAGCTCTTTCAACCCTAACCAACGGCCGACAAAAATCAGTGAAAAATGTATCACAAAGCTTATATGCGCTTGCTGGGGAGGATCTAGATGAGCTAATTTTTGACGGGAGGGTAGCCTATCATTGGCCCAACATAGTTGACGAAATATATAATGCGTATGTATTCATCGCATATTGTAGGATTTTTTATGATTTTTATCTCTTACTTGGCGTCGTGCAACACGTATTTTTCAAGTTTTCTTCCATTCTTTGGCGTAAATTCTTAAATTTTCGGCACTTCAGGCTTTGCTTTAAGTACACACATATACGTACATAGGAAATATCGAAGTATGTCAAGTCTCTAAGCGTCTTTTCACCCGAATTTTACTTCCCGGCCTTCGGGCCGGATTTTCCCTAAAGTAAAGAAATTCAAGCACTTCGCCACAAAAAAATTGCCAAAAAAATTTTAAAATCGATTTGCACTTGAAATTATTTAGAAAGAAAGTAAATGATTAAAAACGGCAAAAAAACGCGATTTCGCGCGTAAATAGAGGATTCATTGGGGAAAGGTAAAATGCGGAAATGGAAATGGAAAATGGAAATGAGAAATTTTTCATTTCCTTTATTTTCAACGTAAAATGGTTCATTTTCAAAATTTTCGGTCGTTAATGTCAAACTCATGTCGTTTCTCACCAAATTTCTCTATTTTTGAAGAAATTTCGAAAGCGTAACTCCAAAATGGAAAAGTCCACAAAAAACGGAAAAAACGACAAATTGTTCATTTCTTCGTCTTTTCACTCAAAATTCTCCTCTTTTCAAAAGATTGACCTTCCAGATCCGAAAAAATCGTTATCCACTTCGTCTACAACGATTTTGTCGCAGATGGAAAATCGCCGGAAAATAGAAAAATAGGGTAAAACCTGGAAATGGAAAATGGAAAATTTTCGATTTCCTTTATTTTCAACGGAAAGTGGTTCATTTTCAAAATTTTTAAGTCAAACTCATGTCGTTCCTCACCAAATTTCTCTATTTTTGAAGAAATTTCGGAAGCGTAACTAAAAATGGAAAAGTCTACAAAACAACGATTTCGTCGCAGATGGAAAATCGCGTAAAATGGAAAAATAGGGTAAAACCCGGAAATGGAAGATGGAAAATGGAAAATTTTCCATTTCCTCTATTTTCAACAGAAAAATGGTTAATTTTCCAAATTTTCAGTCGTAAATGTCGAAATCATGTCGTTTTTCACCAAATTTTTTATTTTTGAAGAAATTTAAAAAGCGCAACTAAAAATGGAAAAAATCAACAAAAATGGAAGGAACAATTTTCCGTTTTTTTCCATTTTGTAGACTTTCCATTTTTAGTGACGCTTTCGAATTTTTTTCAAAAATGGAGAAATTTGCAAAAAACGACATGAGTTTGACATTTACGACCGAAAATTTTGAAAAATTAATCATTTTCCATTGAAAATAAAGAAAATAAAAAATTTTCCATTTTCCATTTCCGGGTTTTACCCTATTTTCCCATTTTCCGGCGATTTTCTATCTGCGACGACATCGTTGTAAGCGAAGTGGATAACAATTTTTTCGGATCTGGATAGTCAATTTTTTCAAAAGAGGAGAATTTTGAGTGAAAAGACGAAAAAAATTAATAATTTTCTGTTTTTTCCATTTTTTGTAGACTTTTTCCATTTTTAGTTACGCTTTCGAAATTTCTTCAAAAATAGAGAAATTTGGTGAAAAACGACATGAGTTTGACATTTACGACCGAAAATTTTGAAAATGAACCATTTTCCGTTGAAAATAAAGGCAATGGAAAATTTTCCATTTCCATTTACCATTTTCCATTTCCGGCTTTTACCCACTTTTCCATTTTCCATTTTCCATTTTCCGGCTGTTACCCATTTTTCCATTTTCCATTTCCATTTTCCTTTTCCGGCTTTTACCCATTTTCCATTTTCCATTTCTATTTCCATTTCCGGATTTTACTCACGCACCACACTAAAATCGCTACTGTACCACATTATGGTACCCAAAAATTAGTGTGTACAAAATGCAGAAAGATTTTTAAGAAGACAAAAACTAAAAAGGTGTAAAATTCCCAAAAATTTTCGACGTTTCGCGCCGAAATGAGTAATTGTTTTGTCCTCTATATCTTTGAAATGGCAGAATTTGCAGATAAAATAGAAAAATTCAAATTTTTCCGCCGTTTTGAGACAATTTTTAGTAATTTTTGGCGTCAGAAACCCAGAAATTAGCTAAAATAACTACCAAAGATCGAAAACCCTGTTTTACCACACTAAAATTGCTACTGTACTATATTATAGTACACAAAAATTTGCATGTACGAAATGTACAAAGACTTTTGGGGACCATCTTCCTACTATTCCTCATACAAGCTCATATAATCGTGTCATTTTTGATGTTTTGTCCGCACTTCTTTTTGAGATATATAGGTACGACAGAGAAATAGCTAATGAGCAACATAATCGCTTAAAGCTGCAAAACGTGCGTAAGTTTCTGTTTTTAAAATAGGTACAATTTTCAAGCAACTGGATACTACACGTTAGATCTTCCGAGTCCAAAAACGAATCAGCAAATTGCTGACGTAGCTCAGATAGCTATTTTGCTGAATGTAGTGTATTTTACATAACTAACTAGCTGGCATGCAATTGAGATGCATGTGCACTATGGTCTAGGTCTTGGTCACAAACATGTCCTACACGTGTAAAATAATATTTCTCCGGCTACGGCCGGAGCAACATGGTCCAATCCGGCTCCGGCCATTTTGGCCACTCCGGTCGATCACTACGCCGAGTTTCGAGTCTTTCAAGATTTAACAAACCCAACCGTTCATTGTAAGACAAGTCACTTTGTCGCCATAGTATTCTTTTCGTAAATTTATGCTGAATTTTTTTAATTAGGTACCTACAGATAATATCTTTAATCAAATAAGGGTTCCAAACTACTGAGCTGTACTCCAAAATGAGTCTTACATAAGCTTTGAAAGCTTTTACCATTAATTCAATATTCTTGAGACAAAGCTTTTCTGGATCAGTGATGCAAGTCGAGAAGCTTTAGATGCAATGTTTACACAATGAATGCCTAGAAGATAAGTCATCACTAATGTACACTCCCAAATCCTTAAAACCCAATAAGCCGACTATAACTTAGCTTTATGACGGACAGTATTCCTTTCTCCATTCAACCGTTCCAACATAGCCAACTGTACTTTATTGAAACATTAAAATCGACAATTATGTACCTATATGCATTCTATTTCAAGAAAACTTGCGCATGGAAATGAATTTTCAGCAGTCCAGTTACAAAAGTGGTTTCTCAGTAGCCTATTGTAAAACAACATTGCACAACAAAACATATGCTAATGAATTTCTCTGCAAAGTAGGTACTGTGATTGTTGCTTCACTTTATGTAAATCGCTTTTGTAATTGATTTACATAAAGCCATGAAATGCAATCCATGCGCAAGGTTTCGTGAAACAGACTATAGGTGTAATAAATGTCTTTAGTTACGTGTAATTCGAAGTATTTTTGAATTTTTTTGGCTGACCAAAGTATTTTTTCTCTGCCAATGCTAATGTCTACATGTCTCTAGACATGCTAATTTATGAATGAGCTTATTGGTACACAATAAACCTACCCTTATTTCTTACTGTGGCGTAAAGATACATACATACAAACAACAAGTCGGCTCGGCTTCATCAGCAGGGTTGTTAAGTTAAGGGTTTTCCCCTATTTTCACTGGCTGGCACTGGCGTAGCCAGTGGGGGGAAGATGGAATCCCCCTGGGGAAAATTTTTACATTTTCAAAAAGTGAGCAATATGGTTGCGTGATGCTGTTTTGCGATGAAAAATCGAAAAATTCAGTGCTTCGCGTAGGTTTATTCTATTATTTGGCAATTTCTACCGTTTTATTGGTGGAAAATCAAAAATTAGCGCTTCGCGCGCATAAGAAAGCATTTTTCCGTCAAAAACATGAAATTTTTTTGAGAAAATTCAATTTTTTTATAGCTTAAATCGTGCAGGGTGATGTGAAAAGCCCAAAAACACGTTATTTAAGGCCCCGCGCGTTTTTACGCGTTTTTTAGACGAAAATTTTTTTTAGAATTTTCCCCTGGCGAAAATCCTGGCTACGCCTATGCTGGCTGGTGGTAAAATTTTAAGATGTTCAAGAATTGAGCAACATGGTTGCATGATGCTAATCTGCGACGTGAAATTGAAAAATTTGGCAGTTTCTATCGTCTTGCTGCAGAAAAAGTCAAAAAAAGGCTAAACTTTACTATATAGGTGTGAACGAAAAACTTGCAGATGTATGTGGAATGGAACGATATTGATTGAAATGAGGAGGACATGCATAAAGAGAGTGCGGAAAAAAATTTTATGAAAAACGGACCAATATTGGTGAAGATAGTTACTTAGGATTAGCTACCTACATTAAAGTGAGGTATTTTACAGTTTACAAAAATGTACCAAAAATGTTCCGAATTTGGGCTGAAAAACATATGTATCTGACATTTTCAAGGTCGCTGATTACGAAAAAATAACTTTATTTTACGGAAAAAAAATTTTGTTTAAAAATTTTTAAATTTGAAAAAACAATTTTTTACCTGTTCTTTCTGTTCTAGATAATGTGAAAATTCAAGTTTCTGCTTAAATGACGCTTAGGCTTAGGCTTAGTTTATCTGAGAAGGTGTTTTCGGCTGCTTAGGTCGAGGTCGCTCCCGCTTAGGTCGAGTTATAGATGTTAAGGTCAACGTATAGATGCTTAGGTCGATGTATAGATGCTCAGGTCGATGTATAGATGCTTAGGTCGACTCAAGTTGGGACATGTTATTCTGCATCCCACCGTTTGAATCTTCAAATGGTTGGATTTTTAAGAAAATCCAAAAATGCTGTTTGAATCGTATTTAAGTATACATCTTGGGTATCATTCGAGAAAAATGAGTTTCAGAACCAGCGAACCGCGATAGGAGAAGCATAGAGGTGTTAGAACAAACGAAGACCAGCCAAGTGGCAGCCGCGGAAAGAAAACCGGAACGTTCAAGCTGCAAAGCTGATGGAAATATGACAGAGGAAAGGCGAAGCAGAATTAGAGAAAGAGTGAAGCGATCCTGAACCGATTAGTCATGTGATAAGTTTATTTGGAATAATAAAGAGACATGCGGATGTGTTTGACTCCTCGTAACTCATTATACTGTAACATATCATGTTTACTACATTAGTGTAAAGGACCAGGAAGTAGGTAATTTTTACCCCATGAGGTGGGTGAATGTGGGACGTTCAAAGTACAATGAAACAGACTATATGGAAGAAAAAACAGACATGCGGATGTGTTTCATTGTACTGTAGAGTATAAAGTAAAGAGCATAAGTTTAAAGAACATTTACATAAAATCATGAAGTAGGTAATTGATAACACCATGTAATTTATACCCCCATTAGGTGTGTGCGGGTAAATGTTGGACGCTGAAAGTACAATGAAACAGACTATATGGAATAAAAACAGACATGCGGATGTGTTTTACTGCTTGTAACTCATTATACTGTAGAATATAAAGTAAATAGCATAAGTTTAAAGGACATTTACATATAAACACGAAGTAGGTAATTGATAACACCATTAGGCGGATGTGTTTGACTCCTTGTAACTCATTATACTGTAGAATATCACGCTTACCGCATTAGTTTAAAGGACTATATCATATTTTCAACAGATTAGCAGCTAGAACGTTCCGGTTCTTTTATCCGCGCCCGAAAACTCTACTACTATTGATTTTCACTCATCTTGATGCTCCAATCGCACTTCGCTAATTGATTATTGTGACAAAGGCCCGACGGACTGGAGGATTAGAATAGTGAGCGGTGTAAACAACATGCTTTCTAATCATTAAGTTGAGCTTAGCACTGGCTTAGGCTTAGGCTTAGTTATGTGCCTTCAAATTGGTGCCAGGGGATGATGTAAGCCTGAGTCAGATGGGGCGAAAATTGGCGGAGCGAGTAAGCAATTTTTGCCCCATCTTTGGCTTAGGCTTAGATCATCCCCGACACCAATCTGAAGCTCAAACAGACTTTTTGCTTCTAATCATCATGAGAGCAGCGCGAGGAACCCAAGACTAGCCATTGAGCAAGTTTGCAATATGCTAATTAGCCTAATTTGCATACTATGCTAATTAGGCTACTTTGCATATGAAAAACTGGCTTCCATGTGGCCAGTTTTGGGTTTCTAGCAATGCTCGTGATGATTAGAAACCCGAAAAACTGCTGTTTTGTAAGAAATTGAAAAATCAGTAATAACGAATATATTCTAAATCTTTAACTGGATGTTAACAATGCTAAAAATAGTTAAATTGGAAAAAATTTCTTGAAAATTTGGGCAAAAAAATTACAAAAAATTTTTTCTTCAATCTTGGTTTCCACGCAGTATAACTTAATTTTTGTAATCTGCGACCTTGAAAATGGCAGGAAAATATTAATTAGTAAAAATTGGAAACCTTTGATAAACTGCTAAAATTCCTTAAAGTGGCTGAAAATGGTGAATGTCGAAGTATGATGTTTGAAGTACCGTAACTGTGAGTTTTGTATGGATTTGGTTTATTATTTTTTTCCGCGTCGTCTAGTGACACAAAGTATCGTTTTTGCGCAATTGTATGGCCGTTCTGCCGGAATAGCGCAAAATCGGTCTCACACCATATTCTTCAAAAACTCCTAATAAGCGCTTCACGCACATTATAAGAATTTTTTCGTCAAAAACGTAAGAAAATTTCTGAAAAAATTAATTTTTTTAATTGCTTAAATAGTGCAGGACAATGTGAAAAGCCCAAAAATAGGTTATTTAATGGCCTCGCCCGTTTTTAGGGTTTTTCAGATAAAATTTTTTGTAGGTATATTCCCCCGGCGAAAATCCTGGCTACGCCTATACCCATTTTGGGGGTTTTTTGAAGCCATTGGAGGCATTTTTTAGCCAGTGACATTGTTTTGCGCCTATGCTTAACCATTAATTGGGGGTTTATTAGGCAGTTTGAGGTAAAAATTGGGTTTTTTTGACGGGCAATTGGCAACACTGTCCTTCAGCCAGGCCCGTATCCTGGATATTTTTCGGGGAGTCACGAACAAAATTTTTCCTTAAATACAAGGGCTGACTAAAGCACATTTTTGCTCTTGCAGATTTTGCTACCCGGATGCCTTAGATACGGTGAGAATCTAATGGGAACCATCTCTTTTAGGGCTGAGGGGTCTGGGGTGGCTAGCTCAAGCGCCCCCCAGCGGAGTCCGAGCAGAGCCCCGGAAAATTTTGTGGAAAGAGCACTTCAATTTTGGATTGTAAGGTTAAATTTTGACAAAATCAGTCGAATCACGGCTGTGAATCCACCCTAAAAATGGCCGAAGACCATCACCCAATTCATAATCATCGCCGAAAAATTGCTACCATTCTTGTTTCTTTAACAAATCTCATTTTCTTCATAAAACCTGTGAAGAAAAGAAGAAATATAGATGCAAAATACACTGTAAATTGACTTGTATGAAGGCTAAAAATGGAATGTTCAAAGCGCTTGGGGCTAAATCGACTGTAATTGTAATTTAAATACATTTTTTACGAGTTTTGGCTTAAAAGGCATAGGGTAGTAAAGAAAAAAATTATTCACATATTTCATTTCGGAGGGGAGGGGGCATGTGCCCCCTATCTCCCCTGGATACGGGCCTGCCTCCAGCCCCAGTGTCGCCAATCGTGAGTTTTGATCTCAAAACGTGAATTTTTATTTTAGCTTTGAGATTTTTTTGAGTAGCGTTTTTTCGTGAGTTTTTGAAATTTTTTCTGAATTTGAGATCTTTCACTGAAAATGACTTTTTGTTTGATGCAAGTTTAGAAGCTTTATGACCGAAAACGGCCAAAGACGACCTGAAAATGGCATTTTTTTCCAAAAATCGAGGACTCGATAGCTCGAGCTCAGTGGCGAGTTAGGTGATTAACATTTATTTGCCTTGCTTGCCAACCTAAATAGTGATTCGAGTTGCTAAATGTCCGATAAAAACGAAAATTATTGCTTCGATGTTTGAAAAAATTAGTTTTTTTGAAAAAATTTTTTGTTTGAATATTCAAACTTTCGACTGGCACTTTTGAGATTTTTGGTAAGTTTTGAGATTTTTCAGAGCCGGAGGTTGGCATCACTGTCCAGCCCATGATTGCCAACCGTATGTGGTTTTGGCTTAAATTTTAAGATTTTTTCTCGCGTTTGAGACTTTTTGGGGTTTGTCCTTTTTGAGCTTTTCTTAATTTTTTAAGGTTTTTTGAAGTTCCTAAGAATTTTTTCAGGCATCGGGATCTTTATTGCAAAATACGTTCTAGATTGCAAAATTTTCCGTCGCATCGCGCCGGGCCGGACTGATTTATGCTTATTGCAATGCTTTTTCTTGATTTTTTATTGCACTTCTATTGATAGCTCACTGCTTGACTACAATGAAAAGTGGCAGGTTCCTATTCCTTCCATAGGTTTAGGTAGGCACTCACCTAATTTATTTTCCCTATTCCTTTCGCTTCTCATCAGTTCAAATTTAATTTAGGTAACTACTAACTATTAGTTTACCTATCTCTTGCGCGCATATAGATTCTAACCGAGCTAAAATTTGCATAAAAGACTTATTTAAATTTAAGTTAGCAAAGTTGAAAAGCATGGTTTTGCCACTTTGCGTTTATCTGAATAAAGTATTATTATTAGATAGGTATCACGTGGGCACGCGTAAAATTTGTCATTCTATTGACTCGCATGTCCCGCTACAAGTTCGTATTTGCATTAATTGTGTATCTCGTCGCTTTTGTATTTTATCAGTTTAGTGTATCAGTAATAAATTCCTTGTTGTTAACATGTATAAGCTTGAGATTTTTTATCTTTCGCGATAAATATGGATTCATTGCCTGGAAGTCCAAATTCGAAGAAGCAGAGGATGCGACTCACATCGTTCGCTTCGTTTCGCTCCGCTTATCGCATCTCATAACTCAGGCTTATTTTAAACGCTGGCACCAACATTTCGGTCAGCCATAAATACACATTACTAAGCCTAAGCCTAATAAGCAGGTAAACCGATGCAAAATATTAAGAATAACTTGCGTTCATTATCGGAATGAACCAGCTTTAGTCGATTGGTTAAGGTTCTGGGCTTTGGAGTGAGAGGTCCACGTTTTGAATCCGGTTGCCAGCAACTTTGTTTCGCTTCATCATATGCTACTGACTGCATACATACACCTTTATAATATAACCGTCTTAATACATATGTGAACCTGCTACACGAATGCCAGATGGTTGACATATGAATCTCATGGAGCAAATACAGAATATAGGTTTCGTCCGAAATCCGTACAAATAGTTTAGAAAGTCCGGATTCTTTTCAAACTGTGCTGAAATCGTCAAAATAAGGCGCGAAATCAAGTTTGATCGAAAACTGTCGATTGTTTCCCGAAATATTTCAGATTGAACCGCTAAATTCATGTCTTTCGTGATTAAGTCTGAGTTAATAAACTTCATGGTTCTATAGTTTTTCGCCGTACAAAAATAATTTTCCATGTCATTTCCGATATGCTGATAATGACGAGTATACCAATCTTTTTGCTTGAAAATCCTTTTTTATGCGTAATATATGCAAATTTTTGTCCTGAGCGTTAATAAGTCGACCTAAGCAGCTATATGCCGACCTAAGCGGGAGCAATACCGACCTAGCACCTTACGTATATCAATCTAAGCTGAAGTTGTCGTCCTTCTTTGTAACACGAAAACCATAATTCGTGTAAGCCAATTTTAGGCCTAAAGATTGGTAATATAAGATAGGAAATCGGATTTTATTCTTTTTGTTAATTTTCGTCTTAAAGAACAGCATAAAGAAAGCCCCTCTAGGTGCTTAATAGAGAATTTATCGCAAGTCATGTTGAAAAAACCTATACTTTTAATTTCTTTTTGCCAGCAACTTTGTTGTCGATAATGAAAGGTCTCCGTATGTTTTGAAAGTAGATACGAATGAAACGCCGCATGTCCTCTTTAGGTACTGCGATTAATGGATTCTTAATTCTTAAATATTCATGCTGATGCTCGAAACTTCGCTTGCCTTGGATCTGATGGTTTGTGTGCTTACTTTGGAAAAAGATTTGAAGAGTCTCGCTAGTGTCTTTTGAACCAATCTTTAATATATATGTTAGAAGACTGGTATTTTCTATCCCAAATAATACATAAGGTGAAATCAATTTTCAGGATGCTTATCCTGAGATATTATTTCGAACGATTGACAAGTCAAGCCATCATTTGACATATCTTTCCTATATTGCAGCTTGCCGTCTCTACAAATTCAATTTATTTCTATAGGCCCTTTCTATATTGTTATGTAAAATGTAGCTTACAAACGCTACTACATAATAAAATCAGCTCAACGACTTTTGGAAAAAATATTGAAAAAACATCTCAATCACATTAATTCACTTTTTTCTCACATAGCTACTTTTATTTCTTATCTAGATAATAGTAATTTTTCTTTACAAGATGGCGCTGCTTGGTAATTCCTCCGGATTTGCTAATACTAATACGATTAATTCATCACCCACATCGATGGGTCTTTCTAGTCAGAAGATGACGGCTGCATTAAAGAAAGTGAAAGGAAATATCGAACGACTGTTTGAAAAAAATCTTGCGGATATGATACGTGGGATACGTAACAACAAGGAAAATGAGGTTATTATATTTAAAATTTCCATGAAAGAAAGGTACATACATATATGTGAAAAGCTGGAACTAATTGTCTGCTGTAGAATTGTAAATTTAGTCACTATGACTGTTGATTATTCCAGACGAAAATGTGAATAACTCATGAATCGAAATTTAATTAGTTCTTCAACTGTTAGTCAGCGAGTTGTTTGATGCCGCATTATGATGTTAATAGTGAATACCTACTCTACCACATGTTTGCGAGCGTAGATGCCCAGCGTTGCCGATCTGGGGGGGGGTCAGCCGATCTGGAGGTGTCAGCCTGGAGGGGTCGAAAATTGAGCTCTTTTGGGCCAAAATAACCTGAAAAACTAATATAAATGGTAAAATTGCATTAAAACTACGTTATTTCACAGTTTCTGGTCAATTCCAAGCCCTTATAAGGAAAATTTTCAATTTTCATCCGTTTGGCCTTCATTTTGCCTCATTTCCTCCAGAAAATTTCGCATTTTTTCACTGTTTGAAGGAGTGGAATATGTCAGTATGCGTATTTCTCTTTGATTTTTGAGTGTACCAATAGATTTGCATACCTATATACATATATTTAAGATCAAGTCTTCTCTTTTTGATTACCTATCGTTCTTTGCGGGATTTTTCCGTAGGCAGGTATCTAATTAGATGACCTAACTCAATAACTCTGGAAATGATCTGAAGTACTCAGAATGAAGTGCATTTATTAAGTTTCTAACCATGAAAAGTGAAAAAAATTAATTTTCCGAATAGAATTAACAAAGCTAATTTTATTCACTCATCAAAGCTTGCATTAAGATTATATCGAATATCTAAATAACCTTATTGGTTCTTTTTTTAAATAGAAGTAAATTGATCATTTCAGGCAAAATATATCGCTCAGTGTATTGAAGAAATAAAGCAAGAATTGAAGCAGGACAATATAGTTTTGAAGGCTAACGCAATAGCAAAACTGACATATGTAAGTTGACGTTTCGCGTTTTTACTATTATGCCTCTCAGGTAACTAATTGATTGCTGGTATACGGTCGCTGGGATAAAATGGAAAGCAGTCTAAAATATTATTTTTCTTGGAAAATTCAAGAAAAATTTTTAGAAGTATCATTTGAGTACGCATTGATTACGAATATATTGAAATTTACTTGCTCAACTTGCTCTTATTCGTTTCCCCCAACTGATCAAGTCATTTTTGTCAAGATTTAAGAAGTTATTTTTCTTACCGATCCCGAATATTAGCCGATTGTATGAGTGATTTACTGTTGCACACTAATGCCTCACCAGTGGAATGATTGATTTTGCGTAGTATTACTATAAACTTAATAAACGTACTACTTGTCATTTCGAATTGTATATTCTAAGTGTCTGTGATCATGCTAGCGTTGTTTCATTCTCTATTTTTTAGTGACGTTTATTTCATTGTCAAAAACGTAAGACACCTTAGTCGTTTCTTAAACATTCAGTGATTAAGGTTATCTGCTGATCAAACAGCTATTTTATATCTATGTCAATGAAACTAGGTACCTTTGTAGCTTTAGTTTGAGTCTGAATTCTTTATAGAAAAATACATGCTTTGCCTTTTATGTGTAGTAAAAAAGTCGTGTATGCTATAGGACAAAAATTGTCATTGGATCGGAATAGAGTACCTGAAAAATTTGTATTCTTGTACTTTAAAATTAAATAGCGATTTTTTTCAGTCTATCACTCTGAAAAACTTAGTTGCTCGCTCTGGTTTACTCAATAGCTGTTATGTCAGGTGCAGAGATGCACAGCATATAAATTCTGGGAGGTATGAAATTTTAAAATGTGTTTTTGGGCTTAAAAAGAGTGGGTTCGCGTCGAAAACATCGTTTTTTGGTGTTCCTGATGTTGCTCTATCTCCGTAAAAAGATCGAAAACATCGAACCAATTTAGCAAAATATAGTCGAAACATTAGTATATGGCGTGAAACGCCTAAAATTTGATACTTTTTTGAGCAAATAGGTAGCTAAAAACGCTCAAAAAGCACCTTTTCTGCTAATTTCCGGGAAATTTTTGGAAACTCAGAAAAATCATAAAATCCGAGGGAGCGGTTAAAAAATTTCTGGAGGGGATGAAACTTTTTCTGGGGGGTGAAATGTCCTCAAATCCCTTAAGATCATGTATGGTCACTGGTCAGGTCACGTGTAATTTGACGGCATAATTACCGACCAATGGATTATTCGTACTTTCCCATGCAGCTATGGTTTATTTGCGCGCCTTTAGAATGATTGGACCTTTACTCATTACCGAGCTAGAACAACAGTATTTTTTGAAAGCGCTATCTCAAGCAGAAAATAATTCTCGATTATAAATCGAAGAAAATACTTACAATTGTTTAAAAATTGGAAATGATTTCGAAAAAGAGGAAATTAGTCTCTGGCGACATTTTTTGAAGGCGGAAGGATTAAATGAAAAAATTAGATAGAGAAAATGGTCAGCTGTAGTTTCTTTGAATTTATCAACTCAAGTTTTTTACTTACAGCTTCAAATGCTCGGTTACGACATTAGTTGGGCTTCGTTCAATATCATTGAAGTTATGACTTCTACCAGATTCACATTTAAGGTATACATACATCATTTCTAAGTCAATTTAGCGATTTCATACCCCCTACGAGTAATTAATGGTTTCACTTCGGTAATTTAAATGCTAAACGGATACGCATTGACATTTTAATTCACTGATTTGTAAACTGATTATAAAATTATGCGCTGGAATTTCAAGTGCTCAATAAAAGTATATTAAGCACTGTTACAATGAGTTTGATCTCGATTTGATTTGATTATCGAAATGTATTGGCAATAAGAAAATTATAAGAATTACTACCCACCTTTCTATAAGTTCTGATTTTTAGAAAAATTATTCGCATTTTTTGACGGAATATTTAAATATCAATATTGGTTTATTTTTACTTTGATATTCGTAGTATATTTATCAATAATTTAACATTTAAAGTTCAGCGATAAATGTATTTTTGTTTGAAATTTTACGCTTGAGTTCGATACACATTAGAATTATTTCAGTATTTGCATTTTTAATTTCTTTTGGAATATTTTAATTGATATTAACCTTTTTTCAAATCAGAAATTATTTTTATCGAAATATATTATATTCTTGTCTATTTCAAAAACACTGCAATAAAAATATCTAGGCCTAAAATGTTTCATCCCCAAAAAAGTAAAAAATTATTGTTATTCATCGTAAAGTCGTATAGTTTATAATTTTATCGATTAGATTTATTTTTCTTATGATTTTATTACTCTATTCGCTATCTGCAGCGGATTGGATATTTGTCGGCTGCACAGTGCTTTAACGATAATACTGAAGTTATTATGTTAACGACGAATTTGATACGAAAAGATCTTAATAGTTCCAATATGTATGAATCTGGCGTCTCACTAGGCGCCCTTTCTTGTTTCGTAACGCCCGATCTAGCTCGAGATTTAGCTAACGATGTCGTTACTCTTGTGAGTTTCTATCTACGCCTATTTCTTCAGTAATTCGTTTCGTAATTTTTGTAATTTTGTAATTTTTAAATTTTTTACGTGTAAAGGCAAGCAATGGTGGCCGACCAGACCAAGTTTAAATGGTTGGCTGTTAGATTTTAAATTTTCAGTCTCCCTACCCCACCAGAATTCTTTAGAAATAAATGTGTATTCGTTCGTGCATTTCGGACTTTTCTATTTTATCATTTGAGACAAATGACTTCTCATCGATTTTCTATTGAAAAATGAAGAATTTTGTTCATTTTTTCGAGTGGCTCTCGAGAAATTGACGAGCTAGTACATATTTCGCACTTGGCATATTCGTGATAGGATTACGGAGAGATGATCAAATTAAAAATGGTCATCCTAAAGCATACTTCAGCCAAATTCTAGGCTGATATTAAGACGTACAAAAATTTTATTAATATTGCGAAATTTTTATATTTTTTACCGTTTTTTGGCTGAGTTAATGACCGTTCTATGGGAAAATTATTTAGAAAACTGTTTTAGCTTTAAGTGCCTGAAAAATTTTGTTGCATTGTCCTTAAATTTGAAATTCAGTTTTTCAAACTTTCTTAAAAACAAACGGAACAGACTCTATAGTCAATGTTGAGCTTTACAACGAGGAATAACATTAATTCACTAAATGGGTGTAAACAATTGGTAAATTTCGACATTAGTGCATATTTTGAACTCACTTTTTAACATTAGAATGGTATGCTGAACATAAAATCATTATTTCTAAGTTCCAGAAAATTTTGACATTTTTGCTTTTTTATACCGAAACAACCTGTTGCTGAATTTGCCGGATGTGTAGCGTTATCTTACCAAAACCTTTGAATTCTCATTCATTTTTACGTATTTATATTTGCCAAAAGCGCAGTTTTTTCTATAGATTAATTAAAAATTTTAGTATATAGCTGGCCGCTTTAAGGGGATGTGAATGACGTTTAAGTTTCGGCGGCCAAAAATGACAAAAAACACATAAAGAAGGTCTAAAAGGGAAGTTTTTGCTAAAAATGGGGAGTGGATAAAAATTTCAGTCTTTATGGAGATGGGGAACGACCGAGTTTGGGCGAGGGTTTCCCTAAACCGCCCTGTCGCGTGTATGTTTAAGATGAGGCATATGTACAGGGTGGCCCATAAAAAAAGGCTACATTTTTAATACGTCATAACCTCGGCTGATGTGAAAATAAAATTTTAAGACCAGCTGCATTAGATGGGTAAACATGTCTTTATTTGATCAACGTTAAAAATTTTAGCCAGCTTTCAGCGGTACCTGCAATACGGCAATTTGTTTACACCTCACTGTTTAAACCTCAGAGTTTCTGCATTGTATTACATTACTGTGTATGTTGTTATCCTTTTTTGACATTTTTGACAATATGTTCAGTCACAAAAATTAATTAGCTCATTTTTAAATCTCCAGAATAGATATGCGTCCTACCGAGTGCAAAAATTTCAGGATATCGTCGAAAGAGGGTGCAAATTGATGGCGAGACTAATGACGCTATCGGCGTTTAAATGATATTAAAGTAGGGTGTAAACAAATTGCCTTAGCGCCCGAAGCACTGTAACTTGGCCATTTGAAAAGTTTGAAGTTTACAAGAACCGAAGTTATGACCTGTCAAATCATAATATAGCCTTTTTTTATGGGCCACCCTGTATAATTGTGCTTGCTCTTAGGGTCAACTGGGATTTCCTATAGTTGACCCTTGACGCTAATCAACCACGCAACTACGCAGTGCAAAGTCTGACCAGCCACTGAAAAAATCTGCAAGCCTTTAAGTACACACTTAAGAGTTGAGCGCAAATTTGCATGGTTACCATTGCATTTGTTCCACAAATCTTTTACAAGACACAAAAATAAAGGCTGTATGGCATGGGTAAAATATTTCGGTTTGTGCAATTAGCTGATAAGTGAACAGTGTGACCTCTGTAGAAAAATATATTGCAGTTTGACTAACCACGCAACTAGACTCGAGCATACATGATCTTAGGGGCGTTTCAGCCGCCCTTCCAGAAAAATTTGTAACCCCTTCCCCCGCGAAAAATTTTTTCACCGCTTCCCCAGAATTGGCGATTTTTTGAGAGTTCCCAAAAAATTTGCTAAAAATTTGTAGAAAAAGTGTGTTTTAAGCGTTTTTAGCTATCTATTTGCTCAAAAGTGCCAAATTTTGCCATTATACTTTGACTATATTTTGCTCAATTTGTTCGACTTTTTTGATTTTTTTCGAAATTTTTCGATGTTGTTTATGCTCTAGAATGATAGAGCATCGTCAGAAACGCTGAAAAATGATGTTTTTGATGCGTACCTACCATTTTTTGGCTCAAAAAAGCACTTTATAATGCCCCTCCAGAATTCCCATGCTGTGCATGTATGCACTCGAGTCTGCTGAACCTGAAAACTTTGTGCCTGCCTATGTATGGTAGGTATGTATATGCATACATGTAACGGCTCGAAATTTTAGGTGGGAGGGATTGTAAATGACCTCCATTTTGATTCATGATAAATGATTAATGGTCAAAAACACTTAAAGCGGCCGAAAAATTCAATTTTTACCAAACATGGAGGAAGGTTGAAAGTTTTCTGGTTTTGGGGATGAGGACAAGTAACTTTGGGTGGGGATCCCCGCTCTTGTTACATGTATGTGCATACGTACTAGGGATGCAGCGGATACCCACAGCCACACCCGCTATTACCCGGCTCTTTTTGGTACCCGCACCCGCTATTCCTAAATTTTGTTAATACCCGCACCCGCTGAATTCATTGTCATAAAACAGCGGGTGGTGGGTTGAAAGATAATTACCTATCTATGTAATATGAAGAAAGAATAAACGAAAAGTATCTGACCAAAATCAGATAGAAAAAATCTATTTCAATATATTAAGTCTTGATAGGCACTTACAACTTATGAGCAGTCATGCAAATTAACCCGGTTGCTTGCATACTGTATGGCGTGCAAGAATGAGAAAGTGTAAATGACAATTAGAAGCGTATATTGTTAAGTACATGCGCGATTCTAGTTCTCAGTAAGTACATGCGCGATTCTGTTCACTACCAAAATCTTCAAAATTCTTGGCGCTTCGCGTAGATTGTTGTCCTCAAAATGAGTATAGGGATGATAAAATTTGAGCTAACTGTAAATATCAGGAGGAATGTGCATTCTTACAGCTAAAGTACCTAATATAAAATTTTAACGCTAAATTCGTGGAATGCAAAGATCTTAAATGACGTGCCATTTCAGCTGCACGTGTGCGAATGGACCCATATAGAGAAGTGTATCTAATGCCTAGCTGAATCTAGCAATAATATTTTCTAATTCATATTTTAATCCATTATTCGCATGATGCCATCCCAAACCTAGACGCCCGCCCACATTTGTCTCAGGTTGGGCAGCCACTTGCACACATACATTTATTAGTACATACTTACGAAGAATAAAAGATAAAACAATAAAACAATTACATTAATTAAGGAAGAAGACTAATTAGAAGAATTTCAAGAATTGAAAAAAATTAAAATTAGAAATTAATTTGAAGCAAGCAAATTGAAGGAATGAAAAACAGTGAAGTAGGTTAATGTGATTACTCGTCATTGCAGAAGCAACACACAAGATGTCTTCCTATGTTAAGTGAAATACCCGCCACCCGTACCCACACCCGCACCCGCACTGGCACTCGCTATTTTCAAAAATTATTACCCGTACCCGCATCATACCTGGGCGTGGGGGTTTGAAAGGGTATGCACCCCCCAGAAACCAAAATACCCCCCAGAATTCAATTTTTGAAAATATTTTTTTGGTTTTTTTCGCGATTTTTTGATGCCAATGACAGTGCAGTGCTCAATGAGAAGCGTTGAAAAATGGTGTTTTTTCGTCATACCACCATTTTTAAGGCCATTTTTTACCTTTGAAAAATCTTGTACCCCCAGAATTTTGGCGCCGCCCACCTATGACCCGCACCCTTTATCGCGAAATTTCGATACCCGCACCCGCTATTCCGAAAAAGTCCACCCGCTGCATCCCTAATACGTACCATTTGCCTCGTTGCAATGGGTGCTTAATCCCTAATCTGCTGTACTCATACGATTGTTTGTCCTATTACAGTTTTACATATTTCTCCGGGCTTGATTGCTCACTGATTCTACTGGTAATAAACGTATGTTTAGGAGAGTCGGGGAATCATGAATGGTAAAATGTTTTCCTGAATAACTTAAATTTTAAATTTAGGAGAACCAGCTTTAAATGGAGGCCGCCCATTTTATACTTAAATTTATCGTCATATTTAATTAATTATGAGCGTTTTTAACGTCCTCTTAATTTGTGAATTTATTAATTGGGAATTTTGTGCTTTTTGTCCGTTCAGCTGACATCTAGTAAGCCGTACATTCGTAAGCGTGCCGTTTTATTACTGTATAAAATTTTCTTGCGATATCCGGACGCTCTAAGACCGACGTTTGCTAGGCTGAAGGAAAAACTAGAGGATCCCGATCAAGGTTTGCTAATTTTTTGTAGTTTAGTAATTTTTATTGTATCTAAATTCCCTATTCTTTCTGCCTTTTTTACGTTTTTGCTTCTATTGTCAAAAATAATTTCTTGTTAATTAGAATAAATCTGAAATAATTCATAAATTACTATTTTTCCTATTATTCTAATCGTTTATTACGTTAGACATTTATTGTTGTTTCTCGTCTTATTTTTATTTCACTTTTATACAGGCGTTCAATCGGCTGCCGTTAATGTTATATGCGAGCTGGCGAGGAAAAATCCAAAAAACTATTTATCTCTTGCTCCCGTATTTTTTAAGCTGATGACGTCATCAACTAATAATTGGATGCTTATCAAGATAATTAAGCTCGTAATTAAAAAGTTTATTTAATTTTTGCTTATTGCCTGTTTATACATGGGTGTGTATCATACATGTCACGGCTAGAAATTTTGGGAGGGGGTCTCCGGCCATTTTTAGGGGGAGGGTAGATAACCTCCAATTTTTAGCCAATAAACGCCTAGAAACTCTAAAAAATTTAATTTTTTTTCAAAAATGGGGGATCAAAAATTTTGTGGCTTTGGGGGATGCGGGGACGTCCGACTTTGAGTGGGGATCCCCCATCCCCCTGTTACATATATTGTATGTATTCACATAACAAATATTTACAAATTTCAATAAAGTTTTCGCATTAGAGATTTTAGGAACGATGCATCTCTGGGCTAGAATTTTTGTTAATTCATTTTCGAGAATTCAACCCTCCAAGCTTCTAATCGAAAATAAGGCTTCTAGTTTTAATCTTAAATCAAGCGTTGACTGTCAGGCGCGGATTTAAGAAGGGGTGGGGGCGGCCACCCCCATCATTGGCCAAAAATATGTGGCGAAATAAAGAATGGATATGCAATTTGCAATGATTTTTGGCCGTCAGTGACCATAATTTCTCAAATTTTTCCGGCGCTACGCTCCGAATGATATCTAATGACATTTATTAACTTTTTTGGCGACCTGGAAGCCATTTTCTGTTCTATTTTTGTATATTTTTCTTCTATTTTTAATTGAAAACAACGATGTTTCGCATCAAATGCTATAAATACAGGAAATCAAGCAGTGAATCATGCTTCTAGACGTCTATCCGCCTTAATTTCACAAGTTTTCCGGCGCTTCGCGCCAGATTTTTGATTAAAGTCAAAGAAATTTAAAGATTTTTTCGACACAAAATTGTCTGAAATTTCAAAATTTTCAGAAAAAATATTGCGTCAAAAGTGATTTTGTGTAAAAGTTTACAATGTAAAACACCGAAAAAAACACTATTTCGCACGTTAAGGGCAAATTTTTGGACCTATTTTTGACTGTTTTTGGAAAAGTAGGGATACCGCCCCCTCAGGAAAATCCTAGATCCGCCACTGTTGACTGTTCTTCATTTTCAATTAAAAATATCTGTATTTAGGTGTTTTCTCAAATTTTAAAATCTAACGCAGTATCACAAAGACGCGAAATTTTAAGGTTTTTTAGTTCAAGCGAACATTTAAATGCGAGTTTGGAGCCTTGAATCCGGTTAAAGGAGAAATTGTAAACCTTTTTAGGCGAAAGAGAAAGTTAAAGTCATTACAGGACAACAGATTTTTCCGGTTAAATGCTTAACATCATTCATAAGCTATTAATTAATATCGTTCTGCGCTAAATTCAAGCAGAGTAGCGTTCTGTCTGCTACCAGGGCGGTATAAATTGTTTTTCAACTGGCCATGCTGCTTGCTTTTACGGTACATATTCTTTAGATGGCTAAAAAAGAGAAAACTTTTGAGTAATATAGATAGAGTTTTATCAGAGAAACCAATAGAAATAATTTTTTTTACAATTTTGCATGAAATAAGTCCTAAATAATGATTATGGTTATTTTATTATTTTATTAATGATTATTTTATCAAGCTTTTTTACCATCGGCTGCTCCTGAGATAAGTACTTGCATATAACAAACTCCGACTAACTTTATTTTATTATAAATGCAATTGTAAAAGAGTGAATTCGAACTAAATTGGCTTTGCTCCTATGAAGTTTTAACTTTATCAAATAACAAGTGCAATCGAGAATTATAGCACCCGGACGCATCTTCTTTTATCAAGTTAATTTATGTTATAAAAATTATTTTCTATCTCCTGTTTATCAGATGACTAGTCTTGTCTGTAGCTGACCTTCTGAATTTTCTTATGGCAAATTTTTTTCTGACTTTCTGATCGTCTTCTTAGGCAGAATGTAATACATTCACTTTTTATTTCCGTGTACCTGGTACATAGCACAACTTGTGATCCCATGTGCACGCGTAAAGAATTAATGAATTGGGTGTGCAAGGTGAAATTTTCAGCGGGGGGGGGGGGGGGGTGAAAACCAAAATCTGTTAGATAGCTAAGTGCTTCGTAAAAATGTCTAATGTTTCTATAGCCTTTTTTGGCTTCAGAAAATTAGCTGTATAGCTTTTTTTGGTCTCAGAAAGCCTTTTTGGACTCACAAACTAGCTATTTACCCTTTTTAGATCAAAAAATAGTCATTTAGCTCAGCGTTTTTTTTTGTACTCGGCACGGCAAAGATTTTTCCCGATGTACAAAGACTTTTCGGGACCGTCTTTGTACATGTACAAAGATTTTTAGGGTGATAACAATTGCAAAAAGGTCTAAAATTCGCGAAAATATTTGGCGCTTCACGCCAAAATGAGTAATATTGTGTTCTATATATTCTTATTATGGCAGAAATCGCATTTCAAACGGGAAAATGTCAAATTTTTCGGCGCTTCGCGCCGTTTTAAGACGATTCTTAGTTATTTTTGCCCATAGAGACACAGAAATTAGCTTAAATACACTACCAAAAGTCGAAAAACTCCTTTTTTACCACACTAAAATCGCTATTGTACCTTATTATAGTACTCCAAAAATTTGTTTGTACAACATGTACAAAGACTTTTGGGGACCATCTTTGTGTGCATGTACAAACGGACCTTGTACAAAAAAAACACTGATTTAGCTCTTTTTGGAGTTGAGAAAATAGTTATTTGTCCCTTTGAAACTCAGAAAAGATAGCTACTCGTATATAGCATTTCTGAGCTCACACGGTAAGTTTCTGAGTCCAAAAAGGCTATATAGCTAGTTTTCTGAGCGCAAAAAAGTTTTAAAGCTCATTTTCTGAGCCCAAAAAAGGCTATATAGCAATGTTTTTCGGCCAAAATGGCTGTATAGCTATCAGTTTTTCAGAGCTTAAGGCGAGTGAGTAATTCCTCCTCACCCCCATGCTCTTGCATGGTGCGTGGCTCCCCAAAAAATACATGCAAGGTGTATGTACTTTTGTAATTACTTAAGTAAATTAATAAATATGCAATACTCAAATGCTTAAGTGCACTTACATGAGTATATACACTTATTTCAATGTGAAGAAAAGCAAAATTGAATCTGATAGCTGATAAATAAGAAAAATTTCTCTACTAATGCAAAACTTATTCGAATGACTAATCGCGATAATTCTCAAGCTGTTTTACCTTCTTTTGATTCGATAGGAACTTAACAGTGAACACTTTTAGTATTGATCTGTTACTAATTGCGCTTATTTTTTAAATTTAGGTATCGTTATCTTAAATGATAATATTCTCATGCAGAAAATTTAATTGCATAATTTTGTTCGATTTTCCTGATTCGATAAATTTCTGCTTTTAAGTTCGGCGCGTTAACGCCATTTGAACCGCGTCTTGGGAAGAAGTTAATCGAGCCGTTGACGAATTTAATCAACAGGTATTTTAGACTAACTACATTTACCTAAAATGACTTCACCTTCTCTTCTTCCACGAAATTTGAACACGTTAAATTCCTCAAGTTTTACTGAGGATTGCTGTACCTACGTATAACACAGAAAGTCATCTTATGTTTTAAAATAGGAGATTAAAAGTACGACGGCGCCCCGTGCATGAAACTGGGACTTTAAGCGGGTTTCCTGCCCCCATATTCGCTTCTCCCTTCATCTCCCGAAGTCAGAAAATTTTTGACCAGCACAATTTCAGCTAAAAACTTGCGTTTTTTGGTCGTTTTTGCGTGCTTTTTAGCCATTTTGGCCGAAAATTTGAAGGTCGTTACCCCCTACGAATGGCCGGTAATACATACATAACGCATACGCGTGTTAATTTTATTGAGTTTGGACTCTTGGTGCTTCTTCGCTTTACAATGTCATATAAGTAGGCGTACATGTAAGAGGGGGTGCGTGGGGGATCCCCTACCCTCACCCCGATTTTTGGAATAAATCGAATTTGTTGGCCGTTTTTGGGCGTTTTTTGGCCATTTTTGGCCAAAAATTGGAGGTATTTACCCCTACCCCCTCTAAAATTAGCCGGGGACCCTCCTAAAATTTCGAGCCGTTATATTCATGTATGTAGACAGGCCTTTATCCAGAATCTGGCCAAAGGGAGGACCCAACATAAATTAGTCTATATCTCTGGAAATTCGTCGGGATAGCTCGTAAAAACCGCATTTTTCAACGTTTTTCGACATGCTCTTTCATCATAAAATTCAAACTTTTTGAAAAGAATGTTCTTCTTAGAATGCTTTAAAAAGTGTCATTTTTCGGCCGCTCTTGAGCCAAAATTCTGGGAAATGCATCATATCTGTTGCGAAGCACCGAAAATCTGAAGATTTTACGTCAAACACGCAATTTTTCCATCTTTCCATGCATTATCTTACCTTTCAAATTTTTTTCCAGCCAAGAAGTCCCCTAAATACGGCCCTGCATGTTTGTACAGCACTGCAATACTTTTATGTTCACTTTTTCGTTTCGCACATTACATATATATAACGAGAGCAGAATCTTCAGTAACTTGTTCTATTGCATACGTTACTTAATTGCATATTTTTACTTTTACGATGTTTTCTTTTCGTTCTCTTTTTGCGAGATTGTGTCGCACATATGTTTTTATGGCCTCCATTTTTTGTGTTACTTTATACGTATCTATACAATATTCATAATCGCAAAGAAATTGATCTGCTTCTTAAGCACATCCGCTATGTCTTTGTTGTACGAATGCATAAATACAGTCATCGCTGTGTTAATATCGATATCATCGGAAGCTCCAGGCCATCACACAACTAGCATACAGGTAATTTTTATAAACGCTTCTTGATTATCGTCTATTCTAATCATTGTATTCTTTGCAAAGAACACAGATCAAATGAGAAGGGTTTTTGAACATGAGAAACTACGTGTGTGTTTGTTAAAGTTAAAAATAGTAAAATTACAACACTATTTACATATGCTCCTCGAAAAACATGCGCAAAGGTTTTTTTTATGTGAACTCGAATATAGTGTACATCACGCCTGTTTTTTTGTATTCGGCAGAGATTTTTCCAGATGTACAAAGACTTTTCGTAACCGTCTTTGTACATGTACAAAGATTTTTCGGGAAGATAAAATTGCAAAAAAAGTTCTAAAATTCGCAAAGATTTTCGGCGCTTTGCGCCGAAATGAGTAATTATGTGTTCTATATATCTTTATAATGGCAGGAATTGCATTTCAAGAGGAACAATGTCAAATTTTTAAGCGCTTCGCGCCGTTTTATGACAATTTTTAGCACTTTTGGCGTAACAAACCCAGAAATTAGCTAATATACACTACTAAAGATCTAAAACCCTGTTTTAAAACACTAAAATCGCTACTGTACTGTATTATAGTACACAAAAATTTGCATGTACAAAATGTACAAAGACTTTTGGGGACCATCGTTGTACATGTACAAACGGAGCTTGTACAGAAAAAACACTGGTGTACATCTAACTTTAGCATTTCTTAAGCGCTTTTCCTTTTTTAGTTTCAGATGCTTCACGTTGAGTACTACATTAGAGAGATGGTATTTTTGTTTCCTTAACAGTGGCATTTTGTTTTCTCATCACTGAACACCTATTTAGCTTTGTTAAAGTATCAATACTAGAAGCAAAAATGTTACACAGCTTCCCTTTTCTCCCATCTTTCAAAAGATCAGCATTGCTCTTGCTTTCAATTTTTTATATCAGTTTAACTCGGAAATTGTATTTTAACACTTCCAAAAAGAATTGTAATACCATCGAATAAAAAGTCGTATATCTAACAACTTGCTGTTTTTACACTTTCATATACTTACTGCAGGTATGTATGCTAATGTTATGTACATACATATAATCACACCAGTGTATTTGTGTACAAGGTCCGTTTGTACGTGTACAAAGATGGTCCCAAAAGTCTGTGTACATTTTGTATACACAAATTTTGGGTACTATAATATGGTACGGTAGCGATTTTAGTGTGGTAAAAACACAGTTGTTCGATTTTTGGTAGTGTATTTTAGCTCATTTCTGGGTCTCTAAGGGCAAAAATCACTAAGAATCGTCCTGAAACGGCGCGAAGCGCCGAAAAATCTGATATTGTTTGTTTCTTTTGAAATGCATTTTCGGCCATTATAAAGATATATAGAACACACAATTACTCATTTCGGCTCAAAGCGCCGGAATTTTTCGCGAATTTTAGACCTTTTTGCAATTTTTGTCTTCCCAAAAATCGTTGTACTTGTACAAAGACGGCCCTCAAAAGTCTTTGTACATCGAGAAAAATCTTTGCCGAATACAAAAAAACCGTGAATCGCACATACGCAATAGGGGTTATGGCGATATCTCCTATCAGGGCTTTTTAAAAGCATTTCTTCCTTAGGCCGTTATTGACGTGCAACAGTATAATTTCAAGCGTATAAATCGATTTTTCGAGCAGTAGACTGTTCGATTCATTTATCCAGAGATACTGTCTTCCATTGTTTCGTTCATATTTTATGTTAAATGGTCATTCCATCGCCCTTATTCCTAGCAAAAAAAATTCACGAAGAAATGACGGATCAGAAGTACTCATTTAACCACCCCCTCCCTTGGGAAAATCGGTTTGCCCCTCCCAGAACTTTCGGCTGAGTGCATGTATGATAATTTTTTGAAATGAATTTGATGATGGAAAAATGTAATTTGCGTGCACATTGGATTCTTTCCTTTCTTAATCCAATTGCGCAATCAATGTAAAACTAAAAAATTATTCTATGCACATATCATCATGAATTATTGTATGTTTTAGTTATGCGTGCAAAAGTTGAGCGCCCTCATTGAAGACACAGATCAGAATCGTGAGCGCAGTCCTTTTATATGTTTTTATTTTTGCCTTAATTTCGGATTATTTATGTGTTCATTCATACTGTGTAGTAATGTTATATTAACGATAAAATAACTAAGTAACCTAATGTAGAGAAAATATCAAGAATTGTGAGAATAAAGCGGTAAATTTTTGAATTATTCTAAATACATTCCGTCGCATTCAATTCCACCTCACCTTACCTCCTTAATTATATCTGCATTTTACCCTCAGATTAGAGTAAGGTTTGTTTACAAACCTGTCATGTGTATAAGCCGGTTTTTCAAGAACAAGGATGCTGTACCTGCTAAGCTACTCTCAAATTTAGTATATAAGTATACGTGTTCTAGCTGTATGGCTAGTTACATTGGCGAAACTCGCCGACATTTTGGAAGTAGCATTGCAGAGCATACTGGCATCTCAGTTGCTAAGCCAATTCAGGGTGATAGCTTATCTGCTATTCACAAACATATCTCAAATAGCAATCATTCAATTACATCAGATTGCTTCAAGGTTATTAGTCGAGCATCCAACTCTCTTGATCTTTTAATCAAGGAGTCGTTATACATAGCACGTGATCGTCCTATTCTCAACAATAATGTTTCATCATATCCTCTAAATTTGTTTTAATTTACTAAAATCCCACCTTTTTCATTTTCTTATAGTTTAAAATCTTTTATAATTCTCTTCATAATTTAATGGTATGTTTAAACTTTAAGTTTCTTTTAGTTTACAACTCTCGCTTAACAAGCTCATTTTTCAAAACTATTTCTTAACCATTCACTTATCCAGGTTTCCATTGAGGAATAAATTTTTCTAAGCGAACGAATAACATTTTGAGCCATTAGTGTTTTATTCTTCGATGTAAAATCATTTTACTGTAAGTTTATGACTAATTTTCAATTTACGGTGAAAAGTTTAAAAAATTTGATTACACATGCCAACATTTTTCAATTAACCCCTTGCCTAATTTATCAGGCACGTATCTCTGGAGGGGAATGGGGGGTGGGTTCGGACCCCCAAAAAATCAGAAAAATCGGAAAAGTAGGACTTTTTTAAATCTTATTTTGTGCTATTTTTGGTTTTTTTGAACTTAGTTTCCCCAAAAATTGGTGTTGGTTCCCCCTCCAAATAGGAAGGCCAGCTACGTGCCTGTAATTTATGAGCTGCCTTTCGTTATTAATCGCTTCTTGAAAAAATTACGTTTCGTGCAGTAAAATACTTGGGATTGTTGGCAATGGGAAAAATCCTCTTAACGCATCCTAAAGCAGTTCAAGTGCACAAGGATTTAATTTTGGCTTGCTTGGACGATAAGGACGAAAGCATACGTCTCAGAGCTTTGGATCTGCTCTACGGAATGGTATAAAATCTACTATAATCGTAAGCGATTATATTTCTATTGTTGGACTGCTTTTTCGTTTCTTTCAGGTTTCCAAGAAAAATATTATGGAAATAGTAAAAAAATTACTGATTCACGTCGAAAAAGCTGAAGGTTCGCTGTATCGTGATGAGTTATTGTCGAAAATTGTTCAAATATGTTCGCACAACAATTATCAGCATATTACTAATTTTGAATGGTAAATAGTCATTGACTGCTCGATATCAACTTTTTTCATACATTCACCCCTTTCCTCTGTTTTTTATCGATTTATAGATGTTTCTTTGAAGTAATAGGTTTTTAATTTATAACTCACAAAAACGTTTGCAATTCGCTTGAGAAACGTTTGCTTAATTTAATATTTTAATTTTTTATAACCTTTATTTTTTTATTTTAAATTTTGTTTATTCTTAAATTTTCGCATGCATTACTTTTTAAATGCATTCTTCATCCTTTTCCCTTGACATCGACTGCTCGATATCAAGTTTTTTCATACTTCTATCCCTTCTCTATTTTTTTATCGATTTACAGGTGTTTCGAAAATATAGGTTTCGAATTTATAACTTAGAAAAAAACGTTTGACATTCGTTTGGAAATCATTTGTCTAATTTGATATTTTAATTTCTTTATTTTCGTCTTTTTAGTTTAGTTTTTATCTTTTCGTCTTTATTATTTTTAAATGTATTTTACTATCATTTTCCCTTTACATTTTGTTTGCTATCTTTTTTAAAGTTTTGTAAGAGAAAAATGTGCCATATTAATTTCCTTGCGCTTAATTTTTCTATATGTATTTTTTACTTTTTCTTCATTAGTGTTTTATTTTCTCTTTTTCTTTTTTTCATTTTTTTTGGTTTTTTGTTTTTGTTTAAAATTTTTTCATTTTTGTTTTCTTCTTTTTATACAAATCAGTGACTGATCCAGGTATGTAAGCGTGTTAGTGGAGCTGACTAAAGTAGAAGGAACGAGGCACGGGTCGTTGATCGCCGACCAAATGCTGGACGTGGCGGTTCGCGTGCCGTCGATCCGCCATTTCGCCGTCTCACAAACCGCCCTGCTCATCGAAAATGCTCATTTGCTTTTGAGCGGCAATTACGCTCATCGCAATAACATGTGCGAAGTTTTGCACGCGGCTGCGTGGATTTGCGGAGAATATTCTGAGTAATTAATTAACGGGATTAATTGGCAGCTTGCGCGCACGGGGTGGGGGCATACGTGTAAAAGGGGGTGGGGGATCCCCATCACCCGAAGACGGACGTACCCCCATCCCCCAGAGCCAAAAATTTTGGCTCTCCCCCGATTTTGAGGAAAATCGAATTTTTGGCTCTTTTTAGGCGTTTTTGGCCATTTTTGGCCAAAAATTGGAGGTAATTCACCCCCTTCCCCTAAACATAGCCGAGGAGCCTCACTCAAAATTATGAGCAGTTACGTGTATGGTGGGAACTGGGGGATCACCAGACATGCACAGCGTGGGAATACTAGGGAGAATTTTAAAGTGCCTTTTAGAACCCAAAAATAGTGGATCCGCGTCAAAACATCGTTTTTTGGCGTTTCTGATGATGCTCTAGCTTTCTAGAGCATCAAAACAACAAAATTTCGAAAAAAATTAAAAAAGTCGAATAAATTGAACAATTTATAGGTCACAATATCAGTATATGGCGCGAAGCATCGAAAATTTTACACTTTTGAGCGAATAGATGGCTAAAAATGCTTCAAAAAGGACTTTTTCTACGAATTTACGGGACAGTTTTGGAAATTTTTGAAGGATCGCAAATTCTGGGAAGGGGCAAGTGAGAAAGTTCTGCGGAGGTAGGGTGAAACCCCCAGATCATGTATGGTTATACCCCGAGCTTCAAAAAAAAACTGATAGCTATATACTTATTGTATTGTGGCCGTAAAAATAGCCTGTTTCGGGCTCAGAAAATATGCATATTGTCGTTTTCGGCTCAAAAATATGCTGTTGAGTTCAAAAATGCTATATATGTAGGTAGTCGTTTTTTCTGACTTTTAAAGTATACATATAGCTTTTTTCGACTTCAAAAAGGGCTAAATAGATATTTTTAATCTGCAAAGGTTGTGTTGTTTTCGCTGTGGAATCGTTTTTAACAAAGCACTTAGCTATGTCCAAATTTTTGATTTTCACACCCCCGCCCTATTTAAACTTAAAAATATTTCATTTTCCATTCATGTGAATATGAATGTTTTCTTTAGAAGTTGTTTTAGATTTCAAAATTTAAAATTTAAACTTTTAAGATTTATAAATTTGATAGATCGATATTCTTGGCCATATTTTTTTAACCTTTTATAGCCATTATCGACTTTAGTTCAGCGTTTGTCGTATAAGAGCACGAAGAGTAGCTTCATTTCGGTTATAGCGGCCTAAAATTTGAATGCTATGTACATGTATCTCATATGTACATTAGTCAAAAGACATTGACTCTTTAAAAGTTTATTAAGTTAATTTCCCAAATTTTAGAAAACTTAACATTTTGCTCTGGGATGCACGTTTTTTGTGTGAACTGAAATTTTCTGACACTAAATTGGCTTTAACATTGATAACCTAATGTTTTCCTCTTTTAGGCACGTGCGCGATCCGCAAAACGTACTCGAATCACTTTTAAGAACCAGATTAGCTATGATGCCGGGTCACATACAGAGCGCTTTTGTTCAGAGCATAGGTGAATCGATTACGTCATTGTTATTTTTATTTTTTGAGAAATTTTTATTTTTTTAGAGAAAAAATACATTTCATGAATTATTTAAATCCTTTACTTTTTAGAAAATTTAAGCATAATTTTGAATGAAAATCGTTGTTTTTCTTTATTTTATAAATGTAGTTACGAAGCAAAAATTTTAAGACATTGAAGAAGAATATGTACGTTGAAGATATTAGAAGCGTTCACACTTTCTTTAAATTTTAAGCTCTCATTATGGAAAAAACAGTTCATTTATTGAAGTCAAACTACCATTCACTATTTTTCTTATTTGTTTGTTTATTATATTTTATTATATTCTTTATAAATATTCATATTTCTTATATTTGTCTTCGTGCGCACAATTAATTTGAAATTTACTATAAGTCGATTAAGTCATCGCTTCAAAGATCAGAAGAGTCAGCCAAATTGTGGGTCGACAATTTTGACGTGCAATCACCCAAATTTTGATTTCTGTAGAAAATTTGTGTCTAGTCGTCATTTTTTCAGCTTTTGAATATTGTGTAAATAGAAGCCTCAAAATTGTTATAGGTTTTGCATGCTTGAATCAACGTATTTGCAACTCATATTCAACGTATTTTCTATCATCTCATAATTATCGGTTACTTTAATAATGAATTTAATTCGTTTATTCCAATTACAATGTTTCTAATCTGTGTTTAAAAATGCTATGTTGACTATTATGCGCTTTTCTTCTGTTGACGTGCGTAATGCGTAAAAATATACACAATCCCTGACGTCACTTTACATTAATAAAGCTTTGTTGTATATTTACGTAGGCTAAACAATGACCAGGCAATGCTTATTGCCAAAATTTGCCCAAAAAACGATTTATTTACCAACTTACTCGAAAATACTACTATGAAACTACTTTAATTTTAAAAATTAATTCAGCATAAGGCATTTTTGTTTTTGTAGCCAAAATCTATGTGCGTGTATTGCAAAACTGTGAAAAAGAAGACGACTGGGATAGTATTTACAGCATTGATAATCTGATGCTGAGCAAACTGCCCGTTTTCGAACAAACGGATTGTCTCGAAGCACAGGAAAGGGTGAAATAAGTTTGACATTTTCTGGTTTGTGCGAGTGTATAATAAAAAGTGTAATAACTGATTCATTGCGTAGTAAAAAATTAATGTAAAGCATGCATCGAATATACATTGTTGTTATTTTCTATGTTCTATTAGCATATGTATTCTAAAGGTGTAACAAATGGGACCTAAGTTTTTGGGAGGTTTCGGACCCCCAAATTCAGATAAATCGGAAAAATATGACTTTTAAACCTTATTTTGTGCTATTTTTGGCCTTTTTGGGCTTAGTCCCCCCAAAATTGGCGTTGTTCCCCCCGAAATAGGACGGCCAGCTACGTGCCTGCTAAGTTTCTGTACTAGAAATGCTAGACTTCAGTCCCTTCTTGACAAAATTAGAATTTTACCCATCCTCAGGGGCGGATTTAGGGGGGGCGGCCGCCCCATCGGCCAAAATGGTGCGCAAAATTAAGGATTTTTGAGCGATTTTTAGCGATTTTTGGGTTAAAACGGCTAATTTTTCCGCCCAAGTCAGGGTTCCGCCCTCCCCCTTAGGGGTACCGCCCCCTCCTTAGGAAAATCCTGGATCCACCACTGCCCATCCCCAATCGCCATGACCATTTTCACCATTTTCATTCGTGTGAGTAATGTTGTTTTTATTCTTCAATGGTTTAAATCGATTCGAACATCGATTAAATTTGTTTGAAGTCCAAAGTAATCGTTCAGTTTTTTGTTATCTCCACATATTCCAGTTTTTATCCTTTTTAAGATAATTTTTGCATAAGTGTTCCACGTTTTCTTAATACCGTGGTTGCGTACTCTAAGATGAGCTAATAATGAAAGATGTTCTCTCATTTCATCTTTGCCATCCATTTTCTTGGACAATTGCAGACTTCTTAGCGTCATTTTGAATTCGGTAAATTATGTAGCTGATTTACCTTAATAGCATGTGCTATGCTTCAATTTTCAATGGGTCTAATAAAAGTTGTTCATGGAAAAACTCGAGACATTTCTCCCTGTTCCGGATTATGACTGGATAATACAGGGTGTCACGAAATGATAGCCCCCTCCAAAAATTGATTTCGAGGGTTACGATAGAAAAAATCTGTAAGCACTATCTTGTAGAGCATTCAATTCTGCTTTGGGTAGTAAAAAGTGATTTATACATTGCAAAAAAGAGGTTTTTACAAGTAGCTCTGAATAAGATCTATCATAGTAAAGTTGCGACGAATCGATTAGAAAAACTCGTGCACATGGAGTCAGAAATCGGTGGCTATTGTGCTATGGTGTTAAATGAATTAGAATAAGATGCTTAATAGTCTGACAATCTGTTATGTTCATTGACTATGCATTTAAGGCAGGTCGACTAAGCTGAAGACGGCTATTTGGATTTTTAAATCGACGTAGTCGTGAAATTCGAAATACTGAGATATTTTTTGTTTCTGATCAATAAAAAATTAACCGGTGCACATTGCGCTTTGATAAAATAAGCATCCGACGCAGAATTGAATACTCTACAACATGGTATTTGTACATTTTTTTCCACGATTCTTGAAAGTCGGTTTTGGAGGGGGCTATCATTTCGTGACACCCTGTATATCATTTTCAGCACACGGTCAAAAGTTCTGAGAGGGGGTAAACCGAGTTTCCTTGGGGGAGGGAGGGTATGAACGATTAATTTTTACGACTACCTGTGGCGCCAAAATCATGAGTTTACATTGATTTTTTAAATATATTTGTCGTTCCTTACCCTCCCACATCAAAACCCGTAAAATTTCTTTAATTCGTCGTATTTTAGTCTTCTTGAATATTTGTGATTAAGTTTGCATGAAAACAAATGATAATAAGAATGATGGAACGACTTGGACTATCAAATATCCACAAAATAATGAATAAAAGTGTCTGAATGATTAAGTGGACAGAGTACTACTCGGAAAATACTTCAGATTATACTGCTGGGCATCGTTTGGCGCTCTTTTATAATTCCAACAATAGGTCGTGGTTTTGCGAATGGCCTGAGGGGAGTGTGCCTTTCAAAAGTTGTGGTAGGGGGGATAACCCCCAGTGTGCATGTGCGATCATTTTCATCTCAGACATATGAATTTGGCTTAAAATATAAGTATCGATCTAGGCTTAGTCATTTCAGCTTGTCTGTAATAAAAGTCATTCTCAGGAAATACAACAAAGAGTAAATTATAACAAACTACATAAGTCTATTTAGCATGTACATTACTTGGTGATTTATTAATTGTGAAAAACTTAAAAAATAATTAATCGAATCGCAGACTTGACTATCTGCGATCTTGAAATTTACTTACATTTAAAAAAGGATTAGTTTTACAGTTGTTCCACCTCTTTGTTATTTCGTCTGGGATTTGAGTCTAAAGAACATAATTGGATTTTTGAAGTTTATATTGACTACTTTATGTACTATATTATTACTTTCAGTGCTATTCTTGTCAATTCACTTTTCACACTTTGTCAATGTATATTATAATAAAATATCGGGCAACATGACTATGGTAGAGGTATATCTGTATAATCTTAGAAAATTTCAAGAAAGCGTAAATTGATTTAGGAAAATGAAATTTAAAATTCTGTCATCGTAGGCCTGTTCCATATTGCAACTTGTTCAAGAGATTGACAAATGTCACAAACACTCAGAAAAAGTAGCCGATGACGCAATAGTTTTATTTGACGGCGAATTGGGTCCAGTCGCGCCTAAGGCGCAGAGAAAGGTTCCAGTCCCGGCGGAGTAAGAGCTGAGAAATTTTTTTAAGAATGATCTAAGTCGTTGTTTGTTTTGAAAAATGTTAACATCTTATACTTTCAAGATTGCTCTCTGTCACAGGAAATCATTTCTACTCATGAAAAAAACAAAATTAGGGCTTTTCTAGTTTATGTATAAATTCGCTATAAGCTAAATTTTTAAATTGGTTCAATTGTATCTACAATACGTACATTGCGAATGCAAGATTAAATGTAAAAAGTAGGTACATCTTTTTAACTGTTTGCATATCTTTTGTAATTTTGATTCATATGTGAATTGAAACTTACTAGAAGATTTATCGTAAACGACAAAATCGATAAAATTCGATTATGTGCATGCAAAAATATGTCGGAACGGATAATAAGTAAGCTAAGTATTTTGTTTCTGCTTTTCTATGCTAAACTTTTCAACTTTGTCGAGTCATGTATGAAAAGAATACGCTGAAACATTGAATATTAATTTTTGTCTTTTCAATTTTTATTTATTTTATTTATTTAATTTTAGTGAATTTTATTTTATTTTTTATTTTTATTGATTTTATTGAATAAAAGTTGAGTAATAGAGTACTTTTATTATAATCGCAGCCTCGACTTGCACTCTTGGATCAACGAACCGCCGCCGCCCGAATCGAGCAGCCAAAGTGAACCGGAAGAGCAGCAAATGGACTCAGCAGAAGTAACTTTTAAAAGACCCGGAACGTTGAACGTCTTCGGTGATCAAACGACTCAAAAAAATCAACCGTCAAAATACGTGCCGTCCAAGGAAGACATCAGGAAGGTGACTAATGACTAATTTATTAATATAATATATCATACATGTAATAGGGGGATTTGGGGATCCTCCATCCAAAGTTTGTCGTCTTTCCACCCTTCTCAAAGTCAGACAAGTTTTAACCCCCCCCCACCACCCATGTTTGGAAAAAATTAAGTTTTTGGCCCTTTTTAGATGTTTTTGGCCGTTTTTAGGTGTTTTTTGGCCGTTTTTGGTCCAAAATTGGAGGTCATTTGTCCCCCCACCGCCCTTAAAATGGTCGGGGCGGGGACCCCCTCCTCAAATTTCGTGCCCCTACATGTAAGTACTTGATTAAATAATTAGTTCATCAATAATCAGGAAGGCATTAATTTTCTTAACTGAATCTTCGCAGCAGCATAAGTGCACAAGGCCAGGGTCGGCAGGGGAGGGAGTGAAATCTCAAAAATCCGAAACAGAAAATTTAAGGTTCACGATTTATTTTGCTGTTTTAACGCTTAAAACGGTCAAAATAGCCTATAAAATGTTTTTTCGTGGTAATATCGCATTTTAAAAGCATTTTTAGTCCATTTTGACCGCATTTTATCAATTTTAACACTAAAAAATGCAAAAATTTATCCATTTTGGGCGCTTTTTGAGTAAAAAGTACTTTAAAGTACTAATCTGGCGCGAAGCGCGGAAAAATTTGGACGCTTTTACTGCTTTTGACCTCAACAATGAAGCAGAAAACGTTCCAATAGCTCAAAATCGCCGGACAGTACATACCTGTCCGACTGACCTTTCGGGGGGGGGTTATACCCCCTCTCATCCCTTCCCCTGTCTCAAAATTTTAGTTTCAAAAATAAAATTTTTAGATTTCTCAAGAGTCTAGCTTGCAGCAGAATGTATTTGCAAAGCTTTTTCCAAATTTTTTCATCGCTATCGTGTTTTTTTATTTTTTGCTTGCCTCGTAACGGTTTTCGAGGCATCTGACTTCATAAATTTTAGACCCCAAATTGAATGAAATTCTGTATAAGAATTGGGCACGTAAAGCCTTGAAATTTTGATTGGGAGTGCCAAAAATGGCAAAAAGTACCTAAAAATATTACAAAAAATGCAAGTTTTTGCCTTTAATCGCGTGGGGTCAAAAATTTTTTGTCTTTGGGAGAGGGATGGGGACGACCGACTCCAAACTGCATGTACGTATGATACAAACCCTCTCGTACATACATGGGCAGCGCCAAAATTTTGGGGGGATCAGGATGGGGTAAATCGCCAAAAATGTTACTAAAAATAGAATTCTGGGGTCCACAGTAATCTGCGGGGGTATTTCAACTCATGGAGGGTACAAGCCCCCACATCCATGTGTGCTCTGGTGTATAACCAACTGGATTTGAGATGTGCGCTATGTACGTCGAGCGGGTCCAGCAAATGCGTCCTTAGACAGTCAGTGCGCTATTTTAATGCTTATTTAAATTAAATAATGATCCTTATCTGCAGTCGTGATCGGGGTTTCAAAGCATGATCGGTTAGTAGAGCTTTAAAACATAGTTTTGGTTCAATTGGGCTTCTTCTCATAATGCTCTTTCAATTCGAAAATATCGTATGGTGCATACATTTAAAGGGTTTCGATTAAATGTTTTCCAAAAATGTTGATTCCCCTCATTTCGCCTAATTTATCATTAAATGGCGTAGTTTTCTGCGAGAATGTTCAATGTGCTTCTTTTTTCATTCTAGATCTATTCCTGAAGTCGAATTTTGTGCGTAGATAACAGTTGCTGCGTTAGGACAGCGCACTAGATTGTTTTGAGTTAAACCCGTGACTTTTATGTTTCAACTGCACTACATAATTCGATGTTAATAATTCTCATCGACTTACATAAGTGTACCAGGGCCTTTTTAAGGTCCGGTTACCTATCTTTGAAGACGCGCCGGGTGCGCTCGCCGCGTCGCATATCTTCATGTGTTACGCTCTGTTCGAGTATTTTCTTACTTGCCTTTAATACGGCGTAGTGCATTTCATCATCAATGATAGGAGTTATCTCAAAAATATTTCAATTAGGTGTTTATTCTTGACTGTTTTGATTCTGTCCTCTATATGATACATAAAGTTGTGTGCAAAAGTTTGGAATCATCAATACGCGCTAAATAAATGCAGTAAATTGTGATGGATGCAACAATTTAACAGAATACGTTTTTCAGATCAGAATTTGGTCAGATAATCTCGAACTTTAATAATAGCTTTCAGCAGACATGCACAGCATACGAATTCGAGGGGGTTGAAAATTTAAAGCGCCTGTTTGGGTCCAAAAACGGTGGGTACGCGTCGAAAACATCGTTTTTCGATGTTTCTGACGATATCTTTCTAGAGCATAAAAACTTAAAGAAGTTTCGAAAAAAATCAAAAAAGTCGAATAAATTGAACAAAATAAAGTCAAAACATGAGTATATGGCGCAGAGCGCCGAAAATTTGTCAATTTTGAGCAAATAGGTGGCTAAAAACGTTTTAAAAAGCACCTTTTCTACGAATTTCAGGAAATGTTGGGGAATTTCAGTAAAATCGCGACCTCTGGGAGGAGGGGATGAAAATAATTTTCGGGAGGGGTACAGATTTTACTGGGGATGGGAGTAAATACTACCAAAACTTTCAGTATACAGGACACGCTCGGCTATTGACGAATTTTGTGCATTTTTTCTGCTTACAACATTAAGGAAGAATCGATTCGCATAATAACGAAAAACTGCCTTGTTTAGATACAAAACTTCAATTTTTAAGATCAGCTGGAAAACTAAATCTTCTCACATAATAATTACTGCTAGTTTGTATGTGAATTTTGAGCTTTTGCACGCTGCTGTATGTGTGTTTGCTTGTTTGTATTGATCTACCGGAGTTTCGGCCTCCGACTAATTTTTTACTCCGCTTATGGTGCCTCCAAAAACCGGTCAGGGATAAAATTTTCATTTTTATCACTAGCGATCGATATAAATTCAAATATGTTTGTTCGTAGTATTAAGAGAGCAGCATATATTAAAATTCTATGACGAATACAAAATACCTACTAATCTTTCATGATAAATACACATGGGCATAGGGGGAGAGGGGTATTACCCCCTACGGTATTGGAAAACCAGGTACTGTAAGACGATTTTGAGAAAACAAAAGAAGCTGCAAGACAATTTTTTAGCTTACTGCAAAAGAAAGGTCGAAAGTTTTTACCTGAAAATGGTAAAAAATATCAATAATTTCCGGCGCTTCGCGCCAAGCGCCGTATTGATAAATTTTTGTAATTTCCATCGCTAGAAATCCATAGATTGTCTAACTTACTCTAATAAGGGACAACAAACCCAGTTTACCGCTCACAATGTGCTATTTTACCATGTTATAGAAGCCTAAAATTTACACGTGCAAAATGTACGCCGACTTTTGGGGACCGTCTTTAAACATATACAAAGAAATTTTGTGCAGAAAACGATGACTACAATTTAATGTATGACTATTCCTGGATTTCACCCCTCTGGCCACCTCTGCCTTGCCCATGTATGATGATAAAGCCTGCGGCATACTTTTAGAATCGTATACCTACGTTTTGCACACACATGTAATAGCCAAGTATGTGTGATCATTGTGACTTTTTTCTGAACTAAAATGGGAGTACATAGTGGTTTTTCTTCCCGAACTCACTTAGCCTCAGCTGGAAGCATAAATCGGAAATAAAGTCTTAGAAGAAATACAGCCGAACAGTGCTGCTTGCTCATAAACGGCATAACATTGTGTTTATACGTGTAGAAAAGATAGGTCCCAATTCAAAAAAATCATTGTAACTTTTTTTAAAAAATAAAAATTTTTAAAATTAGTTTATGCCTTAATTTTGTTTCGGCCGGTGTGTAAAAACCAATCGTTTGTGAAAAAATTCTCGCCCTGCATTTAATTATTTTCGCTAATTCATTTTATAAGATCGAGTGATATTTCTCGTATTGTTGATCCGACTCCGACTGAATCTCCATCTCCGCTCCGATCAATTAGCGCTGTTTCATTCAAAAATCTCATTTCGGTCGGAAATTCTTTGACTAAGTACAAGTTGGTTTATTACAAAGAGTCAAGGCGAGACATGCATGTGAGGGGGTTGGGTGGGTTAAAAAATAGGGAATTTTTTGGTGAAAATGAGGCAAAAGGATGGTGGAAAATGTTCGAAAATCGAGAATTCTTTCAAAATTGTTTTAAATCGAACAAATATTGCCATTTGGCCCAAAAGGCTCACCAACTGACCCCAGTACCGACTGACCGTCCACAACCGGCCCGCCCATGGGTCTCCAAAGGATGGTCATTTTGTACACACAAATTTTTGGTTACTATAAAGTGGTACAGTAGCGATTTTAGTGTGGTAAAAACAGAGTTGTTCGACTTTTGGTAGTGTATTTTATCTAATTTCTGGGTCTCTAAGGGCAAAAATCACTGAGAATCGTCTTAAAACGGCGCAAAGCGCCGAAAAATTTGACATTTTTCCTTTTGAATGCTATTTCTGCCATTATAAAGATATATAGAGTATATACACAATTACTCATTTCGGCGCGAAGGGCCGAAAATTTATGCGAATTTTAGACCTTTTTGCAATGTTTGTCTTCCCAAAAATCTTTGTACATGTACAAAGACGGTCCAGAAAAGTCTTTGTACATCAGGAAAAATCTTCACCGAATACAAAAAAACCGTGACGTGACGGGTCTATTGTTTGAGGCATATTAGAAATAAACCACAAGTATATAAGCGACTTATTTCTATGTTGTTTTTCTATATTATTTTTTCGAAGTTGAAATCTCCAAAACGCTGTTTCGTTGCCCATCGTATTCATTGCTTAGATTCGAGAAACTCGGCTCGCCGAAATGGAGAATAATCCGCATTATTTGAAATCGACCGTATCGGCTTCGTCATTTTCGTCAGACAAAAATTTGACAAAGGTTGCCAGTGGGCCATGTTTGCTTAAAAATGTTAGCTCTTTTGATGGCAAAATACCCGAAATCTCGGCGGTAGATTTACATGGCTCAATAGATATACCAGGTAGCTAGCGGTTTCCTTAATTATTTTGGGCAGAAAACCTAAGTGTGATATAGCCATCGTTTTAAACGTCGTTAATCGTATTTAAATAAAGAATTCATTTACATAAATATGGTTTAATATCAGAAATATGGTGAGCTACATATAATAAAATGGAATTGAATAAAAGAGTAACATCAAAATTCGGCATTTTTTCTGGCTGTTGTTTTGAGGACCAAGTTTCTTAATCTTATGACTAGCTAAAAAGAGCGCGAATGCTAAATTTACGTTTCTGACTTCCTAGGATTCTACCCCTGCGAATTCTGACCTTGGACATCCATGCTCCAAAGTCTGAATGAGAAATTGAAAAAAATCACCTGATTTCGACAAAAATACAGGAAAATTGTAATTTTTGAACGAATGATTCGTATATTGAAATTTTTTATTCAAAATTAGGGACTAAATTTTTCTACGTATGACCAAGAAAGCTGTTCACTCTTTATTTGTTTTGCTGTAAAATTCAGTAAGTCAAGAATAAATTTATAAATAATTCAAACTACGCCAGTTTAAACTCGCTTTACAACGGGTTATCAGCGATTTCGAATGAAAGTTAGTAATTTTAAATTAAAGATGGAATAATGACGCATTCTTGGTAAAATTGCTATTTTCTTACTGAGCCCTGCTAACTAACATTTGATTTCAAAGTATGCCTGCGAGAATTACCAAGCGTCAGGACCGTATTCAGGGGGACGGGGGCGGCGCCCCCCTCCGGAAATGAAAAATAATTTTTGAAGCACGCGAGAGTCCCCCAAAGGAAAAAATGAAAAATTCTCAAAGTAGGTCTAAAACACCACCAAAACATGTTTTTAGCGTACTTTTGAGCTAGTAAACTTTTTCGGCGCTTCGCGCCGAATTTATCGTTTGTGTATAGTCTTTGTCTTCCAGCCCGCCCAAAACCGCTCAAATTTGAGTCAGATACGTAGAAAATGTCAAATTTTTTCGGCGCTTCGCGCCGAATTATTTATTCTCTGCATTGTTTTTCTTTGTAAATGACAAAGATTAATTACAAAGACAAAAGTTAGGAAATCATTCGTCGATTGAATGATGAAAAATCAGTTATGTAGATTGCTAAAACGATAGATTTGTGTAATATATAGTATGGAATAAAGCGAAAAATATTAAAGAAATTTTTCTTGAAATTTTTTTCAATATTGCATAGAGCTCGTTGAGATATGCTCAAAAATACCTTTATTTTTGCCCATCTCGTAATGGTCCTCGAGATATTTGATCTCAGAATTTTCGAACCCCTCCCCGAAATAAAATCCTGGATACGGGTCTGCCGAGCGTTATGCCATTTTGTTTTAGTAAATGTCTTGTGCTCAACCAAGATTTTTCAAGTCCTAATGTTAACGATAATTTCTCTGTGCTTTTAGCTCCTCTTCGTAATCAGGAAATTGTACGTTTAATTTCACGACGGCCTATTGGTATTGATTGATTATCGATTTGCTGCTTCTTTTATTTTATCAAAACGTATTTGTTCTTATTGATTGTGACTAATATCATGATTTCTTATTAATGACTAATTTTTATTTTTAGCTGTTTTTTTCACGATGTTCATTATTTTTTATTTTCGGTAGATTAATTTTTTATTTTGTTATTCTTCATTTAACTTAACTTATCGGATATCGCCCGACTAAGTTTTATGTGACTTCATCATTTGAATCAGGCATGGTAGGCCTGGATAGCTATATGCAACAACAGGAACAAACGCTAAGTTGGCAAAGTGCCAAGAAGGAACAGAAAAGTAAAGCGGATAAGGGCGAGAAAAGGTCGAAACGCACTAAAAAGCATCATCGGCGTCAAGACGCGGCGACTAGCGATGACGATGACGTCATCACAGCACCCAATTCATTGGCCGTCGTGCACGACGTCAACCGCGCCTTGGGCGATATGCCCGAAGGGGCGAAATCGACAGACGAGGAAGAGGCCAGTCCGGACACTGAACGCTTCAAAGCGCTGGACATTAATTTGGATGAGTAAATAAATATCTATCTCATATTTATCCATTTATTTATGTACGTAAATGAATGAATAATTAATTGAAATTTTGTAATAAAGCATGTAAAAAATATGATAAAAACCCGTGAAAATATGTGTATAATCTCGATTTTTTAAATTGAGGACAACGAATTTCATGTGTCTAAAACAATTTTTTTAGGAATTGTCAGAATTTAAATTGAGCCACTCAGGTCCTGAATTATAGTCAGAGCAATACATCATCTTGGGGAATTTAAGGGGCTTTCACCTTTCTCGTTAGATTGGTTTCTATTCTCCCATAATTCGCGACTTTCCGAAAAAATTCGTAGAAGAGGTGCTATTTTAAGCGTTTTTAGCTACCTGTGTTTACTCAAAAGTTTTATTTTTCGGCGCTTTGCACCATATATTCATTTTTTGACTTTTTTCAACTTATTTAAATGTTTGCCATTTTTCGGAGTTTTTTACGTTTATAAGTTGTAGTAGAACCGAGCATCGTCAGAAAAGCAAAAATGATGTTTTTGAGCCTAAAAGGGCACCTGAGAAAAATTTTGTGGTTTCACCTACTAGAATTCCCATGCTGTGCAGTTCTGGGGCCAGTTTCACAATAGCGTCTTTGGCAAAGTCGACTTTGGCCGCATAAAGCCTACTTTTCTCGCAAAAGTCATCTTAGAAAAGTCGACTTTGAAAACGGGTTTCACAACACGAGCTTTGACTTTGACTTTTCCAAGTCAACTTTTGAGCTTCCAAAGTTGCCTTTAACAGTGCAAACGATATACATCTACTTTATATGTTTTTTTAGCTCAACCCTTTTATGTAGGTTGAAAGCTTATGTCATAGTTTGCCTAAATGAGTTAAAGTTGATAAACTTATGTATTCAAATAAGTGCAAAGTCTATGATAAAAATTGAGAACTTGGCACTCAATATATTAGTATACCTAGGAGTTTTTCTTGCAGAAACTATGAGTAAAAAACTGGATTATATTTTGCACTTCGTAATTTCGGCAAATATTTTATGCAAATGCTCTAACTTAGACGTGTCCTCGATCTAAATCGAGGACACTTCGGGTCACTTAGGAATTAATCTTTTTAAATGATTCTTCCGGATCGCATATGTCTTGAACGTTGATTGAACTTTTACCTTGGAAGAATAATTGTAAAAGTATTATTTATTACATTGAAAAATCGTCGTAAAACATTACGCACCTAACCTATAGGAACATGCCGGATGTGCAGCAGGATCATAAATTTAATAAGGAGGAAATTAGGGATCCTTTACTCAGTGCCGGTGCCGGTAAGCAATGACTAAAATTTCCTTTTTTCCTCAGTTTTGGGCAAAAAATTGTTTTAAGCCATTTTTAAGAGTTTTTATGACATTTTTGGCCAAAAAAATAGAAATGACCGACAAACCCTGTTCCGAAATTTTGAATCGACTTCCATTACTTCTCACTATCATTCACCAAAGTTAATTGCGTAATAAATAGCGAAAGCGCAACAAATTTGCTGATAGGCTAACAAAAATACTAAGAGATGCACTCTAAGATTACTTGGTTTCTATCTATGTATGCATCTATAATCTTTAATAAAGTGACTAAGAAAATGTATTTATCAATAAATTTTATCTTTGCAGTAAGGTGGTCATCAAAAACATGCGAAATATAGTCTGACTTTGGTTCCAAAGAGCGGTGCGACCTGTCTTTGAAAAACGTCGTTTTTTCAAAGTCGACTGCTGATGCAAAGTCGACTTTGAGACTGAATTACGCTCTGTGAAACCGAAAAACTCAAAGTCGAGTCTGGAAAAGTCGACTTTGCCTACCAAAGTCGACTTTAGCGCTAAAGTACGCATTGTGAAACTGGCCCCTGGTCAGAGCCATACATGGACAAACTGTACAAACTCGTTCAACCAGGTATCAATGGGGGCCGGATCGGTATCATAGGCGGGCGGCACCAAAATTCTGGGGGAGTGCAAGATTTTTTAAAGATCTAAAACTGTCCTTAAAAATCGTAGTATGGCGAAAAACACCATTTTTCAACGTTTCTCATCGAGCACTATCCATTGGCATCAAACAATTGCGAAAAAAAACAAAAAAATTTCAAAAATTGAATTCTGGGGAGGGGTATTTTGGTTTTTCTGGGAGGGGGTCATACCCCTCCCAAACCCCCCGCGCCTAGGTATGGTCGGTATCAATGTGATGACACCTGCCAGCATTAATGGAAAATTTCGCGAAATGTCATACAAATCGGAGAAAAAGTGATGGAATTCAAATAAAACCAACTATAAACCGACGTTCAATTAGGAAAAGGGGTATGAATCTAGGAAAATACATGACAATCAATCATCCAATCAAATAATGACTAGCGAGCCAGTAATCAACAATCCATCAGACATCAATTTATTAAAACCAATCAGCCACCAAGCAATCATTTTGTGAAAGGACAAACAACTGAAAAATTGGGCACCTGTAGTCAATGGGAAGACCGGCTTTTGTCCATGTATGGTCAGAGGTACGCATGCATATGCGCGTTTGGGCTTTGAAGCCTTGAAAATTAGACGGAATATTTTCTGGAAAAGTTAGTTTAAATTGAGATTAAAAACGATTAAAACAAAAAGTTTTCACTAGAAGTGCTGGAAATCGATTAAAATGTCAATTATAACAGTTTTTACGCCGTGTAAACGTTTACGCGAATTTTACTTCCATATTAGCTCTCAAAGCTGTCAAGTTGACCCCAAACCAGCCAGACTGTGGTCGTCTTCACTGTTGACTTCCATCTAATATATATAATAATACTAATACTTTATTCGGAAAAACACAAGGATAAAGAAGTCGCAAGGAAAATAAAATAGCATAATGTAAAATGCGCAATGTCCTAGACACACAGGCAAATAGTAAATTTTTTATTCTGCAATTGTTTTAACAGTCAAGTAGAAGGTTTTTTGCTTATAAAAGAGTTTTCGAAAAGTCTTAATAAAGAAGCGATAATCAGAAGCTATTGCTTTGATAGGCTTTTTAATGTTTGGTCGAAGTGACATCTAAGCAATGTTAACGAGTGATAAAAGTTGACGTTAATAACATCATCTTTAAATTGCTTTGTCATTCTTTTTGTAGATCACAAGAAATAAATAATAAAAATAAAATAAAAATTCACTGTACAAATGAATTAATGGGATGAATTCACTCATTTTTATTTGATCACAAATTATCAAAAACTTTATAGACAGGCAGAGCTAGTCGTGTATTTGGCGCATAGCAGTTTAATGTTTAATTGAGCGTCGTATTCTTTTGAAAGATTACATATGCAATTTCTCAATTATCCTTTCAATTCATTTCCTAACTGTAGTCCGATGAAAAATCGATTTCTACCTGTTTGGTTTTTGCGGTTAAGCTACTCTAACATCTACTGAAACTTAAAAGAGGAGAGTGTGATATTGGAATATATAAAAATAGAAAAAATTTGGAAAATTGAATACAAGAGAAATAAAAAAACACAAAAAAAACATTGAAAAGTACATCGAAAACGTGTTTTCTTCATCAATTATTAGTGAAAAAGTTTTTATTATCGCTGAGATTCGTTAATTAATCTCTTTGTTTGAAACTTTAATAGAATAGTGTGCTATTTGTCGGTAAAAATTGCGATGCTATGTCTCCGACAATGAAGTATTATCCTGAAGCCAGTGTAATTGGGGAGCGGTACCCCAACTTTTCCTGAAAGAGTCGAAAATAGGTTTAAAAATTCTCCCTTCTTGTGCGAAATTGCGCTTTTTCGCTTTTATGCCGTTGAATGCTTTTATTTCAAAGCATTTTGATGCATTATTTTTGCCTAAAAATTCGAAATTTATGTGAAAAAATGATTGAATTTCTTTAAATTTAGCGAAAATGCGCTGGAAAATTTTAGAAATTTCTGGCAGAAGGTCATTTAGAGGCTTAATTTACTGTATTTCTGCTATACCGGACCCGTGGAGGGGCGGCAGCCCACCCCCTCCCCTATTTAACGTAAAGTTTCAAAAAATTTATGAAATTTTTGTTCAAAAATGGAAGAAAACTATGCTGAAACAGCTGTTTGGATGCTCGATAAATCGATTTAGGAGTCACGGAAATGTTTGTTGCTACAAAAACCTATTCCAGGCGCAACAATTTGGCTTTTAGATAGCCAAGAAACTCAATACAGTTGAACCCCATGAATAAACCCCCTGAAGTGACCAATGAGTGCCGTGTTTACTGACCGATTGTGCTTACTAACCGAGTTGACATTATTTACTTACATACTTCTATATGTTACACTTACACAATGGTCTAAGGGCCGAAAGTACTATTTATATTGCCCAAAATTACTGTATCTCAATGAATAACAGTGATTTTAACATTCACTGGGCACGAAGCGTGTTTCATATCCAAAACAATGTTTGTATATACCAACCGAGTTTACTTGGCAAAAATGAATTGAAATGTACTTCCACCACTTGTTCTAGGCAAGTGTTTACTAACCATGATCATTGACACATTGTCATATAAGCACGGTCTTTAGGAGCCGTGTTTATTATGCGTTAACCGAGTGCTAACTAAGCGGGTTTCTAACTGTGATTAAGCATAGTACTCTGAGCAGGAACCGTAGGGAAGGGTTTTCATTAAGCGAGAGTGTCTCTAATCAGCGTGTTCATTAAATGCCATTAATATGTAATTCTGGCGCGAAGCGCCGGAAAAATTTGAGAAATTACGATCAACAATGGCCAAAAATCGTTACACAAGTTAAACACCCATCCTTTATCTCGCCAATTATATTGGGCAAATGGGGCGGTCTACCCCCGCCCTTACCCCCTCCTAAATCCGTAACTGCCTAAAGCCTATTTTAGAAAAGGCGAAATGTGTAATTCGTACAAAATAGAATAAAATACAGGCACGTATCTGGCCGTCCTATTTTGGGGGGACTAACACCAATTTTTGGTGGACTAAGCCCAAAAAGGCCAAAAATAGCGCAAAATAACGTTTAAAAAGTCCTATTTTTCCAATTTTTCTGAATTTTTGGGGGTCCGGACCCCCTATTCCCCCAGAGCTACGTGCCTGATAAAATAAGCCGCAAAGATCTAAAAGTCTAATGCAGACCGCTCAAACCCGAGGAACGTCTGCCAGTGTTGCATCATCGAGTGACTCCGCCAATTCCGAAATCCAGTTCGAATGGCTTAATATTGGCTTCCCCTACAACATTGGTTGAATTGGACGCGAAATCGAAAAAATCTAAGAAAACGGAGGAACGTGCGGAAAAGACTGGAAAGAAAGAAAAACGACTTAAGAAGAAAAAAAGTAAAAAGTCGAAGGAAAACAAGCTGGTTGAGCCAGAAGATGATCAGACAGTTGGGGCTGCTTCGCATTCAATCGAAAACGATGTCAGTGCTTGGCTTGATAATAACGAAATTACAGCGATTGAGGAGCCAAAAAAGGTCAGACTTCTGACTAAAAACTCGTATTTTCAGGGTCATTTGTAGGTCTTTTGAAATCATTTTTAGCCAATAATATAAGGCCATCCATCTTTTGCTATGGCAGACACCCCGCCCGAATTACGTATTTAGTCGTTGCATGCACATTTAGGCCAGGTCATAAATGCAACGGCTCGAAATTTAGGAGGAGGTCAGGAGGTCCCTGGCCATTTTTCTGGAGGAGGGAATAAATGACTCCAATTTTTGGCTAAAAATGGCAAATGAGCACCTAAAAATGACCAAAAACGCAAGTTTTTGCAAAAAAAATCGGGGGAGGGGGTCAAAAATTCGCCGTTTTTGAGGGATGGGGAACGACTGACTTTTGGTAGGGGATTTCTATCCCCTGTAACATATGTAGGCAGGGTCATATTTAAGTGTATTAACTTCCCAAAAGAAAAAATGCAGGGCTGAATGCAACAAAAAATGCATTAAAAAAATTCTAATTGCTTCGCACTTTATTGTTGTATCTGAAAGGTAGCTTCGACCTACGCTAGTGCCAGCCGATCATCATCATCCCATCATATTGTCATCATGCATGTGACAGGGATCCCCACCGAAAAGTTGGTTTGTACCCCATCCTCCCAATGCCAGACAATTTGTGATCTCCCCATTTTTGGCGAAACTGCGTTTTTTTCCATTGTTAGGTGATTTTTGCGCTTTTCGGCAAAAAATTACGGTATGTTTTTGAGTCCAAAAAAGGCTATATAGCTAATTTTCTGAGTTTAAAAGGGCTAAATTGCTTATTTCCTCAGCCCAAAAAAAGGCTACATAGCAGTGGTTTTTCGGTCAAAATGGCTGTATAGCTATCAGTTTTTCGTAGCTCAGGAGGGACAATACCCTCCTAATTATAGATGGGCGGCAGTAAAGCTCTGAGGGGAGTGCAAGATTTTTCAAAGGTCAAAAAATGGCCTCAAAAATGGTGGTATAGCGAAAAAACACCATTTTTCAACGTTTCTCATCAAGCACTATCCATTGACATAAAAAAATTGCGAAAAAACCGAAAAAAATTTTAAAAATTGAATTGTGATGGGGGTATTTTGGTTTCTGGGAGGTGCATACTCCCCAAACCCCCACGCTCAGGTATGCTCCTAACCCCGATACTATTGTATGATTATTATTGTTTTATTGTTATTATTTGATTTTTGGTTTATTTTTCTACATATCAGCTTACATATTTTTGTTTTATTCGCCTACTCGATTCGGCCCTTTTGTAAGTCGTAAATTTGATGCTCCGTTCGCAGAAGAAACACTCGAAGAAGGAGAAGAGTTCGGACGGATCGAAAAATATGCGGCTGCAGGTGAGCAAGTTGCTGGCGTCGGATTTGTCGACCGCCGGCGACGGACGCGTTTTGCCCAATCGCAGCGAATACGAAGAAACGTCGGGTTTGTGCACGCCGACGCAGCCGCCGACGGGCGCCGCGTCAGCTCAATCGAACGCCAGCTCGGCGCGTCATTCGCCCGTTATGACGTCATTTCCGATTTCGATCGCGCCGGCTCGATCGGCCGTAAACTGGAGACTATTGGCCAGAGACCGTCACTTGCAATTGGTATATACGTTAAACCCGCAGACACGTATCTTTGGGGGGAATGGTGGGGTTCGGACCCCCCAAAACTCAGAAAAATCGAAAAAATATGACTTTTTAAACGTTATTTTGTGCTATTTTTGGCTTTTTTGGGCTAAGTCCCCCCAAATCTTGTGTTGGTCCCCCTAAATAGGACGGCCAGCTACGTGTCTGTAAACCAGTGCATATACGTTTATGATATTGGAGGTTTTCATCTACCCAGAAAAGTTTTCACTCCCTCCCCCACTCTCTCCAACCCCATACCTCGGATTTCGCGATTTTCTAAGAAAATTCGCAGAAAATAGGCCGTTTTTAAGTGCTTTTAGCTATCCATTTGCTCAAAAGCGTCAAAATTTTCGTTACGTATCCATTTTTAGATTATATTTCACTTAATTTATTCGAATTTTACCGATATTTTTCGAATTTTTTTATGTTTTTACGCTTTAGAAAGATAGGGCATCGTCGGAAACGCCGAAAGATGATGTTTTTGACGCGTATCCTCCCTTTTTGAGCCCCAAAAAGGCACTTTCAAATTTTACCCCCTCCCTTCTCAGAATTTACATGTTACGCATATCTGGATTGGACACGTACATACATGTGAGAGGAGGATGGGGGATCCCGCACTTAACGAAAATTTTTAGTTCTCCTTTTCTCCCCAATTTTTGATAAAAATGAGAACATTTTGGCCATGTTCGGTCGACAATTCAAGATTGTTTACCTCAACCCTCTGTTAAAACTGGCCGACCATTAGTGGGCGGCACCAAAATTCTGGGGGTGCAAGATTTTTCGAAGGTCAAAAAATTGCCTTTAAAAATGGTGGTATGGCGAAAAAACACTATTTTTCCAACGTTTCTCATTGAGCACTATTCATTGGCATCAAAAAAATTGCGGAAAAAACAATAAAAAAATTCAAAATTGAATTCTTGTGAGGGGAGTATTTTGGTTTCTGGGGGTGCATACTCAAAAAAACCCCACGCCCAGGTATGTGGCCGACTACCTCCTCGCAAGGTTTTTAGCCATTACATGTCTGAATACCTACCTGTCTTTATCGCTAATGCGCGCTAATATCTTATAACATTTTTCTTGCTCTTTTGTAATAATTTATTTTCATTTTCAGACGTATGATATTAAAACGAGCTTGTCCGAACCAGACGTGTTCTGCGTTGTGATGGTTTTTTCCAGTATCTGCGATAAGGAAGCTTGTAAATTGGAGCTTAACGTCTTGGATTCGATTAGTATAAAATTACTTAAGGTCAGCTAGAGTTTATCTTTTTCTAGTTGCCTTCGTAGAAGAGCAAGAATATATTTATATTATTATTTTTTGACAATATATTATTATGAGTTAAGTTTAGTGGAGAACAGTTTGGTCTGGTATTCCTTATACTGAACACTTAGAAAACACTGGGAATGAAATCTTCTGAAAGGCCCATGCTTCATTCTCGAAATCAGTCCGAGAACTATGTACATAAATACCCCATTTTTATACATTTATAGATTACAATTTCTAAATAGTTACCAGGAACAAACAGTGGCGGTTCTTGGATTTTCCTAAGGGTGGGCGGTATACAAACTTTCCCAAAAACAGTCAAAAATAGGTCCGAAAATTTGCCCCTAACGCGCGAAATAGACTTTTTTCGACGTTTTACATTGTATACTTTTGCATAAAATCACTTTTGGCGCGATATTCTTTCTTAAAATTTCAAAATTTTCATCAATTTTGTGCGAAAAAATCGGAAAATCTTGTGAAATTAGGGCGGATAGACGTCTAGAAGCATGATTTACCGCTTGATTACCTGTATTTATAGCATTTGATGCGAAACATCGAAATTTTTAATTGACAAATAGAAGAAAACTATGCAAAAATAGCTTTTTCTGCTGTTTAAATTGTTTTAAAACTTACATGAAGAGAAAATGGCTTGCAGGTCGTCAAGAAAGTAAATATAAATGTCATTAATAGGTATCATCCAGCGCGCAGCATCGGAAAAAATCGATAAACTGTGGTCGCTGACGGCCAAAAATCATTGCATATTGCATGTCCATTCTTTGTCTCGTCAAATACTTTTGGCCAATAGGGTGGCGGCTGCTACCCGCTCTTAAATCCGCCCCTGTAAACAAATAGTATTGATAACTTTTTTCCTGTTCAGAATTTTTTTGGAATATCAACCTCAAAATTTCCGTGTCTATGTATATTTCTGTATAGGAAGGTTTTCTCCGTAAAAAAACTTAGTCGTAAAGTAATCTTTTGAGTCGATCGAAAAGTGTGAATTACGGGCTACGTTTTTGTTAATAAAATGTTGTATTTTTACGTGAAGATGGCTGGCTATCTGTGACATTTCCAATTTCTTTAACATACTCGTAAATTTGTCCGTTTTAGGATCAAAGTTTATGCTGGATCCCTTCAAAATATACTGTATTGGGATCGGCAGGGGTGAAATTTTTCGGTACCTTTTTTGGGCTTAAAAATGATGAATACGCGTCAAAAAAATAGCGTTTTTCGGTGTTTCTGATAATGCTCTATCTTTCTAGGACATAAAAACAAAAAACATTTCAGGAAATAAAAGATAAAAAGTACCCCAAAATTTCACGCTTTTGAGCAACCAGATGGTTGAAAACGCCTAAATCGGCACTTTTTCTACGAATTGTTCGGTTGAATTTTCGAAATTTTGGGAAAATAGCGAATTCTGGGTAGAGGTACAAAAATTTCTGGGGGTGAAACTAGGGATGTTCCGGTTCCACGTTTTTCAAAAAAATCGGTTCCGGTTCCGGTTCTTGGAAAACAAGAATTTCGGTTCCGGTTCCGGTTACGGTTCTTGCTTAAGTTGGAACCGTCGGTTCCGGTTCCGGTTCTTCAACTAGAGAACCGTCGGTTCCGGTTCCGGTTCTCGGTTCCTGTGTTAAAGTATATACGCTCTTGATAGCCTGACTTCACCGGAACATATGACGATGTAATCGAAAGATAAATTATTCAGGAAGTCGTTTCAATCTGGCAACTGCACGTTCAAATAAGTTTTACGTCTAGTTGACAATTTACTTATAAATCACTGAATATTATCTATGTGTTTCTTAATTGGAGGCTTATACGAAATCGAAATGCTTAATTCATGACAAAGATCTGCTGCAATGGTGGAAAGAGAAGTCGAAGAATTTGCCGATTCTCGCGTTTATAGCTAAGCAGTATCTTGCAGGCAGTGACGGATCTAGGATTTTCCTAAAGGGGCAGTATCCCAACTTTTCCAAAAACAGTCGAAAATAGGTCCAAAAATTTGCCCTTAACGCGCGAAACAGCGTTTTTTTCAGCGTTTTACAATGTAAACTTTTACATTAAATCACTCTTGATGCAATACTTTTTCTTAAAATTTTAAAATTTTCGATAATTTTGTAATTCTGGCGCGAAGCAGTTTTTTTGTACAAGGTCCGTTTGACGTGTACAAAGATGATCCCCAAAAGTCTTTGTACATTGTGTACACACAAATTTTTGGGTACTATAATATGGTACAGTAACGATTTTAGTGTGGTAAAAACAGAGTTGTTCGACTTTTGGTAGTGTATTTCAGCTAATTTATGGGTCTCTTAGGGCAAAAATCACTAAGAATCGTCTTAAAACGGCGCGAAGCGCCTAAAAATTTGACATTTTTCCTTTCGAAATGCAGTTTCTGCCATAATAAAGAAAGATAAACAGAGCACATAATCAGTCATTTCGACGCGAAGCGCCGTAAATTTCTGCGAATTTTATACCTTTTTTGTAATTTTTGTCTCTCCAAAAATCTTCGTACATGTACAAAGACGGTCCTGAAAAGTCTTTGTACATCGGGAAAAATCTTTGCCGAATACAAAAATATCGTGGCGCGAAGCGCCGGAAAAATTTGTGAGATTGAGACGGATAGACGTATAGAAGCATGATTTACAGCTTGATTTTCTGTATTTATAGCATTTGATGCGAAACATCGAAATTTTTAAGCGAAAATAGAAGAAAACTATGCAATTTCTGCTGCTAAAATTGTTTTGAAACCTACATGAACAGAAAATGGCTTCTAGGTGGCGAAGAAAGTAAATAAATGTCATAGTTTCCCAAGGTCGAAAGTCCAGGGGGGGTGAAATCCCAAAATTTAGGACCACTAAATTAAGAGTCTAGCCTTTTTTGCAGGTCAAATATGAAAAATGGCTAAAACGTCCTATATAGCATGTTTTAATGCAAAAAAACTGCATTTTTAACTACTTTTTGTACCATTCTGACTAGTTTCGTTGCTTTTGTAAGTAAAAAATATAAGAATTCATCAAAAATTCAGACTTTTCAGATCATTTCAAGTTCATTCTAGGTATTTAATGGGTAAACAAAACAGCAATGTATTAGTCGGCGCGAAGCGCCGGAAAAATTTTAGTAACTTCGCTGCTTTTATACCCAAAAATCATGCAGAAAATGTTTGATAGCTCAAAATCGTCCGACAGTGCTTCAAGTCTCGGACCCTGAGGTGGGGGTAATACCCCCTCCTCACCCCCCCCATGGGAATGTATGATAAATGTCTTTAATAGGTATCATCCGGCGCGTAGCGCCGAAAAATTTGAGAAATTATGGTCACTGAGGGCCAAAAAATAATCGCAAATTGTATATCCATTCTCTATCTCGCCAAATATTTTTGGCAAACGGGGGCGGCCCCCGCCCCCTTAGATTCGCCCCTGCTTGCAGCGCCAGCTACAAGCGTTCCATCGGAACAGCTGTTCAGTCGCGCTGGAATCATTTACAACCCTCTCAGAAACAGGCTACATGGCGAAAAAGCAGAACGACTGTTATTTTTAAAACATAATTTACCCGGAACAATACTAAGTTTTAGTCTGTAAACTTTTGGGTAATAAAAGATTGAATTGCTGCTTCACGTCTTCACTGATTTTTATGTAATTCGATTTTTAACTCTGATTTTAAAAAACCGAGAACCGACTCCAAAAAGATCGGTTCCGGTTCCGGTTCTTAGAAAATCAAAAAATTGGTTCCTGTTCCGGTTCTTAGAATTTCAAAAAATCGGCTCTCGATTCCGGTTCCGGTTCCAAGAAAATGGTCGGTTCCAGCCGGTTTTGGTTAACCGGCACATCCCTAGGTGAAACCACGTTTTTTTTCTATTCGGCAAAGATTTTTTCCCGATGTACAAAGACTTATGGGAACCGTCTTTGCACATGTACAGGAAGACAAAATTTTTTGAAGATTTTTGAAGACAAATTCGAGAGGATAAAAACTAAACAGATTTTGAAATTCGCAAAAGTTTCGGCGCTTCGCGCCACGGTTTTTTTGTATTCGGCAAAGATTTTTCGCGATGTACAAAGACTTTTGGGGACCATCTTTGTACATGTACAAAGATTTTTAGGAAGACAAAAACTGCAAAAAAAGGTTCGAAATTCGCAAAAATTCTCGGCGCTCCGCGCCGAAAATGAGCAATTGTGTGTTCTATATATCTTTATAATTTCAGAAATTGCATTTTGAAAGGAAAAATGCTAAATTTTTTGGCGCTTCGCGCCGTTTTGAGACGATTATTACTGATTTTTGCCCTCAGAAATCTAGAAATAGCTAAAATCGTAACCAGAGGTCGAACAACTCTGTTTTGCCACACTAAAATCGCTACTGTACCATATTATAGTACCCGAAAATTTGTGTGTACCAAATGTACAAAGACTTTTAGGGACCATCTTTGTACATGTACAAACGGACCTTGTACAAAAAAACACTGCTTCGCGCCGAAATCAGTAATTGCGTGTTCTATGTATCTTTATAGATGTCAGAAGTTGCATTTTGAAAGGAAAAATGTCAATTTTTTCGGCGCTTAACGCCGTTATAAGATGATTCTTAGTGATTTTCGTCCTCAAAACCCAGAAATTAGCTAAAATTCACTACCAAAGGTCTTAAATACACTACCAAAGGTTTTTACTACACGAAATTCGCTACTGTACCATATTATAGTACCCAAAATTTTGTGTGTACAAAATGTACAATGATTTTTAGGGACCATCTTTGTGCATGTACAAGTGGACCTTGTACAAAAAACACTGGTTGAAACCCCCCTCCATCTCAACCCCGCCCAAGGTCATGTATGATTGAGGTGCTTGTCATAAAATAAATTTTCATAGGACGAAAAATGCGGCGACATCGTTAAACTTCCTTTCGACTTGCCCGGGAATTGTGCAAATAATACGGAGCTAAGATTTTTGCTTTGCCAGCCTATCAATACACCGCAAAAAATACGCGGAAATCTGACGTACATGTTGAAGGTAAAATTGTTGATGAAATACCTATAAATTAATATTTTCGGCTACTTTATTTAATATTTACACGTTGTTGTTCTAAGCCGTTTAGGCTTTTTTGGGTGTTATAACTGTATTTGATCGATTTTATACTTAGCTGGACTTTTAATTTTTAGAAAACTAAAATTTAAGTCGTCAGGAATCGATGTCGGATGCCTCAGAGGATTTTTATTCAGTCGGCTCTTTAATTTATAATTTACATGCAGTTCTCCATATGTGATACGCTCCGAGCGATTATATATTGGCAAATAGCTTAAGCATAAAGTAAACCGGATAGTGGGAAGTAAGACATAAAGACAGATTCATCAATCGTCAGATTCACGGTCTTCGTTATCCCTTTTCTATAAATTTTTAAACTATACCCTTAGGCCATCTTTCTATTTTTTATTTAAGAAATATAGTCAATTTCACGAAACCTTATGCATGGAAATCAATTTTTAGTGCTCAAGCGAGTAGCAACAAAAATGGTTTGTAGGCAGCTAACAGTAATACAATTCTGCTTAATAGACCTTTATACGCTAATTAATTGCTATACACAGTATTGTAGTAGTTGCTTTAGCTTAAAGTTTAAACCGTTTTCGTAATCTATTTAAATTGACTCACAAATTGTGATCCACGCACAAGGTTTCATGAAATAGACTATAGAATCGTGAATTTTCAAATGATCGTCACTAGTCTGCTTTTATTTGCGTAATTTTAGTAGTGAAAAATCATGAGGATCGAAATCAAATAAATTTCTGAATTTTAAGTAGATTCTTAGTTCCATTTTCGAATAAAGTAAAGTCACCAATAGACATGCTTACACCGATTCAACGACGTGCTTTGTTATGTAATATACAGCACCAGGCTCGTAGCTGGCCGTCCTATTTGGGGGGGTCAACCAACACCAATTTTTGGGTGACTAAGCCCAAAAACGCCAAAAATATCACAAAATAATGTTTAAAAAGTCATATTTTTCCGATTTTGCTGAATTTTGGGGGGTCCGAACCCCCATTCCCCCAGAAGATACGTGCCTGTACAGCACTCACTGTTTTTCTTCAGACAGAAGGCGGTAGTGTGTCGGAAAAGCTTGACTTCCAGTTAGTTCTTCGATGTATCGATTTAACCATTCCAGCGACCACTAGCAAGTATGGCTATGAGTTTTGCTTTCGTATAATATATATATATATATATATATATATATATATATATATATATATATATATATATATATATATATATTAGAGCTGTGCCGGGGCCGCCTTTTTTGCCGGGGCCGGGGCCTAGGCCCCGGGGCCGGGGCCTGGCCGGGGCCAATAATAGCGTGCTTTACCATGCTCATAGTACGACCCTGCCCTACCCCTTTTATGTACCTATGCATATATTCTTGCTTGTAGATATGCACGTCAAGCGTTAATATTTGTTGGGATTACAAGATATAACAGAACATGGGCATTGGGGGATCTAGATTCCCCCAGAATTCACATTTCCCCCCAGAAAAATCCGCTAGACCCCCCAGAAATTGATTTTCAGAATTTTTTCTGTTTTTCTGCGGTTTTTTATGCTAATGGATAGCTCTCATTGAGAAACGCGAGAAAAGGGTGTTTTTTCGCTCTACCATATATTATCAGGCACTTTTTGAATTTTGGACTCCCTAGAATTTTTGAGCTGCCCATGTATGGATTTAACTCCTCTGACTTGGATGCGTTTTTCAATGTGCTTTACTTTGCACTTTTTTAGGCTTACTATTCTATTTGTTCTGATAGACGTAGCTGTCTGCTACCAAGCAATCTGGAAATGCTCGTCTATATGAATTGCAATTTAAAATATGTCAATTTTGATTATTAATTAGAAATTTGCACCAATCTGACATAGTGAAATAAAGATTTGAATTAGCAAGATCTGTGGTTTGCTTGAAATTGAGTTTGAAGGTAAATCTGCCCAAAACATTATCAATTTTCTACATTATAATCAACTCTAACATTGGCCCCGGCCCCGGTGCCGGGGCCAGCCTAGCCCGGCCCGGGGCCGGGGCCTAGGCCCCGGCGCCGGGGCCGGGGCCGGGAGCTTGGCCCCGGCACATGCTCTAATATATATATATATATATATATATATATATATATATATATATATATATATATATATATATATATATATATATATATATATATATATATATATATTATTAATGATGCGTTTTGACTTGACTTCTTTTTTTGTACCTAAATATGCATATTTTTTACTTGAAAAAAATTTTGATTTAGCTATTTTTAATCTAATTCTATTCCTGTATTTCATTTCGTTAATATGTTTTATGTTTCGCGCCACTGCTTTTTTTCTACGAGACAAAGATTTTGAGGCTCGTACAAAGATTTTTGGAGCTATCTTTGTACAGAGTACAAAGGCTTTTTGGGGCAAAAGAATAGTAATTTTGACGCTTTTTTAGTATTTTTCGGCAACATTTCAAAAAATTTTCGGTGCAATATCACAATTATATTCTATTTAGCTCCAAGCGCGGGCATGAAACACTCAAAAATCTATCTTTAAGCATCTTTGTATAGATATAAGCATCCTTTACATCTATCTCTACTGTTTTATAAAGATTTTATGTAGAAAGAAGAACTATTAAACAGCGTTGCACGGTTTTCTGCCATTTGAAGATGAAATTGACTTTTTTGTCTTAGCGTTGCATTCAATTCATAAGCAAATTGGTGTCTATTATGAGATTCAATCAGCATATTGCAATCGCTGTATTATTTCTGATTGTGTAACGCAAGTTATTTTAGCTTTCTGAGTAGCTTTTTGTATGTAAATTCAACCAAAGACTCGTGAAAATTTTGGCGCTTCGGGCCGAACTAATATAAAAGCTGAATTTAGGATAGAGCAACTTTTTTTTAAGCGTGCGGGTCACGGTTAACAATCTAGTTGTATGCAAAAATGTGTATATTTGATAGTACCTATATCTATATACTATATGTACAAAAAAATTTTCGTCTAACAAACACTTTTCCGGAGATCTTTTTACATACAAAGTGGCTCGCACAAAAAAACAGTGAATTGGAGCTCCGTCCTTAGCCTTGTACTCCTATTGAAAACGCCTGCATTATGCATTATCTATCTTCAAATATTGTGATATGTTATGGAACTTCGTTTCAGGAAGTACAGAATGAATCGCTTAATACTAAGCAAAGGGCAGTGCATATGTATATCACAAGAAAGAGCTTTAAATTCTAAGCAGAAAACTTCATCAAAATTGATATGGCCTCTTTTAGAATCACGAACAGCAGTAAAACGTGATGGCAATGTAGTTGACATCAAAGTTTCAAAAAATGATTTCACATTCCACCTAACAGCCTTAGACTTACCCCTTAAATTTCAGCAGAATTGCAACTTATACCATGCACGGCATGTATTTTTTTGTAAGTTCAGCGTTTCATTTCTTCACTATGTCATTACCCCAAAAATGGCACGTTACCGTTGCATAATAAAACTTTTGTAGCGTCTGCACCACAATCAATCTGTATACTTAACCTTAGTCATTACCATTACCATACGTGGGCAGCAAGAAAATTCTTGGGGGGGGTGCAAGATTTTTCAAAGGTCAAAAAATGGCCTTAAAAATGGTGGTATGGCGTAAAAACACCATTTTTCGACGTTTCTCATCAAGCACTATCCATTGGCATCAAAAAATTGCGAAAAAAAACGAAAAAAATTTTCATAAATTGAATTCTGGGGGTTATTTTGATTTCTGGGGTGGGGGGGTTTTGGTTTCTCGGGGGTGCATACCCCCCAAACCCCCCATGCCCAGATGTGGTCATTACTAATTGAGAATAAAGTGAACTTCTGTCATACAAAAATGGACATTCTATCCGATTGTGTAAATGTGTACTGTATTACTATGACTTTAAAATGGCTTCATACACCCCGCATATCTGTATGTTAATGTTACGGCTTATTTTGCTACTAGCGACCAAAAATGTTCCGATGGAACAGAAAAGGACGAATATGCTTGGAATAACGCATCATTAAGGACGTAAAAGGAGGTACTAGGGGAAGTCACATATGCCTTTGAAAGTTGTAAAAATATGCTAAAGATTGTACTTCCACTAAAAAACGCAAAAAATCAAAGTATATTCTGCGGCCTGCAAAAGGGAGTTGCGCTTCTGTCATGAAAATAAATAATGTTAATAGTTTATTCCTTGAAAAGCAGCGATTACTAATTTAAAAACGATATAATGTGCATTTCCACGTTAGCGTGGCATGCATTGCTATTGGGCTGCAATTAACAATATGATGTACTTGTCAAATTCATTTATCAAGCCTTTGATGATTAAATAACAATTAGTTATATATTGAAAAAGAAATTTGATATCGATAAGAAGTTAAATTATTTAATATAATTACACACATCAAAGCTTCTTCGAAATCTCTTTTTCTGAGTCAGTGAACAATGTTTTGTGAAGGCACGTTTTTTTCAAAAGCCGCAGGTTATATCTCGATTTTTGCGTTTTTCAGTGGAAGTGCAATTTTTAGCAGATTGTTACAACTTTCAAAGGCATAGGTGACTTCTCCATATTCCCCTCCTTTTATGTCCTTAATGATCCGTAATTCCAAGTATATCCGCCCTTTTTTGTTCCATCGGAGCATTTTTGGTTGCTAGTTCCTTACTTTTTCTTAAAAAATTCAAAAGAATGTATTTGTTGAAAAATTAAAATCAAAAATCTATTTGCTTAGGTACCTAAAAGTTTTCGGCAAAAATGGACCGGAATGACAAAATAAGCCACCCCTTCCCGTTGAGGATCTGCTATCCTATATCATTATAAATTTATTATAAAGTGTCCTATAATAAGGTAAGTAACGACATTGCACGCATTAACCGGTGAGCGAAAAACGAAGAACAAGGTACAATGTGACTTGAAAACGGTCAGCAATCAATAATGTGCAAACGCGCGCTCAATGTGAAGTAAAGAGGCAGTTTAAATTTACTAGGCACTGTGCATAAAATAATGTTTACGTATTTAGCAAACATCATCACTACGTAAATGTGACCTAATGACAAAATACTAACATTTGCATGTTAAGCACTGCATTAATACCCTTAGATAAGTGCATTACAATGACAAGTTTATCATTAAAAGTGTGTTTTAAATAGCACATTATACAAGACGAGTGGCGTAACACAGGTGCGTAATTCGTACTTTGCTCCAAGAAATCTCATTAGCCAACGGATAATAAATAATTTTTAGGCCAGATTCAAGGAGAACATTTTTTGAAAAATTTAGCCGTCCGCAATACTCTAGGAAAAAGCTACTTTTTAGTGTAAACTTTACACAACCACCGAGTATAAATAAGACTGGTCGGATTCACAACTTTGGTATTACGATCAACATTCATGAAAAAATTAGCTCTCCGCAATGGACTGGAGAGAGAAATGAATGTTAGGATGTAATGTAAATAATGTAAATAAATGTTACAAACGCGCCCAACTGACGTATGACGTTTATCCACAGTACACTTTTAGACTTTTGATCATGTCCAGGAACAAAATCAGAGAAGTTGGCTGACAAACAAAGAAGCAAAAAGCGTGCTTTTTTCACCCAAATCTGAACTTTACACCTTCAGGACTAACTCAATATTTAGTGTATAGAAACGCGAACAAAAACCAAGTATGACCATTGAAAGTATACTTCATTCTGTAGAATAGATTTCACGACTCGATTCAAAGCCGGAGAAGGTAGCAGACAAAACGGTAAAAAACATGTTTATTTCTCCCCGGACTTTATTAAACTTTACACCTCAGATCTGCTTTGAGTTTAAAGAAACACGTCAATTGCGATGTGTAACCCTTAAGGCGTACTTTATTTTTATTATACTTTGCACTAAGTTTATTCGTTACTCCCGAGTGTAAACTTTTTAACCGCTATTACTAACTCCGTATTGTCTTTGAGCAAATGCGGTCAAGTTCAGCGTGTAGCCCTTTAAAGGAATTACTTTTCCATTAGGAAGAACTTTCGCGGACTACTTAACTGTAGATGTTGGCTGACATTAAGAAGGCTAAAATGTGTTTTTTCAAACTCAGTTTTTTACGCCTAGCCCACTGTAGATCAAGAATCAGCGCGAACTTAGAAAAACTAATTTAGAGGAATTCATGCTTTATATTATAAATGCAGTACAGAGGCCTACGCAGAATTTGTTATGGGAGGCGGTCCAAAATTGGTGACCCTAGGTTTCGGGATATGTACCGTGGCATCAAACAAAGTGCATTTTCTGACGTTTCCGAACATGCTCTATCTGTTAAGCTCATAAAATTCAAACTTTTTGAAAAAATTTTATTTCTCCCTAATAAGCTATGAAAAATGACGTTTGTTGTCCGCGCTTGGGCCTTAATTACCGAAAATAATGATGCTACGGCGCGAACCGCCGAAAAGTTTGAGATTTTCCGAGAAAAAGATGTCAATTTCCATGCATATTCCTTACCTTTCCATAATCATTTTTGGGCTGCACACGCCCATGCATTAGATTATATCAATAGTTTGAACTGAGTTATTTACAGGGGCGGTTTTCAAATTTTTCAATTTGATCTTCTTCCTACTGTAGAGCTAGAACCAGTTACTGTACAAAAATTTTAAGTACCGATTCGTGACCTACAGATCATGGGCAACATTTAAAAAATGGCCCTTCGCAAGCATTGGGTAGAGATTTAAATTTTTGAGCGAAAAAGACGGACAGCGAATTTCCTTATTATCTTTCTTAAAAAGCGCACCTCCCAGATGTGTCCCGTCATAGCTGTAGAGGGAATAGACATATGTTAGGGTACCGCGAATAAATTATAGGTAACGCGCTACCTATGATAAACTACAAGCTTGAACCTCTTGCAAAACTTATGATATATAACGGAGAGTTTAAGTATATATGTAACGGCTTGAAATTCTGTTGGAAGTCCTTGTCTTTTTAGGGGGTACATGACCAAAAATTTTTCTGCCAAAAATGGCAAAGAAAGCGGCAATTTTTCCCCAAAAATCGGAAGGAGGTCAAAAATTTCCCGACTTTTAGGGGATTGTAGACGACCGACTTTGGGTAGAGGATCCCCCTATTCACCTGCTACGTTTGCGAGTGTAAGTATTCATACATTCGTTTTGATATTCCGGAAAGCCCTGAAGCATTCGAGCGTTTTTTTATTTCAGCGAATCTTTTGCTGACTTACTATCAGGAGGCGAATTATCGTCTAAGCACAGTCTCAGCTTTGAGTGTAAATTAAGCCTTAACGAAATCTTGTCGAGGATATGCACCGGTACGCGATGCAGCATTGTGGAAACAGATGCAGCCAATTCGACGTCTTCTCTCTATTCGCAGACCTTATTTTCACATGCGATTTGCCTACTTGTTAAACAACAAGTATGTCGTATAAATAGCATGCTGCACTTCTATATCTGTCTTTCTTTCTTTCTTTTGTTGATTTTTTCTCTTTTCTTTTCATTTAGTATTTGCTTTTTTATTTATCTATTTATTTATTTACTTATTTATTTTTCTCCTCGTTTTCTTCTTTCTTGCTTCTTTCTCGTATTGATGACTTCTTACTTACTACTACTAGGGATCGACCGGAGGTCCATTTTTTCCTTCGGGCCGGAGCCGGAGCTCCGGCCATCGTCACCTCCGGCTCCGGCCGGAGCCGGACCCGGAGGCCGGAGGTGAACTAAGAATTTTCAGTGAACTAGAATTTTCACAAGCCGTAAATATAATTCATATGATGTACAGTATATAGGTTTGTATAAATACATTGCTCATGGATAAGTAAAATATCTGTAGAAGTGAATGTTTATTATCTAGCCATGCATTTATATGTACTAAAATATTGCGACCATATTAATTATTTTTCAATAAATTGTCATTAGCGATTTCTTCATCTTCCATTTCCATGTCAGACGAAGCACTGTCACTGTCCGATTTGTAAGGCTCTCTCCTCACCTATTACACATGTTCTCAAATGACTGGTCTGGCAGCGGCGGCTGGGTAATCGAAAAAATCATTTAATTAGCATATTTCTATTTTTAGCTCCAATCTCACTACTTTCTCGCCTGCCCTTATTGTCTGGATGCAATTATACTCGAAAAGTACCAGTAAACATGGCATAAAGAGCTTAGCAATGTGTCTGTATGTACTTATATCTACAATCTGTAATAGCTCAAAAAGCAAGTGAGCAGACTACGTCGCACCAAGTTTGTTATTCTGTCACTCGAAAATGATTTATATCCATTTGTGCGCTGAATTAACGCGGACTCGGCTCGCTTTGCAATCTAAAATATTCTCGTTCATTATTAAGCAAAATATATGATATAATATTTCACCAATGGTGCATTCACAATGCCACATTAGTGTTCACATTCACAGCTTCACTTATTAAACCTGGGTTTGTACAAATTCATAAAATAGGCAATCACAGTGCTAAGCTTCAAAAGAAAAGAATGGAAAGAAGAGCGTTAAAGCATTGAATGATTCGGTTCAAAAAACCTCCGGCCCCTTTTTTGTACCTCCGGCCGCCGGAGGCCGGAGGACCAAAAAATGGCCGGAGGAGCTGGAGCCGGAGCTCCGGTCGATCCTAACTACTACTATGTCTACACGTACGAGTATAACGGCTCAAAATTTAGGTTGGGTGTAGTCGACCGTATTTCGCGGAGAGTGGTAAATGACTTTCTTTTTTTGGTTAACAATGACAGAAAGCACCTGAAAATTCCTTAAAAACGCAAGTTTTGCCAATAAGTTCGAAAAGGGATGAAAATTTAAGTTTGGTGGAAAGGGAGAACATCTGACTATTAGTGAGGGAGATTAAACCATAGGTGGGCAGCGCCAAAATTCTGGGGGTGTCAAGATTTTATAAAGGTCAAAACATGGCCATAAAAATTGTGTTATGGCGATAAAAAGTTCATTTTTCAACGATTCTAATCGATCTCTATTTGGCATCAAAAATTGCGGAAAAAATCTTCAAAATTGAATCCTGGGGGCGTATTTTGCTTTCTAGAGTGCATAACCGTCAAACCCCCCACGCCCATGTGTGGATTTAACTCATCCCTCCTCTCACATATTTGGATTTTACTGATGGGATGAATTTAATTATTTAGGTCAGGGCATTGTCAATTTGAATCACCTGAAAGGAGATGGTTTAAATATCATTTATTTTTAGTGAAAGTGAATGTAGTAAATAACTCTAAAGTCGAGATAAATAACTTGTTTTTTTATGTTTTGTATTTCTTATCTTCAATTAAGTTGCCTGCCTGGTCCTGCTCTTAGTGCCAGGAGCTTCAGATGTTTTTTTATTCTTTGGTACAGTCTTTTCCATCATTTACATGGGCAATGACCGAATGCTGGAGGGGTTCTAAAGTTTTCAAGGCCGAAAAGGTATATACCAAAAAAATTGATAGTAAGGATAAAAAAAATTTTCGACGTCTGGAAAAAATTTGTAAGTCTAATTATGAGGTCCGCCGATTTCGTGCGAGGGGTCAGCTAGACTCCCAGACACACCTGGGCGTGGGGGTTTGGGGGGTATGCACCCCCCAGAAACAAAATACCCCCACCCCAGAAATCAGAATACCCCCAGAATTCAATTTTTGAAAATTTTTTTCGTTTTTTTCGCAATTTTTCGATGCCAATGGATAGTACTTGATGAGAAACGTCGAAAAATGGTGTTTTTATCGCCATACCACCATTTTTAAGGCAATTTTGACCTTCAAAAAATCTTGCACCCCCCCCAGAATTTTCTTGCTGCCCACGTATGCTCCCAGACCCCCTACAAGCTTATTTACTATAAAATCAAGCACTTGAGTCTTGCATGCACATTTTGCCAGCTTGAATAAGATACGCATCTTTAAATTTTTATCTAGAAATTACGAAAATGGCAGTAAATTGTGAATACCAAATGCAATCGAAAGTCAGTGAATTCGAATCAAACTTTTTATCTATTTCATATTTACAGTCGAAGCTTCTATTTCGTGAACCCTTGTGAATACTTTAAGTTAAAATAAAATTAGAGCACAAACCTTGTTAATTGACTACAAAAAGTGGTTTAAACTAATGTGAAAGCCAGTGTTTTTGTACATGGTCCGTTTGTACATGTACAAAGATGGTCCTTAAAAGTCTTTGCACATTTTGTACACTAAATTTTTGGGTACTATAATATGGTACAGTGGCGATTTTAGTGTGGTAAAAACAGAATTGTTCGACCTTCAGTAGTGTATTTTGGCTAATTTTTGGGTTTCAGAGGGCAAAAATCACTAATAATTGTCTCAAAACGGCGCGAAGCGCCGAAAAATTCGACATTTTTCCTGTCAAAATGCAATTTCTGCCATTATAAAGGTATATAGAACACACAAATACTCATTTCGGCGCGAAGCGCCGTAAATTTTGCGAATTTCAGACCTTTTTTGCAGTTTTTGTCTTCCCAGAAATATTTGTACATTGTACAAAGACGGTCCCAACAAGTCTTTGTACATCGGAAAAAATCTTTGTCGAATACAAAGAATTTGGTGAAGGACATGATATGATATGATGTAGAATAAACGAGGGCTACAGAAAGTTTTATTATTCAAAATAGTTTTACTGTAGCATATTTGGAAAGCAGTTTAGTAATCATTTTTGTAAGTTCTGGAAATTGATTTCGTGTAACGCACAAGATTTCTTTAAATAGAATTTGCATGCATAGTTCAAGACGGATGAATATTTCGTAGTCCATAGGCGATTCGCTCTAAAATAGATAGATTATTTATTTTTCAGGGAAATACAGTTAGAATCGATGGTAAGTCAACGGATCCCAGTCTAATTCAGCATTTTATGGAAGAAATACGCGATTTGCTCCTTAATTAGAATAACAATTTTAATCTTGAAGTGCATTCGGCGAGAGTCAGTTGCGGTCACACTTGGGCGTGGGGGGTTTGTAGGTATGCACCCCCTCCGGAGAAACCAAAATACCCCCTCAGAAGACAAAACACCCCCCACCCCCAAATTCAATTTTTGAAATTTTCTTTTGTTTTTTTCGCAATTTTTGATGCCAATAGATAGCGCTCGATGAGAAACGCTGAAATATAGTGTTTATTTCTGCCATACCACCATTTTAAAGGCTATTTTTGACCTTTTGAAAAATATTGCACCCCCCACAGAATTTTGGTGCCGCCCACCTATGTTTGCGGTGTAAACCAAATTTTGACGCATGAATTGTGATCGACGATTTGAAAATTTTAACCATTGACTTTTTCTCAATAAGTTGTGTGAAAACCTCTGACTTTCGTAATTGCGTTTGCTTTAGCATTGTTTAATCGTTTTGCCTAAATAACTTTTGTCATTAAAGCGAATCCCGTGAATGGAGTATACTTTTGTTTTTATGTTAATAAGCTGGTTGTTACGTGATTTTGCATTAATCTTCTCATTTATTGCTTTTTGCCTTTCGATAACATAGCTAGAGTCGTTCACTTTGTTAATCTACATTTGGGTTATAAATTGATGACTTCGGATCAGGGGCGGATTTAGGGGCGAAGGGGGCGGCCGCCCCCCCTCCATAAGCCCGAAATGGTTGGCGACATAGCTAAAATGCTTAGAAAGCTACCTTTTCTTCGAATTTTCAGGAAATTTTTGGAAACTTTTGTAAAATCGCGAATTCTGAGGGCGGGGCGAAAATTCTGGGGGTTGATATTTTTTCTGGGTCCCTCTCCCCCACATCCCCCCATGATCATGTCTGGTAGGGGGTTAAACAAATGGATGTAGCGCCCGAACCGCTGATAGATGGCCAAAAAATTTTTACACTATTTAAACAAGGACATTTTCGTCTAGGGTGATTTATGACTTTTATCCGGATTTGCCTAAAGTGATGGACGGTAATGTTGGGGTGTAGCCTTTTTGGCCTATCCTTTATAAACTTGATCAACAGCAAAAAATGGCCAAAATCGCTAGTTCTGTCAGAAGTAGGAGGGGTCAAAAATTATTTGACTTTGGGAATAAAGGGACGACCAACTTTAGGTGGGGGATCTCCTTCTCCCTTTTACATGTATGTACTATACACTATATAGCTCCTGTCGCGTTAGCTAACAACACTTGTAGTCATTGTAAACTTCAAATAGCTCTCAAATAAACGGAACAAATGCCGTGTTCCAAACGTTCTGAGCGAAAATTTCCTTCATCGGGTTGTAATACACTGCAAAATGTCTATTCGCGAATGATTGTTTATTCCATACCGCTGGCTCACTTATATTTTAAAACGCTTTGTACCATTTACTTCAGTAAGCCGCCACGTTCATGAATTATACTAATTCGACTTGTAGTGCTTTGCGTGTTTTTTTACTGTTGGTTTTGAATGTATTTATTACTTGTATTTAGTTTTCTCAAATTAAACTGTGTTTTTAGCTACTATGCATGCGCATTTACGAGTATGTATGTACGTATAGGAGCTCTTTGCATTGCAAGGTTTCACAAGAAACCTTGCAATGAAAATGAACGAATTAATAATTTCATGAAAAACCAAATGAACGAACCGACTGTTTCAAGAGTAAAATCTATTTGGGTAATCAGAATAAGTAGCAGCGACTATAACTTAGTAAAACTTGTGACTAAATGCATAGAAGTCCATAGATGCACAGCATGTCCGTCCGGTCTGGGGGGTCAAACATTCATTTTTGGAGCCGAACTTATATCAAAAACCTAATTTGCTAAAATAATTTTCATGATTATTTACAGTTTCTGGTCAATTTCGAGCACTTTTTTGAAGAGAATTTTTCATTTTCATTGGCTTTTTTTAGCCTTTATTTTTCTCAGAATATTTCCCATTTTTTCGTTCTGGAGGGTAAGGGTCATTTAATTTACAGAAAATAGAAATGCAAACTTATGCGGAACGGGCTCTCTGATTATTAAATTTATGGTTTCTTAAGTCAGGAAATAAGAAATCAACGATAACCAAAAAACATCAAAACCTTCGATACCTCAAAATATTGAACCTTGCAAGCAACGTTTAGGGTAAATAATAAGAAATAGATCACAGAATGTTTGCACAATCATGCTCCCAGATGCAGGTGATTGATATCCAGCGCTATTTTTAAGAGTAGGCATAACTGTTTATTTTTTCTGTGACTGGCAGTGCAATTGTTGCAACCTTAATGTTTGCTACAATCAAACGGACTAGGTATACGTAATTAAATACGTATAAATAGCACAATCTGTCTGCTTATTGTCGGACATAGTTTTTAAAATTTATGCCCAAAACTGTGTGAAGCAGACTACAAATGCCTGTTGCGTGCGACAACAATAATATAAAATCAAGCACCCTTTTTCGTATTAAGAATCCGGGTCTGTGGAGGATTTTGAATTATGGGGGGTTTTAACCAAAAGTGGGCGCTGGGGAAAGGGACTCTGGAAGTTTAGACCACCAAAAATCAAAAGGCCCATTCGTAGATTACGCCGGTAGACCCCCATGATTGAATTTTGCCATGCTTTTCACGAGTTTTGCTATCTTTGTTCCATTCAGTCGAAACTTTCTCCCAGAATTTGGTATTGCCCATGTGTGGTTCCGGGCCCTTCATGCTCATATGTGAAGGGATTGAATTAGACAAAATGACACTTTTCGACTTTAAACATTAATTCCGGAAAATAATAGTACTCAAGTATGCGCAAGGTCGTTGTAAAATACTAACGAAAACTTCTAAAAGCTCAATTTGACGTACCTATATGTAAGTACCATCGTAGCATGGGTACCTATACCTGCGAAATCGGTCGGTGTTGGTTCTCGATCTACTGTTTTTCTTGGTTAAACTGGTCTCTAATCGACCAATGCACTTTGGTTAAGATATCATTCAAGTGATTAGTCCTTGTTTATTGCTCCTTGATATTTGACTATTAACCCTTTAGAGTCAGGTAAAATCCACCATATTGCAGATAGTGCGTGGCAAGTACGTGGCACTTTTGGGATCACGTATAATGCATCATGTTGCGGCAAATGCGTGGCTTCGCAAAATCTGTTACCCGGACATCTATTGGAACAATGGTGGAAAACGATGCTTAACAAAATGCCTTTCTGAATTTTTCGAATGAGCTTCGGAAATTCGGAGACAAATTACACTAATTACATGCCATATACTAATATTTTGACTAAATTTTGTTCAATTTGTCCGCTCTTTTTGATTTTTTCTCTAAAATTTTTTGTTTTTATGCTCTAGAAAGTTAGAGATTGTCTGAAATGCCGAAAAAACGATGTTTTTGACGCGTATCCATCATTTTAGCCTTAAAAATGGTACTATAATATTTCAGCCCCCAGAATTTCCATGCTGTGCATGTCTGTACGTAACAATGATTTTTTGGCTTCATTTCTAATATTAAAGCAGGAAAGGAGGTCGAGTATACTGATCATGAAAAACAGTATTGAGTACCTACACCGACCGAATCCACAGGTGTATTCATGCTAGAATAATACCAGCACTATTTTTATACTATGACGAAATGGACAATTTTAAGCTTAATTTTAGAATATTATTTGAATGTAAAATTTGCGTTTCAGTACGAATCGAATTTAAACTTTTTTGATACAGAACATCTCAACGAAAGCGTGTTAAAGAGGTTTGATAAAAATTGCTTTTGCATTAGTGGAGCTACTGTATATACTTCAATCGCTGGAATGCGCATACTAATCAAAATTTGCATAAATTGGCATATGCTTAAATTGAAAACGTGTTTTTCTTTCAAAATCATTTCTACGCGCGTGTTCAGTTAGTCAAATATGCCCTAAAAAGTTGATTTGTGTCAGAAAAACTTCCTCGGGTTCTTTTTCGCCTGCTATCTGCAGATTGCTGAAAGTGATCCGTTTTTAACAAAATCGTGAATATTTCCAGGAATAATGGATAATTTTCGAACGAAATTTTCTTACAGCTTTACTTCAAGGCCTCACACATATCCGTAACTAGCTGAGCTGCCCGGGCTGAACTTAGGCCTGATATCTATATGGAATTGAGATGTCTCTTGTATTTGTTATTTTTCGGGACTGTTGATGTTTTTGGGATATTTCTAAAAAAATTGTTGGTAAAAATTTGTGACGTTACAGAATGGTTTTTGAAAATTCTTTAGCCAAAACCATATTTTGATGTTTTGGAATGTTCTGGAAATTTTTTGATCAAACCCATATTTTTGATGTTTTGGGATAATTTGGAAAATTTTTCCTGGTCAAACCATATTTTTGATGTTTTAAAAATTTTTTGTTTGTTGTATCAAAGGGTGTCATATATCACGTGATATCTTATATCACTCAAATGTTATAGCAGAGGGTATCTCCTATCTTATATCACTGCATGTTTTGACACATGTTATCGGCTATGTCCCAAAATCCGCCATGCTTAATCAAAGGGACGCCCCCCGCTTCACTCCTGTGCAGAATGCATGGGTGGGGTTGGTGAAATTTTAATGTCTCTACTACACCGCCAGCCGGTAGGCCGAGCTCGGGCCAAAACGTCAGCCCACCAAGTATTATGGGGCTGGAGCCAACCCCGGACATACAAACAAACTTTCACAAATATATAGTAGACTAGCAAAGAAAAATGCTCCGATGGAACAAAAAAGATGAATATACTTGGAATTGTGGATTATTATGGATGTAAAAGGAGGGGACTAGGAAAAATCTACCTAAAGTCGGAAAATCTGCTAAAAATCACACTTTCTCTAAGCAACGCAAAAAATCGATGTATATTCTTTGGCCAACAGATTAAAATAAATATTCAACCATAACAATGATTGAAACAGCAGCACGTTAGCTATGCAGTAGCTATGGGAAATGATATTAAGTAAACTAACAGTCTTCCAAGCCAATTGAATGAAATAGCAAACATCGAAGACAATTGAAGAGATGGTTGGTTCAAAACAGTAGGAAACGCGTAAGTTGACTTGAAACAGACTAAATGTAGATACACTAGCATGCCCGAAACAATTGTGTGCACTAATCAATCGGCTCCTGCTTTGCTTGCTATAATGCTCATAACAAAATAAAACAACTTTAAATACAATACCTCTTAGTTTTCTATCAATCAGGTGCCAGCAATTTAAAAAAGTAACCTTGATAGATTACGTTTATACACTCTTATCTGAAACTTCGAACATTATTTAAAAAATACACTTTTTTAGAGGCCGCAGAATATACATCGATTTTTTGCGTTGCTTAGAGAAAGTGTGATTTTTAGCAGATTTTCCGACTTTAGGTAGATTTTTCCTAGTCCCCTCCTTTTACATCCATAATAATCCACAATTCCAAGTATATTCATCTTTTTTGTTCCATCGGAGCATTTTTCTTTGCTAGTACACTACTTTTAATTAGCGTGATTTCAGTACATCAGTCAGTAAACACAATCAGTAACATGCCACAATAATGACAACAGTCCAAGAACGCGGAAAACAACATTGTTCTTAACATCAGCATTATCCTTTTTAAACAAGACAACTTTATTGACACCATCCATTTTCAAATTAAAACTCCATTAAGTTATTTCTTCTTAATGTGCAGTTCACTTATAATCAAGCACAAATATTTAACCAACGAATTCACATTGCAAATCCTCACTCGATCAATACACAAGCACAATGTGTTGTGACTTTTGAAATTGAAAACACGCAATTTTCAATTTTCAAATTGAAAATTGGATCAATTTTCAAATTGAAAATTAGGTCAATTTTCAAATTGAAAATTGGGTGTTTTGAATTTGCGATAAAGAAAATAATCAAAAGATAGTCACTTGGTTTATTTAAGCCGAGTAATAAAATAACGACCGTCCACCAATTCCAAACTAAACGCGACTAATCTGATCACTATGAAAAAGTTTTGAAAAATGAGCTTGCTAAGCGAGAGTTGTAAACCAAGAGAAACTTAAAGTTAAAACCTACCATTAAATTATTAAGACACTTATAAAAGATTTTAAACTTTAAGAAAATGGAAAAGGCAGGATGTTGGTAAATTAGAAGGCAAAGTTTTTCGGCAAAAATTCAAAAACTTCACGCAAATATCAAATGTAAGGAACACTAACGCTTTGGTTTGGTAGTAAAATAAATTTGTAGTATAGACTACATATTAACAACAAATGAATAGTGCAAACTTTACACAACTACTAGGTGTAGAGAATACTAACAGTTTACGGCTTATTAATGTGCATGATTACAATAAAGCTGCATATCTTTGTCGACTTCTGTGCACAGTAGTGTGATTGCTGGTTCATTTTAAACCACTTTTGCAGGCAATTAACATCAATTAAACGATAGCTCTCCATGTGCAAGATTTTGTGAAACATATTATAAACACGGCTAAGAAGGATTTAACTTTAATGCAACCCATTTAAGACAAAATTACATCTCTTCAATGATCTAAGGACACTTGAACATAATTTTAAATCACTTTAGATTACTTTTGAGGGTAAACAAACTCACTTAATTGATGTCTCACATATGAATCCTTGAAAATTTCTTGACTTCAGTTACAAAGTCTCTGCAAGTCTATCGAATTAAGGTTAACACGTAATGTAAACTTTACACAAACACATAGCGTAAAGAATATTTTAGTCGGATTCGTAATTTTGATATTGCTACCATATTACTTTCAACATTTATTTAAAAATGAGTCCATAATGTTTTAAAGACAATAAACATTAGGTTTAAACCACTTTGCAATACTGCTGAGTGTAAGCAAGCGCGCCCAACTGACGTATATATTTCATTCCCTGTAAATTTTTATATCTCAGGAAAAAATTTCGGTTTTTGCAATGCTCTGGAACAAAGGCTAACATGCAGTGTAAAAAATTACTCGGATATTATGATCAACATTCATGAAAAAATTATGTCTCTACAATGGTCTGAGGACATATAAACAATGAGTGTAAACTACTTTACATCACTGTTGCATGTAAACAAACGCACCTACGTGACGTCTCACATTTGATCCTTTGAAAACTTCTAGACTCCAGGAAAAAATTAGGTTTCTGGAATGCTCAAAAACGAAGATAAATACATATGTAGTGTAAACTTCATGTAAACACCTAGTGTAAAGAAGATTTTAGTCAGATTCGTAATTTTGATATTGTTCCGATATTACGATTAATATTTATGAAAAAATTAAGTCTACATAATGTTCTATGGGCAAACTAACAATTGGTGTAAACTACTTTACAACACCGTAGAGTGTAAACATATGTGCCAGACTGGCATATCAAATTTGGTTCCTGGTCCATTTCTAGACTTGATAAACGTGTCCCTGACTCGTAACCGGAGAAGCAGGCAGAAAAAACAAGACAGAAACGCATTTTAAACTCCAAATTTTTGACTTTACACTCGCTAAATATTAATGTATAGACAATTTGCTTTGACATGCATCCGATATAAAGCACTTTATTTTTATTCTATTAGACTTATCCCGACTTCTGGACGGAGAAAGTGGCGAACAAAAAACGCAACAAAAACGTATTTTCCATCATTTAGAACACTGTAAACTTTAAAATTCCGTACCGAACTCCCCATTGAGTTTAAAGAAATTCGGTTTGGTACAATTTGTAGCTTTTAAATCGTAGTACATTCCTGTGTGCCAAAATTCTGTTGCAAAAATTATTTGGTATGATTTATCAATCAAACTTCGTAAAAAACGTGTTTTTTCGCCCATTTTTCACCTCTGATTTCGAACTTTACACCTCCATAAATAACTCAATATTGCGTTTTTTTAAATGCGGTTTGCTGCGATGTTTAGCCCCTGAGAGGCACTTTATTAATGCTGTCTTCGATTTACACTGACTCATAAGCGGAAAAATTTGGCAGAGAAATCTTAGTTAAAATCCGTTTTTTACACCATCCACTAGATTGTAAACTTTAAACCCCAGGATCTAACTCACCATAGAGCATAGAAGACTTTGCTTATATGCAGAATGTAGCCCTTGATCCGCTCTACATTTCTGTCAGAAAACATTTTAAAAAACTCATAACCGGAGTTAGTATCGGACATAGGCAGGTTGAAAACTCGACCAAAAAGTGCTTTTTCACCCCCAGATTTTCGCACTCTTTACACTGCCATTCGATAACTAATGCGAATTTCAAAAAACAAAAAAAGTGTCATCTGAAGAATTCATCCCTCTATTATCCTATCCTGCTCAATCCTTCGAGTCATCAATACTCAGTTGTCCACATGCCGCAGTAAAAAAGGTCCCAAAATTTGTCCTATGTTATAACGTTACACAAAAACTTTACACCTTCTTTACACAGTCAATTTTGAGTTTCAAGAAAAACAAAAAAATAAGGGCAGCGAATTTTTTATTATCTTTCTTTTAAAAAAAACCGCACCTTCCAGAAGTGTCCCGTTATAGCTGTAGGGGGTGCACAGGTGTTGGGGGTACCCAAGTATATTATAGGTACGCGCTAACGCGCTACCTAAGACTAGCACAGAAAAATGCTCCGTTGGAAGAAAAAGGTGAATATACTTGAATGACTTCATTGCTAAGGATGTAAAAGGAGGGAGACTAGGGAAAATTTCGCTATGTGCGCTGAAGCCATAGGAATATGCTAAACACTTAGACTTCCCCTAAACAACGCTAAAATTGAGGTATATTCTGCGGCCTATGCGCGTTTCTGCAGATTTTTCGTAGTAATTTCGATTAGGATGGCGAGTATTTTGATTACTTTATTTTGGAAAATTTAAAGAAATTTTTTGTGGTTTTTCAAAAAACTATTGAGTTGGCCGTGTAGGTGTAAAGTTTACACTATTATCTTTTACTCCAGAGCATTGTGGAAGGTCAAGATTTCATTAAATAAGTAATACATTGATAATTATTTAATAATCATGAAAGTGTCTTCAATGCTCTTTTGCGAAACACTTAAATACGCTTTGTGACTACACCCTCATTTTTCACAAGCCGCAGGATATACTTCGATTTTTGCATTTTTTTGGGAAGTCTAACTGTTTAGCGCATTCCTAAGGCTTCAGCGCATATAGGGAAATTCTCCCTAGTCCCCTCCTTTTACATCCTTAGCAATGAAGAAATTCAAGTATATTTACCTTTTTTGCTCCATCGGAGCATTTTTCTTTGCTAGTTCCCTTCTTTTATTTAATAATTCAGGCCATATATCCATAGGTGGGCAAGGCCAAAATTCTGGGGGTGCAAGAAGCTGAAGAAATTTCTTTTTTCGTCTCGAACCCTTTACACTAAAATGATCACAGATCAAGAAATATTGCATTCAATGAGAAAAAAATTTTACGTTTTGAGATATTGTAGCCCTCTACATTATAAAACCAATTGGACTGCACAGAAACCAAAATTGAGCTAGATAAGCTTTAGGACACGCTAACAGTAAAAAACGCGTATACTTTACACTTTTGTGCAACAATCATTGAGTGTAAGGAAATTTTAAGGTCAGATTCGTAATCTATAACACAGGGACATCATTAAAAAAATTGGCCCTCCGCAAATTTTTTGACACCCAATTCTCTGGTCTAAAAGTGCTTCTCAGTGTAAACTTTACACTTGTGCGAATAACGCAATGTTGGGTGAATAGAAACAAAATCAACTAGGATCTGTAACGCTAAGGTCACGGCACATTTTAAGCATAATTAGCATGTTCCGCTGCCTACTTAGCGGAGTAGCTGAAGAAATTTCGTTTTTCGTCTCGAACCTTTCACACTAAAACAATCACAGATCGAGAAATATTGCGTTAAAAGAGAAAAAATTACGTTTTGAGATATTGTAGCCCTCTACAATATAAAACCAATTGGAATGCACAGAAACCGAAATTGCGCTAGATAATCTTCAGGACACGCTAACAGTAAAAGCGCGTATACTTTACACTTTTGTGCAACAATCATTAAGTGTAAAGAAATTTTAAGGTCAGATTCGTAATCTACAACTCAGGGGCATCATTAAAAAAATTGGCCCTCCGCAAATTGTTTGATACCCAATGCTCTGGGCGGAAAAATGCTTCTCGGTTTAAGCTTTACACTTGTGCTAATACCGCAATATTGGGTGTATAGAAACAAAATAAACTAGGATCTGTAACGCTAAGGCCAGAGCACATTTTAAGCATAATTAGCATGTTCCGCCTACTTAGCGGAGTAGTTGGAGAAATTTCATTTTTCGTCTCGAACCCTTTACACTAAAACGATCACAGATTAAGAAATATTGCGTTAAAAGAGAACATTATAAAACTAATTGGACTGCACATAAATCCAAATTGAGTTAGATAAGCTGAAGGACACGCAAAGAGTAAACAAAGACGTATACTTTACACTTTTGTATAACAACTATTGAGTGTAAAGAAATTTTAGGTTCAGATTCGTAATCTACAACTCGGAGGTAACATTTCAAAAAAATTAGCCCTCCGCCATTCGGTTTACACTTTACACACTCATTGCTAACTCGGTATTAAGTGTAAACAAAAAAATAAAAAGACGGGTATCGAATTTTTTAATTATCCATCGATTAAAAAAAACCGCACCTCCCAGGTGTGTGCCGTTGTTGCTGTGAGGGGGGCACAAATTTCGCACTCGCTATGATAAATATATAAGAAAAAGGATGGCAGGCCACGCGCTACCTATGATGAAAAGAAAATAATGAATTAATTATTATGTAAAGTAAATCAAAATTAACATTATTTCATTTTATACAAAGATTAGTTAAAACAGCGCAACTGAAAAATTAAATGGCCATTTAAATTCCATTCGGTCGAACAGGAACTTTTCGATACGCCCTTTTTCTTAAATTACTTTTTGCCTATCTTATAACATTGGGTATGTTATAACGTGTCCTATGCTACAGCATTGCCTATCTTATATCGTTGGGTATGTTATAACGTGTCCTATGCTACAGCATTGCCTATCTTATAGCGTTGGGTATGTTATAACTTGTCCTATGCTACAGCATTGCCTACATTATAGCATTAGGTATGTTATAACGTGCCCTATGTTACAGCATTGCCTATATTACAGCAATAAGTATGTTATAAAGTGTCCCATCCTATAGCATAACCTATCTTCTAGCATTTAGTATATTATAACGTGTCCTATCCTATAGCACTGCCCATTTCATAGCGTTGGGTATGTTATAACATGTCCAATGCTAGAACATGTGCAACGCTATAAGGTAGGGCACGGATTAGCATACCCAAAGTTTTGCCTATGTTATAACGTGCGAAGCGCAGCAACCCGAAAATAGTGTAAACCGACTTTTGGCGCACATTTAGAAATTGGCAAAACATCGGCTGTCTAAAAAACCCTATGCTTAAGCATAGAGCGCTCTCCCGCCTAAAGTATGTACAGGGTGCCAGGGTGGGGTAGGAAAAATTTTAATGCCGATACGGACCATTCCTGGAGTAGGTCGATCTCGGGCCCAAGTGTCGGCCCACCATCTATCACGGGGCCGGAGCCAACCCCAAAATTATAACATATATATTTAAATGTTATAACAAAAAAATTATTTCTAATTTTTCAACACGCTCTCTCTCTCTACGGCTTAACTCTTAACTGTTGAAAAAAATTAGAACGTTCAAATAAGAAAATAAAATGTGAATGGTACAAAGCAAAAAAATCAAAAAACTGTTACTTTTTTGCTACTGAAAATCAAAAGATTTTTCGCATCTCCTTGTTCATAAATTTATAAGAGTTGGAGACGATTGAAAATTACAAAAAATATTGGACTATAAGGTGGATTGTAGTACAAGCCATGACTGTTTTCCCCAGTCGGAACTTAGATGGCAAACTTGGAGCCCGATTTATTACCACTTGAACCGTACGGCTTAACTGTTAAAATGACCCGAAATGCAGATGTCGGGGAAATAACGTCATTTGGGTATAGAATTAGAATGCTTCAATTTGAAATATAAATAAAGTGATATAGACTTTTTTACTCAAAATGGAAAGAAATTTTACACCGCTGATATAAAGCATTAGAAAAAAAATCGCTACAGACAAATTTTCAACTAATCTAAACATTTGAAAATCCAACAAATTTGAGATAAATCGATTTATATACCGGAAACTTCATTAAGACATTAGCTAGTAAAAGCCATATGTTCCAACGTTTTTCAACTTGCTCTATCCATTAATATGATGACATTCGAGTTCTTTAAACAAATTTTTTCCATCTTTAAATAAACTATCAAAAGCGTCGTTTTTTAGTCGCACTTGAGGCAAAATCGTGAAAAATATTTCAAATACGGCACGAAACGCCTAAAATTTGAAATTCTATAACAAATAAGCATAATGTTAATGCAATACTCATAGAAATCTACAAAAAAACTGGATTGTTGGACACTTTAGAACCACATAATATACAATTTGTTTTAAATTGCTACATAGCATTATTTGAGTAGCTATTATAACATGAGCGTTTTTGAAAAAAGAAAATTATATTGTTTTATCCTTTTTTGTCTTTTGCTTCTAAGGCCCCCATTAACCGAGCCGCGGATAGCTTTATAAATAAAATATATCAGGCTAAAATTTAACATATTGTATAAATGTTTGTCTTTCCATATCCGTCTAATTATTCGGTATTACTCTAGCACGTATCCACCTTCGGGAAAACGCATCATTTAACAATGTTTTTCTGCAAAAGTCATCGATTTTAGTCATATTTGGTGCGCTGGTGACGAATATGATAGTCATGCTTAACAAAAATGCGTTCATTTAATCATACATGCAAATTTATGCAAATTTCATTCAAATTTGACATTGTAATACACTAAACATTTGTGTTTTTATTTTTTAAATATTTTTTGTTTTTTATTGTTTTATGAATTTTTTAATTTTTAATTTTTTATATTTTTTAAATTTTTGATTTTTTATTTTTTTTTTTTGTTTTATCTTTTTTTGATTTTTTTGATTTTTTCATTTTTTATCTTTTCTGAGTTTTTTCATTTTTTCAAAATTTTTTCCATATGAACGAAATGAATACGCGTTATACAAGTGGAAATTGAATGGCTATTTCGCGTAAGAAATTTTTAAGTAATATCCGTCTTTCTATCATAAATGTTTACTAAATTCGCAATCACTTAATCAAAACAGGCCGCAAGTGGTCATGCACAATTTTAAATTTGAATGAAATTTGCATAAATTAGCGTATATAATTAGATGCACGCATTTTTGTCAAAAATAACCATCATATTCGTCACCAGCGTACTAAACATGACTATAATCTATGACTCTTGCAGAAGAACACTGTTAAATGATACGTTTTTCCGAAGGTGGATACGTGCTAGAGTAATCTATAATATTAATTTCGAGTTGTGTGTAAGTGTGTGTGTGTCTGTGAGGCAAAAAGTTTTTACAGGATAATTTTGTGATACTTATATTTTTCACTCAATGGGTATTTTCGGGCGCTAATTACAATTTTTTGATTAAAATGGCTCGATCGGACTCCTGAAACCCGGAAACTACGGATTTATGTAAGAGGTTTTGGTAGCTCTAGCCGCTTATGCAATTGCCGCAGGGTAAAATTTTAAAGCCACCCTAGATCAACTTTTTATGCGCTATCGACTGGTGTGAACCACTTTACACTACAGTGTAAACTGATGTGATGCCGTAAGAAAAACTTGATTTACAAGTGTATTTTATCAAATATCTCAAATCGCAGCGGATAAATTTTTTTAAAGTTTTCACCAATTATTGGATATCTTATGACTGACCTTACTGTAGAATTTGAAGAAAATTCACGGATTGGTTTCTGAGATACGGGAGCCCAAAGGTACCCTATGCATAGCGTAAAATTTAGGTTTTTGTCTTTTTGCAGAAGCACAGATTGACTGCTGCTTCCAAAATTTGGCCCCTAGGGTTTGTGGGACCGCTGATTCCATATTCGCTACTTTAAATATACGATCTGGCATCATAAAACATGTATGAGACGGGCTGAAAGGAAATTACGTACGGGTACTTATAAACATGATTAATCACTGAAAAAGAGCTTGCACCAAGTCAAAATTTTTGACCTTGTAAACCAGCGCGCGTGAAATTCAATGCGAAACAATCGAAAGCAGTAAATATGAGGCTTTCGAAAGAAAGCAGCAAACATGCGGCTTTCGAAAATACAAATCCAAATGTTTTTGCTTCTAGCGGCTAATTTAATATGCAACTTTTTGCATTTGTTTACAATGAGGGCAAAGTTGAACATTGTACAAAGTTGAACCCGACGCTATAAGATAGGACGTGATACAACATACTCAATGCTATACAATAGGACGTGATGTAACATACCCCATGCTATAAGATAGGACGTGATATAACATACCCAGTGTTACAGGATAGGACGTGATATAACATACCCCATGCTACAAAATAGGACGTGATATACCATACCCAGTGCTATAACATATCCTGTGCTGTAAGATTGGTGTCCCAAAACATCAAAAATATGGTTTGCACCAAAAAAATCTTTAAACATACCAAAACATAAAAAAATGGTTTTGACCAAAAAAATTTTTTAAACACCCCAAAACATCAAAAATATGGTTTTGACCAAAAAGAATTTTTAAACCTCCAAAAACATCAAAAGTATGGTTTTGGACCAAAAAAGTTTTTTTAATATTCCAAAACGTTAAAAATATGGTTATGATCAAACAAAATTTTTAAACATCTCAAACCATCTAATGGTATAATTTCCAGAACATCCCAGAACATCAAAAATATGATTTAGGATAAAGAATTCTCAGAACCAATCTATAACGTCAGAAATATGGATTTAATCAAAGAAATGGTTGACAAAAGACAGTTTTAAAAAATTTAAAAATGCAATATGTTTTTACCAACAATTTTTTTAGAAATATCCCAAATTCATCAAAAGTCCCGAAAAATAAAAAATACAAGAGACATCTCAATCCCATACAGCTATCAGGCCTAAGTTCAGCCAGGGCAACGCCGGGCAGCTCAGCTAGATATAAAAAATATAAAAACCGCTCGCCGATCCATTGCAGAGTCATTCAATTTTTATACTAATTACTGGTTAAGATATTATTTGTTTACAAACACTCTAGCAGATGGGGCAGCGAAGCGCCCCATTTGCTAGTACCTAATTATTCCTGGTATGATTTGAATCAGAAGAGTCTCTGAGTTCTCTCAATAATTACTCGCCGGCACACTTGGGAGTGGGGGAGGGGGAGTTTAGGGGGTCTAGAATTCAATTTTTAAAAATTTTTTCGTTTTTTCGCAATTTTTCGATGCCAATAGATAGTGCTCAATGAAAACGTCGAAAAATGGCGTTTTTTCGCCATACCACCACTTTTAAGGCCACTTTTCGACCTTTGAAAAATCTTGCACACCCCCCTCAGAATTTTCTTGCCGCCCACGTATGCTCGCCGGTGACAATCGGAAACCAGAAGTCCTTAAGACTGCAGACGACGCTGGTTTATGGCTTAAAGAATACTAGATGAATCTGTGGCGATGCACAGCTGAACGATCTGGGGAGAGGTGAAAAATTAGGCTTTTTGGGACAAAATTACCTCAAGAACTGGATGCTAAAATAGCATTAAAAGTACGTTATTCGTTTCTGGTCAATTTGAGTACTTTGAAGAAAATTCTCAGTAGACATCCATTTTCAGCCTTCATTTTGCCTCATTTTCCTTAAAAAATTCCCATTTTTTATTCTGGGTTGACGGACGGATTAACGTTGCCTGGCAAAGATCGGTTTAGCATACGATTGTCTTCTTTTGAGTAAACGTTTGTTGAATAAGAAGAATTACTTCATTTATACATGTCACAACAGATCTAATTTGCACACTTTCGAATATGACATGTCCGAAGTGAATAAAAATAACAATTTCGCGAAAGCGGCAAGTCGATCGATCGGTAGCAATAATTTTTAGGAATGAACAAAGAGTGGTTGCAAAAGATTTTTCTTACTTTTTATTTGTTTTGTCTTTCTCTAGAGGAGAATGGGGATGCAGAATTGAGGGAAAAGGCGATATTTCATGTTTTATTCATAAAATTAGAACAGTTCCAGTAAACAGATCGTTTAACTTAAATGTATTTTAAAATTATTATTCAAAAAATAGATCATTTTTAAAGTTTTGCCTTGACACAAACATGCCTTAGAGTAAAAAGTTTAATGCATTGCTTGGAAGAAGCAGTAACTACGAACAGTTGAAAATTTAATAGATGCCACTAACCGGTTGATTTAGAGGATGACGGAAAAAAGATAAAAATGTTTTTATGGATATCGTCGAAAAAAATTAGGCAGGCCAGTCTCATCCTTTTTATAGATCAATTTTTGAATTGCAAGAATCGATCGTCGCGGCGATTTCAAGTAAAAAACGAATTACTTTACACGCACTAAAAAATTCATTCAAGCTCGGAATTCGATTAGACGGTTATTTTAAGAACAAAAACTACGATATGTATCAATGAACAAAGACAGTCGATACAAATGTTTAAATAAGAGTAAGTGTAATAAAGTTAAAAAACGATAGTCGCTGCGGTAAATATAATCCTTTAAACACGATAAGTTAAAAAGATTTCTTTTTCCCCTTGAAATCACAACAATTTATGCAAATAATCTAGTAAATTTTGAGAAACGGCAGGTTATCCGAAGTAAATTACTTTCAAATATTTAGAAAGCAAACGAAGCGTATATTCGATAAAAAATTTTATTGATAAAAAACGTCATCAAGTCTGCAGCTTTCGAGAGCAAACAATTAGCTTTTTTTCCGAGAAAACCATTTTTAAATACGCATTTTGCCTGTAAGTTGCCATTTCCTATCGGAATAAAAATGACGTCAAATTTTTTATTTTATTATTTACTTTTACTCAATTGATTTGCAGAATAGCGACTAAGTAATCTACAAGCGTGTAGGACACAAAAGCCTTTTTTGGTTTTAATTTTTGGCCTTTTGTACACACGTAAAAAGTATAGATATGTTTACGCACATAGGTACATTTGTACAGTATATCGACCTTACGGACATTAATAAACAAGATGCACAAATCGAAAGAAAAAATGTTCATAAAAAATTACATCCATAGTCGTACTTATTGAAAGGCTACGAATTCACCAGAATATTATGCCTCGCGGATCTCATATAAATTGAAACATAAAAAATTTCACTGCAAACGATGCAAGCTGGGCCAATATTGGCCGGTAGAACAAGAACTCATAGGATCAGATGTCGGCTGACTCTGAGGTACTGTTAGAGGTACGGAAACGCCAGCCGGTGCCATGAAACCTACAAAAATATAGGTGGAGTGACCCATAAATGACAGAAATAGTGACGAACTTACGTACATGTACAGCATGGGAATTCGGGGGTCAGACCCAAAAATTTTTACAAAATGCCTTTTTTGGCTAAAAAAACGATGGATACTCAGAAACACTGTTTTTTGACGTCTTAGACAAAGTTCATTTTATCTAGAACATAGAAAAGTAATTAAAAAAATTCCGAAAAAATTCGAAAAAATCGAGTAAATTGCATAAAATATAGTGAAAAAATGTATATATGGCGCGAAGCAAAATTTGAGATTTTTAAGCCGACAAATAAGCTAAAATTGCTTAAAATTCACACTTTTTACGACCTTTACAAACTTTTACAAAAAAAATCGACAATTCTGGGGGTTCGCAGTCGCATGCGAGGGAGTCAGTTGCCATCCTGGGGGTCAACTCCCCAAGAATACGCATGGTGACCAATTGTAGATTTTAATTTTTCGCCATATGCACAGAGATTGGGAAGAGCATAAAATAGCCTAAGGGTTTACTGTAATCGACTGCAATTTGCAGGTAATTTCTGGCACTTCTGAAAGTTATCATTCTTTTTACTCAAATGTTTCCTAATTTTGTTCGAAAAAATTGTCTTCTTCTAGAAAGACGTGATTAACAGTGACAAAATTTTCAGGTTTTTCAAAGCTGGAATCATCTAAAGAGTGTGTCAAATGCTAAAATAAGTCGCAAAACAACAATAAAATTCGCGAGTAAATCACCGTTCTAGGACTATGGAAATTTCTTCTTCCGAGCCCTTTCCTATTTTGATATTATTCTAAGAAAATATTTAAGTTTTTTCATTTGAAGAAAACACTCCAAATCCAAGCAGGCATTTTTGGTCATAACCCGATGTCAGCACGCACGTTCAAGGAGCAGCTAACAACCGAATTCTTCAAGAGAGGATTTTGTTTTCATATGCTACGAGGAGAGAGTAATCCATCCAGGCGCGTAGCTGAGGGGCGATTGGGAGGGGACAAGCCCACTGAAATTTCGGAATTACGAGTATTTTTTGCAAAGGTCCCTCAAAGGAAAAAGTTTAAAGTTCTTGAAGTGCATATGAAATACTGCTAGAACAGATTTTAGCACACTTTTGAGCTAATAATCCCAAAATTTTCGGGCGCTTCGCACCGGATTTTTTGTTTTTGTATAAATGTTGTCCACTGAACAGCCCAAATTCGAGTAAGACATGGTTAATATGTCGAAATTTTCTGTAGCTCCGCGCAGAATTATTTATTTCTCGCATTGTTATTCTTTGCAATGTACTATTGAGTACAACACAGGTTGAAACACAAAGCAAGAATGTTAAGAAATCATTTGTGAAACCATTTTATACAACTTGATTTCTTGAATATGATTGAAATCAAAATAAATTTTTTTTCAAAATTTAAAAACTCTCTGTTCTCCGATGTCTAGAGCTTGCTGAGAAACGCTCGAAAGCAATATTATTTTTGCCTATTTACTTGTAGTTGATGAGATATCTGACTTCAAAATTTTATGTTCTCAAACCTACTTAGAACATTATCTTCCTTTAATGAAGGCCGAATTAGTTTTCGAATGTTTATTAAGCGCGCATAAATATTACACCGATAAGTTTGTGCGGCAAAAATGACAGCAGCCGGTTTCAATGTTACTGACCATAATGGAAATAACATATCGCTTTCCGAATAATAAGTTCCTACGTTTTCAACAGTGAAAACTTAGCGAGAACATGTTATTCTGATCACAGCTATAATAGCGGTGATAAATATTTTTCTATTTGTTTTTCTATAAATTCGCATTTATCATTCTTAGCCCTGCCCCTCAATTTATTTTCATTCCAACAACGTCATCAAGAAAAAGAAGATGAGTTAATGTCAAAAGGATAGCACTATTACATTTTGCAAGTAAGTTTTAGTCAAGCTCGAGTGTAATTATTCTATTAGGTGTACATTAATTGAAACGCTTTCAAGATTCAACAATTTTTTTGCAAATTTGTCGAAATTTTTGCTGTATCTACAGTGTCCCAAGCACACATGGGCATGTGGGGTCTGGAGTGGTTTGGACCCCCTCCCCGAGAATCTGGCGGACCCTTCAAGTCGATAGATCTCCAGAATTGAATTTGTGGTGCTATTTTTGGCAATTTTATTCCATCGGACCCCCCAGATTTTAATCGCTGCCCATCACACATGCACATAGGGGGTGAGGGGAGTATTACCCGCTCCCGAAGGGTCAGCCGGACAGGCAGAGTCCAGCAATTTGGAGCTTATGGAACGTTTTTCGCATCATTTTTGAGGTTAAAAGCAGTAAAAATGTCGAAAATTTTGGCGCTGGATCAGTATTTTTATGTGCTATTCACTCAAAAAGCGCGCAAAATGAATCAATTTTTCCATTTTTAGTGTTAAAAGTAATACAATGAAGTCAAAATGGACTAAAAAGGCTTTAAAAATGCGATATTACCGCGAAAACACGTTTTATAGACTATTTTGACCATTTTGATCGTTTAAACAGCAAAAAATCGTGAACATTAAATTTACTGTTTTGGATTTTCGGGATCTCATCACATCACCCCTGCCGATCCTGACCTTGTGCACCTATGCTGCCCATGTATGGTCCTAAGCACACGTGGGCGTGGGGGTTAGGGGTATGCACCCCCGCTCCCAAAAGGTCGAATACCCTCAGAATTCAATTTTTTTGAATTTTTTCTTTTTTTCGAAAATTTTTTTTGCCAATGGATAGTTCTTGATGAGAAACATTGAAAAATGGTGTTTTTTCGCCATACCACCATCTTTAAGACCATTTTTTGACCTTTGAGAAATCTTGCACACCCCCGCCCCTACAATTTTGGTGCTACCCACCTATAGTCCTAAAGCCATACAAGACCTCCAATAGATCTTTCCCAAAGGTTTGCGATTTCTCAATCAAGCAAGATTTATTTTGATTTTAGCAAATTCTTATATAACGATAAAGCAAAAAACTCTGATAGTAGATATATTGAGGTACAATCAGAAGACATGTTTATATGATGAAATAAGGCCAGTCATTCTAAGCTTATTTAAAAGAACTAATGTTTGATACAATTTGAATTTAGAATTAATATTTATTATTCAAATGTTAAAAAATTAAATTTATTAATTTAAAATTATTATGATTTCAAATTGTTAAGTTGAATATTTTAAATAAAGCATTTTTAGGATGGTTAATATAAATTTAATCCTTTACTACCTAAATACCTGAATTAATAGTCGAAACAGCAGAGGGGCCAAGGAGACTCGGTTGAAAGGGATTGTTTGAATGGCCACTGCTATTGACCATTGGCCTGTAGGCCTGGAATGTATCGTACATGGATCGGGGTGCATTGTTTTGCAAGAAACAACTGTAGCCAGAATCCGGGGCCATATTATTGGACTGCAACGAGGTACCGGTGACGCTGAGACTTGGCATGTTTGAGGGAAATCTGCGACAAGAAGACATAAGAAATTTTGTTGGGAAGAAACAAGAAAACAGACAAAATCTTGCAAATTACAATGGAAACACAAGAAATATTTTATTAAATTACTTCTGTGATGAAGTTTGGTAATTATGATTGAATCGCATGCCTCTCTTTTACTTACCTTTACGTAGGCATGTAATTTACATACAAGTGCAGAATTTAAATTAATAAAGAAACCAGTAAGTAAATGTGTACACTGAAATATATTCCGAGTATTTACGAAGAATGTCAACACGGTTTTAAACAGGTTTTAGCATTCAACTCAACATTTTGAGTCTTTTTCGGGAATTTCGACGCTTACATAAGATTTCTGTGAATATGTACGATTTTTCACGTGCGCGTCAAGTACTAAAGTTGTTAAAGCACGAATTTTATTGAAAAAACGATGATTTTCTTGAAATTTGATGCGCAATGGAGAAATCGTTTGCTTGATTTTATTATAAACTCTGATCAGCTAATCATTTTTGTCGTTTTACTCGAATGATTTAAGCAGCTGAGGTGAATAAAATAGATTAATTTCTGAATAAAATGAGAGTATTAGTTTGTGCAATTCCGGTAATTATAAATATATTGCTGCTAACAAAACATGCAATGCACGACCTTATGTATATTTACAGCATAGGAATCCTGGGGATTCAACCCAAAAAAAGTTTTAAAAATTGCCTTTTTGAGCACGTGAGAAACCTTGTTTTGTTGTGTTTTGAACAATGCTTGTACCTTTTGAACCATAAAAACGTAAAAGAACTTAAAGTCAAGCAAATTGAACAAAATGGGGTCAAAAACTGAATATATGGCGCGAAACGACAAAATTTTGACACTTTTGAACCAAAAGTTAGCTAAAAACGTGTAAAACGACACGCTTCGTGCAATTTTTTTTGGAAAAATCGACAATCCTATAAGTCGCAGCCATTTTGCGGAAGTCAAAAGCCATTCTGGGGTCTATACCCTTAAAAACAATTGGGCGTAGGGGGGGTTTGCTCGTAATCCCCAGAAGTTGAACCCCCGCAGATTACTTCAGACCCCAGAATTCTATTTTTGGTAACATTTCCGGCAATTCTGCCCCAACTGAACCCCATAATTCGGCTGCTGCCCATGCATGCCGCCAAACCCTTTCCCAAGAACACGCTCCTACGAGTATGTGCATGACTGATTAGTGGGATAGAAGTTAAAAAATAGCTAAATTATTCAAATAGTCAAATTTGCCAATTTAAAAAAAATTGACGATTATGTGGGGAGGGGCGTGAAAATTGTTTCCGCCACGAGAAATCCACCTTAAACCCTCTCCTTCAATTAATCATGCCGATGTTACTAACCCATAAGCTTCCGGTTGCATCGCCTGCGCGAAGCCGGGTGCATAAACGGTCGAGACTCCGGTATTATAACCGGTTTGAAGCTGATGATGTTGCGAATAGCGTTGCATCATCGACGAAGACGTCGCCGACAAAGGCGCCGACCTGACGCCGAGACCCATAGTCGACGACGACGTTGCCGTCGGCTGCTGCCGCGGACTCAGAGCCACGGGCGATAAATCGGCGGTCGACGACGAGCTGGACGACCGAGCGCCGCCGCCCAAATTGCCGCTTGTTAAGCCGACGCCCGTCGTCGTTGTCGACGAAGACGCCGACGATCCCAACGAACCGACGACGCCACAGCCGCCGACCGCGGCGGCGGCGCAAAACCGCTTCTGACTGCGTAATTTTTCTTCGCGCCGAAATTTAGCGCGCCGATTTGAAAACCTTGAAAAGGAGGGCTGCTTTATCGTTGCCTACGAATAACCTGGGGGCGTACATTATAGAATTAAAAAATCGCACGTCGCATAATCTTATAGGTTTTAGTTCATAAATTTTAGGATCGTTTTGAAAGCAGCAGGTGAAGAAAGTCAAATAGATTTCCTGAAAATTAAATGATAAAATAGCACAACGTGTTTTATTTATCTATCCCGAGCTTCTTGGCATAGCCAGATCAAAAAAATTGCTGAAGTTATTGCAGAACAAACTCCGGATAGATAAGTTCGATTGATATCCACCAAATATCGATGCGAGCTTTCCGAAGGGCACCTGACTTGTGTTCTTATCGCAAATACCGTCAGCATGTTCTTACAAATATTGTACGCATTCACCCAGAAAATGTTCATTTTGTACTTTTGTTCGAGTTTCCCAATGTTTCCTCGATAGACAGCTGCAGAATAGAGAATCTAGTGAGAATGTGATTCCTTGAGCGCATAAATCTGTGTGAGACTACAAAATCCTAAGCTCATATTCTTTGATCTAATTTCTTATAAAACATCGAAGAACAAGAAATTTTCGTGACAAAGTTTTCAAATGCAAAAACGCAGAATGCTAGTTAGACACATGTATTTTCAAAACTGAAACGTTGTCAAGACTAATTTAATATGGGGCTCTGTTCTGTATTTTGTAAGCATTTTGCCCAAAGAAGGGGCCTCCATTGCTTGATTTGGCGAGCCATACTTCTTGTCACTTTTTATTTAAGTAAGAATTTTCGGCAAGACCAACCCTTTAACTATTTCATGTTCCAAGGAAAACACTTTATAGAACAAAACAGGGACGAATTTAAGGAGCGCGGGGAGGGCGGCCGCCCTTCCCCAATTGGCAAATAATATTTGGCGAGATAAAGAATTGATATGTAATTTGCAATGATTTTTGGTCGTCAGAGATCGTAATTTCTCAAAGTTTTCCGGCGCTTCGCGCCGAATAATACCTTTTAATGACATTTATTTACTTTCTTTGCGACATGGAAGCCATTTTTGGCTCATGTTATAGCTTCCACGACAGTATCAAGAGCGAAACCAGCTATTTCAGCATAGATTTATTCTATTTTCGAGCACGATTTTTAAAAAAATTTCCGACGTCCGGCGTCAAATGCTACAAACAAGAAATCGAGCAGTAAATCAAGCTTCTAAACGTCCTTTTCAGCCTAAATTTCACAAATTTTTCGGCGCTCCGCGCCGGATTTTCACCAAAGTCAAAGAAATGTAATAATTTTTCGCACAAAATTATTGAAAATTTCAAAATTTTCCGAAAAAATGTTGCGTCAAAAGGGATTTCAAACAAAAGTAGACACTGTGAAATGCCGAAAAAACGCCATTTACCACGTGAAGAGCAAATTTTTGGACCTTTTTTGACTGTTTTTGAAGAGGTTGGGGTACCGACCGCTCCCCCGTCAGGAAAATCCTAGATCCGACACTGAATAAAAATGTATATTAAATATATGTATTTATGGTTGCAGCAATCAGAGGCTGAAAAGGAATGACTAACCAGACTTGAATTCTTGCTTCGGGTAGTCGAATTTTATTCGCAAGTCGTTCTCGGGCGAATACATCGGGATAGTGAGTCCGCTCGAATTCTGTATATCAATAAATAACGAAATTGATTATCCGTATACATTTATTCTGGTTCTTTATCAATAAATTTCGAACAACTCTAAACTTACAATGAAATTAGAAGGATAACAGGGCAAGGGAACTCTGAGACATATATGTTTTCTGATTCTCTATGAAAACTTGTTTCTATTAAATTGTTTTTTAAAATCCATTCCGATTTCAAATTAATTTAGCAAAGACCACATGTTTGGAATGAATGTCGTTGCATTGATTCATTACAGAAGGTCCCTCCAGCAAATGTCAATTTACATATGTAGAAACAGTGATCTTACATATGTAGGAACAATGATCTTTCATACTCAGAGGAACATGGATGAAGAGAAAAAGCTTTCTATTTTAGAAACTTTTTCATGCCTGCCATGCAAATAAGAAATCGAACATCTCGAAAAATCATTGCTTGATGGAGAGTTTTCTTGAAACAGTCAAAATTTTCAGCAAACTGCCTTAAGTGCCGCGCTTTTAAAGTTCAATTCAAATTCTCTGCGGGCTTTTACCTTTTTCCAGAGCTTCAACTTGGTCTTGCGCAAACGATGTTCGGTTTCTCTGTAATTTCCGTTTGAGTTTCATACGGGCTGCGACATCTTCGTCCTGATTCGTCGTACTGCCCACTCGGGGGCATTCCGAAACTTTTACATCGTCGCCTTCAATAACGTCGAAAATTTTATAATAAACTTCTCGCAACCATCATGATGAATGAAAATTTAGGACCCTTTCAGGAATTTCACCACCACCGCGTTTGCTTTATTTTTTGCGCGAGTCTCCGTAAGTGATATGCCAAATAAATTGATATGACTTTTAATAGTACATCCCTGATTAATACCATGAAAGCACACCCTGTTTAGTGGACGATTAAAAAGTTTGCACACTAGACTTTCGCATCATACGAAATGACAAAACTTTTGATGGTCTATCACTGATTAATACCGTGGTGATAAAATTGCTGTAAAGGTCTAGAATGTATTTAAACGCTTTGACAGAAAGTAATATAACTATGATAACTTTTACTTGCAAATTTACAATTCGAACCGGCATGCGGTTGGGAACAAATTATTTATTCACTGCTACACAAGTACGCCTGCATATTAATTTATAAATATACTAAAATAGATAGAAATAATGCGGCTACGCTCAGGTTTAAGTTTAATTCGATTAGGAAATAATTCAAGGGTCACAATTCGGGTGTGGAAGAGCCTTAATTCGATTTAAACACAAATCAATCTTGCTCATAATTCGATTTACGTGCGATGTATTATCACATTAGTGAGTAGGTGGGTACCGAAATTGTCAAATTCGCGCACACAATACGTGCGTGCCTATAGTCAGTAATCGCTTTATATAACAGTTCGAGTATTTTACTTTTGGTTATACGTATTTTTTCTGCAAAACTGCTAAAACGCATAAATTTATCCGAAGCACGCCACATCGAATATTTGGCCAAAATTGGGATATGTGAGTATTAATTTTTATTACTTTGCATCTAGGCACAAACGCAGTATACGATCGGCAAGCGATAATCGCAATAATAATAATTAGATGATAGTAGCAAGCATTTGATTGCCTCCGTGCGCGTAAAATGTCGGTATTACGGGCGCGCGAACGACACAGTACCCCGCAACATTAACGTAGGTACGCGTTTTTTGAACAACAATTTACAAGCACAAAAATGCATACTCACTCACTCATTGCGTACTATATCGTTAAAGTAGGTAGGCAAGCATGATGATGATGGGCGAGATTATAAATCTTCACTTACCGTAAATTGCCAACTTTTGTAAACGCGCATCCAGTTAATTGCTAATGCGCATTAAACAACGCGCGTAGGTATACAACTTTCGCACGTACATTTCAAACTCGGAACGCCAGTCGCCACATCTCCGTTGGTTGGTTATAAGCGCGTATAAACTGATGTGTAATAGGTAAAGAAGTTATATTTTGCATTATTTATGGTTTAAAACAAACGAACGGAGTACACTTTGCATTATTAACCATATAAAACCGACGCTCGACACACACTCTCGCTATAATAAATCGGCGAGTTGTCAAATAAATTTTTTGCGCGAGTTTGACGACAAGGAGGGAACCACCAGCCGGGCGAAAACCGGGGTGCAGTCGCATCGTTGCGCCGGGTTATCAAGATTTTTACATCATGGCCAAATTTGACGTGCACGCTGCCTGATACTGCGTACAAGGGCGCGCAATTCGCGTACCCAAAAACTGCTCGCCGATTCCACCGTCAACGCCGCGGGAGCAAAGATTCATGGACCGGGCCTTTCGGTTTGAAAGGCGCTGTCAAATTTCATTAGGATTCTCATTTTAAAATGACAAAAACGCACGTCCCTCGCGTTCGTTATCGCTTCGGCCGGACGATGCGTGGCGCGGCCCGCCGACGCAAAATTTTCTACTGCCGAATTTTTGGGGATACGCGCGAATTACCGCGTAAATAACGTTACGAAATTACCGTAACGCGCGCAAAGTCGTTGGCGTCGTATACGCATAGTTTCACGGTTGGTTTTTCGACTGAAGAAAAATTTATCGCTACAGTAATAACAATAAATAACCCGAAATGCTACCGTATACCCAGTCAAAACGCCGCGGGCTAAGCCGGGTACGAAAAGAAAATCGTGGACTTTTTCACAAAGTGGCACAATCGCGCACGCAAGTTCGGGCATCAAGCGACGAAAACTCGCACGACAATGCGTTTAAATGGATATAGTATGTACTTTTCGTCAGTAAACTTCGGAAATTTTCGAGCGGCTCTCGCGCGAATTCGAATTACGTGCCGCCTTTCTATTGCATTTTTGAAAAAAGTAATAGAAGTATTTACATTCATAACAACCGATATTAAACCAAAACCGCAAGGTGAGAAACGAAATAACTCAGTTCTGCTCATAAATACGCATGTTTACTGTAGCGTACACGATTTGCAAATAGTCTCTTATCACAAAACCGCTCACGTCGTCAAAAAAATAGTTGACGAAGTGGGGGAAAATCTAGCGCAACGGTGTCTCACGGTTTTTTCGCCCGATCCTTTGTAGACCATTTCATTATTTGAATACTATTTTCGTTGCAAAACCGCAAGCACTCGCATAATGCGTTATAACAAAGTTGAGCGCGACATAGGTGTGAAAAAATAACGAACGATTCCTGTCATGAATTTCGGACCCTTCTTCTTAAATGGTCAAGTCCGATCGTTTATCGCTTCTTATGTGAGACGTTTCGCATTTTAACTCACACTGCGTAAGAATACAGATACTGTGATATAATGGTAATATGTGCTAAAAACAAGTTTGCGATTAACGGTCGTGAAACCAAATTTTGAAGTTTTGTACAAGTTTAATAAACATTGATTACGGAACTGGTTTTTCGATTCATTATTTCACAAAGTAGGTGCGTATGTTTGTACTTATAGGGCGCACGAAGTAATCACTAAATGTTAGTTGGCGTATTAATTTATCGATTTGCGATAATGGACCATTTATCAAGTTTCGGCTTTATACGGCTGATGGGGACAATAGTTTAAAAATTAGGCAGATCATCAAACATTCGCCATTCTATTAGGACTAAGATTAATCGAAGTATCGCATAAATCGTAAAATTATGCATGAATAAAGTCTTCTCTGATATGTTGGCGACGTACGGATTTTAAAAATAATTATGTGCACCGCCGCAAAAGATATTTTGGAATGCGGAACATTTTATTTTTTATTAATACCAACGATTAACGGAAGAAAAAAGTGTCCTGTTAATTCTATGACACAATTGCCGGTATTCTAAGGATTGAGAAAGCCTAAAGTGACAGAGTGCCTCAGTTCTGATTATAAGCATCTACTGACAAACATTAAAAACATCAAGAAAAACCACTAAAAGTTTATTTTCTCTTTGTATTTCATATCATGATATTAGCTCATAGTCGTCTTTACGGTGTAGTCCCAACTAGTGTTGTAAAAGATATCTTTATCTTTATCTTTTTAGCAAGATAAAGATAAAGATAAAGATATCTTTATCTTTATCTTGACGATTTTTTATCTTTATCTTTATCTTTATTTTTATCTTTTGGAAAAATCACAGGCTATCTTTATCTTTATCTTTATCTTTTTGATAGGAATTTATCTTGCAAAAAAGATAAAGTATGTACATAAGTTAGCATGTAATCCAAAATGCAGGTTTGACGTGAAATACATTTAGACGCATTCAAGTTTTATTGTAATACAAGAAAAGAAAAGGAAACGATTGTTTAAACCCTATGGCATGCAGCCTCAAACTAATGCCTGTATATCAACCTGAGTGAGCAGATCAAACTAATACCGATCTAAGCGGGAGTACTACTACTAGCACCCAAGTTAATCTAAGTCCAAGCCTAGGAAACATAGAGAAGTTTGAAAAAATCAATAACTGTTGTGACTATGTATACTTTGTACAGGCGCACAGAGCAGGGTTTTGATGCTTGTGAAAAGAAAGAAGTGGTCTGCCAGTGAGTAGTAGTACGTGGGTTAGTCAGATACCGCGGGTAAACCCCCAAACCTACATTTATGTGTGCTTAATGCCTATCACCTCTTTGAGCTCAGGTGTAAAAATTAGGGCATTCAGTTGGCTGCTTTGCATCACCCACTCTCGTTTATTGCACTTCACAAACATCATTGTCCTGAGTACAGACGACCATATTTACATATGTACACTTCATCTTTATCTTTTTGGTTCCTTTATCTTGCGACATTATCTTTATCTTTATCTTTCTTAATTTTTTATCTTTATCTTTATCTTCTAGATTTAGAAATTTCAACTTTATCTTTATCTTTTATCTTGCAAAAAATCCTCATCTTTTACAACATTAGTCCCAACACTACCACTGTCCCAACACTGCCGCCGTCCCAACACTGCCACCGCGAGTCCCAACACTGCCACCGCGAGTCACAACACTGCCACCGTCCCAAAACTGCCACTGCAAGTCCCAACACTGCCACCGTCCCAACATTGCCACCGTCCCAACGCTGCCACCGCGATTCCCAACACTGCCAACCATTCATGGGCAGCAAGAAAATTCTGGGGGGAGGGGGTGCAAGATTTTTTTGAAGGTCAAAAAATGGCCTTAAAAATAGTGGTATGGCGAAAAAACACCATTTTTCGACGTTTCTCATCGAGCACTATCCATTGGCATCAAAAAATTGCAAAAAAAACGAGAAAATTTTCAAAAATTGAATTCTGGTGGGGTATTTTGATTTCTGGGGGGTATTTTGGTTTTCGCGGAGGGAGGGGTGCATACCCCCAACCCCCACGCCCAGGTGTGCTGCCAACACGTTGTGTGTTGGCAGGCACATCCACGGAAATTTTGTTGCAAAAACGCTTAACATTTGGGGCATGTATGGTAGGTACGTATTTGCTAGGCTGAAATCATGCATTTAGGCTCAAGGAAATCAGGCACGTAGCTCTGGGGGGAACGGGGGCGGACCCCCCTCCCCAAATTCTAAAAAATCGGAAAAATAGGACTTTTTAAATGTTATTTTGTGTCATTTTTTGGACTTAGTCCCCCAAAATTGGTGTTGGTCTCCCCAAAGTAAGACGGCCAGCTACGTCCTGAAGGAAATTTGCTAAGGGTATTTGGCATTAGAATACAAAAAGTCGTGGGAAAGGGACAAAGACTCAATTAGCATATTTTTCTAAAATTTCAATGTGAGATTTATGTCCGTGCGAACTGCGCATTTGAGTTGTACTATCACAATAAGCACACTATATTGGTTATTATTCCTCTGTTTTCTAGGCAACTTGGACATTAAAATACATTATAAATGCAACAAAGAATTACTACGCAAAAAATTTTCAGATTTAGCATCTAACAAGTTTTGATTCTACCTTTCACTGGCGACCCCACCAATACAATCCGTGAACGTTATGTACTTAATGCTTTTAATTACATGTGAGCAGCGACTTAATTATGGGAGTGGATATTATGGGGCAAACATTGAGGAAAAAGCCAAAAACACAGTTGTGAAATATCCCCCTGATTCAGGGAGTTTGAATTTTTAGGGGTTTACAATAACATATGGGCGTGGGGGTTTGTACCCTCCCCCGAAAAGTTGAAACCCCCTCCCCTAAAAATTCTATTTTTTAGTAACATTTTTGGCGATTTTACTCATCCTGCTCCCCCCAGAATTTTCTTGCTGCTCACGTATGTTTACAACCCCTCCCCCGATGAGGTCCATGTGTGACTCGCTGTATGCATGCTGGAACTAGCGGTGACAGTGTTGGGACTCGCAGTGGCAGTGTTGGGACGGTGGCAATGTTGGGACGGTGGCAGTGTTGGGACGGTGGTAGTCTTGGGACGGTAGTAGTGTTGGGATTCGCGGTGGCAGTGTTGGGACTGGTGGCAGTGTTGGGACACGACCGTCTTTACGTCCCAAGTCCCAACGACACGAATTGACAACTATATAGCATAGGGCTATAGATTCCTGCTGAATGAATAATAACTAATAATCTAAAATTTATCAATGGGGTGAGGTTTGGACACCTAAGCTGATTTTTCATTTTTTTACATAGATGACTAATTTCAGGCTAATTTCGGCCATTTGAGTACAGAAAATTTATCAATGGTCCAAATCGCCTGAAATTTCCAGACTTTTATTCTTTCAGAAAGAATGTAGAGAGTCTCTTATAACGAATACAATCCGACAATGTAAGTATTTGTTTCTCAAAAATCTTTGTACTTGCGCACGATTTCAAAAAGTCAGCGCACGCGGAAAAATCTTTGCCATACACATTTAAAAAACCATTACTGAATTCTTTATTGACTGTTACAATTTCTCTAGCTTTTTAAGTAAAAATAATCTGATCGTCTAACGCTTCGCAACCATAGTCGTTTTTGACATTATTATCATGTAATTTAAAAGTTGCTTTAGTCGTTAATATTTGAAAAAATAATGTCAGGAAAACGAAAATAGCTTAACGTTTTCCACGTTATTTAAACTAAAAAGTAGCTGAAAATTTTTGTATACATGTGCTAGATGAGTTAAAAAATTTTTGTTTTCTATATATCGTTTTTATATGAAAAAACTTTATGATTTATTATTATTATTATTATTATTATTATTATTATTATTAATATTATTATTATTATTATTATTATTATTATTATTATTATTATTATTATTATTATTATTATTATTATTATTATTATTATTATTATTATTATTATTATTATAATTTTTATTATTATTCTTTTTATTATTAATATTATTATTATTATTATTATTATTATTATTATTATTATTATTATTATTATTATTATTATTATTATTATGATTATTATGATTATTATTATTATTATTATTATTATTATTATTATTATTATTATTATTATTGTTATTTATTATTATTATTATTTTTATTATTTATTATTATTATTATTATTAGTATTATTATTATTATTATCATTATCATCCTCCATCATCATCATCATCATCATCATCATCCTCATCATCATCCTCATCATCATCATCATCATCATCATCATCATCATCATCATCATCATCATCATCATCATCATCATCATCATCATCATCATCATCATCATCACATCATCCTCATCATCATCATCATCAACATCATAATTATCATCATAATCATCAACATTATTATTATGACTATTATTATTATTATTATTATTATTATTATTATTATTATTATTATTATTATTATTATTATTATTATTATTATTATTATTATTATATTTCTATTAATTATTATTATTATTATTATTATTATTATTATTATTATTATTATTATTATTATTATTATTATTATTATTAGAGTATTAATAGTATTGTTAATATAAAAATTGTGACTATTAATATAATTATTATCGTCCTAGCCAGTGCCCGCATTCAGGGGGCTGGCTCTCACCCGAAATGAGAGAAAAAAATTGTTTCTCCCAAAGGTCCCTTCGAGATATGGCCTCAAAAATTTTCGCCTCCTCCTGAAATAAAATCCTGGATGCCTAGTCCTAGCTAAAGATTCGCCATAGCGATATGTATTCTTCATCTTAAAAATATAGGCATTTCCATGAACGATAGTTCCATTGACAATTAAAATAGAAGCTAGATCTAGCTGATAAGCAAGAAAAGAGTACTCGTAATAATGGAAACATCGACAAGAAGTTCAATTGTGACTAAATGAAAGCCTGCGAATAAGTTGGTTACGGAAGAAAATTTACTTCTGTATCTGCATTTTTCAAAAATCCGCCAACTCAAACCTGCCTGAAGTCTAAAAAATTATATTTTCCAAATAGTTAAAAATGCAATAACTCAAAACAGATATAATGTACAAAAACATAAATTTAATCGAACTACATTGGGCGTCAAGACAATGAAAAAAATGTAAAATATATCACTGGGCTCATCAGGTCTTCAATAACTTTAGAGTATCCATATGCGAAATAAGTTAAGATCATCTACTTCTCATAAGTACAAGTTATAGATCATGATTTTGCACATGCTAAAATTTTAATCACGGGACAACTATGGAATAAGCAAATACGTAATCTGACTTTATTTTATTGTGTTTTTCCATCTTTATTACGTATTTCTACTATTGTTTTCATTAACTTAGCTGTCTCAATTTACCCTCAGTTGCATAATTGCTTAATTAATATTTAATAATATGCGGAAATCTTTCGGGTCAGGGTCCAATTTAAGAGGGCGGGGGAGGCCGGCCGCTCTACCGTTGGCCCTGTACAGTTGACTGAGATGAAAGAATGGATGTTTTTGAAGTGATTTTTGACCATCGTTTATCGTAATCTCGCAAAATGTTTCGGTGCTTTGCGCCATGACATTTAAAGAGGTTTTCGCGGCTAAAGTTCATATTCTTGCGCCAAGAATAAGTCTTTGTCGCGACAAATGTTTTTAAGACTTCTGCCGAAACGATTTATAGATCATAAACAATGATTGCAGCATAGTTTTTTCCATTCTATTCGCATAGATCCTAAAAATTTTTGACGCTTCGCATCGAATGCTTCAGTATAGATTCTTGCTTCAAGTGTATGAGGTCGTAATAAGACATGTACATGGGATTGGGGTCTAAACCCCAAACACACAAAAATGGAATATTTTTGGGGAAAATGAGGCCTGAATAAAGGCCAAAAATGAATGAAAATAGTAAATTTTCTTTAAAAATGTTAGAAATTACCAGAAAAGGTGGAATAACTTAGTTTCAATCGATATTTTACCACGTATAGATCATTTTGTCCAAAAAATCTCAGTTTTGTACCCCATAGATCGGCTGATCTATCCAGATCGGCAATGCTGTGCATCTATTGTCATAATTCACATCTCTAACCATCATTTTACCTGAATTTTACAATTTTTTATCCCTAAGCGCTAGGATTTTACTTTCTTTATGTTTTTATATTAAATTTTTTTTGCGCAAAGTTGACAAAATTTTAGGATTTTTTTTCAAAAAGTCTGTTCCTAAATTATTTGAATAAAAATTAGAAAATATAGAATGGCGAAAATTGCAATTCTGCCAGTGAATAGCAGATTTTCGAACATATTCTGACTGTTTAAATTATTATTATTATTATTATTATTATTATTATTATTATTATTATTATTATTATTATTATTATTATTATTATTATTATTATTATTATTATTATTATTATTATTATATTATTATTATTATTATTATTATTATTATTATTATTATTATTATCACTATTACTAATATTATTATTATTATTGTTGTTGTTGCTATTATTATTATTATTTTGTCATTATTATTATTATTATTATTATTATTATTATTATTATTATTATTATTATTATTATTATTATTATTATTATTATTGTTATTGTTATTATGAATATTATTATTATTATTAATTATTTTTATATTTATTATTATTATCATCGTAATAATAATATTAATAATAATAATAATAATTATTATTATTCTTATCATTGTTGTTATTGTTATTATTTTTATTTTTAACATTATTATTATTATTATTATTATTATCACTATTATTATTATTATTATTATTATTATTATTATTATTATTATTATTATTATTATTATTATTATTATTATTATTATTATTATTATTATTATTATATATAATATTATTATTATTAATTATTATTATTATTATTATTGTTGTTATTGTTATTATTATTATTATTAATATTAGTATTATTAATATTATTATTATTAATATTATTATTATTAATTATTATTATTAATACTATTATTGTTATTATTATTTATATTATTATATTATTATTATTATTATTATTATTATTATTATTTATTATCACTATGACTATTATTATTATTATTAATATTAATATTATTATTATATATTATTATTATTGTTATTTTTATTATTATCAAATTATTAAATTCGTGCATTTTCTATCGCAATTCGTTTTTTTATGAAGGGAAATAACTTTTTGGTATTTTGCTTAGGGTAAGGCCTCCCAAAGTGCATTCAAATACAGTTTCAATAAATATTATAATTCCACCCTTGAATTTAAAAGTGCATTAGCCTAGAGCAACGAACATTTTCCTTAACTTTTTACATGCAAAGCTATAACATAATGTGCTGAAAGCCTGCTTGCATTATACGTCATTTTTCTTAATTGGTGATCCAAAGTACTCAACCGAGTCATTATAATCAAAAATGGTGAACACGGAAAATGGTCATAGAACACATTTAATACATCAGAATAGATTCTTACTTTTTTTAATTTCCAAAGGGTGAGTGAAAGGAGAAAAGCGTCCAAAGGCAGGACAAGCATTGGCAATCGGCCGGAACAATCGAGTGATCCGTTGGGCGGAGGAGGATACCACCAATTTTGGCCATAAAATCTGAACTTGTCGTACATTTCTTGCTGCACGGCTTGATGAGCCAGTTGCTCCTTTCTGCAGCTATACTTCTCAATACGCGATTGATAGATGACACCTGTTAAGAACCAAGTTGATGGAAAAGTCTTCTTTTGTCTGACACTAAAGAGCAGAAGTAAAAAAGAATCAATGAAGTGGAACAGCTCTGAATATTGAGTTCAAGTTGTCGGCTTGATCGTTATCCATTGATATAATTGGAACCATGCTTAAAAACCGATTATTCTATTGTTAACCTAATTCTATAATTTTAAATTAGCAAATTAAATAATACAAAGATCGCCCACTCTTGGCAAAAGTTTTTGGAACAGCGATATCTAGTTTTATATATATATATATATATATATATATACTATTGACGCAAGAAGTCCACCCGAAATTTCCAAAAAAATCGTCACAAAGCGAATGAGACTTGGATGTGATTAAACTTGGAAGTTCTGAACATCAGATGTATACAGAGCACGTACGAGTAGGTAAGTAGCTAGATTCAAAATTTTAAGAGGAGCAGAGATCCGTATTCAGGATTTCATGGAAGAGGCCAAAAATTTGAGCTCGGATATCTCAATAATTATTAAATGTGAAAAAATAATGGTATTTTCAAGTGTTTTGTGTGAGCCTTAGAGGAAAAATTTTAGGCAATTAAAAAATTTAGTCAAAATCGCTACACGTTACACGATTTCTCAATCCGAACTTTATGCTTAAATTTTTTCAAGTCTTGTCTATATATCTATATATTCAAAAGCTAAGGTTGCCTTTCGCTCAACAAATTAAATTAGTTGTAAATCACTATGTTCACCAAGAATTTTACATTTCAGCTAAGCAGATTTCCTTGATACTTAACCACTGACTGATTTTATCTTGCTTACTGATTAATGTTTCTTGCTGTTTTTTCTGCCCGTACGACAATTAGAGCATCGTAACCTGCGCGTAAAAGCTTGTCGTCATTGTAAAGAAATGCAAAGAGCTCCATGCAAAATTAGCCGCTAGAAGCAGAAATATTTTAATTTGTATTAGCAGTTTTTAATGCCGCGCGTTTGCTGCTTCGGTTGGCTTTACATCAAATTGCATGCATGCTAATTTAATTTTATATTTTAGCTTGCTGCGAGCTCGATCTCAATGATTAATCATCTTTGTTAGAATCCGTCATAACTTCCTGTTAATCTGTCCCCTATGTGCTTTATGGCGCCAGATCGCGCACTTTAAGTAGTAAATTCGAAATCAGAGGTCCAAAAAACTTAAGAAGCCAAATTTAGGAAGTGACATCCAAGCTAGTGCTTCTGCGAAAAGACAAATAGCTTGAATTTTACGGTTTAGATAGGGATACGTTTGGGCTCCTGTATCTCAGAAACCAATCCGTGAATTTCCTTAAATTCTACAGTAAGGTCGGCTATAACATCATTAAAAAGGTTCGAAATTTAAATAAAATTTATTTACTGTGATTTGAAATATTTGAAAACTGTAATGTTAAAAAACGTTTTTCTTACAATTTTTCGTCAGTTTGAAATGCAGTGTAAAGTAGTTTACACCAGTAGATAGCACATTTAAAGTTGGTCTAGAGACGCAACAAATTTGCCTCACGGCAATTACGTAAGCCGCAAGAGTCGCCGAAACTTTTTATAGTTATCCGTTGTTTCCGGGTTTCAAGATCCAGATCGAGCTATTTTAATCAAAATTTCGGAAACAGTAAAAACTTTTTTCTCTGACACAGAGAGACAGAGAGAGAGAGCGAGAAAGGGAGAGAGAGACAACTCGAAATCAATATTATAGATGTTTATTCATTTACAATGTGAATTTTTATCACGCAAGATCGTGTAAATAAGAATAACAAAAATAATTTGAATATGATATGTAGACCCAAGTAAAATGAAAAATTAAAAAGAACAAACAGTTTTGAATTTATGAATTGCTCAAAGAAGAATTTTTTGTTTAAAATTTAGTTGATAAATTTCTGCAAACAACTGCCATGTTTATTCTGAGACTGCTAGTTTTTGAGAAGGTCAGGCTCCGTACGAACAGACTATGCAATGCTATAAAAAGTATTTAACTCGAACGGAAATTATTTTTTTTGGCATTTCCTAGACACCTGATATTAATTAGCTTAAAAGCTAACTGAAATTAAACCGTTTCAAAGCACTAATATCCGTTTTATACCACAAAACATGATTCCCGAATACATAAACTGCAATATGCTAATGAAAAAGGTAACCCCTTTTGTGGGTATTTATAACAGAAGAAAATAGGATTTTTGGTCTTTTTAGAATTTCAATAAAAAAGAATTGTAATAATCCTTAATGCTCTTTTTCTGCATAGCTATTTCTTTAGCCAAAAACTGATTTGCCTAAATTTGTAATACTTAAATGGGTAACATTTTCGCACTAATAGCATCTTTTTTTAAAGAGCACAATGGAATTTTCGTATTGAAAGTTAAATTATGTAAATAAAAGTGAATTAAATTCGTGCAATAAATTGAAACTTTTGTAAAATTATGATGGATAATTTATAGTAAGTGACTTTAACGCTTTTCAATGCTGTTATTAGGTTGAATGACAGGTTTCATGGTCTGCTGCTACTGTCAGAAAAAATTGTTTACCAGGATTGAAAAATCTGGTAATTTCGAATGTTGTGCATTTTAAATAATCTAATTGACAGTCAATAATTGCGAAAGAGAAATATCATGAAAATAAAAGTTGTGCGCTTTCGCGCAAACTAAATGCTTTCTAAAAATGGACCTATGCTAGCTTACAGCAGAAAAACGGACGTCCTGTCTACAGTAAGCTCTGCACTTATATTGCATTGAATATATTTCGCGACTATATTTCCCAAAAACGCTCCAATGGAACATAAAGGCGCATAATTTGGTAGAACCGTACATATATTCTCATGAATGAGATTTTTCACCCGAAAATGAGCAGAGCAACTGCGCCATCACTGTCAGATGTTCACCGGGTAATTACATTGATTGCATGTAAATTGGCTCCTAAGCCTACAGTAACTACGATTGAGTAAAAATTTTAAGTTGTTACTGTAAATTGCATACATGTCTGCGTTACCTGTCATATTAATCAATTGAAATGTTTAACGACTGGTTTGAGAGATGATTGGATAAGTGAGGAACGAAAAAGAAAAATAGAGTTCATTAGGGCAGTAAAACTTTATCCTCTAAATTGATTCTGCGTATTGCTAAACTTTTCTACGTATAATATTAGTAAATTGACGCAGAGCTGATGTTATCGGGATTAGGATTTTAGCAAACCAGTTTTCGGAAACTTTAAAATGATTAGCGTAGATACAATAGATTTTTAGCAGCTTACAAATTAGCTGGCTCCATTTCATTCCTAATTGGTCTCATCTGTCTCAGCATACCATACAGAATAAGAATTATGGGGTTCAGTTCTAAAAAATTTTTCAAAAAGTGCCTCTTTGGGCTAGAAAACTAAGGGGTAACCGTCAAAAACGCTGTATTTCACGTGTTCAACAATGCTCGTTCTTTCAAAATTTGACACTCTTGAGCCAAAATTTAGCATAAACGCTCAAAACAGCACACTTCCTCAGATTTTTTCGAAAACCTAAAATTCTGAGAGTCACAGCGACATGCACATAGGGGGAGGGGGTTCGGAGGATCCTGGACCCCTCAGAATAGAAAAATGTAAAATTTTGCGAAGAAAATGAGGGAAAATGAAGGCCAAGAACGGATAAAAATTAAAAATGTTCTTCAAAAGTGCTTTAAATTGACTAGAAACTGTGTAATAACATATTCTTCACGCTATTTAGTGCTTATGTCAGTGTTTGAGCTCATTTTGGCCCGAAACAACTCAAATTTTGACCCCCCTTTCCAGATCGGCCCTGCTGTGCGTCTATGGTCACAGCCATTCTGCAGGGTCAGTAGCTATGCTGTGGGGTCTGAAAACCCCTCTTCTATGGTCGCGGTTATTCAATAAGCGGGCTACACAATAACGGGGAGGGGCGCCAAGCTGGTTTTTGAGAACCTACGCTTAAAAATGCTATGGGCAATAAAGAAAATTTTTTTATTTCTTCATAATTTTATGGACTGGTTTTTCTGTTTTAGACCTGAGCGACGTCGCTTTAACTACCAGTCCCAAGATGACGAACCTCCGGAAACCATAACAGATATAAAATATAAATGGTGGCGGATCCAGAAATTTCTGACGGGGGCGGAACCCCAAATTTATTTAAAAGTGTCAAAAATTGTCTAAAAAATGATCATTTGTAATCCGAGACAAGTTAAAATTTTCGGCAGTTTACTTCGGAAAGGGCACAAAATTAGTACAAAAATCGGCACAAAGCACTGAAAAAATACGCGAGCAATCATTGTATGAACTAAAAAATCCTTGTCCTGTACATAAATTACATTTGTGATGTAAAAATAAAGTTTTCAGAGCATAAAGAAAGTCAGTGAATGTCATTCACCGGAAAAATTCAAAAATCGTTATAAAAATGGCTAAAATCATCCAAAATTTCGCATAATTCTCTATCGCAATCGAATGTTTTTTTGATGACAGGGGCAGCCGCCCCTCGCCCCTTCCCCTAATTCCACACCTGGATATAAATCGGTATAAAAATAAAGATGAGACCTTTAACGGTCAAAAAAGTGCAAATCTTTGCTTTCTGTCCATCAGAAAAATTGGAACTTTGAGTCAATTCAATTGTTAGTATTAGGGATAGACCGGTTCCAAAATTTTCAGAATTTCGGGTCCGGGTCCGGATTTTTGCAAATTAAAATTTCGGGTCGTCCGGGTCCGGGTCTTAGAAAATGAAAATTTTGGGTCCGGGTCCGGATATTGAGGCTTAGACTCGATCAGTCCAGGTCCGGGTCTGGGTCCAACCTGCTCTTATAATTTATATATATACAAACCATAATTATAATAAATACTTACATTAAACATAGATAAGATTTTAATTGACAGTATGATCGCTAAGTACTTTTAGTTATTGTATAATGTAGCATAAGATAAAATATGACTTTTACAAGAGCTATGCCATGCTAAGCTACCATTCTCGAACTTGTTATTACATTATATTTTTATTCAGAAAGAGGTTTATTCTATTCAGAAACATTAAAGTCGTACGGAAAAAGCCCATTTTCAGGACTTCGGGGGAATCACCAAAATTGAAAAAGACGTACGTGATAAAAAGATAATTTTCGACATTATTTGCGTTTTTGGATAACTTTTGTAGCTTGTGGTAATGTGATAAACCAACAAAAAGTCAATGATTCGGTAAAATTTGCGCAAATGTTATCAATTCAAACTCAATTTCTCAGCCTTTACAGTATACAAAATGCAAAAAACTTACATACATATTAAAAAAGCTGGTGCGAAGCGCCGGAATTTTTTTCGACATTTTGATCTTTTCAAGCTCAATTTTATAAGTCTCTTTCTACATACCCTTTTCAGGATGTATATCTGACGCGATACGCCTAAACTTTCAACATGTAGAATATAAGCAATGCAGTATTGATATATGGCGCGAAGCGCGAACATTTCGAAATTTTTCAATTTCGCACGTTCCTGAAGGAAAGAACGTATATATTAATAATTATAGATTTGATGCGAAGTGCCAATAATTTTTGACGTTTGCATCCTTTTGAGCTCAATTTGTATCTTTCTGAAGATAAGAGATGTAAAAAAAATTATCTCGCGAAAACTTTGGAAAAAGAATAAAATAGGTATTAGGTCATTATTACAACTGAATTATTGACGCGAAGCGCCAAAAATTTGAGCATTTTCACGCTGGGTAACATGCAAGTATTTGATTATTTTATTAATTTGATTTTTCAACATGTCAGCATCATTATTCTTTGTAAACTTCCGCGCAAACTTACTCGAAACATCTAAAATTATGCAGGTGCAGACTCCATGAATTTCTAAAAATATTAATGAGTCATACTAGTTAGCAAGACAACGCATTTAAGGAAAGTGAAAAATTGCACGCACTGAAATAATGAACTATCTCGCTTATTAATAATTTTTCAAACGCATGAATTTTCCGCATAAATGCAAAAGGTATTTGACACGAGTCCGAAAAATTCAAAAAAATCGGGCCCGAGTCCAGCTACTTCCAAATTTTGGGTCCGGGTCCGGATCTTCATCTTTCAAAATTTCGGGTCCGGGTCCGGGTCCAGAAAAATCGTTGGGTATTGCCGGGTCCGGGTCCGGGTCGATGGACTTGGTCCATCCTTAGTTAGTATCATTATCATGCATATAACAGGGAGGATAGAATGGATCCATCTCTAGTTAGTATCATGCATGTAACAGGGAGGATAGAAAGGATTCATCTCTAGTTAGTATCATGCAGAAGGGATCCGTCTCTAGTTAGTATCATGAATGTAACAGGGAGGATAGAAGGGATCCTCCCTCCCAAAGTTGGTCGTCCACAGCCCCAACATTAAGAAATTTGTGATCCTTCCCCCATTTTTGACGAAAACTTGCATTTTTGGGTCAGTTTTAGGTATTTTTTTGTCATTTTTAACCAAAAATTTGAAGTCCTTTACCTCTCCCTCTCGAAAATGGCTGGGAAGCCCAAACCGAAATTTCGAGCCCTTACATGTTTGGTAAGCACAATGATTATTTACCGACGGAATGTTGTCATTGTTGCACACTTGCTCATTAAGTAATTGATCGCGTATTTCCCATGCAAAAATGGACGGGTTGTCACGCTTATAGTAAGCTATTTTGTCGACGATTTTATCCGTAGCCACCCGCGGCTTACTTCCACCAATAGCCCGAGGCCGTATAGAGCCCGTGTCGTAATAACGACACAAAATCTTACTCACGCATCCGTTGCTGACCTGAGGGAAACGAGGAAATCATTTTAGTGATAGAGATAAAATGAAATAAAATTAAGAATGCAAATAAAAGCAATTAGAAATACCTACTAAAATTATAAAGGTATTTTTATTAGAAAGAATTACAGTCTTTAAGAGATGTTAAATTAGAACAGATGTTACAAAGGTTAATCCCTTCACAAGATAGGCGCTTCAAAGACTTTTCCTGAAAGGAGGACGCAACCGGATGAATAGATATGAATCGTGGGGTTTGAGATATAGCTCCCCAGAATGCAAAAATGGGAAATTTTACGAGAAAAATAAGGCAAAATGAAAGTCAAAAATGGACGAAAATCTAAATTATCCGGCAAACGTAGCTTGAAATCAACCAGAAACTGTGGATTAACATTGCTTTTAAGCTATTTTAGCATTTATAGAAGTTTGTGAGGCCATACTGGCTTTAAAAAACTCTTCTGATCCTCCAAACCGATTGACCCCCAGAGCGGCCAATATTGTGCATATCCAAACTATCCCGAATCATTTTTGAAGATATGCTAATGAAATGGCCAGAAATAAAATCTCCAATGAATAGCTCGTTTATGAGTTTACATCTAGTCATTTTCAGAGCGGTCTGGCAAGTCTGCGTTTCATAGAATTTACAACGCGTTTGCGTTTTCAATTGCCACCAGCTTTATAAGCACAAAAACATAATTGCACTTCCTTAAAAGCCTAGTACATTGTGCATGGTTTTTCTTCGTAAAGCATTTAAAAACGCTCAAAAAATTGCTATCCAAAAATGAGCTACCTACAAGTATTTCAATCTATTTTTAATCAAACGAAAAGAAGTTCTATCCATTATCTGAAATGATAGACCCAAAATTTTCTTTATTAGTAATTCTCTTACTTGTAATGCACGTGAAATGTCGCAGGGCCTGGCACCCTGATGAGCCAATTCGATAATGCGTTGACGCGTATGATCTGGCAATGGGCGGCCATTGACGAATACTCCACCTAATTGGTTTACACCAGTGTGCCCTTTAAAAAAATCAGCGCAATTAATACGAGCATTTGCAAAATTATTTTCAAATACATTCTATAAGAGCAAGCAATAGAAATCAATTGAATGGATTTTATACGATATTTCATCATATCTTTGGAAAAGTACGGTTGCATTGTATGTCAATAAGATGATAGTGATCTTTGGGGATCGAAGATTTGTTAAAAATTTTGCAAACTAGTCCGCCAGAAATAACACTTATTCTGATTCCTTCAAAGTTGAATTTACGTAGAGGCTGACAATGACATCCATTAGACTATATAAGAAGTGGATTTCAATCTAATGTGGCACTACTACAAACAAATGTTTTTCATAGAAACACCTAACGAGTAAAAAATCATTCGTTTTTTCATATTCAAAACTTTGGATGTCACGTTTTTCTCTTGAAAGGTACCTACCACACGTGGGCGTGGAGGGTGGGGGGTTTGGGGTGCACCCCCCAGAAGGCTGAATACCCCTCCCCAGAAACCGAAATACCCCTCAGAATTCAAATTTTGAATTTTTGTGTGCTTTTTTCGCAGTTTTTGATGCCAATGGATAGTGCTCGATAAGAAACGTTGAAAAATGGTGTTTTTTAGCCATACCACCATTTTTTAGACCATTTTTTGACCTTTGAAAAATATTGCACCCCCAGAATTTTAATGCTGCCCACCAATGGTTATTACTCTCTGAAAGTCCACCCCTGCAGAGGAGGAACATAATTATCACGTTTGTGGGTAAATACCGGTCCACTCATAAAAGAACTTGCATATGTTTCATAAGGAGCATCAGAAGGCTTAAAGCGTCTAATTAAATAGAATGTTATTGAAAACACGTTTTCCTACTTAACTTGCACGCAGTTACGAATAACTACCGACAATATTTTGATTCACTTTTTTAACTTTTTTGTATTTTTTATTTTGCATGAATTCAGTCTGAAGCAAAAACACTTTTTAGACAGAGCTGTCCTTTCCTCGATGACTCAGAATATCGAATCCTTTAACAGATGCGGACAAATCATTTTTTTCGTTTCTATTATTTATGTGACCTTAATCGCCCACTAACGCGGCTTATTTTCAATCGACATTTGTACGCAAGTATGTAGTTGACATATTAATCGCATTGCAATGCTGCTCTTTTATTTTTTGAATGCGTGACCCCCGACTGAATGAACCACATTGTATGTTAAATAGTTCAATATGTCACTGATTTCAATGAGGCTCTCTTAACTCGCCGGATTTTGAATTCGATTCCGTTATGAGGCTTTATTATTCCGGATTCCAAGAAAATGCTAATTTAGTATTTACTAAAGCGTATTCGGACCGAATCGAGATGCCTTATTCGAACCACTTCATACTGTATTTCATTGTCGTAATCTTATTGTTTATCAGAATTAGTATCCTTATATGGAGTAATTTTATTACACCTCTTCATCTTACATATGTACACGCACCAGTTTTGATTAATTAGCCTGTCAACATTTATTTGCCTACACTCGATCTAAGAAATTCGAAACGATGCAGAAAGATAGACCGACAGATTGTCCGTGCGATACTGTAATTTACAGATTATGCTCTAAATCTTAGCTTTATCTAATGTGTACCAGATATATGCAAGTAAAGCTTCTTGGAAAATGAAGCGGGTAGCAAGAGCTGTATTTGCATTTTACTGGCATTTCACTAACAAAGATTTGCCTGGACGAGATAAGATCTTGGCCGGGTTTTTTTCACAGAATCTCGGGCGCAAGCGCCTGAACGAGCCGCGCTCGTTTCCAAGAGTAGGCGTAACACGAAATCGGTGGGTTTTTCGAAAAATTTGCATAAAAGGCTCACAAAGCCGAATTAACCTGATTGAGTAATTGACAGGCATGGCAGACGGATCAGGGAAGAAACGCTGACTCGTTATACGCGTGTATGTACGTAGATATGCAAGAAAGTAACCATAGGATCGCTGAAGCCTTCTATTTTCAATTCGTATTGTCGGCGAGAATGATTGATGTCCGTTAAAAAAGGTATTTAAGTCAAAAAAGGCGACGGAAAAACAAAAGATCAATGACATTCGCGTATTTGCCGGATTTGAATATACGTATTTTGACTCGATGGCATTGTCTCATCAGCAGAAGACCTCGTTGACTACTGTAAACCCATCAAAGTATCGTTGCGCGGTCGCCCATTCAACGGAATAACCCCTGACCGAGTGGCCCGATTGTGCTCGAGTATCTCTTGTAAATTAGACGCAAATATTACACGCTACCCTGATTACGATGAAACGAGTTAATTAGAATTCGGTCGGGTGCATATTACACTTCGGCCGTAGGCCTTAATGAGGGCGCATTAAAAGGTCAGGGGCTGTTGTTAGTTCCCCACTGATCGGCAATAGTGAGAATCCTGGGCTTTCTTTCACTGGCGGCGTTTTTTGTAAGAGAACGCGAACTTTACGGTCTCGTGCTACAACGTGTTCGAGTAAATACTGTGACGCGTTGGATACTTGTAACGAACGTTTGATAATTACTAATTAAAGGCGGATCTTTTGTTAATGACAAATCACCGTTCGTTAATCGCCCCTTCCTGTTGCTACTGAGCTACCCGTATACGCGCTATAGTTACCGGTTCTCGCGAAAGCGCTGTAGCATTAAAAATGCTATTGTCCTATCAGCACTTGAAAAACTGTACAGTAAGCGCCCAATTACAGAGACTTGGTTGTTGGGACTCATTGCTTCCGTATAAACGAAACATTTAGCTAATTCCAACACACCAACTTATCAGAAAACAATGTAGGATTGTATCAACTTGAGCAGTTTTGTTGTTCATGTCTTTTGTACTCGTTTAAAATTATTTTATTTTTATCCAGAGCCATAATTTTTTAGTGAAAACTGCACTCCGATCTCATATCCAGGCACTTAGCTGCTGAGAGGGGAGGGGCTGGTTCCCAAGAAAATTTTGAAAGTACGAGCATTGAGATCTCCAAGGGAAAAAGCTTAGAATTCTTGAAGCAATTTGAATGACCGATACAGTAGATTTTAGCACACTTCTGAGCTTATGGTCTCAAATTAAGCGCTTTTGACCGAATTTATTGTTTTTGTATAACATTTGACTACAACGTAGTCCAAGAATGATCTATTTCACATATTGCTTTTCTTTGCAATGTACCAAAATTTTGTATACAGCTAAACAATTTTTCATCTAGGTCGAGCTTAGATATAATGTAGGTACAGGAATCGTTTGTGTGGCCATTTATATATCGTATTTTTAATATGATTAAAATCAACAAGGAAATTTCGATTAAAAAAATTTTTTTTCAATGTTCATAGCTCACAGAAACGCTCAACAAAACCATTATTTTTGACTGTCTTCGAGTAGTTATTGAGATATTTATTCGTAAAATTTTCGTGTTCTCTAATTTAGGAGGTCAGATACGTGCCTGCTCACATCGTGACATATTTTGCATTTGAATATGATTTTCTAGCTTTTCAATGAGCTTTTAGATTTCAAAGTAAAAATTAGAATTGACAGTTCCTTAATCCGGGAGTCCAGGCGAAGTTTCTACTCTAACCTGAAAATTTTGCAACTGAATAAAAAAGCACAGCACAAACAGTTTAACAGTTTCGAAAATGAGAAAGACAGAATCTACGTGAGGTATGGTGAAAATAAACTTCCACGATCAGTCACTCAGCACGTTTTCTCCTGCACCTGCACTTCATTACAAAAGCCGCTATAGTTTTAATCAAGCGAAGCGCCAAATTTTTTATCGCAATGGTAATATAAAAAAGCGCTTCGTTGGCATACTGTACATGCAATAGAGTCATTGAAAATATGAATATTAATGCGTATGCAAATCGATGCGTTTTGAAACTGTGATTTTTTCGTGGTTTTTCAATAATTTTTCACGCATCGAAAATTCCGAACCGGGGATTCGCGTCCACCATCTGGCAACTAATGCTTCTCATGGTTCCTTTATTGCGCCGACAGATTATGCACGAAGTTACGCACAAATCGGTGTACACTTTCGATACCGGGACGGGTGTGTGCTTAATCGGGCTTGAAAGGTTCTACGAGACGGGAAACGGCATGCTTGACTAAATTCGGAGATTTGTGAAAAAACTGGTGGGTTACAGTAAGAACAAAAAAGACATTCGACAGTATTACTGAAAGATAATGCATTCTTAATGATCGTTTGATTTACAAATAGAGATGCTTTTCAAAAACAAATGATTCCCCTATCATTGAAGATGCTCAATTGTCAATTTTGATCTTAATATGGCCCGGTCTTAGGCATTTGGGGGCCCTGTGCGAGGTACCTTTTTGGGCCTCCTGGGTATTTAACAGTGTAAAACCTTTAAATTTAAGTTATACGTAGCTACCACACATGCACATGGGGGCGGGGGGGATGAGGGCCGATGGAGTATTGCTCCCACTGAAGAGTCAGCCAGTCAGACACTGTCCAGCGATTTTGAGTTGATGGAACCATTTTCTTGCATTATTTTTGACGGCAAGGCAAAATCACTGAAAATATCAAAATTTCTCCAGCGCTTCGCGCCGGATTACATACATTAATGACTTTTATTTATTTTATAGCTGGCCTGAAAGAAATTAGACCAGTTTTTCGCATAAAATATCAAAAATTTTTGAAATTTTCTATAAAAATTTTGCAGTAAAAGGGAAAAGTGATTTCGAATGAAAGTCGACTATATGAAACGTCGAAAAACACCATTTTGTGCGTGAGCAGCGAATTTTTGGACCTATTTTTTAGACTGTTTTTGGAAAAGTTGGGAACCGCTCATAGGTGGGCAGCACGGTAATTCTCTGGGGGTGCAAAATTATTTCACAGCCAAAAATGGTCTGAAAAGTGATGGAAGGGCAAAAACACCATTTTTGACGCATCTCATTGAACTCTATCCCTTGACGTCAAAAAATCGCGAAAAAACAAAAAAGATCGTTCAAAATCGAATTCTGGGGGTATTTCGATTTATGGGAGTTATTCGGCAGGCTGGGGGTGTATATCCCCCAATCACCCACGCCCAAGTGTGGAACCGCCCCCTATAACAAAATCCAAGATCCGCCACTGTACCCATGTATGTTTCAGGTTGAAACAAATAGTTTTATCTTGAACTGATCCCCAGATCGGGCAGGCTCCTTTAACGCGAGTAGCGCTAAGATCGGAATATTAATTAATGCTATGTTAATAATCCACAGAGTAATATGCAGAAAGATAAAACGAAAAATAATTATGAAAAATGTGAATCTATGATTCTTTAGCAATTTTTCAAAATTGATGTTTCACTTCAAATTAATTTGTGAAAAAGCGTGTTTTTAGCATCTGACTGAGAATATCACAAAACAAGGCTTTTCGCGCCAAATTTTTGTGAAAAATGGAAAATTTGTGAAAGAAAAACAACCTAGCAACACTATTCATAATAACGCATTTGAATCTGGAACTTCAACAAGCATTGTGTAGTAAATAGCTATAAACAGCATGTATCAGATAATTCGGAAAATAAGTAATATTAGCAGCACTTCTCATGTAAAAATATAGCGCAGAAAATTCTATGAAGGCACAATACAATTACTTATACTACGGGATTCTACTACAAAGATTCAAAAATTTGAAAAATAATGTCAAGCTTTAAAAATTAAACAAATTCACCATATTTTTTAAACATTTCAGCACAAAATAGGAAGTTTACTCATATTTACACATCGTGATAATGCAGTAGGTAGGTTTAAGCCTGGAGATATAAAACCTTTAGCAGAAACAAACCAAAAACATCATTTAATAAAAATTTGCTTAATTCAAAGTCATTTATGAAAGCAAAGCACATATTCGTAAATATAGTTTGAAACATAAAACGATATGTAGGTACATATTTAAATTATAATGTACAAATGTAAGAGTTTTGTATGAGGCAAAGGTACCTATGTATGTACTTAAAAAGAACACTTCTCGGTTCTTTACCTTTGATTTGAATATCGCATAAAAGCTGACTACAATTTTTAGTAATTTAAGCAAGCCAATAAGCTCATTTTTCATAATCACAGTCAAAATCCCGCGTTAAAAGACTGTTAGAAGCACTTGCATAGTGCATTGTGGCGGGGCCCCTGGGGTCCCTATAGGACCCCAGGGCCCTGTGCGGCCGCACACTCCGCACATGCCTAAGACCGGGCCTGCTTAATATGACGAATTTGAGCTGCCTTCTTTTTTTCGTGGGAAACTTCTGATTTTTCGAAACGTGTTGTTTTGTTTTAGCATAATTAATCAATATAATGAGAACAAAGAACTTAGATTCTAATCACTGCTTTCTTCTCCATTATTCAACTAATAAGCTTTTAGAAAATAATCTAGAACAAAAGAGCATCAAAACTTCGATATATTTCCAGCTCTAGAAGGTTATGTTATCGACTCATCACTAAAAAATCTAGTGACTTATTGTCGCAATAGATAAATTTCTGAACAAAGTTATCCATATACAGTCTTGATTATTTCGCTGCAGACAAAATACCGTGGAGCCAATTAGGTAAGTGATGGCCAAATGAAGGGGTACCCTCAAATGTAGTAGAATAAAGCACATACTATGCTGGCTCGAAAAAGTTTTTAAATTAATTTTTGTAACGCGTGGCTCTGCAATTACTGTATCTGTTACTTTAATATCCTAATAAAAAGATAATAGGCTTTCCAAAGCAAACACCATTCAAATTGTTTCCGTCGTTAAAAAGTTACAAGCTCCGATAGGCGATTTCCTAGCATATAAATTTCTCAAGTTTAGCCAGCTTCATAACACTAGCTTATACAATTTTCGACGCTTTAAAAATTTCTTGGCGGTTACTTCAAAATTTTTTTATATTGAATATGAAACGACAGTGAACGAAAAGCAAGTTATGCATGCCGAAGACTAATCAGAATTTTAGGTGAAATGGCGAAGCATATTTAATGTACGCGACGTACGAGTATTCGATTAAACCACGTGCTTTTCAACACTTATCAATTTTCTCGTTTTAATTTATCGTAATTAAATTATTATGTGCATTGTTAACCCGCACATTGAATCCTGTGCGAAAAATCACACCGTACTTCCTTGACTTCTCCAAAGTTCAAAAGTGAACGAGCAGCGCTCTTTTGATATTTTCAAAGCGAGAAATTTGAGAAAACCGCCCTAACAACAAAGTAGGCGGCAATTTATGATGAACAATAATAGTAAGTGCAGTAGTAGAGAGACTGACTTTCTCAGCTACAGTAACCTTTTGAATAACCTCTGCCCGACGGTTCCTCTGAACATTTCGTTAGAACTTTTGTGCAACCGGGTTGTTTTTCTAGTTTTCAATGCGTTCGGGCGACAACAAGTCGAGTCGCATTTGCGACTGTGCAAGGCCTTTTGATAATTTATATACGCTAATTTTCGAGGTATCAAAGAATACTGTAGGCGATTAGTTTCACTCGCGTTGAATAATGTTATTTTACCGTCAAAGCGCATCTTTCTAAACTGAAAATCCTTTAATATCGTTTGAATTTCAGGTAAACAAATTACGATGGCGCTTCAATGCGAAATACTGTTAAAAAGCTTTTTTAATGCCAAAAAATCTCGTTTAAGAACGCGAGCAATCGAATTTAAGTGAAAAGTGCGGGATACGATTTTTCGCTTTCAGCTTATTAAAATGCTGTCGATTTGATTTTGATACAAAACTAAAAATAAAAGCACCATAATATGCATTTCTTTTGATTAATTTTCTTTTTTCTGCCGTCAATGAATTCCCCTGATATAAGCAAAAGGTTAGCCTTTGTGTGCTTATTGATTATTTAGATAAACGTAGTATAAACAATTTGTTAAATGTTAAAGTGTGCTTAGCATGCTTTCAACGTTTATTAAACGAATTCAATCAGAAGCTGGGCAGGGAATTACAGTAAGATGGATTCAATTACTGAATTCCTCAGATAAAAAAGCAATTTCTCGCAAAGTTTCTCATATGCGCATTTTATGAAAATCGTAATATCCTCGCGATGCTAAGTTGAAAAGAAACGGATACAAATTTCAGAGAAAGATATCGATCGTATTTAAGATTTTGAATTTTATAATTATATAGCAAATATTAGTAACATTTACAAATTTAGACAAAATCGAATAAACTTTGTAGTATGGGCTGAGCGTCACGAAACGACTATGGAATTTTTACGTGAATGCGGCGACTTAAATATTTTTCTATAATATTAATAGCAAAGGAAATTTGAGTTTCGTGCTTCCCTTACATTTACATTTATACTAATGATAAGACTGTAAATGAATTTTGCAGCATAGTTGTAAGCATGCCTTGCGTACTAAATTAAAACGAAATACACAAGCATACATACAATTAACTTAATGAAGTTTAATTTAAAATAATATTACAAAAAAATCAGTGATTTAAAGGAAATGCTTCGATTTCAATACATAATACGCAATGGAAAAGAGCTAGACTGTACTAAATTACAAAAATCTGACCCCGAATATTGTTAAAGTATACAAGTCCCGTAAAAAAGGGTCAGGCAATTTACGTAAATGGTGCATAGGACTTGTGTGAGGGAAGATGGGAAGGTCTGATGATCATAACCAGACATGCACGTGGGGGAAGGGTTTGGTGTCTAGCCCATACATAAGCAGTACCAAAATTCTGGGGAGTGCCAGATTTTTCACAGGTCAAAAAATGGTTTTAAAAATGGTGGTGCGGTGAAAGACCACTATTTTTAAACGTTTCACATTGAGCACTAACCATTGGCATCAAAAAACTGCGGAAAAAATAAAAAATTCAAAAATTGAATTCTTCGGGCAGGGGTGGGTATTTTGGTTTTTGGGGGAAGGGGTAGTATTCGGCCTTCGGGGGTGCCTACCCCGAATCCCTCCACGTCCTTGTGTGGTCGTAGACCCCCAGAATGGAAGATTGGAAAATTTTCTCGGGAAAATGAGTCAAAAATGAAGACAAAAATGGGTGAAAATCGAAACTTTTTTCAAACGTGCTTCAAATTGACTAGAGACTGTGTAAAAACATCATTTTAACGCTATTTAACGCATTTTAGATCATTTTTGCCAGAAAATGCTCAATTCTTCACTCCCAGACCGACTGACCCTAAGATCGGCTATAGCTATGCATCTATTATTTTGACATCTAAAAGATCATAGCAAAGAGGCAACAGATTTTACACATTTTAACAACAATTTATTTTCTTCTGAAAGTCTATTTTGATAATTTTTTGATTCGATAATAAATAATAATATCATAATTGAAGATTGAAATGTAAAAGGTCGCGCATAACCTTTGTGCGGCATTCGTCCAACGACGTTTTGTATTCAGCAGAAACGAGCACAACGCAACGTCCTGAGTCTAAAAACGAAAAATTACTCTAATAAGTAAACTGCAGTCATTATTGGGCTGTATCCTGATAAGCTTCAAAACGATTTATTAGCACTTAATAGGTTGTCACTGTTAAGCGATTATTTACGAAGTAGGTACTGTACACTTCTGGAAAACATGCCCGAAGAAATAATTTTTTTTCGATTTTTAAGAATTTGAGATAAGTTGGCAATTTTGCAGGACATTAATGATTTCTCAAACTTATCTCAGAAAATTTAAATTTTTGTCTCATTACAAGGTTCAAAACTTTCGCACTTTTGGCTTAGCTAATAGTACCTACTGATTCTCGCTTTAGGTTCGTGTTTATTAATTTATAACTAACCGGTATTATCATCGCAGCGAAGAGCAAAAGGATTAGTTGATTTGTAAAATTAGTAAGAACGATTGCACGAAGAAAGAGACGAACAGATCTGACTGACTGGAGGCTTACATCGCGCATTTTATCAGAAATGTGAGAACGACTGATCGACTAATAACAATTAGTTCGGGTTCAATGAATTAGACGGTCGTGAATTTTGCAACAGCGTAAAATATCGTTTTAGATTCGACTCATCGACGAAGCGAAAACTGAGCCGATCATTTGAATTATTTGAGCGTGCATGTGCAGAAGTCCTGCACACATATACTAAAAGAGTGATATTTGGGCTCTGATGGCTCTAAAAAATGGAAGCTGAGAAACGTAGGAAAAAGAGTGCATTTGCATTTAAAAAACATTCATCTTAGCCGACGCGGTTCATTAAAAATCGTAAATCAGTCAACGGCGCATGCGCGGTTGATTTAATTTTAGCTTTACGGTGAAAAAATTTGCACGTTTTCGCCTTCGTACTCCTCAATGTTTGGGGTAAATAAGCACGCAAGGGCTGAAACATTACATGCGGATAGTGTGTTGATATGCTATGTAGAGGTTGAAATGTATACAAAACAGAAAAGGCTAAAATATAAAAACGATGCGAAATAATCTGATTGCTTACACTTGATTAAAAAATTTTCAACGACCCGAACTTTCGGCGTACGCGCCTTCGAACCAACGATGGCGATTAAGACGATCGGAAATTTTCCGCCGAACCAAGCTGTCGAAATAAAAAGACGGCTTACGTACGACCACAAGAACCGATTTCAATCCAACCGAATCGACCGACTCGAACGCGTACTGTAAAATGAATTCGATTTAATGAACTTGATGAAGATAAGTACGCGGTCGGTCGGATTATGAAGCGTAGCGAATCGACGTCCGATATAAACGTACAGTTACTTATTCCGCTCATTCAATTCTGTTCATTGCGCCGTGTTTAATGCAACCCGATATGTTACATTAATGGAACGAGCGCAGCCAATAGAAATGACGAGCCCTACCTACGAATCGCGGCGGGATTACTGTAGCGTTGACGGTAAAAAAGTGGGCGGAGCTTCGGCGATATCGAAAAGACTCGCTCGCGCGTATGCTTCGTATTTACACAGAATAATGCCTGACCCCCGCCGACCGATAATGGTAAACAAAGTCATTATCAAAACGACGCCGACGGTTTTTAATGGGCGGTGGCTCGGCTCCGTTGGTTTCGCTGGAGCTTATATACGTGCATATGTACATGTACATAAAAATTCGATTGTTGTAGATATATTTTTATATCCTTTTCAATCGATCGGCAAGTTTATTTTTGTTCTTTAGAATTTTTTGGATTCGTCGCACGGCAAAGGTCGCCGTAGGAACGCTAAGTGCTTCACGGTTCGTAAATTTATGTCGTAAAATATCAGCTTATTATTTGTCGTGGTTTGCCGATTAACGTAGACCTATACGGTCATCTAATTCGTCAAATATTCAAATGTATCATCGAAAACATGAATTAAAGCTACGAGTATCGAAATAAAAATAAATGAATGGAAAAACAGTGTGAGATTTTCCGCACTAACTGGAGCACCCCACTTAATGTCCTAATTTGAGCACAGTTACGTAAATATAAATAAGGACTTTCTTCATTTTTTGCATTGCTAACATATCCGTATAAATAATAATTTATATAATAGAGTTCACGAAGGATGAAAAGTGATAATAGTCCGTTTCACACAACTTCAGTCATAAATTTTAAAACTATCTCCGACAATAAGCTGGCAGATTACGATTATAGCATTGATCTGATAAATAATTATCGTAACCCTTGGCCTACTGTCGATGAAAATTCTTAGAATTTATGCACGAAGTTATGTGAGAAGGACTACGGTAAGACGTTCAATTTTTGATGGTTTTGCAAAATTCAGTACAGGTATTACATTTAAATTGATTAGGATAAAATGCAAAAAAATTCGTTGTTCACGCATTTTTTATTGACTTGCAGCATAGGTAATTCAAATTATCTGTTTTACAGCGAAATTATAGCTTCAAAATTTTTATATCCATGTAAAAAACGAGCCATGCTGAAAGTATTCATGAGCGATAAAAGTCGTTTGACCACACGTTGGCGTGGGGGTTATACCCCCAGAAGTTAAACCACCCCCCCGCAAATTATTGTAAACCCTATAGAATTCTATTTTTAGAAACACTTTTGGCGATTTTAGGCGATTTCACCCGACCAGGCCCCCATAATTTTTTAGCTGCCCATGAACGGTTATGACTGCATTGCAGGCGGTCCGATTAAGCAACACCGTCACTCTATTTTTCTAATTCTACTTTCAAAATTAATTGTGAATTTTTGCTGCACAACGATCTTCTTAAAGCCAAGCTGTCGTGCCAGAGCTGAAATTCCGCTTATCGTCTTCCTGTATTAAAATAACTCAAAACCTATTTTTTAGCTAAAAAATTAAAAAATTATATAACTTATTAAATTTACCCATGCAGCACAAAATGCCGGTAAACCGAAGATTAAGTCTTAGATAAATACAAAAACTTGAGAAAACATTGTTCTATCTTTTCCTCACCAACTGACAATTTCTTATGCCTTCGTTAAATCCGCGTATAACGCAAAATACAAATTTAATTGAGAATTGAGATGTTTTTCATTTAAATGCATTACGAAATCTTTGTGTACATGTCGAAATTAATTTGTATAAAAAGTTTTGTAGCAAAATGGTTAGATAGCTTAGAAGCAGGCGCGGATTTAAGAGGGGTGGGGGCGGCCGCCCCCATTAGCCAAAAATATTTGGCGAGATAAAGACTGGATATGCAATTTGCAATGATTTTTGGCCGTCAGTGACCATAATTTCTCACTATTAATGACATTTATTTACTTTCTTGTCGACCTGGAAGCCATTTTCTATTCATGTAGGTCTCAAAACAATTTTGACAGCAGAAACAGCTATTTTTGCATAGTTTTCTTCTATTTTCAATCGAACATTTCGATGTTTCGCTATCAAATGCTATAAATACAGGAAATCAAGCAGCAAATCATGCTTCTAGGACGTCTATCCGCCTTAATTTCACAAATTTTCCAACGCTTCGCGCCAGATTTTTGTAAAAGTAAAAGAAATTTAATGATTTCTTCGCACAAAATTGTCGAAAATTTTAAAATTTTTTGAAAAAATATTGCGTCAAAATGGATTTTACGTAAAAGTATACAACGTAAAACACCGAAAAAACGCTATTTCGCGCGTTAAGGGTACATTTTCGGACCTATTTTTGACTGTTTTTGGAAAAGTTGGGATACCGCCCCCCTTGGAAAATCCTAGATCCGCCACTGCTTAGAAGTAAAATGCACTGTTATAGCTAGGATGTTTTAAATTGCGCGGTAAAATGATTGAAATAAGTAGGTACGATTTTAAGTCGCTTCCCATCCACTATGTTTATTATAAGAATACTAAACAAAAGTAAATTTATATCCTTTAAATTTGCTGCTTCATGTCAAATAAGATGACCAGGAATATTTGATTAATTCTATTAAAAACTCGCTTTGAGTGGAGGAAATATTGGTGAAATGCAAAAAGTACAAACAAGAGTGGATCAATAAGGCCGGGGTTGGTCCACCCACCTCTTGCTTTGGCCCAACATCTGGCGAGATAAATATACAGGTACTTATTTTTCTTGTTGCTTTTGTATCATAGCTCGTCATACCCTAATATTTCAAGATGCATCACATGCTGGACTACTTCACTTTATTTTGAAATAAAATATATGCATTCATCATTTTGATAATAATAATAATAGCTTCAATTTACAAATAGAAGATTGAAATAAGTATACAATACAATGTAAAACTTTCTCCCCCTAAATAATTAGCCGAAAATATTTGCAAAAGTTTCGCTATTCACGTAAAGCTGAAAGTTTCGCTAGAAATTTTTCACTAATAAGTGCTCAGGTTGTCTAAACGGTGCGTGGGAATATTTCTGATTATCAAGGCTAAAATTACTGCATTGTTGTCGATATAGTACAGATAACAAATTTTGCCTCACAGACTTGCACCTCTGTAAATTTCTCAAAGCATAATGCTTTTTAGGTACATTTGTGCTATTTTCTCGCGTTTTTTTGTTTGCTTTACACTAATAGTACGCTTCTCGTTTACCCTTTGTTCTTTTTATTATTATTATTATTGTTTATTATTATTGTCATTATTGTATTATTATTATTATTATTATTATTATTATTATTATTAATATTATTATTATTATTATTATTATTATTATTATTATTATTATTATTAATTATTATTACTTTTTATGTATCATTTATTGATTAAGTTTTCTAGTCTTCTTTTTTCTTTTCCTTTTCGTATTGATGACTTCTTATTATTATGTGCAAGTGCAACAAATTTTTTTCGGAATTTTCGCGCAAAAAGCTCAAATCGCTCTGATTGGAATCACCATCTTTGCAAGAGTAATACATCTCAGTTGCTCACAAAAATTATTTCTGGTGGAAAAGTATGGAAAAGTATGAAATAAAGCAATCATAAATAAATACAAAAATAAATTATGGGAAACAGCCAAATTCTGTGAAGTCTGATGGGATGGGGCGAAATCGCCAAACAGTGTCAAAATTTCAGTTCTGGGTGTCAAGCCAAATCTGAAGGAAGAGGGTTTTGGATTCTTGAAGATCTAAACCTTAGAACTACCAAGTCCAGTGTTTAGAAGCCACTACACCAAGAAAGTGAATAAATGCCGCCGAAAAATGTGAAATTCGGAGCACTATGACCAAAAAATCAAAAATCGTCGAAAATACATACGTGCAGACGTTATTTCACTATGCATGAGCTCATACGAAAGCCATGTTCAAATTTACTATGATCAGATTAGGCAGACATTTAGACTTATTAATCATCGGATTCAAAAAAAATTATGTTTTAAAATATTTTGATGAGAATTATCCTTTTATCTAATCGCGATGGACTTTTTTTGCTGTCGTCATATCCGCAGGACCGATGATGACCCGTATTACGGTAGTAATGCGCGACCAAACAAATACTACTGGTGCTAGAATTTGCGGTATTTTATATTTTAAGCATTTAAGGCTGGGAGCCTGGGGTGTCCTTTTGTCGCCGGTCGCTAATAATCGTGTCGGTCGGCCTATCTGCCCAGTAATTAGCGGAATTCGCCAATGCAATCTTTTGTGCTTCCTACAATGGGATACAGAAACATGCTTTGTGTGGCTTATTTGTAGATAAATCGTTATCCAGCCCAATACTGCGGTTGAAAAAGACCGACAGCACGTTCTATGCTACTCGGGTTTTGCGCCTTTTTCTTTTCCTCCTTCAAAAATGTCTATGTACCTACAGTAAAATGGAATTGAGCCTGTGTACACCGCATCAGTATTTCTGCTTATTGCACGATGGAGATAAGGAATTCGGCGAAAATGGATTAACGAGCGGAGCGAAATTGTGTGGGAAAAACGCAAGGATTTGAGCGGCGTTTCTCCATATTATAACTTTACTGCGAACTTCTTGCCCTTCCTTTTTGGCAACACAAAAGAAAGAGAGGCGCGAAGCTTAGTGCGATTAAGATAAATAAGGACTATGGAAGATTGGAAGACGATAATGATATCAAATAGTATTTTTTATGCATACGGTATGTATTTATTTACGTGTATACATTTATATACAGATTTCACCGCATCAGATAATTCATTCGATTTGTCTTCTACTTTCGCGAAAATACAGCATAACCGATCGGGGCTCCGTTAGCAAACTTTTTTGTGCAAGTACGACCCGACATAAATATGCTAAAATAGCGTTTAACACGCTATTTTACAGTTTCTGGTCAATTTTAAGCACTTGCGAAGAAAAATTTCGATTTTCATCTATTTTTGCCCTTTATTTCTCGTTTTCCCCAAAAAAATTTTTTATCAAGGGAGTCTAGACCATACATGGGCAGCAGCCTAATTCTGGGGAATCCGATGAAGCTAAATTGCCAAAAATAGCACAAAAATTCAAGTCTGGGGTCCATCGATTTTGGGGAGTGCCGGATTCGGGAGGTATAGATGACCCCTCAGACGCACACACACCCATGTGTGGTCTAGACCCCCAGATCCCCACTTTGATGTCTGTTTATGACCGCGTTTCCTCAAAAGAATTGATTTATCAGCACTTTTACTCTAATACTTATTACTTTATTTTATTTAAATAAATTTATACGATTTTTTTCGGAATTTCTTAAGTTCTAAACATAAGCTAGTATTTATTTGGAGTGTACAGCCCTGAGGAGCACCTTATATCAACTTTCGAGACTGCCCGAATTCTCATATACATGCTCGGGTGATGTTCGATGTACGACGTTTTAGACGGCGCCTACTCATTTTTTCTAGAACATCAAGATTAAAAAATTTCGAAATAATCTGGAATAAATTGAGTGAATTATACAAAATATACATGGGTTTGAAAGACAAGCAGGTATCAGGCATGTACATGGGGGCTTCAAATTGACCAGAAACTGTGTAATAATGTGGCTATTTTAGCGCTAATACCACTTTCTAAAGCTTAATTTGGCCCAAAAAAGCTCAACTTTGGACCTCCCCAGACCGCCTGACCCCCCAGATCGGCCATGTTGTGCATCTATGATAGGCATGTACATATGACTCGCAGCGCCGACTATTCGGCACTTTTGAGCGAAAATATAACTGAAAACGCAACAATGTACAATTTCTACGATTTTTTCAGTAAATCGAGAATTCTGGCGGTTCGCTGCCAAGAGCTTAGCCAAGGAGGGCATTGGGCACATGCCCTCGCAAAATTTTTCTAAAAATTTTTTTATTATTTTTTGATGCATTATTTGCCTCATAATTGAGTTCAAAAAGGCAAAAACGTCGAAATTTTCCGCAATTTTTTGTCATGAAAATATCAAGAAAAGCTTGAATCAGCTAAAAACTGTAGCGCTCCACTCAATCGCTTCACTCAATTTAGTGATTGGTCTATGGTTTTCCTTTACATAAAATTATGACTGTTTGTTAAGATCATAGTAAAAACGTGAAAAGCATTTTGGGCCAATTTGACGATAAAGACACATAATTCTATTTTAATTGGCAATATAACCAAAATTTTCTTTTGTTCGAGCATTGTACGGTTTTTCAAACTATGTAGGTACTTAATATTAAAAAGGCCACGAAGTCGATTTCAAAGCGCAAAGAACAAAATATATGAAAGATAATGTAAAAAAACTTTTAAAAGTTGAAAAAAAAATTCTAAAACAAAAATGCCAAAAAACTTTATTCTGGGGATCTAATGATGTAAACCCCAACCTCCCCCTTACTTCTACGTTTGGTCAAAGCACTCTCACCATAACTCTTATGTCCATGATCAGATAAAACCTAGATAAACAAAATTTTAAGTCAATTATCCTACTCCTGGCTAGTATGTGCTTACATATATTGATAGCATGAAAATTCACGAGTCAACAGTAAGTGGAAATCGTTTTCAAAAGTGATATTTCGGGCTCAAAAATGCCAAATCAACGCTCCTGGACAAAAGTAATTTTTTCTACATCTTGTCTACAATGCGGAGGGTTTTCTTAAGAAATGTGTCTTAAGTTTTCCCCAGGTTGCCGAAAATAGTTTCAAAAATTCAATTATTCACGTCGTCCGGGATACCTATCGTTTTTCCTTATAAATAATCCTGCAGTTTTGCACGAGAAACTTTTGCAAGGTCCTTAAAACCTCAGGCTCACAAAAATACAGGTGTGCAAATATGGCTTTCATCCAACGCCGCCAAATTCAGGGGCGGATTTGAGGGGGGCGGGGTAGGGGGGCGGCCGCCCCCTCACATTGGCCAAAAATATTTGGCGAGATAAAGAATGGATATACAATCTGCAATGATTTTTGGCCGTCAGTGACCATAATTTCTCAAATTTTTCCGGCGCTACGCGCCGGATGATACCTATTAATGACATTTATTTACTTTCTTGGCCACCTGAAAGCCATTTTCTGTTCATATAGATTTCAAAACAATTTTAACGGCATAAACATCCATTTTTGCATAGTTTCCTCCAATTTTAAATTAAAAAATTTCGACGTTTCACATTAAATGTGTAAATACAGGAAATCAAGCAGTAAATCATGCTTCTAGACGTCTATCCGCCTTTATTTCACAAATTTTCCGGCGCATCGCGCTAGATTTTTGTTAAAGTCAAAGAAATTTAATGATTTTCCCGCACAAAATTGTCAAAAATTTCGAAATTTTTACAAAAAATATTGCGTCAAAAGTGATTTTATGTGAAATTATACAATGTAAAACACCAAAAAACGTTATTTCGCGCGTTAAGGGCAAATTTTTGGACCTGTTTTTGACTGTTCTTAGGAAAAGTTGGGATACCGCCCCTCTCATCAGGAAAATCCTAGATCCGCCACTGGCCAAATGTGATAATTTTTGGCTTCTTATATTGTATAGACTAGCGCTGAAAATTGCACTAAAGAGCTCTCTTTTTCCTGATTATTCCAATTTACCTATAGTCTGTTTCACACAGATTCGGGTATAAATTTTAAAACTGTCTCTGACAATAAGCTGACAGATAGCGATTATAGCATTGATTCAATATATAATTATCGTAACTCTCGGCTTACTGTCAATAAAAATTCTTAGAATTTATGCACGAAGTTATGTGAAACAGGCTATAATTCCCGGTGAGTAAGAAATGATAAAACAGTTAAACGTGCATACATCACTGCGTTTTCAGCGTACAATAATGGTTTTTTAAGCTAATCTAACAAAGTGCACAGAACCAGACCGTCTCATTAAAGAGAGCATAAAATTCTCTATCTATTTTAAAAAAGTTCTGAAAGATCTTAAAAGCACAAAGAACTATGGATAAAAACGTCCAAAACTACAGTAATTTTCCAATATGGCTGCCTAAATGGCTAAAAATGAAAAATGCGAATTCTTGATCAAATTGTACAAGTGGGTAATCATTCGAAACCTTACTTCACACTCTTTTCAAATTGAGCTCAAACATTCAATATACAACCTGTAGCGCTTTATAAGCAAAGCTTATGGGGGCAGCCATATTGGAAAAAATTTAAAACGCGTTTGTAGAGTGAACGGCGGGCTTAGAAGAAAAACCAAAAAATGAACATTTCAGAGGATGCTAAAACGCAACTATTTTGCCAGTGTTCAGTATAATGTCACAAACTAGTAAAAATGCGGTTATGTTGAAATTTAAGCCATTTTTGCTATGTGGTTACTGTAGTTATATCGAATTGAATGTTTTTTTGGCAAAATAGTTTCATTTTTCTGCTTTGTATTTAGAAAATTAACTTTTTTTGAAATCAGTATGGTGGTTCCTGAGATTAACTCAAAAAACTATATCTGACATTTTAGATTCATTAGTGGTTTTGTGTGGTTTCAGATTACATTATGTTTATCAACTGATATATTACTGTAGGAGCGAATATGTCAAACAAAATATACATCATTTGAAAGGAAATTCAATTTCCTTTCTCAGAGGAGTTTCAATTATTTTACTATGTTAAAGCTAGACGAAGCTGCATTTCAAAACGTAATAAATTTTTTTAAATCAGTGAGAAAATGCAGTGACATAGGTAGCGATTATAGGTAATGTAAGATGGCAACATCGTAGGTGTTGACCTCGTGATTTCGCACCTGCAAAAGACTTGGCTCGACAGGACCAAAAAGTCCGAATGATTCCAGTGTAAATTTGTGCTCGCTAATGATTGCAGACGGTACAATAACCATTTGCAATCGGCTTGAACAGTGTTTGCCCGTTTCTTACGCTCCACTATTCCACTTCGGTCTCAATACGAACACTGTAAGTTGACTAAAAGACTGACAACCGTACATAGGCAGCAGGGGGGTCAGATGGTGCAAAATTTCCAAAAATAGCACCAAAAATTCAATTCTATAATTAATTCCTATAATATACTTAGGTACCCTTTTTTCTCATGTTTATCACAGCGAGTACTAATTTCTTGTCCCCCTCACAGCTGTACAGCTGTAACACGGACACATCTGGGAGGTGCGTTCTTTATTAGATAGATAATTAGAAAACTCGATGCTAGTTTTTGTTTTATTTGCACTCATCCGAGTTAGTAATGAGTATGCAAAGTGTAAACCAAAAAATCAAATAATTTGTGGAGGGCTAATTTTAAAAAAATGTTATCCCTAGTTTGTAGGTTATGAATTTGACTTCAAAATTTCTTTACACTCAGTGGTTGCGACAAAAGAGTGTAAAGTATACTGATTTTTACTGTTTGCTTGTGACAGGTTACGTAACTCATTAATGCATTCTGTGCAGTCTGGTTGGTTTTGAAATGTTAAAAATTAAAAAATCTTGGTAGTGCTTTTATATTTTCCAAAAAATGATAGTTGTAAAGTAATAAGCTGTTTAGTGTAAAGTTTGGGGCGAAAAAACATTTTATTATACTTACACTGGAAACATTATCCTTCCAGGGCATTGCAGAACTTTAATTTTTCCAAAGTTTTCTCTATGAATTATGATAACGAATCTGAATTTAGATTTTTTACAGTTAGTTCCTGTGTAATTTTTACACTGAAAACTAACTTTAGTACCAGAGCGCTGCAGAAGTTTAATCTTTTTTTCAAAATGTTCTACGTAATTTGAGGATTACGAATCTGACTTTGAATTTTCTTAACACTCATTGTTCGTGTAAAGTTCACATTTTAAATTAATTTTAGTTCCAGGGCGTTGCAGAAGCTAATTTTTTTCAAATGTTCTCCGCAACTTCAGGATTACGAATCTGACTGTAAATTTTCTTAACACTCAATGCTTAAGTAAAGTTTACACTAAAAATCAACTTTAGTTCCAGGGCGTTGAAAAAGCTAAATCTTTTGCAAAATATTCCCCGTAATTTCAGGATTACGAACCGTCTTTAAATTGTTTACGCTCACTCATTGGTTGTGTAAAGTTTACACTGAAAAATAAGTTCAGTTCCAGAGCATATCAAAAGCCAAATTTTTCAAAATATTTTCCATACGAATCTGATTCAAAATTTTCTTAGCATAGTAGTTAACTAAAGTTTACACTGAAAATTAACTTTTGTTCCAGATCGTTGTATAAGCTAAATTTAGAAAAAAAAATTTTGTCGATAAAAGCTGCCTGCTTTACTGTATTGAAACCGGGCCCTGGAAAGTTTTCCAACTGAGAATTCCAATTGAGCTTTTCCGACACGCTGTGCACGACAAAGAAAATAATTTTGCGAAAAACTTGTTTCGGGCTGTTTGTCGACCTAAGCGGGAGTATATCAAGCTAAGCATGTTTAAAGCAGGTGAAACCAGCGAATTACTTAGTGTAAAAACTGCTTACACTTTAGCATTAAAAAATGCAACGTTTGAAGTCTTGTAGCTCCTTTAATGCTATATTCTGTTTCACACAACTTCGATCATAAATTTTAAAACCATCTCCGACAATAAGCTGAACAGATTGCGATTATAGCATTGATCTAATATATAATTATCGTAACCCTCGGTTTAATGCCGATGAAAATTCTTAGATCATGTACACAAGCATATCTAACTCAGTTTTACATTCTATGCAGTCTGATTGGTTTCAAAAGGTAGACGGTTATAAAATCTAGGGGAGCCTTTTTTATTTTTTAAAGTAATATTTCCAAATTTAGAGGCGGTTAATTGTAAAGAATCTGGGACAAAAATTTTTCCGCCCAGAGCGTCGTGGATGGAGAATTTAAAACAAAATGTTCTCCGTGAGGTCAGAGTAACGAATCTGACCTTTAAACTTTTCTACAGCCAGTGTTTGCTGAGGTACGAAGAGGTGAACTTGGAATTATACATCTATTTTCTAATGCCAATAGATAACTCCGTATTGCATATTATTTGATCAGATTTTTCTTATTTCAGAGGTTTTTGACTCGTCTTTAATAAATAATTATTTTTATAATCATAAATGCACTATTCTTAAACTTCAGTGTAATGATGAATATTTTTCAATAAAGTATAATCAAGCTGAAATCCTGGCTGCGAGTTGAGTTGGTGCAATGGCTGACGTATCCGTTCTCGCATGTGGATTTAGAAAAAGAATAATGGGTTCAAGTCTTCTGAATACTAACTTCTTTCATTTTTTTAATTCTTCTGGCAAAAGCATGCGCTTCATTTGACTTATTCATCTATTTAGGTTCAGCAGATGTCACTTTTTGTTTTTTGAATTTAGCCTTAGTTCTCGAATGGGAGTATAAAGAGTCCGAAAATCTGGAAGTGAAAAGACACATGTTGGTCGAGTTTTCGACTAGTTTAAGTCTGCTAACAACTCCGATTATGAGTTTTAAGACATTTTTTCTGATGTACAGGGTGGCCCACGTATCTATTCCATACTTTGTTTTCATAGAACAACAACAATTTTCATTCAAACAAGATAAAACTATGCCAGATTATAAAGCAGACGTTAAAATTTTATTCTGTAAATTTTCAAATCGACAAACTCTATGTTTCACGAATGGTAGACTTCTACGTGATCACCACCATTTTCTAAAACCTTGAACAAACGTTCGCGATATTCGAGCAAAACTTTTCGGCGCATTTCGACTGTAACATCGTTGAAAGCTTGAATAATTCGATTTTTTAATTCCTCAATGTTCATCGGGCGCGTTGTGTACACTTTTGACTTGATAAAACCCCAAAGGAAGAAATCGCACGGCGTTAAATCGGGAGAACGAGGAGGCCAAGGCATGGAAGGCGACCCACGACCCCATCCAGCGATTGGGAAAAGTTTCATTGAGCCAATCGCGAACATTTCTTCCCCAATGAGGTGGCGCTCCATCTTGCATAAAAATCACATCGTTCTCAATACGACGAGCTTGCAGTTCAGGATAGAATTGGGTTTGCAGCATCTGGAGGTAACTTTGGCTATTGACATTGTCATCGAAAAAAATTGGGCCAATTAGGCCGTTATCGCCAATTGCAGCCCAAACTGTCGTCCGTGGAGAATGTAACGATTTTTCAGTGATCCATTGTGGATTTTCACCCGACCAATAACGATGATTGTGACGATTAAAGCCACCATCAATATGAAAATGTGCCTCGTCAGAAAAAAGCAAATTCGCGAGATGATTTGGATTTTGATCCATTCGGTCAATTTCATCCTGCGCAAATTCTAATCGATTTTCTTTATCTTCCTCGGTTATTTTCTGTACAATGTGCACTTTGTAAGGGTGCCACTTGAGGCCTTTTAAAATTCTTTGAATGGTTGTGCGACTTATCATTAGAGCATTAGCCGCACGTCGTGTAGAAGAATGAGGATTTTCGGTGAAATGTTCTGTCACTCGTGCCGAATTTTCGTCGGAATGAGCGGAACGACTTCGATTTCTTTTCAAATCCTGTACTGATCCAGTCTCCATTAATAGCTTATGCCATTTAGAAATGCTGTGGTGTGATGGTGGGTCACGGTTAAATGTCGTTCGAAATTTTCTTTGGACCATTACCAAGCTGCCCGTCCATTCATACCATGAAGCAACTTTTGCTCGTTCCAAAATAGAGTACGCCATGAACAATTATCTTTAAAATATAAAATAATAGTCGGCGCGTCCTAAAATAATAATAAATTAAATTCTAATGTTTACTATACATTATGTTGAATTTACGTTAAATATCAGCAACTATTGAGCGTAGAGCAGCAAAACAAAACATGGAATAGATACGTGGACCACCCTGTACTACGGATCAAGGGCTATCTCCCGCTTACCAGCAAACTTCTCTACAATCAATACGCAGATAGTACCAGGGTTTTAAACTTTACACTATCTAGTGGATGAGTAAAAAACACATTTTGTCCAAGATTTCTCTGCCTAACTTTTTCGCTTATGATGTTGAGATAAATTGAATATTTTAGAAATAAAGAAATTTCTAAGGGCTACACGTCGAAGCAAGCCGCGTTCAAAAAAACGTAATATTGAATTGTTTATGGGGGTGTAAAGTTCGAAATCTGTAGTGTAAAATGGCCGAAAAAACAGGGTTATTTTGTATTTTGATTGGTAAATCATATCCAATATTTTGCGGAACATAAGTTTGGCACATACAAACGTACTACAATCAAAGGGCTACAAATTGGCCCGAACCGAATTTGTTTACACTCAATGGGGCGTTAGGTTCAGATTTTTAAAGTTTACAATGTGGTGGACAGTGGAAAATACTTGTTTGCCCATTTTTTGTTCGCCACTTTCTCTGTTCAGTACAGTCGGGCGAGGTCGAGTAAGATAAAAATAAAGTACTTTCTAATGGGTACGCGTCACAGCGAATTGCATTTGTTTACATCAATATTTAGCTTTCTCGGGAGATGTAAAGTCAAAAAACTGGGGGAGTTAAAGGTGTTTCTGTCTTGTTTCTTTCTGCCAAGTTCTGGGTTATGAGTCTGAACATATTCTCAAGTCTAAAAATGGACCAGAAACCAAAATGTGATACGCCAGTTTGTTTGCACTCAACAGTGGTGTAAAGTGGTTTATATCTGATATTTATTTGTCCTCAGGCCATTGTCGAGACTTAATTTTTTAATAAATGTTGATCGTAATATTAGAGTAATATCAGAATTACGAATCCGACTGAAATGTTCTTTACACTCCTGTGGTTGTGTAAAGTTTACACTGCATATTAGCTTTACTTCTAGAGCCTTGCGGAAGCTTAATTTTTTTCAAAATGTTCGACATAAAATCAGAATTGGGAATCTGACTGTAAGTTTCCTCTACACCTAGTAGTTGTGTAAAGTTTGCACTATTCATTTGTTGTTACTATGTAGTTTATACTACAAATTTATTTTACTTCCAAATCTGAGCGTTAGTGTTCCTTGCACTTGATATTTGCGTAAAGTTTATGCTGAAAAACTTGATCTGTTTAAATAATGCAAGGTCGTCTTGATTAAAAAGGATAATGCTGATGTTAAGAACAATATTGTTTTCCGCGTTGTTTGACTGCTGTCATTATTGTGGCATGTTACTGTATGTGTTTACTGACTGATGTACTCAAATCATACTAATTAAAAGTAGGGTACTAACAAAGAAAAATGCTCCGATGGAACAAAAAAGATGAATATACTTGGAATTGTGGATTGTTAAGGATGTTAAAGGAGGGGACTATGAAAAAGCTGCCTAAACTCGCAAAATCTGATAAAAATCACACTTTCTCTAAGCAACGCAAAAAATTGAAGTATATTCTGCGGCCTCTAAAAAGTGTCTTTTTTAAATAATTTTAAAAGTTTCAGATAGGAGTGTATAAACGAAATCTATGTTTACTTTTTTTAAATTGCTGGCAAGTAGCAACGCTGACTAGCTTCGTATCCTGATTGATAGAAAACTAAGTGGTATTGTATATAAAGTTGTTTTATTTTGTTTTGAGCATTATAGCAAGCAAAGCAGGGACCAATTGATTATAATCTGTTTCATTTAACTTTGCGGTTTTCTTTTAAATTTTTCCGCAAGGCTACAAAAGCGCTTTAAAATTTTGCTACAGTATTGTGGCTTAGCAAATACATACGTGTCTATATGACTCGATATACTGTAGAATATCATATTTACCGTATTGGTTTAAAATACTTTTGTAGGCACTTTAAATTTTTTCTAAAACCTTAAAGCTAAATGAAACGGACTATAGTGCACACAATCGTTACGGGCATGCTAGTGTACCTACATTTAGTCTGTTTCAAGTCAACTCACGCGTTTCCTATTGTTTTAAACCAACAATTTATTCAATTGATTTGGATACATCGATGTTTGCTATTTCATTGGCTTAGAAAGACTGTTACTCAATATCATTTCCCATAGCTACTGCATACCTAACGTGCTGCTTTTTAAATCATTTTTATGGTTAAATATTTATTTTAATGTTCTGGCCGCAGAATATACTCCGATTTTTTGCGTTGCTTAGAGAAAGTGTGATTTTTATCAGATTTTGCGACTTTAGGTAGCTTTTTCCTAGTCCCCTCCTTTTACATCCTTAACAATCCGCAATTCCAAGTATCTTCATCTTTTTTGTTCCATGAGCATTTTTCTCTGCTAGTATTAAAAAATATTTAGGCCAACTTATCGATCCTAAGCAGCACTTTTATGTAGGCTTTTGAGGACGCAATGTTTAAGGACTTTAGTCCTTGTAATTTTTCAATACTGGACCAAATAAAACGCGGTTTGCTTTGTTCAAGAGCCTATGACCTCCGTAAGAATGTAACAAAGTTATTTTTACGCAGGTTGAGCTCTAGTGGATCTACAATAAATTGAGCAAAAGTCTTTTTTTAGTCATGAAGCATCTGCCAGAAGCATCATTTGCCTTTGCAACCCTGTAAGTTTACAGAAACTTGATACAGTTTAATGCAACTTCTTTTGATTTAAAGCCCTTTTAATTGTCTATCGCTCAATTGATTTGCCTTATGGTATTTAAAGTTGCTGCAAAATAATATAACATAAATCAAAGGTTGCACATTTTGACAATTGCTTGCAAATTAAAAACGTTGATGTATGAATGCAACAACCCATGATAAAAGTGTTGCTGTTTCGCACAGACTGAACCAATCAAAATAAAAATAAACAGAGCAGTTAACAAAAGATTGCATGCAATAGTTTTTACTTGTTTTTTTGATAGTTTGTAGCTACAATTGAAAATATTGACTTTGAAAGAAATATAACGATGAGAGTCAGAAAATTCATTTAATTAAAATCAACGCAAATTGAATGACGTCACTGACCTAATTAAAGTGAAATACTGCATCGACAGAGACAGCAAACGAAAGACAGGCTTGGCATCAAAAACACCAGTTTGTGAATTCAATGCAATAAGGTCTCGGCTACCAAGAACCGCACGCAATGGATTAATGCATGAGAGAGCATCAAAAATCAGTCGTCGAGCAATGCAACATGAACGAATTCGGTCAAAAATAAACGATCCAGTGAACGCGCCAGCAAATGCAGACAATTCAAGAAAATTTATGAATAGCATGCATTCCAAAAATTGAGAGACATAAATTTGCATGAATTTAAACATGGAAAAAATTGATTTGATAAAGACAGCGCATGCGAATTTTTATTATTATTCAGTAATTTGCATGCAGTCAAGTTTTGTAATCATTATGCAAATGGTATTTTCAAAAGGTTAATATAATGTACACACATAACAGATATATTTACAGAAAGTCATATTGCAATATAAAATACTGACCTTAAAATAAAATAGTGAACCTGAATCTGGAGTTTCACAAAACGATGCAATGAAGAAGCCAGCAGGTTACTTAACCTGAATAGACCAATAAATCACATAAAGTTTCATAGTTTTGCCCATAGAATTTTTTTTGAAAAAATGAAAAGGCGTCATATTCACACCTGGGCATGGGGGTTGGGGGTATGCACCTCCGAGAAATCGAAATCCCCCCAGAAACCAAAATACCCTCCCTGAATTCAATTTTTGAATTTTTTTGCTTTTTTCGCAATTTTTTGATGCCGATGGATAGTGCTCGATGAGAAACGTTGAAAAATGGTGTTTTTTCGTCATACCACCATTTTAAGGCCATTTTTTTACCTTTGAAAAATTTTGCACACACCCCTCCCCTGAATTTCGGTGCTGCCCACGTATGGTCATATTCAGAAGATTCAAAACCTTTTTTCCACTACATGCAAGAACGACGCGATAAACACTTACGCACACTCTCGCCATTGACGAATTTTGATTCTCTAGAACTAATAATTTTTAAATGTGGGGACCAAAAGATAAAAATCTGAAATCATTTCTTGCTTTCATACAACATGCTATACTTATTATGCTGCAAGTTTTTAACTTAGTAAGATAAAAAATGTATGATCTGGTACCAGTCTATCAACAAAATTCCCGTTAACTGGGTCTCGCAGTGGAAATTCCAGCTTGATTATCCTATTTTGAAGAATGTTTCTCATTCAAATTGACTTTGAGAATAGTGCGTGTTTGTGAATAAAAATGAGTGAGTATTTATTGAAGATGAGTCAAAAATCTTTGAAGTGAAAAATCTTATCAAACAATATGCAAATGCGGTCAATTTGCAATCACCTCTTTACAACTCAACAGCAACCAGCATAGGTGGGCAGCACCAAAATTCTGGGGAGGGGGTGAAAAATTTTCAAAGGTAAAAAAATGGTCTTAAAAGTGGTCGTATGGCGAAAAAACACCATTTTTCGACGTTTCTCATCGAGCACTATCCAATGGCATCAAAAAAAGCAAAAAATTTCAAAATTTGAATTCCGGGAGGGGGTATTTTTGATTTCTGGGGGGTATTTCAACTTCTAGGGGGAGAGGGTGCATACCCCCCAAACCCCCACGCCCATGTGTTGCCACCAGCTGTAGAAAAATTTAAAAGTCAGATTTGTTATTCTGACGTTACGGAGAATATTTTAAAAAAATTACCATCCACAATGCTTTGGCTAGAAAAGAGCTTTCCAGTGTAAACTTTACACCTGCGCAAATAACGCAATATCGGGTGAATAGAAACGAGATGAATTTTGACGTGTAATGCTTAGGACAGAGCACATTTTTGAAAAAATTAGCACGTTCTATCATCGAGCCGGTAATCTGGCAAAATAAAATGTTTTTTCCGATTCAGACTATTTACACTAAACAGCTTATTGATTTATAACTGTCTCATTTTTGATAAAAAATAGAGAAACACCTCACCTCTCTAGATTCTGTCATTGTCAACGCACAACTGAGTTAGTTAACTTGTTCCACAGGAAAAGAGTAAAAAACAGTATACTTTACACTTTTTTGTGACAAACATAAGTGTAAAGAAATTTCAGAGTCAGATTCATAACCTAGAGTACAAACCAAAGCCAAAATTTAAAAAATAGCCCTTCACTAATCATTTGAATTTTCAGTTTACTTTATATATATATAACAATGAGAGCTAGAAAATTATATATATAATTTTATATATGATATATATATATATATATATATATATATATATATATATATATATATATATATATATATATATATATATATATATATATATATATATATATATATATATATATATATATATCAGATATATATATATATATATATATATATATATACGATATATATATATATATATATATATATATATATATATATATATAATTTTTTATAAATGATATATATATATAATTTTTTATACCTTTTTATACGCTCATTACTATAATTACTATAAAATTTTTTTATAGCTCGTTTTTGAATGTAGACAAATATAAACGGTAAGTTGCATTTTCATTATCTTTCCTTTTAAAAAATCGCCCCTCTCAGATATGTGCCGTTATTGCTGTGAGGGGGCATTTCTAATCCAAATATATTATAGGCGGGTGCAAATATTGCGCTTACCTATGATGTTGTTCTCATCACAAGTACACAGCTTTTTGGAAATTGGCTCGCTTTAGTTCTACTGTATGCTACAAAGACCAGCAAGAAAGAAACCCAAATTCCTGAATTTTCAAATTTGTTGGTTTTCGCCAACCCTGCGAGTGAATTATGTTTAATGAGGCGTTAATTATATTAGCAGCACTTCAATCACTTTTGCTAATGCGTCCTCAGCTTTATGTTTTAGGTCGAGACTTTTTTAACTGAGGTTTTTAATTTTTTTTCAGGGAGTAAATGCAGAATATGGGGGCTTAATTCCAGAATAGATAGAAGTAATAGAGTTTAAATTAATTGGGATTTATCGAAAGACTATCAGTTGTAAGGAAGATACTCAAAAGATTTATTGCAACGCCCGGGGAAAGCAAACAAATACAAAAAAAGATGCAACTAGTGATCGACCGGGGCCCCGGCCACCGTTTTTTTTCCACATTTAGGGGTTTTTGTGAACCAAAATTTCGAGATGTGGAAAAAAAATTTGGGCTTGGTTCACATTGTGGAAAATTTTTGTAATGCTAAAAATGCGTTCTGGAGAGGTAAAATTCCAAAATTTTCCGGCGCTTCGCGCCGGATTGATTCATTTTCATTGCGTTTTATTGCTGCTCACGCCGCGCCGCACCAATTACTGCTATTTTACTAGCTTGCTCTAGAAAACTTGTCTCAGATGAAAAATACGCATTTCCAGCACAGATTTTAGGGTAAATAGACCAACTTGAAACCACCGATTTTTTTCCACATTTGGGTTAAGGGACCAATGCGTTTTCTTGACTATAGGTTACTTAAGTATACCTACGTAAACAACTAACCGAAGTAAGTGTCTATATAAACAAGAAAGTGTTTATTGTCAGTAAAATACACGAAATTTGATAAAACGCAAATACATGATAAAATAGTGACTGAACAAAAGGACATACAAAGATCACGGAAGTGGTACAATTAGGTATGCCCCAACAATAAATTTGTAAAATCAATGTTTAGGAGCTCTTTTTTGAACAAACGAATTTTGGAGAAGAGACTATTTGATCAACAACAACAACAACAACAACAATTTATTCGCTAAGTCAAAAGAAAATATAAACATACATGGATAGGACGAATGAACGAAAATGAAAATACATGAAAGACAAAACAAATTAAGTATGACGAAGCAGGGTAAACGTAAAGGCAATAGAAAAAACTGCTCTTACTTACGCCCCTTTAAGAAATTTAGAAAGGTTTAATCTTTTAAGTTTAGTCAGAAAAACGTGTCTATTTGGAGCACTTATAATCTGTTCAGGTAGAGAGTTCCAGATAGGAATTATTCGATTACAAAAATCAAATTTTCTGCAATTTTTATTTACATGATTGACGAGAAGTTTACAAGAATTTGCTGCTCGATTAGAATTTAAATTAATTGTGAAGAAATCCTTGAAAGGAAGAGCTTTACATTTGATAATAGAAAAGGCTAATGTTAGGTCGTAAGGAGTTCCAGATTTTTCGGTATCTTTGCGAAAAATCGTTGAGGTGAGCATTGGAACGGACAACTGGTAACGTAAGTTTACGACTGTTAACTGATCGGGTAGTGCCTTGACTAAAAATGAAGAATTCATTAGCATCAATACAAGATAAACCATTAATAATTTGATACATGAGACATAGACATATGTGAAGACGACGGAGTTCTAAAGAAGGCAGGTTTAGAAGCTTTAGGCGTTCAAGATAGGATAGATTGCTATTAAAACCAAAAAGACGTTTAGTAAATTTACGCTGAACATTTTCAAGACGATTTATATCATTTGCATAATATGAATTCCATACAGAAACAGCATACTCAAGCATAGGTCTTACATAAGTAGTACAGGCCCTAACTAAAATATCTTTATCACGAGAAAGAAAAGCTTTGTGTATTAGAAAACAACGAGAAACAGCTTTTTTAATTATGTGATTTAAATGTTCCTTACAATTGAGATTGTGGGAAATATAAACACCCAGATCACGAACGGAGCTAATATCATTTGGAATATTTATATTATTCAAAGAATAAAGCTTTTTTGGATTATTTTTACCAAGATGTAAAACTGCACATTTTTCTGAAGCAATAGGAAGTTGCCAATTTATAGACCAAATATAAATATTGTCCAAATCTTTTTGTATTAAATGATTATCAGAAGATGGACCAAAGATTTTGACATCATCTGCAAAGAGGTAAATTTTACTGTATTTAATCAAGTTACATAGGTCATTAACATAAATTAAGAATAAAGTAGGAATAATACAACTACCTCGGGGACACCACTGCCAACAGGCATGAAGTCAGAAAAAACTCCGTTAATACAAACACTTTGAAATCGACCATGTAAAAAGGATTTAAGCCAATTAAAAAGTAGACCTTTTATTCCATATTTAGAGAGCTTATATAAAAGCTTAGAAAAGGGAATTTTATCAAAAGCTTTAGAAAAGTCGATGTAAGCAACATCGACAGGAGTTCTATTACTCAAAGATACCGTCCAACTGTTTTTACATTTAAGTAGTTGTAATTCACTAGACTTTGGTTTTAGAAAACCAAACTGAAAAGGAGATAAGAGTCTGTTTGTAGTGAGAAAATCGACAATTTTTGAATTTATCACATTTTACATGATTTTACTTGATGAGCAGCAAATAGAAATCGGCCTGTAATTTCTGACTAAAGCTGCGTCACCTTTTTTAAAGACTGGGGTTACATTTGCCAATTTCCATAAATTGGGGATAGTGCTAGTCAAAAATGAAACATTAAAGATACTAGTTAAAGGCTCAGCAAGATAATTTGGAAGTTTTTTCAAGAAAAATGACAGAGTCCATTGGGACCAATAGAAAAAGAACCTTTATTTGATTTAAAACCAGTTGCACGTTCCAAGCGTCAAAATGAATGGTTTGCAATGCAAAACCAGTCATCGAATCTAAAAAAGGAAGATGATTATTGTCAACAGAAAAACAGAAGAAAAAGTAGTTATTAAACAAATTTACCTTTTCTAAAGGATCAGAGACGATTTTGTGGTCGTGAAAAAGAGGTGGAAAAGAGCGATGATTATTCAACCGATTATTGACAAATTTATAAAATGATTTCAAACTTTTGTCAGAAAGAAGATTAATTTCTTCAGAAGCAGAGAAATTTTTAATTTCAAAATCTAATTTTTACAAAAAGATTTATATTTGATTTTTGTATCGGTGGAGTGATAAAGTTTGTTTCTTCCAAAGCATACGTTTTTTAGTTAACATTTTTTTAATCAGTTTGGGATATTTACGTTCCATGGGCTTGGGGTGAGTTAATGGGACAAATACATAAATTAAAGAGTGAAGTACTCCAACGAACAAATTATACATATCATTTACATTAGAACAGGTATCAAAAAGATCAGGCCAAGAAATCTGAGACAGTGATAGACCTAAAGCATTAAAATCAGCTTTACGAAAGTTAAAAAAAGATGATCTAGGATTTTGGACTGGCATCAAAAGACAATCAAATATAATTGAATTATGGTTACTATTAGAAAAAGGAATATCAACTTTTACCTTAGAAATTTGATCAGATGCAAAGAGAAGATCTAGTATATTATTATCATGAGTATTTTCTGTTATTCATTGATGTAAACCAGTGCCCGAAAGTGTGTCGAAAAATAGGGTATTAAGATTATCAGTGGGAACCGAACTTATCCACCAATTGATTTTTGGCAAATTAAAATCTCCTAAGATTACAAAAGGGAAAGGAACAGAACAAGCCCATTCAATACATCTACATAAAATTTCAGCATAAGCTAGATCAAAATCAGGGGGTCGGTAAACCAAAATAAATCTGATCTTTCTATCAGAATCAAAAATATCATTTATTAGAATTTCGGGAGCTTTAAAAGCGGGTGGCGGATTTATTTGAATAGCATTAAAAGAAGTTTTAAGAAATAAAGCTACACCCCACCTCGTTTACAGTTTCGATCACAGCGAAAAATACGATAATTTTTGCCAGGGCACAATAATCCATCGGAAATATCAATATGGAACCATGTTTCAGAAAAAAACAGAGCATCAAAAATTTATTTCATTCAGCAAAAAATGTAAGTTGCTAAGTTTGTTCAAAAGACTTCGAGCATTAGCATAAAAACATTGAAATTTTAAATAATCTTGGGGCGCGGATACCTAATGAGCGAGTCACGGGCTATTAATATTTACATTAGGTTTACATTTAACGCAATCAGCACAAAAATCAATGTATAGTCCTTGTTCACCTCGAGATTTGCGATCATTCAGCTCATAAACCAGTTTGCGTTGCTGTTTTCGTTGTAGAAAAGATAGGTCAGGACGACAACGTAGACGCGAAAGTGGGCCTTTGGATTGGACACAGACTGTCTTATTAATCAATGAGATAAAGTGATGCCTTGCCTGAGCCGAAGTCAGGCAAACTTTGACAAATTGAACGCGATTATCATGAATGGGGACCATCACGAAAGACGTGAGTAACATCGGACGACACTAGATCATGACCGTCAGAATGAGAGTCGATTAGAGATTTTACCTGATTTATGTCCTCGACACTGTTCGATAAAGGCAAATTGAATAAAACGGCATTGCACTTTTAGAATCCCTTTCAATCGCATCATTTATCATGGCAGACAAATGGTTTTTATCATAATCAATAGAAGAATTTCGTGAACGTTCAAGGCGATCAATTTTATTTTGTAAGTCAGCAAGCTGAGTAGCAAAATTATCTAAACGTTGTTCAATATGCAGATATTTTTTCACAATCGGTCTACAATGGAAACAATAAAAAGTGGAATGGGGCTTTGAATAAGTTTCATAGTCATGATTGTCAACTTTTAAGCAAGAAGTATGACCACAGTGTTCACAAAAATCACATAATAAAGCAGTATCGTCATCAGTGACTAACTTGTAGCAAATAACACAGTCGGCAGAATTTTCATTTGTAGCATTTAATACAGCAAAGTTAGACGTATGTGATGGTGACCTGGCACTTAAACTGGTATCAATATTTTTCAAAGCGCAATTTCTTTAACCCATGGTAAAAATCAAAGAAATACGTAGGCAGAATTGCAATATTGATCAAATTTAGTTCGTCTCATAATGAGGGCATCTTATTATCTGTTGCTGTTACAGATCTTCCACGGCTGGACGAAACCAACAAAAATTATGATGCTTTTCTAGCCATGGATGAATTTTAGCCCTTCGTAATTTTATCAGTCATTGGTTTTCGAATTTTATTCGTTGATAATTTTTGCTTATTTGGATAAAATCTTTGCTCTTTTTGATTTATTCTTTGTTGTGCTTAGCTACATTTACTCATTTTCTGTTGTTGATCGAAATATATCAAAGATTCGTCTTAGGTGCCACAATTATATGTAAGATGAACTTTCTAAGAAAAAATGGCTTTTTTATCATGAGCAACCCGTTTTTGAACGTTTTTAGACCCCAAAAAATGTGAACCAAAATTTGAAATGTGGAAAAAAAGTTTAGGTATGGTTCACATTGTGAACCAAATCGCTAGGAAAAAAACGGTGGCCCCGGCCCCGGCCCCGGCAATCCCCGGCCATTTTTAAGCATCCCGGCCCCGGCTGGGGCAAGGTCAAAAAATGGCCGGGGCCGGGGAAAAATTTAGTGTAATTCGTATTTTGTACAGGCTTTGATACTAGCACTTATTTATCAGTGAGCAAGTGTTAATTTTGAGAGCTGTACTGATTAGACCATATGTATACTTACTTAATCCTTGTTTTAATTTTGCTACTGTGTATAAATGAGCTTTTACTGAATAAATGTTCTGGAAAATCTGCATGTTTTCGATTCCTCCACTTAACTTACTTAAACTAAATGCTACTTTTAACTCATTCATTCATGGCTATGGCTAAAAGATTTAGAGTTGACAAATACGTTCTATTTCTAGTTGAATTGTATGTTTTCAACAACCTATTTTTACAAAAAACACTTTTACATTTAATTGAATGGGAACCGCGTGCTTTAAAACGCGTTTCTTGTGTAATAGTTATTAGGACGGAGGTTAATTATAGGCGAATGTAAACTTCGCTGCAGAATTGCGTCCGATCCGATAAACTAAATATGTCTCCTATAGTTTCCTAAGGTCCAGAGTTGAGGGAGGGGTGAAATCCCAAATTGGAGGACCAGCAAATTAAGTGGTGGACTATTATTAGCCGACTCTATTTTAATGTACGAGCTTCTTGTGCTTGTACAAAGATCTCCGAAAAGGTTTTTGTATGAGCTAACAAATTTTTAGTAGCAATATTATTCAAATATATTTTTAAACATACACATTTTCGCATACCTACTATCAGGACGTGACAGTGTTTTTTTGTACAACGTACCTTTGTATATACATGAACAAAGATGGTACCCAAAAGTCTTTGTACATTTTGTACCAGTGTTTTTTTTTGTACACGGTCCGTTTGTGCATGTACAAAGATGGTATCCAAAAGTCTTTGTACATTTTGTACACACAAATTTTTGGTTACTATAATATGGTACAGTAGCGATTTTAGTGTGGTAAAACAGGGTATTTTGACTTCTGATTGTATATTTTAGCTAATTTCTGGGTTTCTAACGCCGAAAATTACTAAAATTGTCTCAAAACGGCGCGAAGCGCCTAAAAATTTGACATTTTTCCATTCTAAATACAAATTTTGCCATTTTAAAGATATATAGGACAGACAATTTTTCATATCAGAGCGAAGCGCCGAAAATTTTTTGGAATTTTACACCTTTTTACAGTTTTTATCTTACCAAAAATCTTTGTACATGTACAAAGATAGTCCTGAAAAGTCTCCGTACATCGGGAAAAATCTTTGGCGAATACAGAAAAACACTGTTTTGAACATGAAAATTTTTGTATAGTTTAATAATATGGTACCATAACGATTTCAGTGTGGTAGTACATAATTTTTCGACCTTTAGTAGTGTATTTGGCTAGTTTTTGGGTTTCTGAATATTTGACATTTTTCCATTTTCCCATTCTAAGCGCAGTGTTATTTATTACAAGATTTAATTCGCATATTACAATTTTTGTAATATTTCTGATTTTGTAGTACAACTTGTTTTAGCTTTCTCAGTCGAGTTTTATGTGTGAATTCCATCAAAAGCTCATACAAATTTCGGCTCTTCGCGCCGAACTAATATTATCAACTGAATTCAGGCCGAATTATCACATTTAGAAGCACGGTCTTTTGTATTCAGCGAAGATTTTTGCTGATGTACAAAGACGTTTCAGGACCGTCTTTGTAGTTGTACAAAGATTTTCGCAGAACAAAAACTGTAAAAAGGTGTAGAATTCCTTATTGCAAATTCTACCATTTTGAAGATTTTCAGGGGTTAAGCGGCTGCAAAAATGGAGCCGCTTACCCCCTTCCCTTGAAATGGCCGAGAAATATACATGTGACAGGGGATTTGGGCCATCTCCCACCCACGCTTTGAAGCCTCGAACTTACTTGAAAGTCAGAAAATATTTGACCACCCGCCCCCATTTTTTCGCGAAAAACCTGCACTTTTTTGGCTATTTTTATGTGTTTTTACCATTTTCGATCTAGTCGCTAACCCCTTCCTTACAAAAATGGCGAGGGACCCCTACCCTAGATTTCTAGCCGTTATATGTATACTGAGGGACCCTCATAAAATTTTAAGCGATTACATGCATGTTTTATAGTGATAGTTCATCTATTTACTCTAGCTCACATTCTAAAATAATGTATCACTTCGTGAAATTCTAACAGTTAGGTAGGTACACTTTTGCCCTACTAAAAAATTAAGTTCAAAAAATTCAAAAGTTTTTAACCAAAAATCGTCTCACAGTGACTTGTGTCTTGGACCCTGAGGGGGGTAATACCCTCCCTTCTCATGGGAATATGTGATGTCTCATTTATTACATCCAATACCTATTGCATCCAATCGCTACAGCAGCAGTAGCAGTAGCGAAGATTCAAATGATATAGAGTGTGCTAATAGCAGCGACACAGACTTTATTGATGATTCAGACAATGAAAAACTGGACTAAATTTGTTTCTTGTGACATAAATAGTAATAAAACTTGATATGAAAAGGCGCACCTAACTTTGTGCTTGCCATTTACTACTGAATGGAGCAGTCGCTCATTATTTCTTTTCCTATGCCCACCCCAAGTATGTGTCATGCAATAATATTTTCCTTGTCTTACCCCGGCCAGCCCTGGCCCCGGCCCCAGTCCCGGCCGGGGCAGGGCCCGGGATTTTTTTTCAGCCCCGGTACCGCCCCGGCCAAAAAGTCGCCCCGGTCGATTACTAGATGCAACTTCCGATAAAAAAGACAACGATTTTTTAAATGCCACAGGACAACATATATTTTTGAAATGAAATTTTTTTAAATTAGTTTTATTGCGACAGAGACAGAATTAAAACAATACAAATATGGTCAAATTGAAAGGGAGAAAAAAATCAAAGTAAATACAATAAAATGACGTCAATGCAATGCAATTTGAATTATAAATTACTGTGTTGCTTATAACTTGCTTATATAATCAATTTGTCAAAGTTTGCCTGACCTCGGTTCAGGCAAGGCAGCGCTTTATGAAAGAAAGAAAGAGTTTATTGCGACAGAGACGGAATTAAAACAATACAAATATGGTCAAATTGAAAAAAAAATCAAAGTAAATACAATAAAATGACGTCAATGCAATGCAATTTAATGAAATATATTATCAAAAACCTGCGCAAGGACTATAAAGGCTGTTTGCACTTACTTATAGTCTAAGGTAAAACTAATTTTCTCCAAACGACTGCTGAAGGAGGGAAAGTTCGGGGCATTTACAACTTCTTCTGGCAAATTATTCAAAGAGGAGGGAGTCTATTTGCAAAACAATACATTTTCAAATTTAAGCGAGATTTAGGTATTTTTAGCTTTACCGAGTTGACTGATCGAGTGATGCCATTACACACCGTGAACAACTCTTTAAAATCGATATCTATAAGACCATGGTAAATTTTATAGACCATCGATAGATCATGACGGACTCGACGTAACTGAAGTGAGTCTAATTTAAGAAAATCTAATCGTTCACTATAGCTCAAGTCGGGAAAATTTAAGACCCTTCTAGTAAAGTATCTTTGAACTCTCTCAATACTTTTCACGTCTTGCTTTTTGTGTGGTGACCAAATAACCGTGCAATATTCTAGTAAAGGTCGGATATACGTTTTATAAGCCATAACTAGCAGTTCAGCATCTTTAGCCTTAAATGCTCGAAAAATCAATGACATCCTAAAATATGCACTTTTAACTATATTTGCAATGTGCGGCGAAAAATCCATATATTCGTTCAAAAGAATACCTAAATCTTTTACTTCGTTGTTTTCCAAGATATCATCCATTCCAATCGAATATTTTTGCCTGGGGTTTTTATGACCAAAATGGAAAACGGAGCACTTAGCCAAAGATAAAGGTAATTGCCACTTTTCAGACCACTCATGAATATGCAGTAACAAATTGTTCAACAAACCTGCTTGATCTGTTACGGAAAACATTTTTACATCATCCGCAAATAGGTACATTTTCAACTTTTCATTTTTGTTCAGAAAAGCGATATCATTAATGTAAAAAAGGAACAAAAGAGGACCAAGAACGCTACCCTGTGGAACTCCACTAGTAACATCAGTGAGTTCAGAAAAAGAATCACCAATTTTTACCTGCTGAGTTCGACCATGTAAAAAATCTGTAATCCACAAAAATAATCGTCCTTTTAGTCCGTAAAACGAAAGTTTTTGAAGGAGTTTATTATGTGAGACAGAATCAAAAGCTTTGCAGAAGTCTAAATATATAGCATCAACCGGACTTTTAGAATCGATGTGGCATATAATTTCGTTAATGTACATTAATAGTTGGGCCTCACACGATTTTTCTCTTTGATTGATAAGACAGTCCGCGTCCGTTCTGAAGGCCCACTTTCGTGTCCACGGTGTCGCCCTGACCTTTCTTTTTCTTCAACGAAAACGCCAACGCGAACTGGTTTCCAAGCTGAATGATCGTAAATCTGGAGGTTAACAAGGACTTTACATTGATTTTCGTGCTGATTGTGTTAAATGTAAACAAAATGTAAATTTTAATAGCCCGCAACTCGCTCATTAGGTATCCGCGCCCCAAGGTTATTTAAAATTTCAATGTTTTTATGCAAATGCTGGAAGTCTTTTGAACAAACTTAGTAATTTACGCCGGCTAAACTTAAGAATATGAGACTTTTAGAAAAGGAGCAACACGAATATGGCATGCCAAAATTTGTTTGCCAAACTGGTAGAAGATGATAAATTGAAGCGCGGAAAAAAATTTGGTGAAAATCTAAGCCATACTTGCAAACTTGCAGGCAACTCTCGATTTGAGTGTTGGGTGGGACCACACCTGCGGCGTGGGGGTTGGGGGTATGCACCCCCCAGAAACCAAAATACCCCCCCAGAAATCAAAATACCCCCCCCAGAATTCAATTTTTGAAAATTTTTTTCGTTTTTTTCGCAATTTTTTGATGCCAATGGATAGTGCTTGATGAGAAACGTCGAAAAATGGTGTTTTTATCGCCATACCACCATTTTTAAGGCCATTTTTCGACCTTCAAAAAATCTTGCACCCCCCCCCCCCCCAGAATTTTCTTGCTGCCCACGTATGGGTGGGACCACTGTTTTTTTTGTACGAGCCTCTTTGTACATGTACAAAGATCTCCGGAAAAGTCTTTGTACGAGCGAAAATTTTTTGTACATATAACTAGTGATCGACTGGGGCGGCTTTTTTGGCCGGGGCGGTACCGGGGCTGAAAAAATCCCCGGCCTCGGCCGGGGCCGGGGCTGGCCGGGGTCAGACAAGGAAAATATTATTGTATGACACATACTTCGGGTGGGCATAGGATAAGAAATGATAAGTGACTGCTCCATTCAGTAGTAAATGGCAAGCACAAAGTTAGGCGCGCCTTTTCATATCAAGTTTTATTACTATTTATGTCACAAGAAACAAATTTAGTCCAGTGTTTCATTGTATGAATCATCAATACAGTCTATGTCGCTGCTGTTAGCATACTCTATATCATTTGAATCTTCGCTACTGCTACTGCTACTGTAGTGATTGGATGCAATAGGTATTGGATGTACTAAATAAGACATCACACATTCCCATAAGGATGGGGAGGGGTATAACCCCCTCAGGGTCCAAGACACAAGTCACTGTCAGACAATTTTTGGTGAAAACCTTCTGAATTTTTGAACTTAATTTTTTAGTATGGCAAAAGTGTACCTAACTATTAGAACTTCACGAAGTGATACATTATTTTAGAATGTGAGCTAAAGTAAATAGATAAACTATCTTTATAAAACATGCATGTAATCGCTTAAAATATTTTGAGGGTCCCTCAGTATACATGTAACGGCTAGAGATCTAGGGTAGGGGTCCCTCATCATTTTTAGATGGAGGGGGTTAGCAACTAGATCAAAAATTATTAAAACAAAAATAGCTAAAAAAGCGCAGGTTTTCGCCACTGACTTTCAAGGAAGTTCGGGGCTTCAAAGCGTGGATGGGGGATGGCCCAAACCCCCTGTCACATGTATATTTCTCGGTCATTTTCAGGAAGGGGTTAAGCGGCTCCATTTTTGCAGCCGCTTACCCCCTGAAAATCTTTAAAATGGCAGAATTTGCAATAATGAATTCTACACCTTTTTACAATTTTTGTTTTTCCAAAATCTTTGTACGTGTACAAAGACGGTCCTGAAACGTCTTTGTACATCAGCGAAAATCTTCGCCGAATACAAAAAGATCATGCTTCTGAATGCGATAATTCGGCCTGAATTTAGTTGATAATATTAGTTCGGCGCGAAGTGCCAAAATTTTTATGAGCTTTTAATGGAATTCACACATAAAACTCGACTGAGAAAGCTAAAACAAGTTGTACTACAAAATCAGGAATATTACAAAAATTGTAATATGCGAATTAAATCTTGTAATAAGCAACACTGCGCTTAGAATGGAAAAATGGAAAAATGTCAAATATTCAGAAACCCAAAAATTAGCCAAATACACTTCTAAAGGTCGAAAAACTATGTTCTACCACACTGAAATCGTTACTGTACCATATTAAAGTATACAAAAATTTGCATGTACAAAACAGTGTTTTTTTGTATTCGCTAAAGATTTTTCCCTATGTACAAAGACTTTTCGGGACTATCTTTGTACATATACAAAGTTTTTTGGGAAGATAAAGACTGTAAAAAGGTGTTAAATTCCAAAAATTTTCGGGCGCTTCGCTCCGATATGAAAAATTGTCTGTCCTATGTACCTTTAAAATGGCAAAATTTGTATTTAGAATGGAAAAATCTCAAATTTTTAGGCGCTTCGCGCCATTTTGAGACAATTGTAGTAATTTTTGGCGTTAGAAACGCAGAAATTAGCTAAAATGTACAATCAAAATTCAAAAGACCCTGTTTTACCACACTAAAATCGCTACTGTACCATATAATAGTAACGGAAAATTTCTGTGTACAAAATGTACACAGACTTTTGGGGACCATCTTTGTACATGCACAAACGGACCGTGTACAATAAAAACACTGGTACAAAATGTACAAAGACTTTTGGGTACCATTTTTGTTCATGTATATACAAATGTACACTGAACAAAAAAATCATTGTCACATACTGATAGCATGCAAAAATGTGTATGTTTAAAAATATATTTATATAATATAGTTACAAAAATTTGTTAGCTCATACAAAGACCTTTTCGGAGATCTTTGTACAAGCACAAGATCGTCCAACAAAATAGAGTCGGTTAATAATAGTCCACTACTTAATTTTCTGGTCCTCCAATTTGGGATTTCACCTATCCCTCAACTCTGGACCTTAGGAAACTATTTGAGACATATTTAGTATATCGGATCGTATGCAATTCTGCAGCGTAGTTAACATTCGCTTATAATTAACCTCCATCCTAATAACTATTACACAAGAAACGCGTTTTAAAGCACGCGGTTCTCATTCAATTAAATGTAAAAGTATTTTTTGTAAAAATAGTTTGTTGAAAAGGTACAATTTCCAACTAGAAATAGAACGTATTTGTCAACTCTAAATCGTTTAGCCATAGCTATGAATGAATGAGTTAAAAGTAGCATTTAGTTTAAATAAGTTAAGTGGAGGAATCGAGAGCATGCAGATTTTCCTGAACATTTATTCAGTAAAAGCTCATTTATACACAGTAGCAAAGTTATAACAAGGACTAAGTAAGTATACATATGGTCTAATCAGTACAGTTCTCAAAATTAACACTTGCTCATTGATAAATAAGTGCCAGTATCACAGCCTGTACAAAATACGAATTAAACTAAATTTTTCTCGACCCGGCCATTTTTTGACCTTGCCCCGGCCGGGGCAGGGTATGCTGAAAAATGGCCGGGGATTGCCAGGGCCGGGGCCCCGGTCGATCACTACATATAACATATAGATATGCAATTGAATGTACACATTTTCACGTACTACTAGATTGTTATCCGTGACCCGCACGCTTCGCAAAAGGTGTAACTTTGTCCTAAATTCAGCTGGCTATATCAGTTCGGCCCGAAACGCCAAAATTTTTATGAGTCGTAGGCTGAAATTACACATAAAATTCGACTCAGCAAGTTAAAATGACTTGTGTTACACAATTATACATAATACGCGGTTGCAATGTACTGACTGAATCTCATAATAGACACCAATTTGCTTATGAATTTAATGCAACGCAAAGATAAACGAGTCAATTTTATCTTTAAACGGCAGAAAACAGTGCAAATTTGTTTAATAGTTATTTTTTCTGCATAAAATCTGTATAAAACAGTGGAAATAGATGTAAAAGATGCTTCAATCTGTACAAAGATGCTTACAGATAGATTTTTGGAGTGCTAAATGCCCGCACTTGAAGCAAAATAGAATGTAATTATAATACTCGGCACGAAGCGCCTAAAATTTTTAGAAATTTTGCTAAAAAATACTCCAAAAAACATTAAAATTACTATTACTTTGCCCCAAAAAGTCTTTGTACATTGTACAAAGATGGCTCCGAAAATCTTTGTACGAGCCTCAAAATCTTTGTCTCGTACAAAAAAAAGACAGTGGGTGGGACGATTAAACGGCTCGATCCAAGGACTCACACATTTGTCAGAAATAAATAATATGGGCTGAAATTACGGAAGGCAGCATAGCAATGAAGGAGAAAAAAGAAAAAAGGCGCGGAAACCTGTTCGAAATTTTAAAAACTTGAAAAATTTTCATATTTTTTTGCATGTTTTTTTCGGTTTTTACTTGATAAGATATACGAAAATCTAAGTTTTTGCTTCTATTATACCTAGGCTCAGGCTTAGTATATCTGAAAAGGTGTTTTAAGCTGCTTAGGTCGAGGTCGCTCCCGCTCAGGTCGATGTATAGATGCTTAGGTCGATGTATGGATGCTTAGATCAATGTATAGATGCTTAGGTTGATGTATATTTGCTTAGATCAATGTATGTATAGATGCTTAGGTCGATGTATAGATGCTTAGGTCGACGTAAATTGGGTATCTACATGTGATTCTGCATTCAGCTGTTTGAATCTTTAAATACTTAGGTCGAGAAGATGCTTGCTTAGGTCGAGAATAGGCTACTTAATGAAACCCATAGCTATTGTAATATTGATCATAGACGGATAAAATTTTTTCCGCGCTTTCTTTCAACATGTTCTAAGTACTGAGCAAAAAACTCCGCTCTTCTGAAAAGTACCATATTCTTAAGTTACTCCATTTACACCTTTTGCTGAATGAAGAAAGTTTTGATGCTCTATTTTTTCTGAAAGTCAGTTTTTCTTGAAAAAATTTCAAATTATCTTGCTGGGCCTTTTGCAAGTATCTTTAATGTTTCTTTTAACTAGCACTATCCCTAATTTATGTAAATTGGCCAATGTAACTCCTGTCTTTAAAAGGAGACGCAGCCTTATTGAGTAATTACAGACCGATTTCTATTTGCTGCTCATCAAGCAAAATCATGGAAAGTTTGATAAACTCAAAAATTATCGATTTTCTCACTTTAAACAGACTTTATCTTCTTCTCAGTTTGGTTTTCTGAAATCTAAGTCTTGTGAATTACAACTACTTAAATGTAAACTAGTGATCGACCGTGGCCCCGGCCCCGGCCCCGGCAATCTCCGGCCATTTTTAAGCATCCCCGGCCCCGGCCGGGCAAGGTCAAAAAATGGCCGGGGCCGGGGAAAAATTTAGTGTAATTCGTATTTTGTACAGGCTGTTATACTGGCACTTATTTATCAATGAGCAAGTGTTAATTTTGACAACTATACTGATTAGACCATATGTATACTTACTTAGTCCTTCTTATAACTTTGCTACTGTGTATAAATGGGCTTTTACTGAATAAATGTTCAGGAAAACCTGCATGTTTTCGATTCCTCCACTTAACTTATTTAAACTAAAGGCTACTTTTAAGTCATTCATTCATAGCTATGGCTAAAAGATTCAGAGTTGACAAATACGTTCTACTTCTATTTGGAAATCGTACGTTTTCAACATATTATTTTTACAAAAAAACACTTTTACATTTAATTGAATGGGAACCGCGTGCCGTAAAACGCGTTTCTTGTGTAATAGTCATTAGGACGGAGGTTAATTATAGGCAAATGTAAACTATGCTGCAGAATTGCGTCCGATCCAATACACTAAATATGTCTCAAATAGTTTCCTAAGGTCCAGAGTTGAGGGAGGGGTGAAATCCCAAATTGGAGGACTAGAAAAGTAAGTGGTGGACTATTATTAGCCGACTCTATTTTCTTGTACGAGATTTTTGTGCTTGTACAAATATCTCTGAAACGGTCTTTGTGTTAGCTAACAAATTTTTGTAGCTATATTATATAAATATATTTTAAAACACACACATTTTTCGCATACTATCAGTATGTGACAGTGTTTTTTGTACAATGTACCTTTGTATATACATGAATAAAGATGGTACCCAAAAGTCGTTGTACATTTTGTACCAGTCTTTTTTTGTACACTAACCGTTTGTGCATGTGCAAAGATGGTCCCCAAAAGTCTTTGTACATTTTGTGCACTTAAATTTTTGGTTACTATAATATGGTACAGTAGCGATTTTAGTGTGGTAAAACAGGGTCTTTTGACTTCTGATTGTATATTTTAGCTAATTTCTGGGTTTCTAACGCCGAAAATTACTAAAATTGATCTCGAAACGGCGCGAAGCGCCTAAAAATTTGACATTTTTCCATTCTAAATACAAATTTTGCCATTTCAAAGATATATAGGACAGACAATTTTTCATATCAGAGCGAAGCGCCGAAAATTTTTTGGAGTCACACCTTTTTACAGTTTTTATTTTCCCAAAAATCTTTGTACATGTACAAAGATAGTCCTGAAAAGTCTTTTGTACATCGGGAAAAATCTTTGGCGAATACAAAAAACACTGTTTTGTACATGCAAATTTTTGCTTATTTTAATATGGTAAAGTAACGATTTCAGTGTGGTAGAACATAGTTATTCGACCTTTAGTAGTGTATTTGGCTAAATTTTTGGGTTTCTGAATATTTGACATTTTTCCATTTTTCCATTCTAAGCGCAGTGTTGCTTATTACAAGATTTAATTCGCATATTACAATTTTTGTAATATTTCTGATTTTGTAGTACAAGTTGTTTTAGCTTTCTCAGTCGAGTTTTATGTGTGAATTCCTCCAAAAGCTCATAAAAATTTCGGCACTTCGCGCCGAACTAATATTATCAACTGAATTCAGGTCGAATTATCACATGTAGAAGCACGGTCTTTTTGTATTCGGCGGAGATTTTCGCTGATGTACAAAGACGTTTCAGGATCGTCTTTGTACATGTACAAAGATTTTTTGAAGAACAAAATCTGTGAAAAGGTGTAGAATTCCTTATTGCAAATTCTACCATTTTAAAGATTTTCAAGGGGAGTAAGCGGCTGCAAAATGGAGCCGCTTACCCCCTTCCTGAAAATGGCCGAGAAATATTCATGTGACAGGGGGTTTGGGCCATCCTCCATCCACGCTTTGAAGCCCCGAGCTTCTATGAAAGTCAGAATATGTTTCACCACCCTCCCCATTTTTTGGCGAAAACCTGCGCTTTTTTGGCTATTTTTATGTGTTTTTACCATTTGAGATTTAGTCGCTAACCCCCTCCTCCTAAAAATGGCGAGGGACCCCTACCCTAGATTTCCAGCCGTTACATGTATATATATATATATATATATATATATATATATATATATATATATATATATATATATATATACTGATTTACCCTCAAAAATTTTAAGCGATTACATGCATGTTTTATAGTGACAGTTTATCTATTTACTCTAGCTCACATTCTAAAATAACGTATCACTTCGTGAAATTCTAATAGTTAGGTACACTTTTGCCATACTAAAAAATTAAGTTAAAAAAATTCAAAAGGTTATCACCAAAAATCGTCTGACAGTGAATTGTGTCTTGGACCCCTGGGTGGGTAGTACCCCTCCCCCTTATGGGAATGTGTGATGTCTCATTTATTACATGCAATACCTATTGCATCCAATCGCGCTACAGCAGCAGTAGCAGTAGCGAAGATTCAAATGATATAGATTGTGCTGATAGCAGCGACATAGACTTAATTGATGATTCAGACAATGAAACACTGGACTAAATTTGTTTCTTGTGACATAAATAGTAATAAAACTTCATATGAATAGGCGCACCTAACTTTGCGCTTGCCATTTACTACTGAATGGAACAGTCGCTCATTATTTCTTTTCCTATGCCCACCCAAATTATGTGTCATGCAGTAATATTTTTTTCCAGCCCCGGTACCGCCCCGCCCCGGCCGAAAAAGTCGCCCCGGTCGATCACTAATGTAAACACAGCTGGATGGTATCTTTGAGCAATAGGACTCCTGTCGATGTAGCTTACATCGATTTTTTTAAAGCGTTCGATAAAATTTTGTTATCTACGCTTTTATATAAGCTCTCAAAATATGGAATGAAAGGTCTACTTTTTAATTGACTCATTCCTTTTTACATGGTTGGTTCCCTCAAGGTAGTTGTATTAGTCCTACTTTATTCTTAATTTATGTAAATGACCTATATATGTGACTTGATTAAATATAGTAATCCTCTTTGCCGATAATGTAAAAATCTTTGGTCCTTCTTCTGATTATCGTTTAATACAAAAAGATCTGGATAATATTTATACTTGGTCTATTAATTGGCGATTTCCTGTTGCTACGGAAAAATGTGCAGTTTTACATCTTGGTTAAAAATAATCCAAAAAAAACTTGATTCTTTGAAAAATATAAATTTTTAAAATGACATTAGTTTTGTCCGTGATCTGGGTGTTTATATTTCTCATAATCTCGATTGTAGGGTAAATTTAAATCACATAATTAAAAAAGCTGTTTCTCGTTGTTTTCTAATATACAAAGCTTTTCTTTCTCGTGATAGAGATATTTTAGTTGCCTATACTACTTATATAAGACCCATGCTTGAGTTTTCTGTTTCTGTATAGAATCCATATTATGCAAATGATATAAATCATCTTGAAAATGTTTAACGTAAATTTACTAAACGTCTTTTTGGTTTTCATAGCAATTTATCATATCTTGAACACCCGAAGCTTCTTAACCTACCTTCATTTGAACTTTGTCCTCTTCACATATGTCCATGTCTCATGTATTAAATTATTAATGGTTTATCTTGTATTGATGCGAATGAATTTTTTCATTTTTAGTCCCAGTATTACCCGATCTGAAAACCGTCGTAAACTTACGTTACTAGTTGTCCGTTCCAATGTTCACCTCAACGATTTTCCCAACGGTACCTCAAAATTGGGAACTCCTTACCTGATCTTGTTGTCGCTTCTCCTAACGTTTAATCTATCAAAAAATAGCTCCTAAATATTGATTTGTCGATTTTATTGTTGGGGGCAATAAACATTTTCTTGTCTTGTCTTGCCAACTTTTTTACGCATGATGCAAATTTATTTAGATTTCTGTCAAAACGTTTATAAGGTGACCTAAGCAGCAATATGTCGACCTAAGCGGGAGTAATACCGACCTAAGCAGCCTGAAATTCTATTCCGCATAGGCGTAGCCGAGATTTTCGCCAGGGGGATCCAAAAAAATATTTTCATCTAAACAAAACCATCAAAACGAGCGGGGGCCATTGAATAACCTTTTTTGGGCTTTTCACATTGTCCGGCACTATTTAAGCAATAAAAAATCAATTTTTTTAAAATTTTTACGTGTTTGACGGAAAAAATGTATACAATGCGCGCAAAGCTCTAATTTTTTTGACTTTTCCTGCAATAAATTGATAGAAACTGCTAAAAGATAGAAGAGCATTTTTCGATTTAATGTCGCAGAACAGCAATATGGAACCGTATTGCTCAGTTCTTGAACATGTCAACATTTTCTCCAGGGGGAATTACCCCATTTCCTGGCTACGCCAGTGCTTTTTCGTCTATAACTAAGCCTAAGCCTAAGCAGATTAAGAGGAAACCGGCTTACAGGAGGGCATGGATTAAAGTTGGCGATGGCAATGGCAAACTTAGGTGGAAGTTGTGATGGCGATGGCCATACACGTGTAAGAGGAGGGATGGGGATCCCTCACTTGAATTTGGACGTCCCCCCATTCCCCCAAAGCCAGAAAATTTATGACTCCCCCAATTTTTGTAATTTTAGGCATGTTTTTCCTTAAAAATGGCCGCGACCCCCAATTTCGAGCCTTTACATGTGTGGTGATGACGATGGCCTTCGCCAAGTGAGTAAAAGGTGGCGATGGCCATGGTCATAAGTGGGCCGCACCGAAATTCTGGGGGGTGTGGGGGTGCAAGATTTTTTACCAAGCCTCACACAAATTCTCGACCTCGCCACGCCACACGCCATTTCATTTGCACTGTGATATGGCCATCGCCACCTTTATCCGCTTGGCAATGGCGGCCATGGTCATGGCCACATGTGGGCGATGGGGGTTAGAAGTATGCGCTCCCACAGAAGGCCGAATACCCCCTCCCAAAAAAAGAAATACCCCCAGGATTCAATTTTTGGAATTTTTTCTGGTTTTTCTGCGATTTTTTGATGCCGATGGATATTGCTCAATAAAAAACGTTGAAAAATGGCGTTTTTTCGTTATATCGCTATTTTAAAGACCATTTTTTGTTGAATTGTGATTTTTAGAGCCCTATAACTCCCTCAATATTGGACGAAGTTCCATGAAACTATTTTTCCACGCCTTATTGTAACCATTTCTGCAAGTTTAGTAAAAAATCCGAACTTCCCAAAGTGATTTCTAACAATCTCTGATGAACCCGTATTCTGCACTTTGGCCTTGTTTAGTATTCTATCCTATTGGTTATTCAGCATTCATGTAGCAGGTTCACATAGTATGTATTAACATAGGCCCATATCCAGGCTGGGATAGGGGGCACGTGCCCTCCAAAATGAAATATGAGGATGATTTTTCCTCTCATCCCTCTTTGCTTTTGTAGCCAAAAATAGAAAAAATTTCTGGCGCGTTGCGCTGAATTTCACAAATATAATTAGAGTCTATTTAGTCCCAAGCGCGCGGTTTAAACACTCCATTTTTAGCCTTTATACAACCTAAAGCATATCTTGCATCCATGTCTACTGTTCTGCACAGGTTATATGCAGAAAATAAGATTTGTTCAAGAGAGTGTCCATTGAATGCTCACCATATTTAAGCTATTTGGGCAGCAAAATTTACAAAGTGTACAGCTCTAGTGGCCGTAAAACGTCTTTTTTAATCCATCCTTTGGTCCCCCTTATGTTTTTAAAAAATTTTGGTCATGCCCTCCCTCCCCGAAACAAAGTCATAGTATAAGGGCGTATGTATGCAGTCGATAGCATCTGAAGAAGCCGAAGAAAGTTGCTGGCAACCGGATTCGAAACGTGGACCTCTTGCTCCAAAGCTCAGAACCGGTTTATTTCGATAATGACCGTAAGTTATTCTTAATGCTTTGCATTGATTTATCTGCTTATTAGGCTTAGGCTTGATGATGTGTATTCATCACTGACCAAGTTGGTGCTAAGCGTTTAAAATAAGCCTGAATTAAGGGATGCGACGAGCGAAACGAGCGACACGAGTCGCAGTTGGGCTTATTTTAAACGCTGGCACCAGCATTTTGTTCAGTTATGAATCTTCAGAAGAATTCCAAGTACTAACTTCTTCCTTTTTGACAAAATTCGAACCATCTGGGTGGTAGTTTTTACCGGATACTACTTGCTGTACTCATAACGTGGCTATCTTAATACATATGTGAACCAGCTACATCAATGCCGGTTATTCTTATTAGTTTCTGATGCGCAGAACGAGCGGCTTCGAATTGTTCCCATAGCCGCGTCTTATTTATCTATTAAATCAAGAAGAAGAAATGACGCTTACTTTTAAGAAAAACGACAGATGTATGATGCTAGAAGAAAACCGCTTGCAGACATACAAAAATTGGCCTTTCAGCGATAGAAGTTTGTGTAGCGCTAAAAAGGTTAACTGCAAATTCCTTGACGAGTATTTTGTCTTTATTTCTTACTTGCACAAAGACTTATATATATATACATTCATTCATTTATCACATTTTTTAATGATGCCACTAAGACCTGATAACCATTAATTGGTTCAGGTGTAGGTTTTTTGAGCAGCTCGTGAATCATAGGTAGCGCGTTAGCGCGTACCTAAAATATACTTGGGTACCCCCAACACCTGGGCACCCCCCTACAGCTATAACGGGACACTTCTGGAAGGTGCGGTTTTTTTTAAAAGAAAGATAATAAAAAAATTCGCTGCCCGTGTTTTTTTGTTTTTCTTGAAACTCAAAATTGACTGTGTAAAGAAGGTGTAAAGTTTTTGTGTAACGTTATAACATAGGACAAATTTTGGGACCTTTTTACTGCGGCATGTGGACAACTGAGTATTGATGACTCGAAGGATTGAACAGAATAGGATAATAGAGGGATGAATTCTACAGATGACACTTTTTTTGTTTTTTGAAATTCGCATTATTTATCGAACGGCAGTGTAAAGAGTGCGAAAATCTGGGGGTGAAAAAGCACTTTTTGGTCGGGTTTTCAACCTTCCTATGTCCGATACTAACTCCGGTTATGAGGTTTTTAAAATGTTTTCTGACAGAAATGTAGAGCGGATCAAGGGCTACATTCTGCATATAAGCAAAGTCTTCTATGCTCTATGGTGAGTTAGATCCTGGGGTTTAAAGTTTACACTCTAGTGAATGGTGTAAAAAAACGGATTTTAACTAAGATTTCTCTGCCAAATTTTTCCGCTTATGAGTCAGTGCAAATCGAAGACTGCATTAATAAAGTGCCTTACAGGGGCTAAACATCGCAGCAAACCGCATTTAAAAAAACGCAATATTGAGTTATTTATGGGGGTGTAAAGTTCGAAATCAGAGGTAAAAAATGGGCTAAAAAACACGTTTTTTCCGAAGTTTGATTGATAAATCATGCCAAATAATTTTTGCAACAGAATTTCGGCACACAGGAATGTACTACGATTTAAAAGCTACAAATTGTACCAAACCGAATTTCTTTAAACTCAATGGGGAGTTCGGTACGGAATTTTAAAGTTTACAGTGTTCTAAATGATGGAAAATACGTTTTTGTTGCGTTTTTTGTTCGCCACTTTCTCCGTCCAGAAGTCGGGATAAGTCTAATAGAATAAAAATAAAGTGCTCTATATCGGATGCATGTCAAAGCAAATTGTCTATACATTAATATTTAGCGAGTGTAAAGTCAAAAATTTGGAGTCTAAAATGCGTTTATGTCTTGTTTTTTCTGCCTGCTTCTCCGGATACGAGTCAGGGACACGTTTATCAAGTCTAGAAATGGACCAGGAACCAAATTTGATATGCCAGTCAGGCACATATGTTTACACTCTACGGTGTTGTAAAGTAGTTTACACCAATTGTTAGTTTGCCCATAGAACATTATTTAGACTTAATTTTTTCATAAATATTAATCGTAATATCGGAACAATATCAAAATTACGAATCTGACTAAAATCTTCTTTACACTAGGTGTTTACATGAAGTTTACACTACATATGTATTTATCTTCGTTTTTGAGCATTCCAGAAACCTAATTTTTTCCTGGAGTCTAGAAGTTTTCAAAGGATCATATGTGAGACGTCACGTAGGTGCGTTTGTTTACATCCAACAGTGATGTAAAGTAGTTTACACTCATTGTTTATATGTCCTCAGACCATTGTAGAGACATAATTTTTTCATGAATGTTGATCATAATATCCGAGTAATTTTTTACACTGCATGTTAGCCTTTGTTCTAGAGCATTGCAAAATCCGAAATTTTTTCCTGAGATATAAAAATTTACATGGAATGAAATATATACGTCAGTTGGGCGCGCTTGCTTACACTCCAGCAGTATTGCAAAGTGGTTTAAACCTAATGTTTATTGTCTTTAAAACATTATGGACTCATTTTTAAATAAATGTTGAAAGTAATATGGGAGCAATATCAAAATTACGAATCCGACTAAAATATTCTTTACGCTATATGTTTGTGTAAAGTTTACATTACGTGTTAACCTTAATTCGATAGACTTGCAGAGACTTTGTAACTGAAGTCAAGAAATTTTCAAGGATTCATATGTGAGACATCAATTAAGTGAGTTTGTTTACCCTCAAAAGTAATCTAAAGTGATTTAAAAATTATGTTCAAGTGTCCTTAGATCATTGAAGAGATGTAATTTTGTCTTAAATGGGTTGCATTAAAGTTAAATCCTTCTTAGCCGTGTTTATAATATGTTTCACAAAATCTTGCACATGGAGAGCTATCGTTTAATTGATGTAAATTGCCTGCAAAAGTGGTTTAAAATGAACCAGCAATCACACTACTGTGCACAGAAATCGACAAAGATATGCAGCTTTATTGTAATCATGTACATTAATAAGCCGTAAACTGTTAGTATTCTCTACACCTAGTAGTTGTGTAAAGTTTGCACTATTCATTTGTTGTTAATATGTAGTCTATACTACAAATTTATTTTACTACCAAATCGAAGCGTTAGTGTTCCTTACATTTGATATTTGCGTGAAGTTTTTGAATTTTTTGCCGAAAAACTTTGCCTTCTAATTTACCAACATCCCGCCTTTTCCATTTTCTTAAAGTTTAAAATCTTTTATAAGTCTCCTAATAATTTAATAGTAGGTTTTAACTTTAAGTTTCTCTTGGTTTACAACTCTCGCTTAGCAAGCTCATTTTTCAAAACTTTTTCATAGTGATCAGATTAGTCGCGTTTAGTTTGGAATTGGTGGACGGTGGTTATTTTATTACTCGGCTTAAATGAACCAAGTGACTATCTTTTGATTATTTTCTTTATCGCAAATTCAAACACCCTATTTTCAATTTGAAAATTGACCCAATTTTCAATTTGAAAATTGATCTAATTTTTCAATTTGAAAATTGAAAATTGGGTGTTTTCAATTTCAAAAGTCACAACACATTGTGCTTGTGTATTGATTGAGTGAGGATTTGCAATGTGAATTCGTTGGTTAAATATTTGTGCTTGATTATAAGTGAACTGCACATTAAGAAGAAATAACTTAATGGAGTTTTAATTTGAAAATGGATGGTGTCAATAAGGTTGTCTTGTTTAAAAAGGATAATGCTGATGTTAAGAACAATATTGTTTTCCGCGTTCCTGGACTGTTGTCATTATTGTGGCATATTACTGATTGTGTTTACTGACTGATGTACTGAAATCACGCTAATTAAAAGTAGTGTACTAGCAAAGAAAAATGCTCCGATAGAACAAAAAAGATGAATATACTTGGAATTGTGGATTATTATGGATGTAAAAGGAGGGGACTAGGAAAAATCTACCTAAAGTCGGAAAATCTGCTAAAAATCACACTTTCTCTAAGCAACGCAAAAAATCGATGTATATTCTGCGGCCTCTAAAAAAGTGTCTTTTTTAAATAATGTTCGAAGTTTCAGATAAGAGTGTATAAACGTAATCTATCAAGGTTACTTTTTTAAATTGCTGGCACCTGATTGATAGAAAACTAAGAGGTATTGTATTTAAAGTTCTTTTATTTTGTTATGAGCATTATAGCAAGCAAAGCAGGAGCCGATTGATTAGTGCATACAATCGTTTCGGGCATGCTATTGTACCTACATTTAGTCTGTTTCAAGTCAACTTACGCGTTTCCTACTGTTTTAAACCAACCATGTCTTCAATTGTCTTCGATGTTTGCTATTTCATTCAATTGGCTTGGAAGACTGTTAGTTTACTTAATATCATTTCCCATAGCTACTGCATAGCTAACGTGCTGCTGTTTCAATCATTGTTATGGTTGAATATTTATTTTAATCTGTTGGCCGCAGAATATACATCGATTTTTTGCGTTGCTTAGAGAAAGTGTGATTTTTAGCAGATTTTCCGACTTTAGGTAGATTTTTCCTAGTCCCCTCCTTTTACATCCATAATAATCCACAATTCCAAGTATATTCATCTTTTTTGTTCCATCGGAGCATTTTTCTTTGCTAGTCCCCATACTCAGCCGTTGACATGCAGATTCTCCAATCGAAACAGTCGTTCGTTACTTAACCTCGTCTCGGAACAACAACGTGCAACACATGCACAGCATGGTATTTATGGGGAGGGTGAAATTTTAAAGTGCCTTCTTCGGGCTAAAACAAGGTGAATGCCTTTTTTGGAGTTTCTGACGTTGCTTTATCTTTCCAGGGCATAGAAACATAAAAAATTTCGAACAGAAAAATTGGTTTAATTGAAGAAAATATAGTCAGAGTCGCGCCGAAAATTTGGCACTTGTTAGCAAAGAGATAGCTAAAAACGCTTAAAACAGCACTTTTTCTACTGGAGGGGGAGGAAAATTCCTGCAACCGCACCCCAAGATCGTGAATCACGTGCAATAAAAATCATTAGAGCGAAAATTGGGCACGAAATAACGCAATTACTCGTTTCCCAGAAAAAATCGATTTAATTACCCCTTAGAACTTTGTATCGTGCGCATATATGAATAAACACTGACGCATTGTCAGTTTGGTCGAAGCTAGACGAACTTGAAGAATTAAGCGATTATCACTGTCGAATTGATTATGAAATTGAAGTTGGTACTTTTCTGAAATATCGAATTCCTCGGCATTTACTGCGGTTAAAATTTTCTCAGATAAATTTGAATTTTATGAAAAGTGCAGCTGATTTTCTATACTTTACCAGACATGCACAGTGTGGGAATTCTTGAGGAGAAGTGAGGGAAGGTTGAAATGAACAGGATTACTATGCGTCAAAACATTTTTTCGGCGTTTCTGACGATGCTCTATCCTTCTAGAGCAGAGAAAAGTTTCGAAAAATATCAGGAAGATTTGATTAAACTTAACAAAATATTGTGAAACAATGAGTGTATAGTGCGAAGCGCCGAAAAGTTTACGTTTTTGAACAGTTTGCGAAAAACGCTCAAAACAGCACCTTTTATACAAATTTTTCTGGAAATTTTAGGAAAATCGCGAATTGTAGGGGGTGAAGAATTTTCTGGGCTTGAAACCCCCAGATCATGTATGTATTTTACTATTTTATTACAATTGCAGTAGTTCTGCAGAATTAAGCTCAAAAGGCAAAATCTGAACAGTGAAAACAGGCTATTTTTATCTCAATAAACTGATGTAGCGGTTCTTATAATTTCAAACGTATTTTCGTCTTATGTAGATGGCAGAAGCTGGTTTTTATCTTGTCGCTGGCGATTGCGTTAAATGTTTTGTTTGCATGAAAGAATTGGAAGGTTGGGAAGCCGAAGACGATCCTTGGTAATCATTTTATTTCACGTGCAGTTTTTTTACTATATATGGGATGGAGATTGAGTGGGGACATGCACATAGGGTGGCGAGGTGGTATTACTATAAGTGGGCAGCACCGAAGTTTGGGCGGTGTATGTGTGAAATTTTTTAAAGGTAAAAAAATGGTCTTAAAAATGGTGGTATGGCGAAAAACGTCATTTTTCAACGTTTCTTATCGAGCACTATCCACTGGCGCAAAAAAATCGCAAAAAACAAAAAAACAACTCAAAAATTGAATTCTGGGCGTTATTTGACCTTCTGGGGGGCGCATACCCGCCTCCCCTACGCCCACGTGTGGGTATTACCCCCTGAAGAGTCAGTCAGACAGGTACTGTCCGGCGATTTTGAGCTGATGAAACGTTTTCTGCATAATTTTTTAGGACAAAAGCTGTAATAATTACAAAATTTATAATAATAATAATAATAATAATAATAATAATAATAATAATAATAATAATAGTAATAATAATAATAATAATAACAATAATAATAATAGAAATAGTAATAATAATAATGATAATAATGTAATTGACATTTCTATGTCTTTTTTAGTTAACAAGCACACAAAATGGATCAATTTCTATTTTTTTAGTGTGAAAAGCGAAAAAATGCAGTCAGCAGTAGAGCTGTACTGGGGAGCCATCTTTTTTACCAGGGCCGGGGCCTAGGCCCCAGGGCCGGGGTCGGTGCCTATAAACATATCATATAATGTGGTCGTATGACGTCCAATGTCGGCATTTCTTATGTAATATACGTGCCTAGCTCTTATTCGTGACATGTATGTCGTAATAGTAGTGATTAAAAATAATAATAAAATAATAGGCTAATGATAATACTAATACGCAAAAAAATCGCAAAAAAAACAAAAAACAACTCAAAAATTGAATTCTGGGCGTTATTTGACCTTCTGGGGGGCGCATACCCGCCTCCCCCTACGCCCACGTGTGGGTATTACCCCCTGAAGAGTCAGTCAGACAGGTACTGTCCGGCGATTTTGAGCTGATGAAACGTTTTCTGCATAATTTTTTAGGACAAAAGCTGTAATAATTACAAAATTTATAATAATAATAATAATAATAATAATAATAATAATAATAGTAATAATAATAATAATAGTAACAATAATAATAATAGAAATAGTAATAATAATAATGATAATAATGTAATTGACATTTTTATGTCTTTTTTAGTTAACAAGCACACAAAATGGATCAATTTCTATTTTTTTAGTGTGAAAAGCGAAAAATGCAGTCAGCAGTAGAGCTGTACTGGGGGGCCATCTTTTTTACCAGGGCCGGGGCCTAGGCCCCAGGGCCGGGGTCGGTGCCTATAAACATATCATATAATGTGGTCGTATGACGTCCAATGTCGGCATTTCTTATGTAATATACGTGCCTAGCTCTTATTCGTGACATGTATGTCGTAATAGTAGTGATTAAAAATAATAATAAAATAATAGGCTAATGATAATACTAATACTAATAGTAATAATAATATTTTAATAATAAATAAAAATAATTATAATTAGTAAGATATCACCTTTACTCAAATTAAGATCATATTCAGTCGGAGAATTGTATCTGTCTCTTGGTGAATACATGTTAGTTGTTTATGATTTCACTGTAACTTTCTTCACTTAGTTTTTTAGCTTTCTAAGTAAGCAAGAGATTGTGGAAATTAAACGGAAAAAATAAAGAATTTCATGAGGCATCGTATGAAAACAATTTAATCTTTAACTACGATTTTATGCAGCGAAATATAAAGTGAATTGCTCCCGGATTTACTTGAGCAGCAGCAAGCAGACGCACGCTTGGGGGTTGGGGGTAAGGGAGAATTTCTTGGGGTAAATATGGTGAGAGCGAAGTCAGAAACGGACAAGAGTCAATGCTTTTTCCTGAAAATGATTGAAATAGATTAGCATCTGAGAACTAATATAGTTGTTACACTTTTTGAACCTTTCTAGTCATTTCTAATATCATTTTAGCTCGAAAAGACGCGATGAATTCCAGATCAGTCGGACCTCAGACCGTAAATGCTAAGTAAATGCCACTGTGACTGAAAGTTCTAACTCGGCACCATTCAACAGATTGTTATTACATAGGCGCAAACTTGTTAGCTTCATTGATTGGACTAATTATCAATTTAATCAGTTTGACTGCCTCACAAGAATAAAATGCCTTAGTTAATTGACATCTACAATACCGAAATAAAAATGTGACTGATGGAAATACATCAGTTTCAATCATTTTCGCACTCGATCAATGCAACAATTTACATCTAACAACAATATTAAAATTTTTAGGCCCCGGTGCCGGGGTCAGCCTGGCCCGGGGCCGGGCAAGGTACCGTACAGCTCTAGTCAGCAGTCAAAATGAACTAAAAAATGCGGTACTAGTACTACTATGAAAAAGCGTTTTATAGGCTATTTTGAGTTTTGACCGTTTTCATCATTTAAATAGCAAAGAATCGTGATAGCTAAATTTATTGGCTTGGGGGATTTTACCTGCCCAGTGCCGACCCTGACTTTGTGTATCTATGATGGGGATAACCATCCTAACGTTGGTCCCTCTCCCTAAGAAAAGTTGAAATGTTTGTACCCTCTTCCAACTTTTTGGCAAAAACGCGCGTTTTTAATCTATTCTCTCGTTCTTTTTTACACATTTCTGACCAAAATAGAAGGCCTTTCACTCCGGAGTTGACCTAATAACTCCACCCAAAATTTTCAACCGTTACATGTGTTCATGTGTGACTTTTACCGTAACAAAACGATAAAAAATGTTTATAGGGCCAACTGCCGCCTGTTTCATTTCAACGTTGATATAATTTGATGCTCAGCATATCATATGTACATATTTAAGACGAATTTTCACATAGTTTAAACGGCCCGAGATTTTATTCCACATTCTAAAAAAATTTATTTATTAGAGGAATAGAAATAATCACATGTTTTAATTTAAATTTGAAATAACGAATTCAAAACAATCACTTTTCACTCGATCCGAGTACAATAATATCAATAGCGCAAATCAAGGGTGCATCTTGCATTCAACTCCTTTTCTTCTCTCAAAATCAATCCAGTGAATGTAGCGAGACAATAAGGCACGGTATTTATTTACGTTCAGCTTAGATTTTTGAATTTTGACACAAATTTACAGTTTTTGTAACTTTAGGCTGTTTATATTCAATTTATATTTTCGTTGTATTTCGGCATATTCTTCATGTCAATAGCTTTAAGGGAGGAACACAGATCTCACATTAAAAGTCCTGGTGACTGCGAATTTATCAAGCTAAACAAGAAACAAAGCGAGCTGACTGTTCAGGAATTCTTGCAGCTTTCCATGACTCGTGATAAAAAATTATTGGTAAGTAGATTGGTGATTGACTTTCGATTTTTCTCGATGTCGGATCATGACATGACTTAAAAATTTTGAGGGAGAACCATGAATTTTTAAGATTCAAACTTGTAACTTTTAATTTTTGTCTAGTGAAATGGTCAGGAGATGATGGCAAATATTTGATTTGGAATCTGAATGTTTCCCTGATTTTCCATGAATTCGGCCAAAAATCCAGCTATTTTTATTTTAAAGCTTATCCAATTATCGTCGTATGCGGCAACACCAAATTCGGGTAATTTTTGAATTTCTTGGATCAAAAATTGCAAAAATCATTGTCAAAAAATTTAGTTCTGAATGTCCCTGTCTAAATGTGACCTTTGACCTTTGACTTTTAGGTCTTTCCAGCTCTGATTTCGTCTGAATCCAACAAACATGTCCGTCTTGGTAATTATGTGTGCGGCTTATTACCATAGGTGGGCATCATCAAAATTATGGGGGTGCAAGATTTTTTCAATGGTAAAAAAATGGCCTTAAAAGTGGTGGTATGGCGAAAAAACACCATTTTCAACGTTTCTCATCGAGCACTATCCCTTGGCATCAAAAAATTGCGGAAAAACAAAAAATTCATAAATTGAATTCTGGTTGGGGGTTATTTTGGTTTCTGGGGGTGCTACCACCAAACCCCCAAGTCCACGTGTGATTATTACTATAGCAGAATATTTTACGGGTTAGGTTGCTGCTGCCAGTGTTTTTTTGTACAAGGTCCGTTTGTACATGTACAAAGATGGTCTCCTAAAAGTCTTTGTATATTTTGTACACACAAATTTTTTGATACTATGATATGGTACAGTAGCGATTTTATTGTGGCAAAAACAGAGGTGTTCGACCTTTGGTAGTGTATTTTAGCTAATTTTTGGGTTTCTTAGGGTTAAAATCACTAATAATCGTCTCACCGAAAAATTTTGCAGTTTTCCTTTCAAAATGCAATTTCTGACATTGTTTTAACCCCTCGGACCGGTGGACCCTCAGATCGGCTATACTGTTCATCTATAGTTATGACCTTGGATCACTGAAAATCGATTCTTATTCGCAAGGTATCGTGAATCGTTCGGACGTACATAAATTTTTGGTAATTTTTTAGCAATTGAAATCTTAGCGAACTTGCTGTTTTTTAGCTTCACATTAGCTCAGTCAGATGATATTTTTAAATGTATGACCTAAACAATTATTCAAAAGCTGCCTGTAACGATTTGTTTTAATGATATTTAAATGCTCAGCATGGGACCGGGGGTATACCAAAAAGTTTTTTAAGTGCCTTTTTGAGCTCAAAAACGATGGACACTCGTCAAAATAATTATTTTAGGCGTTTTTGACGATGCACTCTCTTCGTTGACAAAATACTACAACATTTTCAAGAAAACTCGATTAAAATCAATCAAACGTTAGTCAAAAATGCTTGTTTGGCGCGAAGCGCCGATTTTTGAACTAAAAGATCGCTAAAAACGCTTAAGCCAGGACGTTTTCTACGATTTTTTTTGGAAAATCGCGTATTCTAGGGGGTTTAAATATTTTTGCGGGGGTTGAGAATCCCTAATTCCCAAGATCTTAAGTTCTCGCTACGAAATTTGAACAGTTAATATTCCTAAAGGTCTTATGAGGATTTAGTACCTGTTTTATAACAGGGGACGTCGTCTTATGTTTGCCATTGCTGTGCTAAAACATGACGACATCCTATCCTTTAATGCAGGCAACTCAATCCTCAAGAGACCTCTAAGGAATGTTAATTGCTCAAATTTCGTCACGAGAACTGCACTTGCAAAAGACAATTAATTGTTTGCTTGAATTCGGATGTTTATCGGAATTTTTCGTTTCATTTGGCATTTTGATAGTTACTTTCGGTGATATTAGATTATCTATCTTTGTTCAAATTACCTTGTAAAAACGTTTTTCGACTTAATTGCAAGAGTCGTTGCGATATAATTATTTATTGTGCGTGCATTTCTTCAAGCAACAGCACGCTTAGACAGATGAATGGCCTCATTGGACTTGGAGAATTAAACAATTTATAGAAATGATTAAAAAGGGAATTTTTATTTTTTCTTAGCAAGCTCTAGTAAATAGAAATGTTTATGTTGCTATTCGAGTGAATGTCAAAATTAAAATTTTTGAGGGAGTATTAGACCGGTCTTAGGGAGTAAGCGGTCAGCGATTTCCGATTAAGGACAAAAAAGCTTAGAAAAAGCAAGTTTTCACTTCACCTTCAATTCGGTAAAGCGACGAAAAATCTTTCAATAGAGGAGAAATTTCGATTTGCGTTTATGATCTTACATTTATATGCATAGAGCTTAGTGGTTCGAAAATAACATGCTTCTAAATTATAGAAATGGATGTTATTTGCTAAATTAGAATGAGAAACAATTAGTAACATGCAGTAATGTAAGTTAATCGTTTCGAATTGATTATGCTCGGTCGTCCCTTCCCCGCATCACGGTTTTTTTGTAGTAAGCAAAGATTTTTCCCGATGTACAAAGACTTTTCAGGGCCGTCTTTGTACATGTACAAAGATTTTTGGGAAGACAAAAACTGTAAAAAGGTTTAAAATTCCCAAAATATTTTCGGCGCTTCGCGCCGAAATGAGTAATTAATTGTCCCATACATCTTTAAAAATGACAAAATTTTCATTTAGAATGTAAGAATGTCAAATTTTTCGGCGCTTCGCTCCGTTTTGAGACAATCTTTAGTAATTTTTTGCGTCAGAAACCCAGAAATTAGCTAAAATACACTACCAATCATGTACAATATGTACAAAGGCTTTTAGGGACCATCTTTGTACATGTAAAAACGGACCTTGTACAAAAAAACAATGCCCCGCATACATGTTACAATTAATAGGGCGATGGGGATCCCCCAACCGAAGTTGGTAGTCCCCTAACCCCCCAAAGCCAGAAAATTTTTAGCTTACACCCACCCCCACCCCCATTTTTTGGAGAAAAGATGCGTTTTTGGCTATTTTTTTCAAGAATTGGAGTCATTTATCTCCCCCTGAAAATCGATGGCCGGTGACCCCAACCCAAAATTTCGAGTCATTACATGTATGTCCCCCAAAGACCTGGATTTTACACCCTTATTTTTTGGTAAAAACTTGTGTTTTTAGCTAATTTTTAGATACCTTTTTTTGCCGTTTTCAGCTAATAAAAGACTACATTCCGCCTTATAAACAGCCGACAAGATTATCCCCTTTGAAAGAATTGGACTTTAACCATACATGCACAGCATAAAAATTCAGGGAGGGTTGAAATTTTAAAGTGCCTTTTTGGGCCTAAAAATAGTGGATACGCGTCAAAAACATAGTTTTTCGGCGTTTCTGACGATGCTCTATTTTTCTAGGGCATACTAACACAAGAAATTCCAAAGTAAAATAAAGAAATCGATTAAATTGAACACGATGTAGTTAAAACATGAGTATATAGCGCGAAGCGCCAATTATTTCACACTTTTGAGCAAATAGATAGCTAAAAACGCTTTAAAAACACCTTTTCTGCTAATTTTTAGGAAATTTTTGGAAATTTTTGAAAAATCGCGAATTCTGAAGGGGGTGAAAATTGTTTTGATCATATCTGACTATTACATACAAGATGAAAAATAATTCGATTAACTATATTAAATAACTTTGTGATATAAAATCAAATTAATAATTTTTCTAATTTTGAATGATTTTATTGATTTTATGATTTTATCTTTATTGCATGACTTTTTCATATTAACTATAAAAGGATCTATGTAATGCGTAATCGTAGTTTTATTAATCGATATTAATTTAATAATGTAGGCAAATGAAAAAATAAAATGAAATAAAACTGATGAAATACAAAAAAATGAATAAAAATTGGACTTGAGCGAACTTGATTTCTTCTTCATAGTATTTTACTTATTTGCAATTTTAATGTTTAAGGCCATCAGCACAGAAGAAATGATTTCTGAGTTCAAGAAGAAAAGCGAAGAAACAAGACGTAAAATTATTCGAGATTTTCGCTAGACTCAAATTATTCGAGATTTTGGCGTAAAATTATTCGATATTTTTGGCGTATGCCTGTATTTTACTGTATTTTAACGATCTGTAATTTGTGCCTTTATTTGTGTTATTGTTGCCACTTGCACGCGTGCGAGTATTAATGCTTCGTTTTTTAAGCAAGCGAGCTTTTCGTTTTTGAATAAACCATATCTACACGTTTTAGCGAGTGTCTTCATCTTACCACACAATGCTAGCTTATGTAGTATATGATTGAGCCGTTGATTAGGAAACTAAGTCAGTCGCCCAAATTATCCTCAGAACCATATGTGGGCAGCAAGAAAATTCTGGGGGGGTGCAAGATTTTTTGAAGGTCGAAAAATGGCCTTAAAAATGGTGGTATGGCGATAAAAACACCATTTTTCGACGTTTCTCATCAAGCACTATCCATTGGCATCAAAAAATTGCGAAAAAAACGAAAAAAGATTTTCAAAAATTGAATTTTGGGGGGGGGGTATTTTGGTTTCTGGGGGTGCATACCCCCCACGCCCAAGTGTGCTCAGAACTCATCATTTTCCTGTTTAATTTTGGAAGAAAAGTTAAATAGATCGGATTTTCATTTTTTATCTGGAGATAACGAAAGTGTCTATGATAATATTTCATATAAATTTGGCAAATGTATACTGTCGCTCCCTTCAAAATGGCAATGTCCACAACATCCTGAGCTGCACATGTAATGTTTGGTCAAGATTGCAATGCTAAACAAACGTGCAAATGGGCTTTTAGAACATCAGACACGTGTCTGGTCCGCACCACCAGACGTGTACATGGGGGTTTAAGTAGACCTCGAGGGCCCGGTTTCTGAATGAAGGGGTTAACTGACCCTAGGGTTAAATTAACCCAGGGTTAACTTAATCCCGAAGATAACTTATTTCCGGGTTTCCGAATGAAATTTAACCCTATGTTTAACTAACCCTCAGTTAACGCGTAGGGGGTTGAAATACTTGTACACATATTCGTGTACTTGTGCATTGCATTTGTAGATAAGGTGTAGCCGGTTGATATTTTGCATTGCAACACAACTAATCGATACTTCAAAAAAGCTGAACAAATAGCATGAGCAAGCACAGTTCGCACCTATCACTATTGGAGTG